>OX336388.2:1573661105-1574338115 GCA_946902985.2 Meconema thalassinum
AACGCAAAATAGACTGTTACAAAGCCTTTAAAATAAAAAGTAAAAATGTATCGTAGTATCATCTTGTCATTCTTCAAATTCGATGCGCATAGAATGCCAATGGTATATTAATCAATGGAGCCCCACGTAGACTAGTTGTGACATCTAGTGCTGAAATATCGAACAATATAATCCTAACAGAGCGAGTGCATTCTTGCGGCCAAAAGAAGAAACTTTTCAATAAAATCTGGAAGTTAATAAGTACCTTTTTGGCAGCTAGATGTCTCGAGTAAATCTGCTGGCGAATTATGTTTTAATTAAATATATATTTTACACCATAATATGCACAATATAACGCTTAATTTTAAAACATCTGAGTCATTACAAAACAATAAACATATAACATTTCAAGCAAAAAACCTAGCTCCGATCGGGTTTGAACCATAGGCATTAGAGCGATAGGCTAACGCTCTACCACTGAGCTAATTGTGTCAACGAATATCGTTATTTATAAAATGACTTACATAGAACTTGTTAGCAAATAATGATTTATACTAAACGATTTCATCACTGGAGTATATTATTTATATATAAAGCATTTCATACAAAGTTTATTTATTTTGTATCAGTACGCTATATTGAATGCAATACTCAAATTAGTGAAATATAAGTCAGGCACAAGATATCCGCTGCCATCTTGTCTTATTACTAAATCAGCTCAGCTTGTTAAAATCACGTCTGCACTATAGTATTACAAAATAAACTTTTAATTTCGAACGTGCCTCTTCCTTTAGAACAGTTAAAACGATTCTCGGCTCGATAATCGGAACTGGTGGGTCCCATGATATGGATTATAAAGTTTGCATAATTCGCACGGCCGCCATCCTGAAATGGTATGGCGGACGACCTTGTAGTTTGGTCACAAGACGCATCCTATACGAAGGTATGTTGTTACCAAATTTGGTAGAGATCAGATGATTTGGTTAGTCGTTATTTGATTTTGCGTTTTGAACGTTTGAGTGGCCGCCATTCAGTTTTAATAAAGATGGCGGCGATATAAAACATGACACTGAGGTGTTCTTTGCTAGTGCTACCTTTGTACCAAATTTCGTTCAATTCACATTCACCGTGTTCGAATTGATAGGGGGGGGACAGACATTCAGAGTACACACACTCACACACACACAGACACACACACACACACACACAGACTCACACACACACACATACACACACACACACAGACTTACACACACACATACACACACACAGACAGACACACTTTTTCCGCCCTGTGTTGATCTCATAAGTCTACTTTCATTTTTTGCAAAAATCGAAAGTAGGCTAAAAATGAAAGTTTGTCTGTTTTTCTCTGAATTTCTACGGAAAACTGAGTTGTTTACGCGTTTCAGACTGTTTTTGATGGATGCGCGCGAAATCTTTTTTTCGTCTGTCTGTTTGTTTGTTCGTCTGTGGACAACTTTGTTCCCTTATAACTCGAGAACGGCTGGGTGTATCAACGTAAAATTTGGTACAGATATCCATCAGAGGCACGACACGTATCATTGATATAACTCTTCTCCGTACCCCTCATAAAAGGGGGCCTAACCCCTTAAAATACATGCTGAAATAGGCGTAGAAGGACGAGACAAAGCTCATTTTCAGCCCCTCAATGTGAGAGACAAAACTCGGGTACCTGAAAACCACATTTTAAGGCCCTAAGACCAACCGTTTTTGAGATATTCCCAGAAAACTAATTTCATTTAATAAACTAATGAACAAATGCAAGCCAGTAACCATGACAACAGATTCTCAGAGGTCCATCTATTGCTGTAAGACGCAATGCAATTCCATTAATTACATTAGTGTGATAGTTTGCAAACGTCTAGAAGGTTATCACGGAACCAAATTAAGCCGCAAAATTCATCAATACGTTTAACGCGCTTAAAGGGATCAAGGGGTACTCTAGAATTTTTTCACGCGATTTACATCTGCGGGTGTGGTACGGCAGGTCTATTATATTCCTATCCCCATATTATTCATTCATTCATTTCGTATAGGCCATCTATGGACCGCGTCAATCCCACTGTCTCCTACTGGCTTTGATGTTTGCCCAGTACGCCCGCATTCGTTCTCGGTGGACTTCCTTCCGTTCCTGGGTCCAAATCTTTCCCGTTTTCAGCTTCGGTTTTTCTTGGAAACCTTAGCAATTTTGAAATTTCCTTTTGAGTGGGGCGCGCTCCTGAATGTTTATTGGTGTAATCCCCACTTCTTTCAGATCTTTATCCAGTTCTATGAACCAGGCCCATTTTGTTTTCCTCTCCTTCAAGTAAGTTATGTTGCGGTTGGTCAGTCTCGCTGGGCTCATTCGTTTCACATGCCCAAAAAAAAGTATCCTTCTCTTCCGGATGACGTTACTTATCTTCTCCACATGCGTATATAGTTCATGGTTATGCCGTCTTCTGTATTCCCCATTGTCTTTGATGGAACCCAATATCTTTCTCAAAATTTTTCTTTCTTTGGCCTCCAGTTTCTCGACCAAGCCTTTTTTGTTCATCGCGAGGCATTCAGAAGCATGCAAGACCTCCGGACGGATGACACTGCAGTAATGTTTTAGTTTTGCGTTGAAGAATATTGACCTTTTCTTATAGATGTCCTTAGTTAAATGGTAGGCCATTTCTATTTTGCTCATGCGTGATTGAATGCTTCTTTCTCTGATAACATCCCTTCCCTGACCCGTCTTGAAAAGAAAAGTACATGGCCATTGGCTGCATTAATAATTTAAAAAATAGGTGTTATAATTTCTCCCTATATTATATTATTATTAGTATTATATTATGGCGTACAACGACGAGACAAATCCCCTCGGTGCCAGAAACAAAACTCGGGGGCCCTAAAGGGTCCTCGAAAACTACATTATAAGGCTCTAAATCCAACAGTTTCTGAAATTCCCAGAAAACTGAATGAAATGAATGAAAATCCACAGCCTGCTTCCAGTCTCCGACCGGGTCAGAAATGGAATGAATGAAGCCCCCATCTAGCGGCGAGGATATGAACTGTGCCGGCTGCCGAGGCCTGACGCACTCCTCTGGGGCAATGATTAAATGAATGACAGATGAAATGAAATGATAGTGGAGAGTGTTGCTGGAATGACATTTTGACAGGGAAAACCGGAATACCCGGAGAAAAACCTGTCTGCCTCCGTTCTGTCCAGCACAGATCTCACATGGAGTGACCGGGATTTGAACCACGGACCCAGCGGTGAGAGGCCGGCGTGCTGCCGCCTAAGCTAATTTAATTTAATTTAACAAACGAATGAAGGAATGCAAATCGGTAACCATGAGAACATTATATCAAGGGATGGCTTACAACTTTCCTTCGATTTCTGTAAGAAGCAATGTCACTCAATTTATTACATTTCTGTGAAAGTTTGCAAATGGCTATAAGGTTATCACGGAATTAACGCAGACTGTACAATTCATCAATGCAATTAAGGGGGTCAAGGGGTAACCTTGAATTTTTTCATGCAATTTTCACGTTCGACATGTAGTACAGAAGGTCTATTATATCTCCAAACAGCAACATTATTTTCAAAAATTCTTGAATTGAACCAGCGTTTTTTTTTGCGGCTTTTAGGAATTTGGGCAATTTGAGGCTAAAGAACCTGAATTTTCATGCACCACAAGCCTTTATAATTTATGAAAGGGGTCTTCCTGTGTATGGGCACCTAGCACAACGTAGAGGGTCAGTTTTTATGTGACGTGTATTGCGTTTCGCCTACAAGGCTTTCAATTCTATTTCACGTCAGGAAGTACACGTTAGGTGAATTTAGTCTGAGAGCACATTTTAACTATTTTTTTTGTCGACAAACGGATTCATCGTAAGGATGATTTTGTTTGATACTGTGTGGTAGATATACCCATATTTGGATATCTCGGTAATATGTTGTAGCCAATAGAATTGTCTATCTTTCTTTGTATCTTTATGTAGCCTACGCCTATAACTCGTGTTTGGATGCTTGGAGCATCGTAAAATTAGGTATGGTAACCATGAGAGTCAATACACCAATCATTTATAAAACTCTTCACCGCACTTTTCATACAGTAGAAGGGTGGATATAGAGAAAAACTTCTCAATACATGCTAAAATAGGCGAAATATAAAAATTATCCTAGAAGGACGACCGAATCATATGTTGCGCTTCTCAATGTGAGACACAAAATTCGGGAATCTATAAAGGGTCTCCGAAAACTACATTTTAAGTGCCTTGAATTAACCGTGTGTGTGATATTCCCTTAAAACTAACTTCTCTCTGATAAACTTGAAGGAATGACAAACCGCTAACCATTGCAACAGTAGCTCAAGTGATAATGTCTGGTGTTAACAACGAACACCGTTCGAAGAACGGGTACTTCAGCTAGTATAATATATAAATCAATATACAGGATGTAACTAAATATGTGCGAAAGCTCCGGGGATTCGATCGAGGACCTGACAACAAGCAAAACATGTCCTGTAAGCATATGGTGTATGTGCTTTCGTTTCCGTGATACAAGCGTTAGTTGTGGGGCACATAACACAGACCGCTTCACTATGCAGGTTGGTCATTTGTATTGATAAAGTGTATGTTGCTACTTACAGTTCTCAACAGATGGTGCTCAAAATGGCTACCACGAGCTGTAATACAGGTGTCTATGCACCGTATCATTGACTGTCTCACACGCTCCCATATTCCCGGCGTCTGTCGTATCTGCTGACATCCTTGTTCTATTCGCTGACGCAGCATGTCCACGTTATGAATAGGTGTGGTATACACAATGGCCTTTAAATGACACCATAAGTAGAAGTCTAATGGGTTGAGAGTGGGAAAACGAGCAGGCCACGGTGTCGGTCCCTCATGCCCTATCAATTTGTTTGGGAATGCACACAGACTTGAATAGCTACGAAACGTGTAAGTGGCCTGTGTGCCCTCCACAGATGACCAACTAGCATCGTCTGTGTTATGTACACCACAAACAATGCTTGTAACACGGCAACGAGCGCACATACACCATATATTTACAGAACGTGTTTTGCTTATTGTCAGGTCCTCTATCGAATCCCTGGAGCTTTCCCATATATTTAGTTACACCTTGTATATTTATTGTTATGCATAATAATAATAATAATAATATTAATAATATAGCACCAGGCAATACAGCCCATGAAGGGCCTAGGCCTTTAAGCGACCTCTGCTCAGCCATTTGGCCTGCAGATATTGGGTGAAGCGTGGTCAGCGCATCGGCTCCCTCAGCCGTCTATCTTGGTTTTCGTGACAGGGGCGCTGTCTCACTGTCAAACAGCTACTCAATTGTCCTCCCGAGGCTGAGTGTACCCCGTTCCAGCCATCACGTCAGTTTATAAAATCCATGAAGGAGCCGGGAATCGAAACCGGGGCCTCCGGGTGAGTGGCAGGTGCACTACCCCAACACCACGGGGATGGCCATAATAATAATAATAATAATACTACTACTACTACTTCTAATAATAATAATAATAATAATAATATTAATAATAATAATAAATTCCTTGGTAAAACTTGAAAATGTAACTGAAGTCAGGATTATAATATAGGTTATCAGACAGCAGAATATTACCGGATGAGTTAGCCGTGGTCGTTACGGCATGACTAATGGCAGTCGCTCACATCCGGGAGGCGAGGAGGTTCGAATCCCCCCGCCGGCAACCTTGAAGATGGTCTTCTGTGGTTTCCCATCTTCCTTCCAGGCAAATGCCGGGGTTGGTCCCTAACTATAGGCCACAGCCGCTACCTTCCAACTCCTTGCCCTTCTCTTCCAACTTTCCTCCCCAACGATACTTGTAGCTCACCCATTGGGTGTCCGTCTCGAAGCAGCTACAAAACTGGCGAGCCGAACATGTCCTCGGACACTCCCGGCACTAAAAGCCATACGCTAAAAAAAAAAAAAAAAAAAAAAAAAAAAAAAACAGAATATTAGGGTCAATCCCACCTGACCACATCGTAGCGCAGTGGCTAGAATTATTGGCAGTTACTCCTGAGGTTCATGTTCAGTTCTCGGCTTTGGCAATACATTTAACTCTGGTCCGAAAACCAAACAGCAGAAGGATAAACACAAATGTCTGGGTAGGAAGGAAGGTAGGAAGGAAGGAGGGAAAGAGGGAAGGAAGGAAGGAAGGAGGGAAGGAAGGAATGAGGGAAGGAGGGAATGAAGGAATGAGGGAAGGAAGGAGGGAAGGAGGGAAAGAAGGAGGGAAGGAAGGGGGGAAGGAATGAAGGGAGAAAGGAAGGAGGAAAGGAGGGAGGGAGGGAAGGAAGGGAGGAAGGAAAGAAGGAAGGAAGGGAGGAAGGAATGAAGGGAGGAAGGAAGGAGGGAAGGAGGGGAGGAAGGGAGGAAGGAAGGATGTAAGGAAGGAAGGAAGGAGGGAAGGAAGGAAGGAGGGAGGGACGGAAGGATGGAAGGAGGGAGGGAAGGAATGCATGAGAGAAGGAGGGAAGGAAGGGAGGAAGGAAGGAAGGAGGGAGGGAAGGAAGGGAGGAAGGAGGGAAGGAAGGAATGAGGGAAGGAAGGAAGGAGGGAAGGAAGGGACGAAGGAGGGAGGGAAGGAAGGAATGAATGAGGGAAGGAAGGAAGGAAGGAAGGAGGGAAGGAAGGACTTAAAGGTTTAGTTTTACATAGCTTAACGCGATGTTAAACCACGGGACCTCTTTTAACATGGAATCCGAACCACTGGACAAGATATTTCACCTCGAATAGGCCTGTCACACGTGCATTAACCGGCAATCGAGCCACCTTTATGGGAGATAAGCAGCTATCACGCCCCTCAGATGTCTGAAAATAGCACTCTTCTCCCCGGAAGGACAGACATTTCAGTCACACTGTAGGCACAACATATGAGGGTAGATGTACATGTTATGTGGCATATGCTAAACAATTATGAGGCAGAAGAAACACAGTGGTGCACATGTAGGGAAATGAGAACATAGTCCCGAACAAAAACAGCCGTATGAAGTGTAGCCATGAATTTATAAACAAAGTAAGGCGAACAGGCGTTGTGTAATTGATAAATGTTCCGCGAGCCTCGACGTTCATAACTTGGCGCGATATTACAAAACATTGAAAGTAATCTAACTTTAGGAGGGGAGGTGAACCAACTTTATCTAGGTGTGTTAGAATTTACTGCCGTCTACGATTACAATACACTCGATATACTGTATGTATCATCGTGAGGCCTCGTGAATGTTCAATATAGAAATAAGGGCAACAACCTTTGAATCACATCGGACTTAGTGGCACAATTGCAGGTTCGATATCGGCTCAGATAGACTGTGTTAAATGCGAATAACTCATGTCGGTGCCTTCATAGGAACGTTAAATAACGTTTCCAGAACAAAATTTTGGCGTTGCTGTAAATCAAAATGACAGCAGCTAAGAAAGATGTTAATTCCATATTAATATTATTATTATTATTATATTGCTTCAGACGAGAAAGAAGCTAAAATGAAGCCCAAATTCACCCTTCCAGTGCGGGTGGCGTGATGCAAGTTCACTAGATTCGTTTAACATCATATACTTTCTAAGCTTGAATACATGTTATTTCTGACGCCATCCTCAATATTCAGTTTATTCTACTAAATTTAAAAGTTCATTATGTGTTTCTGTAAGTGGTCGTTTTGTTTCTAAAATCAATTACCTGGGTGAGAATCGAACCCCACTCGCTTCCAGATAGAGGCACAGTGACTCAGTTATACATTTTCATTAACCAGTACCATATGCAATTTGAAGAATGTCAAGTGATCACTTCAACGCAGAACCTCTTCTACCTTTATTCGCCTGGTCGCCATAATTTAACGACAGGCAGAATTCCCCAATGTTCTACCTCTTTAAGAATCAGTCACCACTACAGTTTAGTAATAAATATGAAGATGAGGATGATACTTGTATTATTGCCTAGCGGGAGCATGCATAAACCTACGGAAAAACTATAATTATTATATTGAAATACAGAAATTGCTTAAGGCTATTCTTGGAGTGGTTATATATAATGTGTAAACTACATAAAATGTGCCGTGGTTGGAGCGTAGCCGAATTGCTAAAGTGGCTAAACGCATCTGTCCTGACAGCAGAAGATTCAGGTTCGAATTATGCCTGCAATTACAGTTTCAAGTCTTGCTCAAGAGATTGTTATTAATAATAGTATTAGTAATATACTTGTTGTGAATAACTATATGATCTGTTGTTAATTTATATTGACTCTTACAGCTGAACATATTGCCATGTTTAAACTTAGTATTACAGTGTCCTTATAGCGCAACTACATGAGTATTTATCTACATTTACACAAATAGTAATTACGATTTATACAAGACCACGAAGAGTGCAACAGACATATTCACATGGAAGATAGGGGAAGGATACCAGTTAATATCCAGACAAAATGCGATCCATCTGCTACTCTCCATTCCTTAAAGCCCAAACATTGACCGCTCCAATATCGCGATATTTTTTCAGCTCTTTCATCCTTGTTATTTTGTGGGGATGAGTATATTGACCACAGCTATCGCCTGTAAATGCCTTTCAATCATTACTTGGGGGGAGGGGGTGGCACAAAGACCAAGGGAGGGACAGCAAGAAGAGCCAGCCAGCGAATCGATAGACACGAAAGAAGCAGAAAGAAAGAAGACGACTATTTAGAACTTTCTCCTGCTATCTAGTTGCAATCAGAACACAGCGATGAATTTTAAAATTCTCAATGTTCGTGATTACACTTGACAATGAAACTTGACTACAGAGGTTTAAGATAGTCATTACTTCAGTAATAGGGTGATAAGTTGGCAGAAGTTGAGGCTAATCTTTAATCTGACGGAACGGTTGGTCCTATGCGATTATATTAGACGAGATTCAGTATTGGAGTGACATTTCGGAGCCTGAAAATATGTCTCAATTCTGCTTGCCCGGCAAAAGGAAGAATGAGGTTGTTAAGAGTTCACTAAACCTAATTATGGCATATCCAACGGAAGTTTTACTCATTGCGTTACACTTATTCACCAGTATCTTGGAGCCTTTTAGGCACATATTTGATCTATTATCGTTGTAACAAAGCTGGTCTGTTAACTGCGGTATGTCTTCCGGCATTGCAGTTCATGTTTGGTGTCATAAGGCATTATCATTGTCAACTGATGAACTACAAGTAGGGATTCCCAACCTTCAATAAAATGTGTTACAATGAATTTGATATACATAATGTTCCGACACAATACTTTTAATTATGCTCCGACACATTACTTTGAATTATTACTATTATTTTTCAAAAAAAAAAAAGAGTACGCACCCATCAATGGATATTGCCCGTCTCGTGGTGCAATGGTTAGCATTGTGGATGCCACCTGGAGGCACCGTTTTGATTCCCGGCTGTGCCAAGGAATGCAATTTTGTCCATTGGAAGACTTGTACTATTCAGCATTGGGCAGAACGAGTTCAGTGAACTGACAAGTTACTTTTATGGAATGAATGGATTGGACATTTTTGTTAACGTCATATATTAATACTCGAGGACCTGTGCGAGAAATCTCACATGTCATTGACCACCCGTCCGGCGTCACTATTATGCGGGCTTCTATAAATGTGTTCATTTCTTTAAAGGCAAGTTTTAAACGAATTGTCGATATTTATGAAATAAGAGCGCAATTCGTCACTGTTGCGGATAATTCCGTTTGAATATTCTTTTCAATGCACAATGGGTTGTGTGCGCCCCAAGTGCCTCCAGGTGGCATCCAATAATGCTAACCATTGCACCCGGCTCTAGTGTTATGCGGGCTTGACGTGACACAGTTATGCCAGGAGCTATCGTCTTGTTTATTTGTTTTAACACTCTTTTTAAACAAATACATATATTTCCGTTCACTTTTCAAGAAATGCAAGATTTTTCCTGTACTATTGAGACGATTTGGAAGATTTTGGCACAAAACGCACCTTTTAACTCCTTCTGGTTCAGGAGCTTGAGTAGTTTGTCGGATGAACTTCGCGTATTATACGTATAATAGATTATTTCATTTAAAATTCCAGTAGCATACTGCATGCCCCGGGGGGAAAATAACCTTGATGTTCTGCCCCTTGAAGCAACAATCACCTCCCATAGACACAGGTTATCAACACGTGGTTTTACGGATGAAAGTCTCATTTTCCGGCCCCTAAGTGCAGTTGTCCACATGCGACGAGGAAATATCTCCAGTAGCACGTAAATAATAATCTTTAGGATCGGCAATCTGTCTGTTAGCCACATAAAAGAAAACGACAATTCACAAGTACATAATATGATGCACTTGAAAAATAAATCAACGTATAGGGTTAACACTTCAGGAATTAAATATTTAGACATATGGCATAATGTTTGACAATTCTTTTTCTCGAATGTTGGCGTAGTAAGAAACGTATGCAAATTTATTGTACCACATTGCGACGAACAGTATTCTATGGCATCGTTGCGTGAACTGAAATTCATGTGCATATGACGTCATACATTATCGTGGCACAACATATGAAACATTAAGACTTACAACTCATTATTGCAAGCATTGAAATATTTGTGCAGATTAAGAGTACACGCCAAATATATTGACACTACATTGTTGCTACGCATATTGAAACATGTGCAAAAATAACATGCTTGCTGAAAAATTTTACATTATTCATGCATTGAAAGTTTGCTCGGATGTTGCGCTTATAAGGAAATGAAATGATAACTTGCTGCATATTGAAAGACATGCACATGACCTATTAGCACATTGTCAAACACACTGAAACTCTTGTGCAGGTGAAATCAATGGTCGATGCATTCATTTTGATAGAAACTGTCAAAGAAGTATGTGATATAGTCCGTGCCTGAACAAAGGACTTTGGATACATTCCTAAAACCCGTCATAAATTATTGTGGCACAACATATGAAACATTAAAACACGTACTCTTATAATAACACTCGGCGATCTACCTATCTGCATGATTCTGTTACACAGGGTATCTGAAAATACATTTTGAAAATTGTAAGAGGACATAATTATTTGAACAATAAATAAATATCTGTTTATTTTTCTCGACCTCTGAATGGACCTATTAAGAAAATCGCAAAAGAAAACATGCAAGTTCAATCGTAAACTAATTCTGCGTCAGCCTATACAACGCGAGGCCGTCCGAGCTCTTGCTTGATAACCTTGGGTGGTGAGCTGTCGAGGTACACTGAGCTCAATAATTAGAATACGAAATTATTCCTTCTTATTCTGATATTCAAGTCGACCTTTCCAAATTGTGATCGCGTAGCTGAAGGTTCGTGAAACGTCAACCACACTATCATGACATTCGATCACATACAACCTTTAAAGTAACGGAGTCGTATCATAGATCAGTATTGTTATGAGGTCTATAGGCCCTTATGGGACCTTACAGGAAATGCTAATTTGAATTTCTCCTCCTCGATGCCCCACTTGGTCGTGTGTTGTCACTCTACTGTGATGCTCGCCACAGAAAAACAACTTCAAACAAACGATTCAGTGCGGTACTCGGTCACGCATTACCTTCGGTCACTAGTAAAGCTTGTGTTCTGATTTTGCACAGCCCATGCATTTTCCTCATGAATTTTGAATGCTGATATTTACACTCTTCACCACTAACGTTTTGTTGTGAATTCAGCCCACCACGTCACAGCACATATGGAGCAATTACTACAGTACTTGCGATTCAGCAGATGGTTTAGGATCTCAACGTAAAGACTAAATATTTTGCTTTGCATACCACAGAGGCAATTAAAACTGAATATTGAGGGAATGGCATACCATATCGGAGGAAGGAACTACTTGCGTAAATCGTTCAATAAATCTTGTTGTAAAGATATATTTTCTCATTTACCTCAAACATGGTGTCTGTGTAGCACATTGTCCTGTAATAACAGTTTTAGAAACAACTTAATGTGAGTATATATTGGAACCCCATTGCGGACAGCCGCGGAGAGCTACATAAAGTGACCGTAAGGGCACACGCTCAACTAGTGGCACTTTGTGCAATAAACTTGCTATATCTTGGTGTAATATGGGATACCAAGGGAGGTTGTCTTAAGTACTCCATAAACCCGACCTTATATTACCTCGGAGCTATAAAGTAATTTTATCACTAAAACCATTTATATCTTTAATGATAAATCTTTACGGCCATGGGTCCTGGTGCTATCACCTCGTTACGAAAGACCCACCTTTCATTTTCAATAAACATTTTTTCTGCCGAAAAACGAATTTCATCACCAGTATCTACAAGATCTAATGCAAAAAGAATCTAGTGTAATCGTATGTTATCCTCGAAAAGAACTTAACTGCTTGAATAATCAACTATGAGTGAGTGTCGTGATAGTGTGGTTGACATTTCACGAACCCTCATCTACGAGATCATTGTGTGGAAAGGTCGACTTGAATATCAGGAGACGAAGGAAAAATGTCGTAATTTAATTATTGAGCTAAGTTTTAAAAATCACAAATTATAGATGACCATGTGTAGTTGTTAGTATGGATGGTTGTTATTCGGATGATCCCGTGTTCGATTTCTGTGTCTGTTGATTGATTTCCTTAGTATGAGAGTCGATTCAGCCCCAGGGACACACTTGAGAACCTATCTGATATAAGGACTACGACAAATAAATTTGACGGCAGTGGGTTTCTCCTATTCGAGTAAATGGCACTCCAATCTTCTCCGGGGAAAGCAGCCATTGGTCAGTAGACTTTATGCACAAAGTAAATACAGTATATTTTGCCAAGATGGATTGAGTGGCGCAATTGGTTAAAACCACGGTTGAGAATTTAATCCAAGCTCAATGCAATGGTATGTGATAACCTCGTCTCAGTAGGTGTATCAGTACGTTGATGAACACTTCCAGGGCGTGGTGGTACTGCGGTGAAGCTGATTGCCTCTCGCCAAGGTGGAATGGGTTCGATTCCCAGTCAAAGCATGTGAGAGTTTTGAAGTGAAATGTCATGTCCTGTGGTTCAGTTTCCACGCAAATAGGAGGTCCCGTGGGTCAATAACGGCCACGTTAAACTACAAGCCTTCCTTTATTTCCTTACAGGGCAAAATTCCGGCACTCCGTAATCTCAGAGGTCCAAAAGTTAAAAAGGACGTTGAACCTCAATCACTTTGCGACGTCGTGTCATGTATATCCGTGTACCTGGGTGTGTGTGGAATTTGTCTGATAACCTGTTTTATTGTGATGACTGTATTAGTGCGTGTATTTGTAATTCAGACGAGGATTGGGAAGGAGGTGGTCGTGGTCATAATTTAAGAACCATCCTGGCTTACGCCTGGAGTAGAAGTGGAAAACCAACGAAAACCACTTCCAGGATGGCTGAAGTGGGAATCGAACCCACCTCTTCTCAGGTTTGCCCAACGAGGCTGAGTGTACCCCTTTCCAGCCCTCAAACTCGGGCCTCACGGTGACAGCCAAGGGTGCTAGCCACTACTCAAGGAGGCGGACTTCAAACATTTCTATTAGTATGACATTTATGGTATCCTGAGCAATATATCATTTTTATCACAGATAACTAGATGCCACTCAGTTGGTGTTGTAATCTGTTGCCTCTTCTAAGACATGTTGAGTTAAGTGTGGGATCCGACCTCAACATGGGTGAACATGGCATTCTAATGACAGGGCATGTTCGGTTGAAGCACAATAGTGTGGTCATATGTATCTTCCATGTTCTTTGATGTGAGTGTCGGTGGACGTAATGTAAATTTTGTAGCAAGCACATGGGATTTTATACACGGTATGCCATATTAACGTGGACAGTTTATCTTTGTTTGAGTCTAAAAGTTGACACATTTCATAAATCCGAAACTGGGTTACTTTATATAGCGTTGGCACAAACTGAGTTACCGTTAGGATGATGACACAACTCACGAGGAAAGTCTTCGGTTTGTCGCCGTCCGTTCTCGATCAGATTAGTCATGCTGGTAGGTGTTATTCTTTCCATTCCATAAGTGAGAACAGAATCTGTCCAAATAAATAGCTAATGACGTTTGTTCAGTGCTAAAATTCGTCAAGTTATAGGAGGAGGCGTGCTTTAGTTAGCAAAGCGGCCAAGGTGGTGTGGTTTCGGGACAGTTCTCACTCTACTCAGTATAAACAGGTCGAGTCAAGCGCGAGATCAGACGAAGGCAGAACGGGCGATACGACGTGAACGAACGTTCACCACTTTGTTTGGGGAAAATTTTTCCGACCATAGTGGATTGTCCTTACTTCATGTATACCGTCACCTACCCACGTGTCAATTCTGAACAGAATAAATTCGTGGAACTAAAATAGATTACTCTCAACTATGAAACTCAGATATCCGGAGATTAGGACGATTGTCAATTTCTTGCGAACTTTGCATGGATACATGTAATTATTAGCTATTGTTATTAGGTACAAACTCCGCGGCTTAGCCGTGTTCGTGTACCGTGGCCATGCAAGGCACCTGCAGAAAGTCAGGAGGTCGCAGGTTCAAATTCCGGCGCCGACACCGGCTATTCTGAGTGTGTTTTCCCCGGGTTATTCTACATTCCCTCCAGGCTACTGCCAGGATAGCACTTACTTCAAGCCTCAGTGCCTATCATGAATACAGTTCCACACATAGGCGGCTTCAGTGGCGTAGTCGGTAGCATGCTGAGCTTCTATGCCCACGATCGCGGGATCAAACCCGGCCGAAGTGGGATTTTTTAAGAGCGTTAAAATCACTCAGTGCGCCTTCCTCCGGTGGGCCCATATCATAGATTTATGGCATGTAAAAGAACCTTCCACTAACTAAGCTAAATTTGTAGGTTATATTTCATTAATGCTCTATTAAGTTGCAACGTTCGCCACCAGGTGCCGGTTGCGGTGGCATATAGTAGCAAAGTTCAAAGCTAGGTGTCGTTGACGGTAGCATTTGGTAGCAAATGTAGGAACTACTTGAAATTGATCGTCTGCAGTCCTTACCTGAATTACAGATAACAAACACTAAAACAGCCATCATAATTAACACCGGTTATCAGACAGATCCTACACACACCCAAAGTACACGGGGCTACATGACCACAGCCGCTGAACTGAGGAACCAACCAACCAGAGTCATCACAGGAATATAGGTTATCAGACAAGTTCAACACTCGCAGTAAGACCCATCCTTTTTCTCGTTTTATTATCTGTACCCAGCTTCCATTACTTAGGCCTACTATGTAAGTATCTAATGTAAATACTGTGTCAAATATTTATCAGAATTGTTAAATTATTGCCTCTCATGAACCACTTTTCATTTGTAGCAAGCTTGCCCACGGACTCTGCGAGGGATCCTTCATCTATCGCCGCAATGACGGTGTCTGGGAGTTTAGCACAGTTTGTCAACAGATACAACTTACTAAGAATGGTGACAAGCCGATCGTTCAGGTGACCGCTAACTTGGGTCTAATTTATAAGAGGTCAGGGAACGAATTTTGGGAGGAAGTCGGCTGTGAACCTGTTGAAAGGAACCGTTCCAGCATTTGCCTGGTTGTGAAAATGGGAAACCACAAAAGCCATTTTCAGGACAGTGAGGTGGGATTCGAACCTATGCTCACTCGATGCCAGCGAGGCACGAGGTAGTGCGTTAGTACCCCTCTGGCCGGTACCTCATTCCGTACGGAGCGAAAAGAAGCATATAATAGCTGGACCAAATAGCCTAGCTTACAGAGACTATTCCGCTCAAGCGTCATAAATAACGTATTATCAGCGTATTACAATATTCAATTTCGATAACAAAGCCTGTCATTGCTCAGCTCTTCACACACCTTCCTTTTCTCCTTCCAACGTTTTATTCACTTCTTTGTAAGCTTAGGTTGGTAGTGCATTTTTGGTATAATTTTGTTGGCAGTGAAAACAAGATAGAAAATACTCGAATGTTTCTGAATGTTCTTGAAAACACGTTAATGGTGATCAAAATTGAAAAATAATACATCCACGAAAATTTAAAGGGTTGCGTTAAACATTAATTCCAATTTATTTGTGAAATGGTGAGTATAAATACAATGCGTACTTTTGTCATCTTCGAGATACTGTACTTGGTACATTAGCCTATCTATGATAATAACCGAAACTCTTAGTTGAATGTGAGAGAGCGTTCGAGTTGTCTCTAGAGAGTTCCCACAACAGTCCGTTGTTATTCTCATTGTTGCTCTTGTTTCATTTAGGGACTGGCACATCGCGCTCATTTCAGTGCCGAGTACTTGGGTGTGTGCAGAATTTGTCCGATAACTTACATTATTGTGGTTCTTGTAGTAGTGTGGCCATTCTTTTGTATTTGAAGTGAGGATAGGAAGGAGGTGGCTCTGGCCTTGAAGTTAGGAAGCATCCTGTTATTTGCCTGGAATAGAAGAGGGAAACCACAGACAACCTCTTCTAGGATGACTGAGGCGGGACTAGAATCCACCTCATCCCAGCCCTTAGACCTGAATTAAATTCCTTGGCACAGTCAGGAATCGAACTCGGACCTAAGGTGTAGCAGTCAACAATCCTAGTCACTAGGCCACGAGGTAGTCCCATTACAGTCCTTATAAACTACTTTCAACGAATATTAACCAAACGAATGCACAGATGAAAGATTACTGCCACAGAGCAGAGTTGAGGTCGTGCCAAGAGCATGCACGGGCACCTTGGCAGGAACAATAATAACAGATGAAGCTCGTTACTAGAGGAGTTTGGAAACGAGCGGGAATCACGATCAGGCACCGCAGGACATGTTTCAATTAGATCTGAAGGGCAGGACGTTGCGATCCAATCGATGTGAATGTTTGTGGAGGTGACAGACAACCCTTACTTTTTATAATATTCTATTCATTGGCAGTCTTTTCCCATTAGTGAGGGTTGCTCTGTTAGGGGAGGCTGAGTAATTAAACTGGATACACAGTCCAGCCATTTCCACGATTCAACAGGGTTGATAGGATACATGTTTATCTTTGAATGCTACAACTATACATAGAGCTGACTGCACAGACCTGGATATACTAGGGACAATAAGAGGTGGTTGTTCTTTCTTTCCACACGTTTTGGGGATGGTATTACGATTATCGGCTGCCATGCCTGTACTCCCGGGTTCCATTCCTGGCTATTCCAAGAAATTCATTTATGGTCTGAGGGTTGGGATGATGCTTTCTCAGCCTCAAGACAACTGGGAAAGGATGGGTTCGATTCTCATCTCAGCCGTTCTAGAAGTGGTTTACCTTGTTTTCTCCACTTCTACTTCAGCAAATAATTGAAGTTTTTGAAGCCATTTTTTGAGTGTTACCTGTACAAGCTCTTTACATGCAAAAACATTAGTATGAGCCTCAGGAAACGTCTTGTGAAGATATATGTGTGGAGCGTACTGTTATATGGTAGTGAAACCTGGACTCTTAGCTTGGCTGATAAAAAACGAATAGTAGCCTTTGAAATGTGGTGCTACAGGAAAATACTAAAAATTCCATGGGTGGACAAAATCAGTAATGAAGAAACGCTGAAGAGGATTGGAGAGAAGCCATGTTTATGGAATATGCTTACTCACCGAAGAGACAATTGGTTTGGACATATCTTGAGGCATGAAAGTCTTCTGCACACAATACTGGAGGGCAATGTTGAAGGAAAGAACTGTAGAGGTAGACCACGGCTGGGATACATAAAACAAATCATTCACGACAAAGGTTGTGATAATTACTTGGACTTGAAGAGACTAGCCACAGACCGGAGTTCATGGAAAGCTGCTACAAACCAATCTTCGGATTGAACACCACAGAAGAAAGACCTGTACAAACTATGAATTTATACTTTTCAGTCAGTCAACAAGGTTTTTGACCAATTTGATTGGAGGGGGGAGGGGGGTAACTAGTTGTGCCCTGAAGGCCAATACCCAGCACCACTCATACCTCAGTAACGTCCATATAATTACAGCCATGAGTGGGGCTGAGACTGAGTCATCTGTGAAAAGCCACATTTTACTCTAGCCTGTGCCAACAGACAAATGCATATGTACTGCATTCATCAAGAGATGGAAAACAAGCAAATAATAATAATAATAATAATAATAATAATAATAATAATAATAATAATAATAATAATAATAGCAGCAGTATGCTGATGGAGATACGGTGAAACCCAATTGTGGGTGAAACAATTTCTCTCAGCCTTCTTCCGAAAATCAGTTTTTATTAAATTGACAGGACTGACTATCGTTCAATGAATATGTATTTATTTGGAGAAAAACGTAATGTCGTCCTTCCTGTTACTTTAAATTCATGAGTAAGTAACGACAGCTCAATCTAAAATCCTTCATGCGGAAGAAATTTCTTATCGGAAGCGTAAACTACGATTACGTCATTCCAGTGAGGGAAACTCGCTCAAAAATGGTAAGTCTGGGGGCGAGGTGAAGGGGGAGTGGGAGATGCTCACTGTAAGATTATCATCTGTCCATAGTTACAATGTACAGTCTCTCAAACAAACAATGGGCACATTCATGGTAACTGTTATGGTCAAGTAACAACGGCGGGTTTACACGACAACCTTTACAACGTTGTGAGGGATTAGAAGTAAATATTACGACGTTATTCTATCTATTACTTTTAGTTTTGGTTCTTAGCTCGCGAAAGAGAGAAAGAAAGAAAGTGCTATTATCAAGACTGCACTCATTTTTTTAAAGCGACTATTCTTAGCCGGTAATACTGGTTTCTGAGTGTTATTACAAAAAAGGGTCTACGCTATGTAACAGATCTAGCCAAAATCTCTCAGAGAGGAGATACATTAATTTATCTTCCATCGTGAGAGGTCAAGAGGCGTGATCACACAAGAGTATTCACGTAGTCGCAGAAAAATTTAAAGATGTCATGGATACCGGTATGTTAAAAGATGGAATAAGGATTGAAATTGCCTTCAAATATGTACTACAATTACCACACACACACAGGTTATCATACAAATTGACATACCTAAGTATACGGGACTGATGACCAACATGTTGCAAGTCCCTGATTTATAACAACAACAACAACAAAAATAAATCTCAGCCACATGTTCCTCATATAGAGTTTTGGTTGCTAAGTAGGATTACAGTACATGTAAATAAATAAATAAATGAATATGCGAAGATCACCTAGATGTAATTGTCTATATTGACATAAACCAGGCAACCATTTAAGATTATTTTAAGCTTAATATTTCATTTCTGATAAACTTTTACTCGAATTGAAGATGCAGTTCTGATCTCCTGTGTTTCTAGGCGACAACTGAAGGCCATACAGCACATCTCGGTCCATTGCTCCATTCAGGTTTGGTATATAAAGACAAAGCTAAATTCCAACTATATTTATGATTTCACCGAAATCGAATGGGTCAGTGTGAACACCTTGTGTTTCGAGAAGCGTCATGAACTGGCACTAGGATTTGAACCAGTGGCTTGGTGAATTGTGCTTGCCACTCACGCTGGGGATTTATGTTTTTGACAGTTGGCAGCTCACTGCCTGTCAGAAAGAGCTTGCGAACGTCACGACTAGGATGATACTCGGACATCACGACAGTGTATTGCAATTTAAGATAGATGTTGTTGGTTGGTTGGTTCCTCAGTTTAGGGGCTGCGACAACGCGGTCATGTAGCCCCGTGTACTTTGGGTGTATGTAGAATCTGTCTGATAACCGGTGTTAATTGTGACGGCTCTATTAGTGTGTGTATCTATTTTTCAAATAGTTCCTACTTTTGCCGCCAAACGCCTCCGTCAACGACTACTAGGCCTAGTTCAGAACTTAGCTACTAGACGCCACCGCAGTCGGCTCTTGGCAACGAACGTAGGAACCTAAGAGCGTTGTTTACATTCTTTACCTATAAAATTTAGCTTCACACAGGTGTAATTAGTGGAAGGTTATTTAACATGTCATAAATCTATGACATGGGACCGCCGGCTTTACTTCCCCTCCGAAAGGAGGGCATACTCAGGGATTTTTAATGCTCTTAAAAAATCCGACGGCTTCTGGCGGGTTTGAACCCGCTATCTTGGGCATATAAGCTCAAAGATAGATGAGAGGAATGGAGCTTATCAGACATCCATAGCCTTCGTTTATTTATGAATTTCCCCAAGTGACGGAGCATATGACCTCAATGTTGAAGAAAGCTTGTAGTTTAACGTGACCGTTAATCTCGCGATCATGAGCCACGGGACCTCCTTTTTACGTGGAATCCGAACCACAGGACATGGCATTTCACTTCGAAAATCTCACATGCATTGACCGGGAATCGAACCCAGTCCGCCTTGGTGAGAGACACCTCAATGTTGAGTCATTACTCCTAAATGTATAGAAGAATGAATGAAATAATGATTGAATGTTGATCCATTTAGGGGCTTTGCGATATCGAAATAATGTAGACCAGTGTACTTGGGTGTGTGTAGAATATGTTTGATAACCAGTGTCATTGAAATGGCTGTACCAGTTTGTGAATTAATAATTGGAGCTAGAATAGGTTAGGAGGTGGTTGTAGCTATAAGTTAGGTACCATATCGATATTTGCCTGGAAAACAAGAAACTTAAAGAGCGATTGAGGTGGGAATTGAACCCGTTTCGTCTTCATTTTGCCTCAAAATGGGAAGAGACCTTGTTCTAGGGCACAGACCAGAATTAACGTTCTTGGCAGGGTGGGAAATCGAACCCAGGTCTAGGGGTGACAGCCTAGGATGCTAGTCATTAAACTATGAGATATTCGGATGAACAATGAATACCAATATACTGTATACCAGGTGAATCAGCTGCTCCTAATAATATTGTTTTATGCAGCCCAACTAACGCGTGTTTTCAGGAAGGTCGATATTTCTCTGCTTGCATCCCGTATGGTACTAATGCACTACAAGCATATCCCGCAAACGATACTGAGCGCTATTAAATTTCCCTCGTATTAGTCTGTAGTCACATCGAAGGAAAAGTAGTAGGGTTCAGTATAGTTTGCAGGATATGCTTGGAGTGCATTAGTACCATACGGGATACAAGCAGAGGAATATTGACCTTCCTGACAACATACGTTAGTAGGGCTGCATTAAGGGCAGCAAATTCACCTGGTATATTTATTGGATATAATCCACACTCATTCCAGGTTCAGTGTTGACCATGTTTACAAGAAGTATAACACAATTTTCACTCGCCAAATCAATACTTTACTTTACTTTACTAAAAATACTATAGGTACATGTTTCGGAAACTTGATATGTTTCCTTCTTCAGCCCATAACAAAAGAAGAACAAGAGAGAAAGTACGAACTGTATTTTTATTTTTGGTTAGGATTTCATGTCATATGATGTTTCACACCAACATATGGGCTGAAGAAGGAAACATATCAAGTTTCCGAAACATGTACCTATATTATTTTTAGTAAAATTTGATCAACAAAAGAAGAACAAGAGAGAAAGTACGAACTGTATTTTTATTGTTGGTTAGGATTTCGATGTCATATGATGTTTCACACCAACATATGGGCAGAAGAAGGAAACATATCAAGTTTACGAAACATGTACCTATAGTATTTTTAGTAAAGTAAAGTATTGATTTGGCGAGTGAAAATTGTGTCATACTTCTTATATTTATTGGAGTCAGAAATAAACAAATTACATGTTCTATAAACAACATTACGTACATGCTGACCTGCTTACACACATTGTGACTATTGAACAAGTCACACCACGGAAGAACAGAATCGTGCACAATCTCATCAGCATTTGATGACACATGGAGGAGATCTTCTGCTGTATAAGATGCAGGGTACATCAGACAATTCTGTAGATGCTCCAAATACCAATGTTATTAATAGCCGGCTTCATGATCTATAGGTAGCACACTTTCCTCTTACCTTGGAGGCCCTGGTTTCGATACCTGGATCCACCAGGAGCACTCACCGTCGGGAGGATTATTGGGTAGTTGTTCGATATAAAATGTAGCGTCTCATGACTTACAGCCAAGGGAATGTGGCTCAGGATTTCGTTGCGCAAGCCACGCATCCGACGGTGGTGGATTCGTGTGGTCTATTTTCTTACAGCAGACGGTCACCATGATCACCACCATTCTAATTATTATTATAACGGTGGGTGAGTGGTTATCGTGTCGGACTACCAACAGGTTCACAACTGGGCGTGGTAAGTGATTTTTGAAACACGACAAGCATGTCATACGTTGTTGGCATGTTAAAGAACCCATTTGAATTCACTAGGCCGTGTTCATAATAGCAAAATTAATCTCGGGATTTTCCGCCAACACAAAGTTCCTCCATTCTCTACTAGAAAGCGCTATAGTCTCAAGGAGCATAGCTATCTAACCTCCTTGACTTCCATAGCGCTCCATGGAGCGACCAAATTCGATATGCAAGCTGCCCTCTGGGCGTCAAATAACAATGCTTGCACCCGGCATCCGAGACCATACGATATTAATATTATTATTATTATATTATTATTACAGTATTTAATTTACCAGCTGTTAACATACATTTAGAAAAGTAATTTCAAGTACCGGTACTGAGTTTGGTGATGTTGGTAGTGGCTGTTGTAGTTTCATTTAAGAGCTTGGACATCGTGATCATTAGTCACGTGTACTTTGGTGTGGGTGTGGATTTTGTTTGATAACCTGTGTTATTTTGCTGTCTGTGCAAATATGTGCTCTTGCAATCGATGTAATCGATATTGTATTGTGTTTCTTAACTATTTATACATGCATAATATTCGTAGGTAGACGCAAATCTATAACACAACATTATAGGAAAACCCATGTTTTTAAACAACGATAATCACTGCAAATCCTAAATAATAGCACTAACAAGAGGAATTATACAGACATATAATAAAAATCACAATTATAAAATTCTGTATTTGTACATATATTTTAACTTCAGCCCTAGTGATCAGGATCTGATGATGACTGCGTGACGGTCGAAACGCGTAATCCTAAATTTCCCCCTTCTTTATCAGTGAATATTAATACATGTAATCTCTTGCAAGACCAGTGTTATATAAGTTATGTAGTGTAACCCCGCCCAGTCATATTGTGCAAAATGCGTGTTCATCGACTGAAGGGTATACATTAACTGTTTCCACTTATGGTTGGTTGGTTCCTCAGGTCAGGGGCTGCGACAACGCGGTCATGTAGCCCCGTGTACTTGGAGTGTGTGTAGAATCTGTCTGATAACCGGTGTCAATTGTGATGGCTGTATTAGTATGTGTTATCTGTAAATCAGGTAAGGACTCCAGACGATCAATTTCAAGTAGTTTCTACTTTATCTACCAAAAGCTACCGTCAACGACACCTAGCTGTGAACTTGGCTACTAGATGCCACTGCAACCGGCACCTGGCGGCGAACGTTGGAAATTAATAGAGCGTTAATCAAATGTAAACTAGAAATTTTACAAATTTAGCTTCACACCGGCCGCTGGCATCGGGAGAGCGTTGGTTCGATCCCCACCTCGGCCGCCCTGAGAATGGTTTTTATGGTTTCCCATTTTCACCACCAGGCACATGCCGGGACGGTTCCTTTCAATAGGCCCACGGCCGATTTCCTTCCAATATCCCTTCTCTGAACCGTCCTGAAAAGAAAAGTACATGGCCATTGGCTGCATTAATAAAATTATTTTATAAATTGAGCTTCACACAATTGTAGTTAGTGGGAGGTTCTTACATGCCATAAATCAATGACATGGGCCCGCCAGCTCTACTTACCCTCCGAAGGAAGGCATACTGAGTGATTTTATCATTTCAAATGATCTTTTCGACTTCATCGTGATGCTTGAATCAAAAGTTATGCGTTACGGAGACGGAGACAGTGACGTCATGCAGCCGCGCGGGAAGCCTAAGTTAATGCGTAATGGGCGGCGAGTGCGTGACGTCATGTAGTCACGCGGGAAGCCTAAGTTAATGGTTAATGGAGTCTGTTGAAAGAGTCCTGGGGCGTCGAGCGAAGCGAAAATAATACAGGATGACTCCTAAAGAGGTGTACAAGATCCCAGATAAGAATACATTGTGACTCCTAAAGAGATATACAATATGACAGATAAGAATAAAAGGTGACTCTTAAAGAGGTGTACAAGATGGCAGAGAAGAATACAGGATGACTCCTTTGGAGGTGCACAAGATGTCAGACACGAATACAGGGCGACTCCTAAAGAGGTGTACAAGATGTCACACAAGAATGCAAGGTGACTTCTAAAGAGATATACAAGATGCCAGATAAAAATACAGAGTGCCTCCTAAAGAGGTGTGCAGGATGTCAGAGCAAAATACAGGGTGACATTTAACGAGGTGTACCGTATGTTAGATTCAATTCAAATACAGGGTGACCCTTAAAGAGGTTTGCAAGATATCAGATTCAAATAATGGGTGACCCTTAAAGAGTTGTAAAAGATGTCAGACTCAAATACAGGGTGACCCTTAAAGAGGTGCCCGCGCGGGAAGCCTAAGTTAATGGGTAATGGAGTCTCTTGAAAGAGTCCTGGGGCGTTTATAACATGTGTAACAATTGTAGCATGCGTCATTTGAAATGATATAACGTCTAGTCTTTCAGACTGACTGTATTTTTTTTTTTTTAACGACGACTTCCGCCGCGTTTGAACCCGCGATCATGGGCATAGAAACTCAGCATGCTACCAACTACGCCACCGAAGCCGTCTTTCCACTTATGAAATATCAGATTCTGTACTGCGAGGAAACAAAGGCAATGGATCAGTGAGTCGTCATGGACACGGGCAGTGTATGGTTGGCAATCATGTGCACAGAGCTGGGAAATTAAGTGAATACAAATAGTGAGTGAGTGAACTAAGCTGCGCGGACAATGAGTGTCCATGAACACGGAAACAGGTCACTGGTAAGATTGTGCTCATGTCTAGCCGGTACCAGTAAAAAATGTATCCCGAATTTACAGAAAGGCGCTTGCTGCTTATGATTGTTGTAGGCCTATCACGAGCTAGAATATCCAGGTCATCTTCCACTAAAAATGTAAATGCATGCCAATATGTTGTGAGCTTGTTATCCCCGGGAACTAAGCGCTACATTGCTCCCATAAATTACCTCCCGCAACCTCTCGAGCTACGTATAAATTTCATTCAAATCGTCAACACAGCTTTCCTTCCGTTCAGGGAGGTCTTCCTATCAGAGCACTTAATCTAACTGCGAACTGAAAGTGATTTACACACCGTTTTATATCCTTAGATCTTAAGGTTAGAGAACTCGTCTGTATGGAAGGAAATTCCACGTGCCCTGCACTTCTTTACCAGCCAATAATACCACGCAATTTTGATAATATAATATACTGCACTATAGTACAAGGAAACGAGCCTCCGTGGGTTAGGCGGCAGCACGCCGGCATCTCACCGCTGGGTCCGTGGTTCAAATCCCGGTCACTCCATGTGAGATTTGTGCTGGACAAAGCGGAGGCAGACAGGTTTTTCTCCAGGTACTCTGGTTTTCCCTGTCACAATTTCATTCCAGTAACACTCTCCACTATCATTCATTTCATCTGTCAATTTAATCATTGCCCCGGAGGAGTGTGACAGGCTTCGGCAGCCGGCACAGTTCATATCCTCGCTGCTAGATGGGGACTGCATTCATTCCATTCCCTGACCCGGTCGGTTGACTGGAAGCGGGCTGTCGATTTTCATAGTACAAGGAAATAGCCCTCGTATGGGGACTGTGTGTAATAGGGCCTTCGTTGGAGGTACTGCGCTGATTGAGGTATCCAGTTATCTTAGATGTCTGGCTGCGTGGCTCAGGGGTAACGTTCTCGCTTGCTGAGCCCAAGGTTGCAGGTTCGAAACCTGGCGCAGTCAGCTGGCATTTGAGGGTGCGCAAATGCGAGGGAGCCGTGTCAGTACATTTACTGGCACGTTAAAGATCCCCTTCGGGGCAAAATTCCGGCACCCCGGCGTCTCTAAAAGCCAGGGTAGTTAAAAGGGACGTAAAACCAATAACATTATTATATTATCTTAGATACGTGCATATCCATTCAGTTTCTCAAGTGATCTGTGGGACTGATATCAAGTAAATCGGACCCAGACCTCTGGGGGTGACAGCCAAGAATGCTACCCTCTACACTACGAGGTGGTATGATGGTGGTAGAACATCAAAGTTATTTGTCCCTCTCGTGTGAAATAACTCCTTATAATAAGATTAATAATAATTCTTGGAACATTATTTGATTGCTGCTACATTTGATAGGCATTACACTGACAAAAACGAAAAAGGTTAATTGTTATTTATTGGTATTTTATAATTGTAATTTTCTCACAATATTTTGACTTGCAATATTTTGCATTCACAAAGTCCCTCAGGAAATATCCCATCTTTTATATAATTCTGGTGACAGATGCAAACGGTGAAGGAGATGTGACATGGCGCCTTAAATTAAAAAGGTCAACAAAATAACATAATTATGTTAATGGTACCATTGCACAACTCCGCTATGGTACTTACAGGATACCATCCCTCAATAGGTTCATTGATTTAGTATGGCAGTGCTTGTAGATAGGCAGTAAACAGCACTGCACGTCACTGTGCGTGACAGAGCATTATGTTATTAGCCCAGCTAGTACGGTTTATGAGGTGCGGCCACTCGTGTGATTGAGTCCCAGCATCGCTGGTTCGCTGCCCGCTCTCAGTCAACCGTGAGGATGACTGTGCACCAGATGGTCTCCCGAGAGCAATATGGCGCATGCGCGTCACAAGTCAAAATAACCTCCGCTCATTATAGTCCTACAACAATAGCTCTTCTTCGTAGCTTGGTGTTATAAGATACCAGATATATTCAGAATAAAGGTTTCGGTAGATCACAAAATAATAATAATGAGGGGACGAAATGTATTCTATTCAGTGCGTGAACACGATTGTGCCCAATTGGGTGTCATGCCCTAACTCTGTAACAAAGTACTGTACATGAGATTAATAAATTCACTTGGATGACTAGTTTCGATCATCAAGCGATCATCGTCAGATCCGTTACACTCAGGCTATTAAGTCTATGTCTGCATATATGTGGGTTAGGGTGATTACAATATGCACACTGATTTAGTTACAGGAGTTTATTGTAAACTTGCGCAACTTGTCAAGATTGTTCGTTCACTGTGAATTTTGTTATGGTCTTGTTTGTGGCTATTGACCTACTTGTTTAGTGTGATAATGCTTGCCACGGTGGGTGAGTGGTTAACGTGTCGGTCTACCAACCCCAAGCTTGCAGGTTCGCTCCTAGGCGACAACAATGACGGGTTGCATGTCAGACGTTGTTGGCATGTTAAAGAACCCATTTGAATTCAGTAGGCCATGTTCTTAATGGTAAAATTAATATCGGAATATTCCGCCAATACGAAAGTTCCTCATTTCTCCACTAGAAAGTGCTATAGTGTCAAGGAGCTTAGATATCTAACCTGCTTGACTTTCATAGCGCTCCGAGGAACAACAAAATTCGACATGCAAGCTGCCCTCTGGGCGTAAAATAACAAAGCTTGCACCCAGCACCTGAGGCCATTCGATATTATTATTATTAGTGTGATAATAATATCGTATGGCCTCGGGTGCCGGGTGCAAGCTTTGTAATTTGATACCCAAAAGTTAGCCTGCACGTCGAATTTCGTTGTTCCTTGAAGCACTATGAATGTCAAGGAGGTTAGATATCTAAGCTGCTTGAACACTATAGCGCTTTCTAGTAGAGAAATGAGGAACTTTGTGTTGGCGGGAAATCCCGAGATTAATTTTGCCATTATGAACACGGCCTACTGAATTCAAAAGGGTACTTTGACATGCCAACATCGTGTGACATACGTGTCGTAATTTTTGCCGCCTTTCAAAAATCACTGACCACGGCCAGGAGCAAACCTGCAAGCTTGGGGTTAGTAGACCGACACGTTAACCACTCACCCACCGTGGCAAGCATTATTAGTGTGATAATCTGTTATGGTTAGTAAATGGTCAGGTAGATGTTTGTAACTTGGAATGGATTAAAGAACTTATCTGGTTAGGTTATTTGAGCGACGTGGTAGCCGTTCTTGTGCAGCTGCTATCACTAACACTGTCCACTAACTTCATATGTATCAACGTACAGTAACCGACAGCAGTGGCTACGCTGGCTAAAGCGCAGCGTTAGGTCATGGGGCCAAGCACTCTGCTTACTCGGTAGACGCGTGGGTTCGAGCCCCACCGTCGGCCGTCCTTGAAATGGTTTCCCGTGGTTTCCCCATTTTCAACACCAGGCAAATGCTGGGACGGTACCTTCTGACAGGCCACGGCCGCTTCCTTCCACATCCTTGACCAGTTTCATTCATCTTCACCCATTCCATCTCTCATCCCGACGCGCAGGTCGCCCACGGGCGTCGACTAGAAAGATCTGCACTTGGCCTCACAGGAGGCCACATGACAAAAAGAAGTACAGTACATGTTATGTTGTCTTTTGTTGTTATACCATTTATAGGATTAGAACACCTTTGTCACCAGCCCTGTGGACTTGGGTGTGTATTAAATATTTCTGATAGCCTATGTTTCAGTGGTGACTGTAGTAGTGCGTGGAATTGTCATGAATTGAGGTAGGCGCTTTGAGTAAGTAAATACGTACTATTCCAGAACTTGCCTAGGTGGGGTGTGGAAAAATGTGAGATATCATAGCCATTGTCAGCACCGGGATTTGAACCTCGGAGCCTCGATCTTATAGCTTGCTTTGTAATCATGGAGTGTGACTTAACGCACTTGGCTACACTACTGTATCGTACTTATTAAATGAAGATTTATAGTTATTTTATGTATTTCCATCCCTTATTATTCTTGTAGATGGGGTTCGGAGGAGAAATTATAAGCGTGTCCAAATGTTGAATGGGTTTACAATCCTTCCTGAAGTCATCCTCATCAGAGATGAAGAATCAGTGAAGATGAAATTGGAGATGTAATGATCATGGAGTATAATGGAAAGATCTAAAACCTGGTTCGGAAAATATTCACCGTCGCGCTGTTTGATAAGCTTGCAGAGCATTAGTAACATACGGGATAGGCCTAAAAGCAGAGTAATATCGACCTTCCTAATAACAACGCTAGTTCGGCTGCATAAAACAATATTACTAGGGGCAGCAGATTCATCTGGTAGGCTATATTGGAATGGTTGATCTGACAGAAAGTCACCAAGTTAACTGCTCTCAACAGAACCGCGCAAGACTCAGCCAGATTATGTAGCCTGTACAATACAATCTGAATTGACCATTAACCAACAACCACATAATATTCACTCCAAACAAGCGAATTCCGGAGGTCAATCACCACTTCTAGCATCTCAGCTAAACATCACATAGACCACATCTAACAAATATTGACGAGTTGCATTATCTCAACTAATACTGAACTAAATAAGTGTATATGTTGTAAATATTTTCACCCATATTTTCAGACATAGATTTTATAGCCTAAGTGTAATGGATCAGATGATGATCGCTTGACGATCGAAACTGGTCATCCAAGTATATATATTAATCTCATGTAATATTTTCAGGATTAGGGAATAACCTCTCTCATTTGGGTACAATCGTGTTGACAGACTGAAAATAATCAAACTTTTGTTATGATCTGACAGTTTCGTTGCGCCTGATAGTACTAGGTTGCTCCCGATGGAAGGTTAAACTAGTCATATATGTTTTCTTGCCCGAGTTATCACCACCTCTCAAGTCTTTACTGTTACTTTGTGAAGTCTGTCCTTAAAAACAGAATGAGTTAAGTCGCAGGATTTGTGTGAATGACGGGAATACGCTCCCGCTGTAATAATGAGACTTCTTTTATCACCCTATCTTCATATTTACACTACCGTCATAGAGAGAGATTTTCGTGGGAATAAAAACTTAAAACTGTAAAAGTTTACGAAGAGGTTATGAAATATTTACCATTAGAGACATATAACACTCGAAACTACAGTGCAAAGTTTGCTAATAAAAACTAGCCAGTTATTCCTCAGGGCATTATATGTCGGACGTAGTGTTGGTTCAAATTCATTAAACTATGTATATGATATTTCACACTGAAGAGATGCTTTACAAGTAGTTCTTGTTAAGAATGACCATAAAAATAACAAGTCTGTTTTCCATCAATCATGGAAGTTTTTATAGTTCATAAGGAAGGACTTTATTGCGAAACAAACCAGAAATGTCTGGGAATATACAAGCCACGATCGCCAAAGGTTGTTATTAATTTCTTAAGGGCTTTGTGACATCGTGTTCAAGTATCCCTGTGTACTTGGGTGCGTGTAGAAGTCGTCTGTTAACCTGTGTCACTGTGATGTCTGTACTAATGTGTGTACTTGTAATTGAGGTAGGATTTGGGTAGAAGCGGCCGTGGCCTAACGTTATGTACCATCCCGGCATTTTTCTTCAGTTGACTAGAAGTGGTAAACCACGGAAGCCCACCTCTAGGATGGCCGGTGTAGGAATCGAACCCACCTCTTTTCAGTTTTACCTTACGAGGCTAAGTTCATCCCGTTCCAGCCCTCAGACCAGAATTCAATATCTAGGCAGAGCCGGGAATCGAACCCGGGCCTCCACGATGACAGCCAAGAATGCATGGCTACTACGCAACGTGGCGGACGGCTGCCAAAGAGTGGTGGTGAAAAGGAAAAGAGTAGACAGTAAACTCAAAAAATATGGAGCTTATGAACAGGGTATGATCAGAAAGTAAAATCAAGTTCTCTCGAAAAGATGGAGTTAAGGATTTATTTTGACCCTGGAAAATCAAATTTGATCACACGCACATGGCAGTACATTTGACTCATTGTTTAGTCGATTTTGCAGATGCTTGTTGTTGAATATATGGATCTCACTTGTAGGCAATATTAACTGACTGAGCTAGCTATGCACATCAAGGCACAAGACAATGGTACCAGGCTGCCGCCGGACTTGAAAGACGGGTGAATTTGAACCCCACCGTCGTCAGCTGTCCTTCGTGGATTCCCCATTTTCAAATCCAGGAAAATGCTGGGACAGTACCTTCTAACAGTCTACGGCCACTTTGTTCCAACTCCTTGCTCTATTTCCTTTGTTCTTCTTATTTCATTATCTAATTGTCTCTCTCCATGAAGTTGGCGTTACGAAGGGCTACCGGACATAAAAACTATACGCACATAGAAAATTCATCTCTCCTCATTTCTGGTCCTATAAAGACGGAAATAATAATGGGATATAAATACATTCCCTTGTAGACGTTATTAAGATTTTCTTCTACCAGTATGGATTAATAAGGTACACATGCCATTTAAAATCCACCCTCAGGCTGGCAAACTAATAAAACGCATTAATATTTGTCCCTGCAGGCATTTAATACGAGCCAGAGACTAGGGTGGTATAAATTTGATTATTTTTGGAATCTAACTTGTAGAAATTTGAGAAGTAGCTGAATAATCAAAGTGATTGAATATTCGCCCCAGTTCAACAGTCGGAAGTTAGCTTAGCATTACCATGGCTGATGCGCCATGCATCCTCATCAAGGTAGATCGCACTGTGGAGGGGAGCTATCTCCGTCACTTTCTCATAAAGAGTCTAGGCCACAGAGGTGAGAGTGTATTGTTGCATAATAAATATACAGGAAATAAATAAATTGCTGAGTTTTAAATCATATTACTGTTTGTTTTGTATTTGCTTGCAATATTGTAAATTTTTAATTCGTAACAGACATATAAGGAGTATTGGATATCGTAATCATACTAATATATAACAAGATGTTCAGTAAAGAACATATAGCCTACTTTCTCCTAAATGTATGAGTATAGTTATAACTCGTTGTTATTATCAAAGAGTATAATAGAACTATTCTTTGTTGAAGACCTTAGAAACGATTTACCTCTACCAAACGCCACAACCTAGATAAAAACTGCTACCATCATTGAAGAAAGAAAGAAAGAAAGATAAGAAGTATATCAAGAATGTTATGGATCTGGAGACATAATCGACCGGACTGGCTGCGTGGCTCAGCGGTAACGTTCTCGCTTGCTGGGCCCTAGGTTGCAGGTCCGTATCCTGGCCCAGTCAGCTGGCATTTGAGGGTGCACAAATGCGAGGGAGCCGTGTCAGTACATTTACTGGCACGTTAAAGATCCCCTTCGGGCCAAAATTCCGGCACCCCGGTGTCTCTAAAAGCAGCAGTAGTTAAAAGGGATGTAAAACCAATAACATTATTATTATTATTATACCTGGACATCATGATCGACAGTAAAATGAATTTTGGAGAACAGATAAGACGGACTGCAGATAAGGCAGCCAGAGGAGTAACGTCCCTCAGTCGGCTCATGGCCAATGTTGGTGGGCCAAAATCTAGTAAGAGAAGACTATTGATGACAGCCATCCATTCAGTTCTGCTGTATGGAGCGGAAATATGGGCGGATTCCCTGGATAAGGAAATTTATAGGAAGCCACTGGCGCAAGTGCAGAGGCGGGGGGCTTTGCGCGTGGCATCTGCATATCGCACGGTCTCTGAGGAAGCAGTTCTCGTTATTGCCGGGATTATTCCGATTTTTTTCTTGCGAAAGAACGCAAGAATATTTACTTGAGGAAATCTGATATGGGTTTACAAAATGCAAGACGATCGGCAAGAGTACAAACCTTTCAAAATTGGCAGATCAAATGGGAGCAAGGAGATCAAAGCCAATGGACTAAGAGAATGATCCCTCAGGTGGAGGTTTGGACAGAGAGGAAACATGGTGAGGTTGGTTATTATCTCACTCAGTTCTTGACTGGCCATGGGTACTTCTGTTCCTACCTTAAGAAGATGAGGAAGGTGGATTCATCAGATTGCATCTACTGTATCAACGAATTAGATAATGCTAATCACACCTTCTTCTCTTGTGGACGGTGGGTCCAAAATAGGCAGTCTCTTCAAGATCACATTGATGTAGAGATATCCCCGGACAATATTGTTGCAGTGATGCTACAAAATGAGGAAAACTGGAAACTGGTAGCAAGCTTTGTTGAAGATATCCTCCGAACAAAAAAGACGGATCTGGATCGCCACTGAAGATGATTCATTACGGAAGAGTGCCCTACAGGCAAATATAAAATGACTCTAGCCTGAAGTAATGTGCTAAACGGTTCCAGGCTAGTGTTCAGAAGTAACGGGGGAGTTTTAGTCGGTAGTCTGCTACTCAGGAGCAGGAGCCCGACACTCTGTGCGTAAATGCATTTCTTCCCCTAAAAATAAAAAAAAAATAAAAAAAAATATTATTATTATTATTATTATTATTATTATTATTACATATACGACCTGCCGTGGGCAACATCCAACTTTGAGTTGAGGCATGTCTTTACACGTCTGGTTGTGCATGGCTTTCACAACCCTAATTGAATTAACAAATCTTTCCATGACCCTACAGAGACGTGTGTATACAAACTATGTGGATATTTTCGATTGCTATTTGCCTGAAATAAAAGTAGTAATTAATAACCTGAACTAACACCAACGGCTTGAATTCAGTTACTATGTGAAATCGTTTTGTTCTTTACCTCAAATAACATTTTCAAGTAACGCAAAATAGGCTGTTACAAACCCTTTAAAATAAAAAGTAAAAATGTATCGTAGTATCATCTTGTCATTCTTCAAATTCGATGCGCATAGAATGCCAATGGTATAGTAATCAATGGAGCCCCACGTAGACTAGTCGTGACATCTAGTGGTGAAATATCGAACAATATAATCCTAACAGAGCGAGTGCATTCTAGCGGCCAGAAGAAGAAACTTTTCAATAAAATCTGGAAGTTAATAAGTTAGTCGGCGTGCAGTTACCTTTTTGGCAGCTAGATGTCTCGAGTAAATCTGCTGGCGAATTATGTTTTAATTAAATATATATTTTACACCATAATATGCACAATATAACGCTTAATTTTAAAACATCTGAGTCATTACAAAACAATAAACATATAACATTTCAAGCAAAAAACCTAGCTCTGATCGGGTTTGAACCATAGTCATTTGAGCGATAGGCTAACGCTCTACCACTGAGCTAATTGTGTCAACGAATATCGTTCTATATAAAATGACTTACATAGAACTTGTTAGCAAATAATGATTTATACTAAACGATTTCATCACTGGAGTATATTATTTATATATAAAGCATTTCATACAAAGTTTATTTATTTTTTATCAGTACGCTATATTGCATGCAATACTCAAATTGGTGAAATATAAGTCAGGCACAAGATATCCGCTGCCATCTTGTCTTATTACTGAATCAGCTCAGCTTTTTAAAATCACGTCTGCACTATAGTATTACAAAATAACCTTTTAATTTCGAACGTGCCTCTTCCTTTAGAACAGTTAAAACGATTCTCGGCTCGATAATCGGAACTGGTGGGTCCCATGATATGGATTATAAAGTTTGCATAATTCGCACGGCCGCCATCCTGAAATGGTATGGCGGACGACCTTGTAGTTTGGTCACAAGACGCATCCTATACGAAGGTATGTTGTTACCAAATTTGGTAGAGATCGGATGATTTGGTTAGTCGTTATTTGATTTTACGTTTTGAACGTTTGAGTGGCCGCCATTCAGTTTTAGTAAAGATGGCGGCGATATAAAACATGACACTGAGGTGTCCTTTGCTAGTGCTACCTTTGTACCAAATTTCGTTCAATTCGCATTCACCGTGTTCGAATTGATAGGGGGGGACAGACATTCAGAGTACACACACTCACACACACACACACACACACACACACACACACACACACACACACAGAGACTCACACACACACATACACACACACACACAGACTTACACACACACATACACACACACAGACAGACACACTTTTTTCGCCCTGTGTTGATCTCATAAGTCTACTTTCATTTTTTGCAAAAATCGAAAGTAGGCTAAAAATGAGATGGTGTGTGTCTGTGTGTCTGTGTGTGTGTCTGTTACTCAATCACGCAAGAACCAATGGTCCGATTTAAATGAAGTTTTGCATGGATGTAGCTGATTTACCAGGCGTACATATAGGCTACTTTTGATTTCGATATTTTGCACTCTTTAAAATGGCGACTATTTTCATATTTCCATTTCTAATTAAAAGAGAACGCTAAGAAATAGCAAACTTTTGATGGCACTACGAGCTTTAGAATTTAATTTTCTATCCGAAAGGTCCTTATAACTTTTCGTGTATCTCCAACGGTTAGCGAGTAAAACCTAAATATGTATTTTAAAACACGGTCAACGCCGAGCGATGTTAGTCTATGTTAGTCTCTACATGATCTGTTTTATTTATAGAGGTAGCTTGTGGGGTCCGAAACTAGACGTGATTTTGAGTCTAATTTTATACTCTTTGTGCAGCTTATTGTATGTGAGTATTTGGATCTTTATGCTTTTTCACAATGTTACAGTTTATCATCATCATACTATCATACTAATATATAACAAGATGTTCAGTAAAGAACATATAGCCTACTTTCTCCTAAATGCATGGGTATTGTTATAACTCTTTGTCCTTTTCAAGGAGTATAATTGAATGTTGGTTGTAGTAGCTTGTTGAAATACAACGTGCTATAGGGATATTAAACATGAATAAGAGGTGCCCTTTGCTAGTGCTACCTCTGTAAAAACATTCATTCAATTCGGTTTCACCGTGTTTGAATTGATCCGGGGAATGGATTTGCACACATACATGGCCGCTATTTGCAAACTATTGGGCTGATGACCTCGTAGTAAGTCATAAGATGCTTTCCACAAAAAGGCATGTTGTTGCAAAATCCGGTAGAGATCAAATTATTAGGATGGTCGAAATTTGATTTAAGCTTTTAACATTTGGGTGGCCGTCATTCCGTTTCCGTTAAGATGGCGGCGATATAAAACATGACACTGAGGTGGCTTTTGCTAGTGCTACCTCTGTACCAAATTTCGTTCAATTCGGTTTCACCGTGTTTGAATTGATAGGGGGAATCGATTTGCACACATACTTGGCCACCATCTGCAAACTATTGGGCTGATGATCTAGCAGTTTGGTCAGAATATGCTTCCCACATAAAGATTTGTTGTTGCAAAATTTGGTAGAGACTAGATTATTAGGTTGGTCGTAATTACATTTTAGCCTTTAACATTTGGGTGGCCGCGATTACGTTTCCGTCAAGATGGCGGTGATATAAAACATGACACTGAGGTGGCCTTTTCTAGTGCTACCTCTGTACCAAATTTCGTTCCATTCGGTTTCACCGTGTTCGAATTAATAGGGGGAATCGATTTTCACACAAAGATGGCCGCCACCCGCAAAATATTAGGCTAATGACCTATTAGTTTGGTCAAAGGATGCTCCCTCCATAATGGTATGTTGATGCAAAATTTGGTAGAGATCGGATGATTAGGGTAGTCGTAATTTGATTTAAGCTTTGAACATTTGGGTGGCCGCCATTACGTTTCCGTCAAGATGGCGGCGATATAATACATGACACTGGGGTGCCCTTTGCTAGTGCTACCTCTGTACCAAATTTCATTCCATTCGGTTTCACCGTGTTCGAATTAATAGGGGTAATCGATTTTGACACAAAGATGGCCGCCATCCGCAAACTATTAGGCTAATGACCTATTAGATTTGTCAAAGGATGCTCCCTCCATAAAGGTATGTTGTTGCAAAATTTGGTAGAGATCGGATGATTAGGTTAGTCGTAATTTGATTTAAGCTTTGAGCATTTGTGTGGCCGCCATTACGTTTCCGTCAAGATGGCGGCGATATAAAACATGACACGGGGGTGCCCTTTGCTAGTACTACCTCTGTACCAAATTTCGTTCCATTCGGTTTCACCGTGTTCGAATTAATGGGGGCAATCGATTTTCACACAAAGATGGCCGCCATCTGCAAACTATTAGGCTGATGACCTATTAGTTTAGTCAAAGGATGCTGCCCCCATAAAGGTATGTTACTGCAAAATTTGGTAGAGATCGGATGATTAGGTTAGTCGTAATTTGATTTAAGCTTTGAACATTTGTGTGGCCGCCATTACGTTTCCGTCAAGATGGCGTCGATATAAAACATGGCACTGAGGTGTCCTTTGCTAGTGCTACCTTTGTACCAAATTTCGTTCAATTTGCGCTCACCGTGTTCGAATTGATAGGGGGGGGGGACAGACATTCAGAGTACACACACTCTCTCTCACACACACACACACACAGAGACTCACACACACACATACACACACACAGACAGACACACTTGTTTTCGCCCTGTAGTGATGTCATAAGTCTACTTTCATTTTTTTTTGCAAAAATCGAAAGTAGGCTAAAAATGAGATGGTGTGTGTCGGTGTGTGTGTCTGTTACTCAATCACGCAAGAACCAGTGGTCCGATTTAAATGAAATTTTGCATGGATGTAGCTGATTTACCAGGCTTACATATAGGCTACTTTTGATTTCGATATTTTTCACTCTTTAAAAATGGCGACTATTTTCATATTTCCATTTCTAATTAAAAGAGAACGCTAAGAAATAGCAAACTTTTGATGGCACTACGAGCTTTAGAATTTAATTTTCTATCCGAAAGGTCCTTATCATTGTGGTGTTTGAAGCCATATTTTCAGTGTTGCCTTAGTAAACAAGAGTTTAGTGCTTTTCAGTCGGTCAACACGAATGTACCCAAAAGAGATGGGTTATGCCCTAATCCTGAAATAAATTACTCTCATGTAATTTATTTCAGGATTAGGGCATAACCCATCTCTTTTGGGTACATTCGTGTTGACCGACTGAAAAGCACTAAACTCTAGGTCCTTATCACTTTTCGTGTATTTCCAACGGTTAGCGAGTAAAACCTAATTATATATTTTAAGGCACGGTCAACGCCGAGCGATGTTAGTCTATGTTAGTCTCGACATGATCTGTTTTATTTATAGAGGTAGTTTGTGGGGTCCGAAACTAGACGTGATTTTGAGTCTAATTTTATACTCTTTGTGCCGGTTATTGTGTGTGAGTATTTGGATCTTTACGCTATTTCACAATGTTATAGTGTTTTCTACTTTGCACGGTATGCTTTCGTCCTTTTTATCGATTTGTTTTTCGTTAAATGAATATTTCAGTTGGCCAATATTTATCTGCTTTTTGTCGTTTTTTACCATGATCAGAAACCCAAATTCACGGACGAAAGTGTCGGAGACTAACGACTGTCACATTAGTTTATTTAGTGTTCATATTAATCTTACTGCAGAACAGGGCAAATTTATTTCAATATAGTAGGTATTTTGACTTTCACGGCCAATAAAGAAAACCGCACAAAACACAGCGTAAACCTAGAAAAGTTGCTGAGTTTTAATTGCTTGGCCCTGAAATTCAATATACAATCATTTTGGAAGCCTGTATAGGGAGGTGAAAGACTGTTTTAATCTTTAGCACTCGCAGTCAAGTACATAGCTGAGGTGTTCTAAATAAGAATTGAGGTATCGCACAGTTTGCTACTCCTTTGGTAGTCCGCAAATAAACCACAAGAGCCCGCTGATGAACCATCTCGGAGTTACTAGGCGTAATCTCGCACACGTCACGGCATAAACTTAGCAAAATTTTATGTTATTAATTTGTTTTTGTTATTATTACTTGGGATGATTGAAGTTTGTTCCGTTACTGTTACTCTTTATCATGACGGTACGTACTTTCCGCAATATTACTTATTGCGGATATGATAATTGCTATCATTTTTGATGTATAATGTTTAAATGTTTAAATATAGTATGAAGACGTTAAACGATAGGTGTTTAATATTTAAGACAGGTTATTTAACTTTTACTACATAGAAGCTGATATTTATTTCCAATATATAAACGCAGTTTCTCACCTTCAAAGCGGAGACAGACAGGCTTTTCTCCGGGTACTCCGGTTTTCCCTGTCACAATTTCATTCCAGCAACAATCTCCACTATCATTTCATTTCATCCGTCATTCATTAAATCATTGCCCCAGGGGAGTGTGACAGGCTTTGGCAGCCGGCACAGTTCATATCCTTGCTGTTAGATGGGGATTTCATTCATTCCATTCCCTGACTCGGTCGGTCGACTGAAAGTAGGCTAAGGATTTTCACTTTCCTACCTCTGATTAATAATTTGGTGAGTGAAAATGTATGTAGTGTACACATGTGGTTGGTAACATGGAAATAACATAACTACGTTAGGAATGTGTGATTATATATATTAATGATTTAGGCCAGCAAGTACTAAAAGCCGTTCGAAGAACGGGTACTTCAACTAGTTTAAAGATAAAAGAATACACGTGGCACCACAGCACACGAAGGGTCCTAGGTCTACCAAGCGACCGCTGCCCTGCCATTTGGCCTTCAGATTTCGGGGTGACGCGTGGTCAGCGTGTCAGGTCCCCTCGGCCATTAATCTTGGTTTCCGTGACCGGGGCGCTGTTTCATTGTCAGACAACTACTCATTGTCCTCACGAGGCTAGGTGTACCCCGTTACAGCCCTTACGTCAGTTTCTAAAACGGGCAGAGAGGACACGGGACGCTGACCATACGTCAGCTCACAGTCTACAAGCCATGATTGTATGGCTGAACAGCGGTCACTTGGTAGACTAAAGTCTTCAATGGGTTGTAAGTTGATTTTATACTTTACAGGATGGCTGAGTTGGGTTTTGAACCCAAGCTCATCCAATGCCAGCGAGGCTCGAGGAAGTGTGTTAGAGCTCTCGGCCACCGTGACCGATTACTGAACAAACTGCCAGTGAGATCAGGTCATCCAGCATTAATAAGGTGCAAAATCTCACCTGTTACTGAACAAACTGACAGTGAGATCAGGTCATCCAGCATTAATAAGGTGCAAAATCTCACCTGTTACTGAACAAACTGACAGTGAGATCAGGTCATCCAGCATTAATGAGGTGTGAAATCTCACCTGTTACTGAACAAACTGACAGTGAGATCAGGTCTTCCAGCTTTAATAAGGTGCAAAATATCATCTGTTACTGAACAAATTGGCAGTGATCAGGCCCTCCAGCATTAATGAGGTGCGAAATCTTATTCATACTTATCATAAAAATCCTTGAAGCCAAGTTTTTGTATACGTTTAGTGATAAATTACTTTTGTACTTTGTAAGAATCCCTGCCATTGTCTGACAGTATGCTTAATGAGTCTTCCATTCGCATCCGTTTATAGCCATCCACTCTAAGACCGGGAACCCATTAAGTCGCTCAAAGCAAGGAAGTTTGTGGTAATCCAAGCCTACTGCAACTTCTCTTGTATTCGTAAACGGAACTGAATGTAATGGAACTGCTTTTTGAAAGAGAACAAAACAAAATAAAGTTTAATAAGAGAACTATTTTTTCCAGACTCACTAACAAAAGAATTCCGTTAATTCAATAGCGCAGTAGTTGTGTGTGTGATTGTGGGAGGTTCCTCGGATTCAATGTTTTTAAAACAGTGGAATTGAATGCTTGTTAAGTGTTGCAATGCGAATCGTGCGCTGTACCAGCCATACTAGGCAATGCACTTGTCTTCACGAAAATACATTTCATGAAATACACTGTACTAGAGGACCTGCGCGAGAAATCTCGCAAGTGCGTAAACTTGCGGGCTTCTTGTTTATTTGTTCAAACGCACTTCTTGAAAAAGTTTTCGATATTTATGATATCAGAGTGCATTTAATCACTGTCGTGTGTAATTCTGTTTCTTTTGAATGTACATTCGGCTACTTGTGAGCGCCCCATGTGTATAGATCACCTACCCGGCTCTAGTATTACTCGGGCTGGACGAGACAAAGTTCTGCCAGGGGATATCGTCATGTTTATTTCCTTAAATGCACTTTTTAAACAAATACACATACTTCCGTTGACTTTTTAAGAAATGACGTATATTTCCTCTACTATTGACACAATTTGGAAGATTATGGCTCAAACTGCACCTTCTACCTCCGTCTGGTTTAAGAGCTTGAGCTTTGTGAAACTTACACCTTGGCGTTTAATACCGGGTGAATGAGCTGACCTTAATAATTTCTTGCATTGTATCGTAGGTATTTGTTTACGTTGTTATTCTAGTCCGTTGCGCTCCAAGAATCAGAACACGAGAAACCGTAGGCGTGTCTAGGCTGTGGGAAGGAAATAAAGTGCTCTCAATCGGCACCTTCATATTTGAGCGATCCTAATGAAACGTGGGAGAAGAGAAGAATAGATGGAAAGAGGGAGGGGAACTTCTCCAAGACATTCCTAGGCAAAAAGAAGAAAAAATTGCTTCGAACGAGGAGTAATTTTAAAAAATTGCCGAGATGATTGTGAGGGAGTGATAACGGAATGCGCATTCCAAAGTAGAGAAACGCTACCAGTCTCTCATAAGGTCCAGCCAGGCCCTCTCGCATTCTTTCGTGCGATGCCAAGAGACCGTTGATTCTAAGAAGCACAATAAACCCCGGCTGGGATGTCAACATCACATGGGCCACCCACTCAAAAGGACTGAGCACAATTATGGACGTAAAAGTTTCTACAGTCCTAATTGAAAAAAGATATTTGTACAAAACTCATTGAAATATAAATAGACACATAGCAAATAAGTATTTAGGAAATGCTTACGGAACCAGTTCACACTTTAGAGTACGCTAGAACCGTGTTCATTAAATCAGGGGTATTCGAGGAGAAGAAAGGAATATTGTAGGTTTAAGTGGCCGTTAATTCCCCAATCATATACGATAGGCTCTCCATTTCACAAGGATCCACTTGAGTGGCGTTCACATCGAAAATACCACATGTAATAATCGGAAATCGAACCTCGCTCACCCTGGTGGGAGGCAAGCAGCTTGATCATAGCGTCATTATGCCCCCACCAACAATAGAATAATAATAATAATAATAATAATAATAATAATAATAATAATAATAATAAAATATATATATATATATATTTAGGGGAAGAAATACATTTACGCACAGAGTGTCGGGCTCCTGCTCCTGAGTAGCAGACTACCGACTAAAACTCCCCCGTTACTACTGAACACTAGCCTGGGACCGTTTAACACATTACTTCAGGCTAGAGTCATTTTATATTTGCCCGTAGGGCACTCTTCCGTAATGTATCATCTTCAGTGGCGATCCAGATCCGTCTTCTTTGTTCGGAGGATATCTTCAACAAAACTTGCTACAAGTTTCCAATGTTCTTCATTTTGTAGCATTACCGCAACAATATTGTCGGGAGATATCTCTACACCAATGTGATCTTGAAGAGACTGCCTATTTTGAACCCACCGTCCACAAGAGAAGAAGGTGTGATTAACATTATCTACCTCATTAACACAGTAGATACAATCTGGTGAATCCACTTTCCCCATCTTCTTAAGATAAGAACAGAAGTATCCATGGCCAGTCAAGAACTGAGTGAGATAATAACCAACCTCACCATGTTTTCTCTCTGTCCAAACCTGCACCTGAGGTATCATTCTCCTAGTCCACTGGCTTCGGTGTCCTTGCTCCCATCTGATCTGCCAATTGTGAAAGGTTTGTGCTCTTGATGTTCGTCCTGCATTTTGTAAACCTACTTCCGATTTCCTCCAGTAAATGTACTTGCGTTCTTTCGCTAGAAAAAAATTGGAATTTTCCCAGCAATAACAAGAACTGCTTATTCAGAGACCGTGCGATAAGCAGATGCCACGCGTAAAACACCCCGCCTCTGCACTTGTGCTAGTGACTTCCTATACATTTCCTTATCCAGGGCATCCGCCCATATTTCCGCTCCATACAGCAGAACTGAATGGATGGCTGTCATCAGTAATCTCCTCTTACTAGATTTTGACCCAGCAACATTGGCCATTAGCCGACTGAGAGACGTTACTCCTCTTGCCGCCTTATCTGCAGTCCGTCTAATTTGTTCTCCAAAATTCAGTTTATTGTCGATCATGAGGCCCAGATATTTTGCTGCTGGCCGCGTCTCTACTTGTATGTCTCCTACCTGTATTGGGAGTATTGTCTGAATTCTCTTCTTTGTTAGGACTACAATTTCTGTCTTACTAAGTGCTAGAGACAGACCATGTTCTTCCATCCAACTATTGATTGTACCCATTACCATATTGAGTCGCAACTGAGCCTGCTCGACACTTCTTCCTGCTACAAGAGCAGCAACGTAATCTGCATAACCTACTAGGATAGCTTCATCAGGGAGATCAGATCTCAGCAAGCTATCATATGTGATATTCCATAGGTCTGGTCCTAAAATAATAATAATAATAATAATAATAATAATAATAATATTAAAATACGTTGGTGTTTCGTGGTTCCAAGTACTCTCATTGATGATGGAGGTGTGCTTACAGTACAGTACATCAATAAGATTGAGATAGTTTCACAGAGTAACAAATTGTAGAAAGTCATTAATAATTGACAATGTCTTCAAAAGTTGTATGTATTTAGCACATTCGCTATTTCTTGTTTTATTATAATTCTAATTTGTTGTCTTCGCCTCCCCTCAGATGATTACCGTTCAGGTATGCCATGCTCATATCTTCACCCCTAGCTAGCAACCAAAGTTCCCCAACTTTTGCTTCAGTAACATTACCCTATGAAACAAAACCAGTACTTTTGTTTTACTTATGTTACTCAAAAATACATGAACTACTGTATATTCTAATTGGAAATAGTTCCAGCATAATTATGCCATCACTAGCAGGTCGTATGGTACATCAAGACAGGAACGCAATTATATTCGTCTTTTTCAATTTATTCAAGTAATTTAAAATCGTGAATTATAATCGTAATGATCGTGTGATCTCGGGAGAGGCCGAGTGCAGATCTTTCTATTTGCTACCCTTGGACGACCTGCGTGTCGTAATGAGGATGAACGGGAATCAACCCCAGGAGATTAAAATCCATGATGGCTTGGCTGGGAATCGAACCCGGGGCACCTCGGGACAAAGCTTAGCGCGCTAACCATTTAGCCACGGAGCTGGACAGCATGAATGATGTAAATCGTGCAGTTGTACTCACGGCACTGAAAGGGTCTGTACATCCATACAGGATTTTCAGTGCCTATATGAAGAGATTTTGGAAGAAGAAAAAATCAAGATCATCAACTAGATCTATGTTAGTTCTATCGTGCTACACAGATGAGGATAACGGTCTAAATAATAATAATAATAATAATAATAATAATAATAATAATAATAATAATAATAATAATAATAATTTGCCTTACTATCAGTATGCTCCTGAGGCAATTTTGGAAAATCCTACTCACAAGTTGTTATGGGACCGATCAGTTGTTACTGATAAACCCATACCAGTGAACCCTGCCAGATATCGTTCTTGTGGACAAAGTGTGGAAGAGAACCTTTTTAATTGATATCGCAATTGCCAATTCCCATAATCTGCAACAAACCTGCTGTGAGAAAATCACCAAGTATCTGCTCTTGGCAGAGGAAATACGGCAAATGTGGAGACAGGAAAGTGTAGTGGTGCTGACCATACAGTAGTCATCTCCTCTACCGGCAACATCCCTAAATCATTGACTCGCAACCTAGAAAAATTGGGAATACATCCTGGTCTACATATTATCATGCAGAAGGCCGTCATCTTGGAGACCTGTTCCATAGCTCGCTCGTTTCTTAATGTGCCACCCAAGTTGCCATACCGTCTTGCGAATAAGCCGACGATATGTTGATTTGAACACACTAATATGGTGAAATGAATAAGTCATAGTAATAATAATAACATAATAATAATAATTGTATGTATGTCTACCCCTTATTATTCCCGTTTACCAACGGGGTCGGGGATGAGATGCGATGGAAGTCTTTTTGGCGATGGTTTTTACGGCCGGATGTCCTTCCTGACGCCAACCTCATGAGAGGATTTAATGAGAGATGAAATGAATGATGGTGAATGAAACTGGACAAGGATGTGGAAGGAAGCGGCCGTGGCTTGTCAGAAGGTACCGTCCCAGCATTTGCCTGGTGTTGAAAATGGGAAACCACGGAAAACCATTTCAAGGACGGCCGACGGTGGGGCTCGAACCCACGCGTCTACCGAGTCAGCAGAGAGCTTGGCCCCATGACCTAATGCTGTGCTTTAGCCAGCGTAGTACTGTCGGTAACATAATAATAATAATAATAATAATAATAATAATAATAATAATAATAATAATAATAATAATAATAATAATAATTAGAAGTAGTAGTAAACAAAAGTGTCACGCCTCTAAAGACTTTTTATCTCCACTAAGTTGGCAGCAAGCCCGATATCGCCATGTTGGAAGGCTTACCTAAATACCTGTCTAGAAGGAGAGAGAAATCTGTCCTCTGTAATATTACAAAATGTGAAGACTTGGTAGTTTTACGACGCAAGTTGACTTTTCAAAACACGCCTTAACGTTAACACTTTAAATATCAAAAGGAGTACTTAAGCAAGGCGTCAATCTTTCACCACGGCCAGGAATGGATGACGCTGAAAGCTTTTGTTGCGGCTAAACTACGTCCCATGCTGGTAATAAAAAAGAACCAAACAGAGGCTGGTATGATAAACTGTTTAAAAACAGCAACTCGGCCGCGGGTGCGGGCTAAGTGATTGAAACACACAGTGGCTGTACGGAGATAAGGGATGGAGGGATATGGAGATGACAGAGCAAATGAGGAGTAAAAAAGGAAGAAATGAAAGTGGATATACCTTGGGGAGGGAGAAAAGGAAGACAAACAGACAGGTAGAAACTGAAATGTAACTGAAACCGAAATTAAAGTGAATATAGGGGTAACGAATAACTGTGGAGAGAAGGATGTGTGTCCTTAATAAAAACTGTGAGCTGCGCCAAATATAACTCTGTTCTGAAGGAAAAGAAATGGTGGCTGGGAGAAATAAACATCAAGAAATATGACGAATAATGTATGAAGTTTGGAGCTGGAATGTGAACACGTAATGTTGAGACTGAAAGAGAGGAAGGTGGAGATGTGCTAGTGCATGCTGGAATAACAAACAATGAATCGAGTGTAAAAGGTTAAACCAGAAACTATGACTATCATATTGTTCAATAGATAGAAAAATGAAACAATATGGAGGTGTGATAGGAAATATTGGTTATATTTGAAGGGGATATAATAGTAGTAGTGTTACGTCGTTGTTGTTGTTGCCGTATTTAGATGCTAGTGACATCTTGGTCATGAGTCCTCAGCATGTTCGATAAATGATTTTTTGGCCGAATTATAATTTTTGTAATATGCTACCTTTTAACGTGACAGCCCAGAGACTAGCGGAATTCTCAGAAAGTACCGACATAAGAAATGTGGGTAGAAAGCCAAAGAAAGGCAAGACGTTCACTTTTCACATCTGTAAGGAGTTAACACTCTGGAACACCTAGAACTACATAAACCGTGTCTTAGAGGTGCGTACATCTATCGTACAATTTTTAGAAGATTTTGGGTCACTCTCTTGCAATTTTTTAAAGATAAAAGTAAAGTTGTCACCATCAAATACTGACAGTTGATAGTACTGAAACCGCTCATATGTGCATGAATAGAGTATTGTTTGTAGTTTCATTGTTCGAATAAATTTATGATTAACTATAGGGTCTGTTCTACTTGTTACTAAGGGTTGGCAACGCAATGATGACCTTAGTTTTTACAAATCGAGCATTTCAAGTGTGATGTTTAACGTAATAATTTTGGTCAAAACATGTCGAGTTGTTTGCAAGTTTTTCAAAGAAAATTGTGGCAGATGGACAACCGGATGGCAGAAGCGATCTTGTGTGAGGCTGTGGCTTCTTTGAGCCCACGATGTGTAAAGTACAAACAGGATTTCGTAGGTATAAAACCATTAAAGATGTTGACGTTGACTCTTTTCGGGACTTTGCTACATCGTGGCCAAGCAGCGCCGTGTACATGGGTGTGTGTAGTATTGGTCTGGGAACCTGTGTTACTGTGATGTCTGTACTAGTGTGTGTATTTGTAATTGAGGTGGGATTTGGGTAGGAAGTGGTCGTGGCCTTAACTTAGGTACTATCCCGGCATTTGCCTGGAGAAAAAGTGGAACGCCACTGAAAACCACTTCCAGGATGGCTGAGGTAGGAAGTGAACCCACCTCCTCTCAGTTTTGCCTCACAAGACTGAGTGTACCCCGTTCCTGCCCTCAGTCTAGATTTAGATTTCTTGGCAGAGCCATATAATTGAACCCAGACCTCCGCGGTGACAGCCAAGACCGCTAGCCAGTACGCAACGAGGCGGAATCATTAAAGAAAACAATTTTGTTCAAGGTAGAGTCTGCTCAAAAGAAGGTTTGCATCAAAGACTATTATTCACTTAAACCGTAATACCCACAAAAGTTATATACAGTACAGCAAAATGCGGTGTATGTAGGCTACATCTTTGATGTTAACATGCAAATTGTCTGTCCTTCCTGAGATATTATAGACATTTTACCCCGTCCAGTTATTGTGCAAATTCATGTTTACCGACTGAAGAGTTACAACTGACAATTAAATGAAATTCTCTCTTTATGACCGACTCTCCAAACTGACAAACTCAAATGCCATTGATGCCAAAAACGTTTGGCGACTTAAGGACTGTTTTGAGCAGGGATGTTAGCGTCGAGGGCACATTCAAGTGAAGTGAGCACTTAGCTGGCTCATTGTGCACAACCAATAGGTGCCCAATGCACACGTTAGGTAGAGCAGCTAAAGTGGAGTGGACTCTTTGGCTAATTGAAAATACACGCTTAACAAAAACAATGTATGAATGTAACCCACTGTACTTAAGTAAACATAAAGACATTTAGAACATAGCCCTCACGGCCAATTAATCAAACTGCAGCAAAGCTTATAGATTCTTTCCTTGCACGTTGCGGGCTTTCGCCTGGGTGAACTAAGTTAGGTCCATCCTGAACACTTTGGAACATTGAACCTAGTACATCGTTCTTCTTTGGTGGGGGACAAAAATGTTCTGTATTTTAATTAATGATAATAATGTTATTGGTTATACGTCACTTTTAACAACTGTGGCTTTTAGAGACGCCAAGGTGCCGGAATTTTGCTCCGATGGGAATCTTTAACGTGTCGGTAAATCTACTGACACTTCTCCCTCGCATTTTCGCACCATCAAATTAATTAATTAAGGAGACAATCTGGTGATAAAAATATCTTTTTACTTAATGCATGGATATTTACGAAATGTCACCTAAATGAAAGTCAAGGCATTTGTAAAACTCAATATAATATATTATTAATACTTTTTGAAAAAAATTTAAACAATTTGAGATCCTTATTTTTGTCAAGTTTAATTGAAATGTTATTTAAAATTTGGAAATTTGCTGAGAATAATATTTCAAATGACACTGTGTATCAATCATTTTGTATACATTTTATTTCCTTATTATTTATTTAAGCGAAAATTCCCCTACAGAGAGCGATTAAACTTGATAACATGATGCCATTTGGAGGAGTGTCTCCTCCGCTCCTCCCAAAATCTCTTCATTCGCGCGGAATTCTCCCTCTTCCTCTTACCCGTCCACTTTTTTCCAGGTTGTCGTAATGATCTTGGTTCGAACTTAACATTCGCGATTTTCATCTGGCACTCAGTTCGGTCTTCGAAATGTTCTATATTGATTACTTGTAAGTCTCTCTGTACCTCTTTAATCCATAATTTATTTCCTTAGATATATTGCTCTTATATCGATATAATTGTTGTCCTAAAATTTGGGAATTAAAACTCTCTACTGCCTGAAAAAATCCTGCAATCAAAAATTCCAAACACAGGTTTTCTAATACAACTGTGATTGGTATGCAATACAAATTGGGCTACATTTGGCACAATATTACAGAAGAAATATGGGATTCAATACGTAGTTAGTTAGTTAGTTAGTTAGTTAGTTTGTTAGTTATTGTTGTTTTAAGGGGCGGAACAGCAAGGTCATCTGCCCCTAATTCAATACCGTACGTAAAATTGGAAATTTTGGTAAAATAAAATCAAAGTTCAGATGAAGTTGTCCCCCTGATTCATTAGATATAGGTTACGCCTTCAAAACCATATGTGTTCAATCTTTATTTCTCTCAGTCTCTTCTGGATGAACATTTTCGACTACGGAAGTACCTCTCTTATTCTTCTTCTTCTTCTTCTTCTCCAATTGTGGAAAAATAGTCTGAAATATCACGTCCTGTGGTTCGTATCCCACGTAAAAATGGAGATATTGTTGCTCATGTCGGCAAGATTAATGGTCACGTAATACTACAAGCTTCCTTTTTATTTAATTGTTTTACCAGAAGCTTTGTACAATCAGAACTGTTATGGCTGTAAAAAAAGTTGATGATTTCTTTCTGTGCCCTCTTACTATTTAAGGTTTATTATAAAATAAGTAGTTAGTAATTTTAGTTTAATTAATGCGAAGGTGCAAATGAATCTTCTCACAATATATATTTTTAACTTTCATCTCAAATGAGGGCTGATGAATGCAGCGAATAATAATTATAATACATGTTCGTTGAGCCAAAAAATAGGATTCCACTACGGTAGGTGAATTGCCCCAATGCATTTAGGAGCACGTATGCAGACATAATTTATGAGTTTGGCAAGTTATAACACAGTCATATTCGCACAATAAAATGAATAAAATTGCAGGTGGAAAAATAATGCAGTGATTTAATAAATTGGTTTCATACTACGAGCGCGCTGAAATATGGAGTGTTGTGCTGAAAGCGGCAATTATACGAGGTGATAAATAGTGAACAGTGCATCAACTCTGGGGAATGAAATTACTGAATGCGTAATAAACGTACTATCTATCAGTGTTGGTCTCATTTGGAACGACATGTATCACACCTACAGAGTACAGTGGAACCATGGAGACAAGGGGAAACTCTATCCTTTACTTAGTTCTTCACAGAAAATTAGCCTTAAATTTACGATCTTATTACACTAATTCAATGTATTTCTACTTGTTTTCGTTCCTCTGTTTATGGGGTCGCTGATGAAACACGGTTCTTTTAATATCGCGTTCCCCTAACTGACGCAAGCCTCATGAGAATATGGCTGAAGATCTATTTAAATGGGCAAGGTGTTGGAAGGAAGCAGTCGTGGCTTAATATAAATGGTGTCGTCGCAGCATTCCCCCGGAGTTGAAAATTGAAAATTACGGAAAATTATTTAAAGGACGGTGTTCGAACTCACTCGTCTTCGAAGTTCAGTGATAGACTGGCACCATGGCCACGTGGCTTCGTGCATGTACTGTAGCTACTCTGGTCGGTCATAGTGCTCCTTCAATAAATTGATATTATGATTCTTTAATGTTCTAGCATTAAATTCACCGTTGCAAGACCACTCTAACGATAATATGGTTTCCATCTCGGGAAGATGAATGTTGCCTCCAATATTTTTGTTGTGTTCCCTTTTGTGGTCTAGGGATACGTAGTCAGAGGGGTATGGTTTGATTCTCGGTTCTGTTAAGAATTTTATTTCTGGCTTGATGGCAGGACTTCAGCCTCGAAAGGACAATTGAGTACAGAAGTATTCAATTCCCCCCTCAATCATCCTGAAAATTGTTATCAGTTGTTACTCATTTCCACCCTAGAAACATTATGGGGTGGTACCTAACTTGAGGTCCCGTGGTGTTGGGGTAGCGCCCCTGCCTTGCAGGTTCGATTCCCGGCTCCGTAAGGGATTTTAGAAACTGACGTGAGGGTTGTAACGGGGTGCACTCACCCTCGTGAGAACAATTGAGTAGCTGTCTGACAGTGAGGCATCGGCCCGGTCACGGAGACCAAGATTAACGGCCGAGGGGACCCAACGCGCTGACCACGCGACACCCCATAATCTGCAGGCCAAATTGCTGGACAGCGGTCGCTTGGTAGGCCTAGGCTCTTTATGGGCTGTAGCGCCACGAGGTTTGAGTTACCTAACTTGGAGCCACGGCCCAATCTTAGGCCTTACAAGAATACACTACACCTATACGGCACAATAGGCTGTAAGAGAGCAAGACCACTGGCCGGATGAACACACTGGCCAAGCCCTTAAATGAATTAACACCAACTGTTTTCACATGAGACACAGTCAGGTGGCTTTCGATTTCGTGAATTAAGGTCTACATGGTATACATAGTTTGTAAGAACTCACATACGTAATTCACCTTCACCGTTATTTTATGTTGTTCGAGAGTAGACGTTAAAATGCCGCCAAAGAATTCACGCATAAACTTACTCTGAATGCTCCATTGGTCGAGATGCGGATTCAATTCAAATGTATTGGTTCTTTCGTTTGCGTGGGTCGTAGATATGTAAATACGAGAAAATACGAGGCTACTCAGATGGAGAATGTGACGCTGTACACTAGGATTGCTAGTTTGTATGGACGTAGAATCCACAGTAGCATCTTGGTGTTGGGTTATTGCAAAATATAACATAACTGCGGGGATTTCTCGAGTGCAATATCTTACATTGTAAACAAAATTAGAGTAAGATCATAAACACATTTTATTCTTATAATCAACAATATCCATAGTACATGTATTATTTTCTAGGAAGAGTATAACTCAGAGTTGGCCAAGACATTTGCCTGTGTTGAGGGTCTTTGCAATCCCACAGGAACTTCGGGAAAGCAGAAGTGTACCCTTAACCCCTGATGTGCTGACAATTTCACTACTTATGTTATGTAGCGAGATGACATACTCTTCAGTCACTCGAATTGTTCATCTTTACACTTGAACATCCCACTGTACAGCATGTTTCCTTTCAACACGGAACTGTAAAATGGGTTGCCTACCCACCCGCAATCGGCTTGAAATCTGCTCGCAGCGCGCTAGCGACGGGGCTGAGTTGATATCACTGCTTGCCGCCTTCTAATGCAGCATTGCAAAGTATTTTGCTGTTTCAAAATGTTAATTATGCTTAATGACATAATTGGAATGAGTTTAGCTTAAATCATCATCTTACATTAAACGGAAATATATGATATATCGTAGTCTATACATCCTGGTCCTAATAATGATATTGAACGAGTTTGGATTGTATTCTAAAACGTTTCCTCAAATTTTCTCCTAACATTATCCGCAGCTTATCCGCTCAGCCATGCAAACTATATCCACATCCGCGCAGGGCTTTACCTATAAGTGGTTTCTTGTGGTTTTCCTCGGCAAACGACGGAAAAGTTCGTAACTTAAGTCACATATTCCTCCTTTCCGCCGGCCCCGTGGTGTTGGGGTAGCGCGCCTGCCTCTCACCCGGAGGCCCTGGGTTCAATTCCCGGCTCGGTCAGGAATTTTAAAACTGACGTGAGGGTTGGAACGGGGTGCACTCAGCCTCGTGAGGACAATTGAGTAGCTGTCTGACAGTGAGGCAGCGCCCCGATCACGAAAACCAAGATTAACGGTCGAGGGGACCCGATGCGCTGATCACGGGTCACGCCAATATCTGTAGGCCAAATGGTTGGGCAGCGGTCGCTTGGTCGGCCTAAGCCCTTCATGGGCTGTATAGTGCCAGGGGTTGTCTTTTTTATGCCTCCTTTCCAACTAAGAATACACACATTACTACAGGTACTACAATAGCATGGATCATGAGAAACATTCTATATACACCTAAGTACACGGGGGTGATGACACTATGTTCGAGACTCTAAATGAATTAACAATAACAAGATACAAATTAGCTAAATCATAACACGTCCTTGCTGGACTACTACAGTGTGTGTATCCAAGAAGCCTGGTTACCTGAGTTCATGTGATATATGTAGCAGTAATGAGTGTGTGTTTGATTATGAAGGTGTGAGGTACCGCTGAAATAAGGTGCAATCCCAGTATTTACCTACACTAATTAAATAGTTATAAGGACTACCAGGATTTATTTCCTAAAATGAGCCATACGTGGAGAGTAAATTACGCTATATCTAGAAAGGGCGCACTGCACTTGAACATTAGAGCTGTTGACAGTGAACCTAGTGGCAGAGCAGAAAGGCCAATTTGCTTCCCGTGTCCTCTCATCTCCTCTCCCCTTCCCGCTGGGAGCCATCTTCCTTCCCCTCACTCCATCTTCAACATCGTCCTTTCAGAAAAAGTCGCTGGAAATGAGCGCAGGCATGGGACGGATGACGACTGTGTGGAACTAAACTTGCGAATATCTGAGCTAGATTCAATAAATACCTACGTGTACTTGTCCCTTCTTCATGTTATTCACATTTCTACGAGATTGAGGATAAGTTTCTCTGCGACAATAGATTTTACGGTCGGATGTCCATTCTGACACCAACTTCACATGAAGAGTTAAAGAGATTAGTAAATAAATGAATTTGAAAGAAGCAGGGCAAGGAGTTGTTATTTAATTATTGTTGTTTTCAGGGGTGAAACAACGAGGCCATCTCGCCTGGCAAGAAGTTGGTTGAAAGTGCAGTGACGTATTACAGGGATAACGTTCTGACATGTCCGTGGAATTGAAAAAGGAAAGTCACGGGAAATCATTTCAAGCATTGTTGACGGTGGGATTCGAAACTATTAATCTTCCGAGTCTCGAGACCCTAACCCCATAGCCCTTCGCCTTGGTGCTCGTAGCTACTCCAGTTTGTTATTATTTAGCTGCACCGAATCCAACAATCATCTCCTAGGGCTACGACTGCGTCTCTTTCCCTTTACAGCTTAGTTACATCATCCCTTAGGAAAACTTTCCACATAAATATGCTTCTTACGTGCATGTCATTTTATTGATGATGTTAATTCATTTAATCGGCTTGGTATACTGTATGTTGGTTATCATCCCCGTGTACTAGGGTGTGTGACGAACTTGTCTGATAACCTATGTTTCTGTGACGACTGTAGCAGTGTGGTAGTTTGGCGCCCCGGGACTTGGAATAAAGTGATATTCCCGTATTTGCTTGGAAAGAATGTGAATATATCGGGGAAAAGCCACACTCAAGCTACCCACTCTCAGCGATGGGATTCGAACCTTTGCTCTCAGTACTGGATGTAGCTCTTCCTTGCGGTCGTGATGCGCGATTTAACATGAACTGGCTCATGGGAACTGTTTTATCCAACTTGTTCATTCGAAATCTCCCCTTATCTCCGTGCTATTATTATTATTATTATTATTATTAATATTATATGAAATTTAAATAAAAATACAAAAGCATCACTGTCGGATATTATTATTATTATTATTATTATTATTATTATTATTATTATTATATTGTTATAATTATTGTTATTATTATTATCATCCCACATTTACAACATATGAAAGCTTTTCTAACCTAACTCAATCAGCATTATAACACTTGTTACTTTAATTTTACAGTTCGTTATTTCAGACGTATTCTTCTTATTATTATTCTTGACGTTTCGGCCGCTATGGACCACGTTAATTCAACTGCTCTCTTCCTCGAGCTTTAATATTCGCCCAGTAGCGCCTCATGTGTTCTCGATGCTGCTAATTCCTGGCCTCAGTCCACGTCTTGCCAGTTGCTAGTTTAGACTTTCCCTGGAAACTCTGGTGTTCTTTTAGTTTCATCTTAGGGGCGCACGCATCTTAATATCGTTGTATGTAATTCCAACTTCTTTTAAATCCTTTTATACCTCTGTGAACCATGCTCCCTTGGTTTTCTTACCCAGAAATAAAGACGTATTATTATTATTATTATTATTATTATTATTGATGTGTAACATCTTTCCACTCGGTTGCTGGATAGTTTTGTGGGAGTGATTTTGAAAATTGGGGACGGACGTGGATCGCAACGATCGAGCTAGCAGTGGTGTATCGAACGGAAGTATGCACTGCCCAATCGATCGTTCGAACGGAATTGTACTAGCTGGCAGTGGTGGAAAACGGAAGTATACACTGCCCGCTCGATCGATCGAACGGAAGTGTACTAGCTGGCAGTGGAGGAACGAACGGAAGTATAAGATGCACTGCCAATTCGATCGATCAATCCAGCGGGCAGTGGTAAGACCCAGCTGGCAGTGGTACGAGAAACAATGAGCGCGCGGTGTCGGAAATTGATACCATGACGTACTCTCGGCCATGTGGAATGTATATGACCAACAACACCTAGATATGACATACTGAACGGAAAACGCTCATGCGAACTCTGGTGTCAAGTGATTGAAACAAATGACATGTTACATGTTCGAAGTTTTCGTATCAGTATTTAAATGGTAAAATGCCTTAATATCAAACATCGTAAGTAGTCGGCATTGCCGGTATTATGTTTCTGCACAATGGCTATTCAAATATTAACCCAAATAACGGTAATGCAGTCATCAATATAATATAATCGTTGTGGTTATACGAGAATTGAGCATGTCTTCATGAACTATTACTGAATACATTCTCTTTACTCACAAGAGTAAAATTCATAAGGCATTTTAAACTGAATTTCACGCAGGAACATTATCGAAACAAGCAAAATATAAATGAAACTTAATTCCGTAATGCAGTATTATTGGAGCGTGGAAATAAGTCACCATCTTGTGCACAAAATTTGCGTAGTCGAAATAGCCGTGGGCTTAGTGCTTATGACTGTGAATCTAGATATCTTGGGTTCGAATCCCGGACGGGATAGATATTTTTGCTACCAGATTATCATTTTAAACGATAGTTATATCAATATGACTCATTTTAACAGAAGCCATATGATATTACGTGTTGGTCTGTGAATGAAGTGGACCTTTTTATAAGGAATTTAAGGTTATGAGCGGTGTCAAGTCTGTTAATCTAGTTGATCCATATCGTATTCTTTATTTAGGCTAGTGATGGTGGAAGCTACAAATCATCTAATAAAATGAGTTCCGTATTATAAACTACAATATCTGTAAAACACTCCCTTTTACAATAGATTAATATTTGTGCCAATAATAGTATAAAATACCGGAGTATCAACAATTTCACGTGAGGTTTCTTCTATGTCAGATGTTACACATCATATGCGACTACTGTAAGGCTCGTTATTTTTTGGATTTATTATTATTATGTTCTGAAATTGCTTCACAGATTCGATAATAACTGTTAAATTAGATTTGAAAATGGAGCCAATGTCGGGGTTCGAACCTGAATCTCTGCTGCCTCAGTCAGTGTGTTCTCTCATTTACATTACCACGTCCCGCCATGAGCTGGACTCATCCGCATGTCTACTTGAAGAGAGCGTTTAGAGACAGCCGTAAACTCCAGGTTGAATCCCAACTGCAGAATCATTTTCAAGTTTTACTCAAGGCCATTATTATTTATGTGATGGTGGTGTTAATGTGAACAACAATATGGTACCCAAGTCTATGGCTAAGGATAAGCCTAAGCAAAGACGGTGTCATCTGAGCGACCCGCCGCGCCGGTGGTGGAGCTGCGTTGAAAGAAATTATTCATTCAAAGTAATTAAAGTTGAAACTGTAGGAAGTAATCCTATTAGCTTATTACTTTAAAAGTTTCTTGATGTATTCCTACTTGGAGAGAGTCTGTGCTGTGGCATGGCCTGGTTACAAGCCAGATCAATACCTCTATTTTTTCGTTGTTGTGCAAGAAGCCTTCTCCCCTAGTGGTGGTGGAAACATATTTCATGTTCCCCCAGACGTAAACCTGACTAGCACACAATAACCCCCGCTAACAACATTAATTTTCCATTATCATACCGCTGAATAAAAATCTGGACTCGCTCGTTTTTTTTCTTAACGCCACTTAAACGCTCCGGTGCATAGCTAGCACATAGCTACTGTATCGCACAGTGGTATTCACACTTTTTTGTCCGCCCCCATTTAGGGACCTTGCCCTCAGTCGGTCAACACGTAGATGGGAGCCCAATTATCTTGGGCAGTTAATATTAGTAAACCTACTCAAATGTTTAAAATAATCTTAAATAGTGGATAATTTGTAAGTGTACTATGATTTACTTATTTACTTCAAATTTTTGAAAATATTTCAATAAGTTTATTATTACTATTATTGCCTTCCTTTGGAGGGAAAGTATAGCCGGCGGTCACATGTCATAGATTTATAGCATGATAAAGAACCTTCCATTAATTACACCTGTGTGATGCTAAATTTCTAGGCTAGATTTCGTTGTAACACCCTATCAAAGTTCCAATGTTCACCACTAGGTATCATTGACATCTGGCAGCGAAAGTTGGAAATAGTTGAAATTGAACGGAACTTGTAGCTCATCCTAGGGGTGTCCGCTTGAAGCAGCTACAGCCTCTGGCGAGCCGAACATGTCCTCGGACACTCCCGGTACTAAAAGCCATACGAAAATAAATAAATAAATAAATAGTAAATAAATAAATAAATAATAATAATAATAACTATTATTATTATTATTATTATTATTATTATTATTATTATTATTATTATTGATGATCAGATGTTTGCGACCGAATGAATAAACACCCTTACATAGATTCTGTGGTTTAACACTTCTACTCCCAGGCAAATGTTGGGGTGATTTCTATCCTAGGCCACTGCTGCTTCCTTCCAAATCCTAGCCACAATTACACATTTACACGTTACTACAGGCGTCACAATGACACAGGTTATCAGACAGATTCCACACACACCCCAAACGCACTGGACTACATAACCGTAATGCCGCAAAGCCCATAAAGGAATCAACGACAACAGCAATAATAATAATTATACCATTAACTGAACCTTGCTACAACACATAACTACAGTAATATGAAATACACATATTGTAAGATACAACAGTGTAATGTGTTTGAATTAAGCCTCTTTTTATTTTACCATTTAATCAAATTTGATGTGTTATTACCTGCGATAAATGGAAAGTATTTCTGTACAAAGAACGGTTCTTTCATTCGCAAATAGCAGGAAGACAGTAATTCAATTTTCAGCGAAAGAGTGTGTAATTAGCCCCCAGGGCGTAACGATTTTAGAGGCCAGATTAGGAAATTTGGATGCAAATGTGTGGAAGAAAGACACGTTATGGTCCAAAAGGTAAGCCGCCTATGACCAACCTTAATTAAAATTTATTCTGAATATAATTTCATTGCAGTTTCTGTTGGGTCGGAAATTACCAAGGATAAACTAATATCACCTATGAGACCAAAACTCAATAGAATTTGGTACATTCCATCTTCATTATGCAAAGAAGGAAATGACAATTTTTGCTTACAGAAAGAAAATTATTCCATTGCATGCACAGAGCCTAATGCTGGTCCCAATTTAATTACACTCTCTGGAAGCTATCTTTGGTGGAACAATGAAAACAAAGTTTAAAATATACGATTATCTCTCGAATGAAAAGTCAATGATAGCCGTGCTGTGTGCTGGATTGGCGCAGTAACAAGAGCGAATCACGATGGCTGAGAGCACTAACACATCAGCTCGTGCCTCACTGGCACTGGGAGAGCGTAGGGTCGTTTCTCACCACAGCCAACCTGAAAATGGTCTTCGTGGTTTCCCGTTTTCACCAACAGGCAAATTTCATGATGTTTCTTTGAACAGGTCCACTGTAAGGAAATGTTTTCCATGTCTCTTCCTTAATTAGACCCAAGTTAGCGGTCGCCTGGGTGATCGGCCAGTCACCATTCCCAGTTGTATCTGCTGACGAAGTGTGTTCAGCTCCTAGACACGGTTCTTGTGACGCTAGAGGAATGATACCTTGCAGAGCCCGTGGATGAAGCCAAGCTGGGAGGATAAGCGGAAACAGGAAGAATCACGTTATTACGTATTTGTAACAACGAAGAATTCTATGTGCTGTATTTGCTATTTCTAAACTTTATTTTTTACAATATAAAGGTATTTATATTGCCAGATATATTATTTTTACTGAAATATATAGACGGTCGAATAGTAAAATAACTCACAGATTCCAGCAAACCATTTTCTTTAAATATATTTGTTCCTTTTGTTGTTGTTGTTGTTGTTGAATCATTTAGGGGCTTCCAACATCGTGGTCATGTGTATTTGGTTGTCAATCAAAACAATAAATCAAACGGTAATGCAATATTCATAGATGATTTACGAATATGTCTCTAGCAATTGGTCTCTAATCAATGCATTCAAGAATAACAGTCGAGTAAGAGACACACAGTATATTGCCCCTGTCACGGACCACATTCAACCTACAGTATTTATGAAGGTCTGTATGGCTTCACTTGTTTCGTGGGTCACACTTTGCCCATTACTGATTTAAAAGGACTCTCTTGTTTCTGTTCTGGAATACTTATCGTACGGTATTATGTATAACATTTACCTTTTACTCAGACCTGCTGCCATCTCTTGATGAATGCAGGCTAGAGTAAAATGTACAGTTCGTCAGGGAATGTTCTCCGCAGTGTCTAGTCACTGCTACGTTAGGTGAGAGCCGGAGTTACGTTGGCAGCGCGGTGTCAGACCTTTCGCTCACTCGCCGACAGCCAGGTACTAGCTTGTCTTCTCCAAGGTCGACAGGATATCAGAACACACGTGTGAGCTGTGCTGTGCTGTGCTGTGGAAAGCGTCAGTGTGTATGCAGTAAGGGAGCGTTTAGATTATTGGAACAGTGCAACAGGATGCAGGCGGTAATGTTTACTACTGAAGGGAGAGCGTTTTTGTTGGAATACGTTTTTCGTGAAGGCGATCGGTTTACAGAAAATGTAAAACTAAAATTTCAGGCGCGGTTTCCTAATTCAAAGTGTCCAAACCGGGATACCGTTCGGGATTTGATAAGTAAATTTCGTGTGACCGGCTCAGTTCACGATGTACCAGGAACAGGAAGGCCTACGCTGTTAACAGACGAAAACTTGATGACATTTCCGATATAATGCTGCGAAGTCCAAGTAAATCAATACGAAAATTAGCTCAAGAAACAGGAATCTCTACATGGACAGCGCATAAAGCTGTAGGAGACAAGCTTCGGTTGTTTCCTTATAAAGTTACCGTGGTTCATGAATTACAAGAAACTGATTACGAAAAAAGAGTGCTGTACTGTGAATGGTTCCAAAGATTCATAAATCGACACGGACTTGACGTTTTAAATAAAACGTTTTTTTCAGAAGAAGCATGATTTCACTTATCCGTCTATGTAAATTCCCAAAACTCACGAATTTGGTCTTCAGACAATCCCAACGCACTAAGACCAACACCATTGCATTCGCAGAAAATTGGCGTATCGGTTGCCATATCACGAGCACGCATAATAGGGCCAATCTTCTTTGACAGTTCAGTGAATTCTGATGTCTACTGCTCAGAGATAATTTACAAGTTTATTGCTCAGTTGAATTTCATTCCAGCAACACTCTCCACTATCATTTCATTTCATCTGTCATTCATTTAATCATTGCCCCAGAGGAGTGCGTCAGGCCTCGGCAGCCGGCACAATTCATATCCTCGCCGCTAGATGGGGGCTTCATTCATTCCATTCCTGACCCGGTCGGAGACTGGAAGCAGGCTGTGGATTTTCATTTTCATTGCTCAGTTGAATGAAGACGAAATTGAAAGCTCTTTCTTTCAACAGGACAATGCTACAGCACATACGTCCCACCAGACGCTTCACCTTTTAATTATTTTTTTTGGGATAGAATAATAACTAAAGGTCTCTGGCCGCCACGGTCTCCCGATTTAACCCCACCAGATTATTTCCTTTGGGGTGCGGCAAAATCTGAGTTGTACAAAACTAATCCAAAAACGATTGATGAACTTAAAGTGAATATCACTAATTATGTGCAGTCCATTACCGCAAAAACTTTAGTGAAAATCTTTGACAATATGTGTAGACGTGTTGAAGTCTGTCTTCGAACACAAGGACAACACTTCCAGCATCTGTTATGAATGGCTGTGGTGAGTACAAAGTTTACTGTTTGTTGTTTGATTTGTTTTAATACAAGCGGCGGCAGCCGCGCTGTCAGCAGCAACCGTGCTGCCAACTTAACTCCGGCTCTCACCTAACGTAGCAGTGCCTAGGCACTGCGGAGAACATTCCCTGACACCCTGTACCTTTTCAGAAATGTCACAGTCTCATTCATGGCTGTGATTAAATAATTTTTATTAATGCAGGCAGTGGCCATTTATATTATTTTCAAGACGGATCAGAAGTGCAATTGAATGCTGTGAATGGTTATACTCATAGAGTTAGTACTGCTGTACTGATTCAGTGAGGTAGGTCATTGCAACCTACCTCACTTCTTTCCTTAACTAATACGCCTCAATATTGTGATGCCCTGTCTTCTGTGTGTTTCTATCCACATAACCTTAGGTGATGCTTTTTGGGGATCCAATCAACTTCTGGGTTGACTACTTAACAGAGAGATTGATATACTAGCAATGGATTCATTTAATTTTGTTGCCTTGTTTTCACAGGATGCTGAGGCACTAAGTAGTATTCTTTATTTACACTGTAGAAAGAGTAGATGCTCAGATGTGATCAAAGGAGATTTTATGTAATTGACAACATTACTATTTAACTCAATTTTGTATATGTTATTTGAAATCTGAACTATAGCCATCTTCTTTGACAAGCTAGTTAAGTGGTGTACTTTAACACGGAAGTAATTCCCTTCTCTCTTGAATTACGCTTAGAACCCGAGTGGCTGTCATAAACGTGCAGCAGGGAAGACACCCCTCAAGCCAGCTGCCTGCCGCAGCCGAGACAATTGTGTCAATAGCTCCTCGGGGAGTACATATCAAAAGCAGGTGTACAAATAGTCTTCTTTAGTTGACATGTATTCACTCCCCTCCGCAGCCATTTCACTGATATTATCACTTGTCATACTCCTCTCAGCGCTGCGCTGTTAACACTGTGGGCCTACTGGGTTTTACCGTTTAAGAGGACTGAAAACTGGACCGCACTCAAATCCACTTGCGCATGCGTCTTTCCAACCTCATCCAACAACACATCAAGTAGGCTAGCATGTTTCGATACACATCTCGTATTTTCAATTAAGTGGTCTAATTTCAAAACTGGACATCTGCATCTGTCCATATGTTTACTTTCAACTAGCTGGTTACCCATTCTTCGTGCGGCTAAAAATGTGCACATTTGCAGACATAGTCTACCTACACTTCATTTGTAACCCGAGTTGGTTAAATGAGCTCAGAGCGAAATAATATATTACGTAGCGTGAAGCGCGGATATGGGTAAATATTTATTTATTTATAGTGCTTCTAACAGGTAACAACCTAATTATGAAAATCACATTTATGTTCGACCCTCACTATTATGTGTCAGATAACTGTATCATAATGATGGTCATTATAACACTGTTTTCCATTATGATACAGTTTCTCCAGCCAATCAGAGCTCGTTCATTGACCAATTAGGTAACGATAACTTCGCGCATGCGCTCAAAGTCCAACATGTCGGACATAAACACAACATCGAACTATAATAAATTACCGACATGGAATACCCACCGTCCATATGTTCGCGTAAATAAACTGGCGAATATGAGACAAGAAATAGCACTGTACCTTAAAATCACCAACACTAATTTCTACACAGCGCATTGTCTTCAAATGACTGCGGTGACAATATTACTGAGGGACGGCTGATGTAAACATATGGCTGCATATGGCATTGCAAACCCACAGAGCGCATGCGTCGGTCGTTCAAAGCTCTTGAAAGACAAAGATATAACACCCAACGCTCGCTCTGCGATCACAAAATTCCAGTAGCTGACTCTCAACAGATATTTATGAATATTTATGTTAAAACATATAATAAAGTTATAATTATCGTCGAACATAAACAGTCGTATGCAACTCGCCTATAATGGTAATTAAGACACTCGTATGGAAATTATAAAACTCGCATACGCTCGTTTTATAAAAAAATACTCGTGTCTTAATTATAGCCATTATAGGCTCGTTGCATAATGTACTATTAAAAGAAGTAGTCCCGTGAATAACTAAATGACCTATTTTCATATATCCTACTGACCTTCCATAGAACACGAGACATGAAAACGAGATTTTTTAAAGAAAATTGCACAGCCGCCAATTTTAGGTTCTCATAACATTCCATTAAATTAGACGTCAGTATATTAAGGCTTGTATGAAGCTATACCGTGCCAAGTTTCACGGCGCTCGGGTGAAAAGTCGCGAGAAAATCCATTTAAATATTTAAATTTCGCATCGCCGCCATGTTGATGTTGTGCTCACCAGGTTATTAAATGATCCATACGTGAACTTATGTTAATAGCCTTTATCACCATACAAAATTTCAGTTTGATTGTTGTAATAGATTCGTAGATATTGAGAACTGTCAAAATATTTCGAATGGTCACCATGTTGGATTTTTATATAAATGTAGGTCATAAAGTTATGTACTAATACATGAAGATTATTTGTGTAGGTGTATTATTCAAACTTCAATCGCATGATTAGGGCACAAGATATATAGGCTAAACTTAATTTTAAAATTTCGCAAGCCGCCATCTTGAGGTTATACAAACAATTTTACTAAGTTAGATAACAGTGCATTACAATGTGTATAAATATTTGCTGTACTAAGTTTCACTGCGTTTGAATAGTTAAATCACGAGAAAAGTCTATTTAAATGTTTCATCTTTGGTTGGCCGCCATGTTCGTTTCGTACTTAACGGGTTTATGAAAGTCACATAGATAAATTTTTAGTAGTACCCTTGATCACCGTACAAAAACAAGATGTTCAGTAAAGAACATATAGCCTACTTTCTCCTAAATGCATGGGTATTGTTATAACTCTTTGTCCTTTTCAAGGAGTATGATTGAATGTTGGTTGTAGTAGCTTGTTGAAATACAACGGGCTATAGGGATATTAAACATGAATATGAGGTGCCCTTTGCTAGTGCTACCTCTGTACCAAATTTCGTTCAATTCGGTTTCACCGTGTTTGAGTTGAGAGGGGGAATCGATTTGCACACAAACTTGGCCACCATCTGCAAACTATTGGGCTGATGTTCTTGCAGTTTGGTCAGAATATGTTTCCCACATAAAGATATGGTGTTGCAAAATTTGGTAGAGACTAGATTATTAGGTTGGTCGTAATTACATTTTAGCTTTTAACATTTGGGTGGCGGCGATTAAGTTTCCGTCAAGATAGCGGTGATATAAAACATGACACTGAGGTGCCCTTTTCTAGAGCTACCTCTGTACCAAATTTCGTTCATTCGGTTCCACCGTGTTCGAATTAATAGGGGGAATCAATTTTGACATAAAGATGGCCGCCATCCGCAAACTATTAGGCTAATGACCTATTAGATTGGTCAAACGATGCTCCCTCCGTAAAGGTATGTTGTTGCAAAGTTTGGTAGAGATCGGATGGTTATGTTAGTCGTAATTTGATTTAAGCTTTAAACATTCGTGTGGCCGCCATTACGTTTCTGTCAATATGGCGGCGATATTAATCATGACACTGAGATGCCCTTTGCTAGTGCTATCTCTGTACCAAATTTCGTTCCATTCGGTTTCACCGTGTTTGAATTAATAGGGGGAATCGATTCTGACACAAAGATGGCCGCCATCCGCAAACTATTAGGCGAATGACCTATTAGATTCGTCAAAGGATGCTCCCTCCATAACGGTATGTAGTTGCAAAATTTGGTAGAGATCGGATGATTAGGTTAATCGTAATTTGATTTAAGCTTTGAACATTCGTGTGGCCGCCATTACGTTTCAGTCAAGATGGCGGCGATATAAAACATGACACTGAGGTGCCCTTTGCTAGTGCTACCTCTGTACCAAATTGCGTTCCATTCGGTTCCACCGTGTTCGAATTAATAGGGGGAATCAATTTTGACATAAAGATGGCCGCCATCCGCAAACTATTAGGCTAATAACCTATTAGATTGGTCAAAGGATGCTCCCTCCGTAAAGGTATCTTGTTGCAAAGTTTGGTAGAGATCGGATGGTTATGTTAGTCGTAATTTAACTTAAGCATTGAACATTTGTGTGGCCGCCATTACGTTTCTGTCAATATGGCGGCGATATAAAACATGACACTGAGATGCCCTTTGCTAGTGCTACCTCTGTACCAAATTTAGTTCCATTCGGTTTCACCGTGTTTGAATTAATAGGGGGAATTGATTTTCACACAAAGATGGCCACCATCCGCAAACTATTACGCTAATGACCTATTCGTTTGGTCAAATGATGCTTCCTCTACAAGGGTATGTTGTTGCAAAACTTGGTAGAGATCGGATGATTAGTTTAATCGTAATTTGATGTAAGCTTTGAACATTTGTGTGGCCGCCATTACGTTTCCGTCAAGATAGCGGCGATATAAAACATGACACTGAGGTGCCTCTTGTTAGTACTACCTCTGTACCAAATTTCGTTCCATTCGGTTCCACCGTGTTCGTATTAATAGGGGGAATCTATTTTCACACTAAGATGGCCGCCATCCGCAAACTATTACGCTGATGACCTATTAGATTGGTCAAAGGATGCTCCCTCCATAAAGGTATGTAGTTGCAAAATTTGGTAGAGATCGGATGATTAGTTTAATCGTAATTTGATTTAAGCTTTGAACATTTGTGTGGCCGCCATTACGTTTCCGTCAAGATGGCGGCGATATAAAACATGACACTGAGGTGCCTCTTGTTAGTACTACCTCTGTACCAAATTTCGTTCCATTCGGTTGCACCGTGTTCGAATTAATAGGGGAATCGATTTTCACACAAAGATGGCCGCCATCCGCATACTATTACGCTGATGACCTATTAGATTGGTCAAAGGGTGCTCCCTCCATAAAGGTATGTAGTTGCAAAATTTGGTAGAGATCGGATTATTAGGTTAATCGTAATTTGATTTAAGCTTTGAACATTCGTGTGGCCGCCATTACGTTTCCGTCAAGATGGCGGCGATATAAAACATGACACTGAGGTGCCTTTTGTTAGTACTACCTCTGTACCAAATTTCGTTCCATTCGGTTGCACCGTGTTCGTATTAATAGGGGGAATCGATTTTCACACAAAGATGGCCGCCATCCGCAAACTATTACGCTGATGACCTATTAGATTGGTTAAAGGATGCTCCCTCCATAAAGGTATGTAGTTGCAAAATTTGGTAGAGATCGGATGATTAGGTTAATCGTAATTTGATTTAAGCTTTGAACATTCGTGTGGCCGCCATTACGTTTCAGTCAAGATGGCGGCGATATAAAACATGACACTGAGGTGCCCTTTGCTAGTGCTACCTCTGTACCAAATTTCGTTCCATTCGGTTCCACCGTGTTCGAATTAATAGGGGGAATATATTTTGACATAAAGATGGCCGCCATCCGCAAACTATTAGGCTAATAACCTATCAGATTGGTCAAAGGATGCTCCCTCCATGAAGGTATGTTGTTGCAAAGTTTGGTAGAGATCGGATGGTTATGTTAGTCGTAATTTAACTTAAGCTTTGAACATTTGTGTGGCCGCCATTACGTTTCTGTCAATATGGCGGCGATATAAAACATGACACTGAGATGCCCTTTGCTAGTGCTACCTCTGTACCAAATTTAGTTTTATTCGGTTTCACTGTGTTTGAATTAATAGGGGGAATTGATTTTCACACAAAGATGGCCGCCATCCGCAAATTATTAGGCTAATGACCTATTCATTTGGTCAAAGGATGCTTCTTCTATAAAGGTATGTTGTTGCAAAATTTGGTAGAGATCGGATGATTAGGTTAGTCGTAATTTGATTTAAACTTTGAACATTTGTGTGGCCGCCATTACGTTTCCGTCAAGATGGCGGCGAAATAAAACATGACACTGAGGTGCATTTTGTTAGTACTACCTCTGTACCAAATTTCGTTCCATTCGGTTGCACCGTGTTCGTATTAATAGGGGGAATCGATTTTCACACAAAGATGGCCGCCATCAGCAAACTATTACGCTGATGACCTATTAGATTGGTTAAAGGATGCTCCCTCCATAAAGGTATGTAGTTGCAAAATTTGGTAGAGATCGGATGATTAGGTTAATCGTAATTTGATTTAAGCTTTGAACATTCGTGTGGCCGCCATTACGTTTCAGTCAAGATGGCGGCGATATAAAACATGACACTGAGGTGCCCTTTGCTAGTGCTACCTCTGTACCAAATTTCGTTCATTCGGTTCCACCGTGTTCGAATTAATAGGGGGATTCAATTTTGACATAAAGATGGCCGCCATCCGCAAACTATTAGGCTAATGACCTATTAGATTGGTCAAACGATGCTCCCTCCGTAAAGGTATGTTGTTGCAAAGTTTGGTAGAGATCGGATGGTTATGTTAGTCGTAATTTAACTTAAGCATTGAACATTTGTGTGGCCGCCATTACGTTTCTGTCAATATGGCGGCGATATAAAACATGACACTGAGATGCCCTTTGCTAGTGCTACCTCTGTACCAAATTTAGTTCCATTCGGTTTCACCGTGTTTGAATTAATAGGGGGAATTGATTTTCACACAAAGATGGCCACCATCCGCAAACTATTACGCTAATGACCTATTCGTTTGGTCAAAGGATGCTTCCTCTACAAGGGTATGTTGTTGCAAAACTTGGTAGAGATCGGATGATTAGTTTAATCGTAATTTGATTTAAGCTTTGAACATTTGTGTGGCCGCCATTACGTTTCCGTCAAGATAGCGGCGATATAAAACATGACACTGAGGTGCCTCTTGTTAGTACTACCTCTGTACCAAATTTCGTTCCATTCGGTTCCACCGTGTTCGTATTAATAGGGGGAATCTATTTTCACACTAAGATGGCCGCCATCCGCAAACTATTACGCTGATGACCTATTAGATTGGTCAAAGGATGCTCCCTCCATAAAGGTATGTAGTTGCAAAATTTGGTAGAGATCGGATGATTAGTTTAATCGTAATTTGATTTAAGCTTTGAACATTCGTGTGGCCGCCATTACGTTTCCGTCAAGATGGCGGCGATATAAAACATGACACTGAGGTGCCTTTTGTTAGTACTACCTCTGTACCAAATTTCGTTCCATTCGGTTGCATCGTGTTCGTATTAATAGGGGGAATCGATTTTCACACAAAGATGGCCGCCATCCGCAAACTATTACGCTGATGACCTATTAGATTGGTTAAAGGATGCTCCCTCCATAAAGGTATGTAGTTGCAAAATTTGGTAGAGATCGGATGATTAGGTTAATCGTAATTTGATTTAAGCTTTGAACATTCGTGTGGCCTCCATTACGTTTCAGTCAAGATGGCGGCGATATAAAACATGACACTGAGGTGCCCTTTGCTAGTGCTACCTCTGTACCAAATTTCGTTCCATTCGGTTCCACCGTGTTCGAATTAATAGGGGGAATATATTTTGACATAAAGATGGCCGCCATCCGCAAACTATTAGGCTAATAACCTATCAGATTGGTCAAAGGATGCTCCCTCCATAAAGGTATGTTGTTGCAAAGTTTGGTAGAGATCGGATGGTTATGTTAGTCGTAATTTAACTTAAGCTTTGAACATTTGTGTGGCCGCCATTACGTTTCTGTCAATATGGCGGCGATATAAAACATGACACTGAGATGCCCTTTGCTAGTGCTACCTCTGTACCAAATTTAGTTTTATTCGGTTTCACTGTGTTTGAATTAATAGGGGGAATTGATTTTCACACAAAGATGGCCGCCATCCGCAAATTATTAGGCTAATGACCTATTCATTTGGTCAAAGGATGCTTCTTCTATAAAGGTATGTTGTTGCAAAATTTGGTAGAGATCGGATGATTAGGTTAGTCGTAATTTGATTTAAACTTTGAACATTTGTGTGGCCGCCATTACGTTTCCGTCAAGATGGCGGCGAAATAAAACATGACACTGAGGTGCATTTTGTTAGTACTACCTCTGTACCAAATTTCGTTCCATTCGGTTGCACCGTGTTCGTATTAATAGGGGGAATCGATTTTCACACAAAGATGGCCGCCATCCGCAAACTATTACGCTGATGACCTATTAGATTGGTCAAAGGGTGCTCCCTCCATAAAGGTATGTAGTTGCAAAATTTGGTAGAGATCGGATTATTAGGTTAATCGTAATTTGATTTAAGCTTTGAACATTCGTGTGGCCGCCATTACGTTTCCGTCAAGATGGCGGCGAAATAAAACATGACACTGAGGTGCATTTTGTTAGTACTACCTCTGTACCAAATTTCGTTCCATTCGGTTGCACCGTGTTCGTATTAATAGGGGGAATCGATTTTCACACAAAGATGGCCGCCATCAGCAAACTATTACGCTGATGACCTATTAGATTAGTTAAAGGATGCTCCCTCCATAAAGGTATGTAGTTGCAAAATTTGGTAGAGATCGGATGATTAGGTTAATCGTAATTTGATTTAAGCTTTGAACATTCGTGTGGCCGCCATTACGTTTCAGTCAAGATGGCGGCGATATAAAACATGACACTGAGGTGCCCTTTGCTAGTGCTACCTCTGTACCAAATTTCGTTCATTCGGTTCCACCGTGTTCGAATTAATAGGGGGATTCAATTTTGACATAAAGATGGCCGCCATCCGCAAACTATTAGGCTAATGACCTATTAGATTGGTCAAACGATGCTCCCTCCGTAAAGGTATGTTGTTGCAAAGTTTGGTAGAGATCGGATGGTTATGTTAGTCGTAATTTGATTTAAGCTTTAAACATTCGTGTGGCCGCCATTACGTTTCTGTCAATATGGCGGCGATATTAATCATGACACTGAGATGCCCTTTGCCAGTGCTATCTCTGTACGAAATTTCGTTCCTTTCGGTTTCACCGTGTTTGAATTAATAGGGGGAATCGATTCTGACACAAAGATGGCCGCCATCCGCAAACTATTAGGCGAATTAGATTCGTCAAAGGATGCTCCCTCCATAACGGTATGTAGTTGCAAAATTTGGTAGAGATCGGATGATTAGGTTAATCGTAATTTGATTTAAGCTTTGAACATTCGTGTGGCCGCCATTACGTGTCAGTCAAGATGGCGGCGATATAAAACATGACACTGAGGTGCCCTTTGCTAGTGCTACCTCTGTACCAAATTGCGTTCCATTCGGTTCCACCGTGTTCGAATTAATAGGGGGAATTGATTTTGACATAAAGATGGCCGCCATCCGCAAACTATTAGGCGAATGACCAATTAGATTGGTCAAAGGATGCTCCCTCCATAAAGGTATGTAGTTGCAAAATTTAGTAGAGATCGGATGATTAGGTTAATCGTAATTTGATTTAAGCTTTGAACATTCGTGTGGCCGCCATTACGTTTCCGTCAAGATGGCGGCGATATAAAACATGACACTGAGGTGCCCTTTGCTAGTGCTACCTCTGTACCAAATTTCGTTCCATTCGGTTCCACCGTGTTCGAATTAATAGGGGGAATCAGTTTTGTCATAAAGATGGCCGCCATCCGCAAACTATTAGGCTAATAACCTATTAGATTGGTCAAAGGATGCTCCGTCCGTAAAGGTATCTTGTTGCAAAGTTTGGTAGAGATCGGATGGTTATGTTAGTCGTAATTTAACTTAAGCTTTGAACATTTGTGTGGCCGCCAATACGTTTCTGTCAATATGGCGGCGATATAAAACATGACACTGAGATGCCCTTTGCTAGTGCTACCTCTGTACCAAATTTAGTTCCATTCGGTTTCACCATGTTTGATTTAATAGGGGGAATTGCTTTTCACACAAAGATGGCCACCATCCGCAAACTATTACGCTAATGACCTATTCGTTTGGTCAAAGGATGCTTCCTCTACAAGGATATGTTGTTGCAAAACTTGGTAGAGATCGGATGATTAGTTTAATCGTAATTTGATTTAAGCTTTGAACATTTGTGTGGCCGCCATTACGTTTCCGTCAAGATGGCGGCGATATAAAACATGACACTGAGGTGCCTCTTGTTAGTACTACCTCTGTACCTAATTTCGTTCCATTCGGTTGCACCGTGTTCGTATTAATAGGAAGAATCTATTTTCACACAAAGATGGCCGCCATCCGCAAACTATTACGCTGATGACCTATTAGATTGGTCAAAGGATGCTCCCTCCATAAAGGTATGTAGTTGCAAAATTTGGTAGAGATCGGATGATTAGTTTAATCGTAATTTGATTTAAGCTTTGAACATTTGTGTGGCCGCCATTACGTTTCCGTCAAGATGGCGGCGATATAAAATATGACACTGAGGTGCCTCTTGTTAGTACTACCTCTGTACCAAATTTCGTTCCATTCGGTTGCACCGTGTTCGAATTAATAGGGGGAATCGATTTTCACACAAAGATGGCCGCCATCCGCAAACTATTACGCTGATGACCTATTAGATTGGTCAAAGGGTGCTCCCTCCATAAAGGTATGTAGTTGCAAAATTTGGTAGAGATCGGATTATTAGGTTAATCGTAATTTGATTTAAGCTTTGAACATTCGTGTGGCCGCCATTACGTTTCCGTCAAGATAGCGGCGAAATAAAACATGACACTGAGATGCCCTTTGCTAGTGCTACCTCTGTACCAAATTTAGTTTTATTCGGTTTCACTGTGTTTGAATTAATAGGGGGAATTGATTTTCACACAAAGATGGCCGCCATCCGCAAATTATTAGGCTAATGACCTATTCATTTGGTCAAAGGATGCTTCTTCTATAAAGGTATGTTGTTGCAAAATTTGGTAGAGATCGGATGATTAGGTTAATCGTAATTTGATTTAAGCTTTGAACATTCGTGTGGCCGCCATTACGTTTCAGTCAAGATGGCGGCGATATAAAACATGACACTGAGGTGCCCTTTGCTAGTGCTACCTCTGTACCAAATTTCGTTCCATTCGGTTCCACCGTGTTCGAATTAATAGGGGGAATCAATTTTGACATAAAGATGGCCGCCATCCGCAAACTATTAGGCTAATAACCTATTAGATTGGTCAAAGGATGCTCCCTCCATAAAGGTATGTTGTTGCAAAGTTTGGTAGAGATCGGATGGTTATGTTAGTCGTAATTTAACTTAAGCTTTGAACATTTGTGTGGCCGCCATTACGTTTCTGTCAATATGGCGGCGATATAAAACATGACACTGAGATGCCCTTTGCTAGTGCTACCTCTGTACCAAATTTAGTTTTATTCGGTTTCACTGTGTTTGAATTAATAGGGGGAATTGATTTTCACACAAAGATGGCCGCCATCCGCAAATTATTAGGCTAATGACCTATTCATTTGGTCAAAGGATGCTTCTTCTATAAAGGTATGTTGTTGCAAATTTTGGTAGAGATCGGATGATTAGGTTAGTCGTAATTTGATTTAAGCTTTGAACATTTGTGTGGCCGCCATTACGTTTCCGTCAAGATGGCGGCGATATAAAACATGACACTGAGGTGCCTTTTGTTAGTACTACCTCTGTACCAAATTTCGTTCCATTCGGTTGCACCGTGTTCGAATTAATAGGGGGAATCGATTTTCACACAAAGATGGCCGCCATCCGCAAACTATTACGCTGATGACCTATTAGTTTGGTCAAAGGATGCTCCCCCCAAAAAGGTATGTTGTTGCAAAATTTGGTAGAGATCGGATGATTAGCTTAGTCGTGATTTGATTTAAGCTTTGAACATTTGTGTGGCCGCCATTACGTTTCCGTCAAGATGGCGGCGATATAAAACATGACACTGAGGTGTCCTTTGCTAGTGCTACCTTTGTACCAAATTTCGTTCAATTCGCATTCACCGTGTTCGAATTGATAGGGGGGGACAGACATTCAGAGTACACACACACTCACACACACACACACACACACACACACACACACACACACACACACACACACAGACTCACACACACACACAGACTCACACACACACATACACACACACACAGACAGACACACTTTTTTCGCCCTGTGTTGATCTCATAAGTCTACTTTCATTTTTTGCAAAAATCGAAAGTAGGCTAAAATTCAGGGTGATATCTGTTACTGTTGCAGAGACATAGATTGCCAGTGAAATATTTCGCACGGCCGCTTTGTTAAATTGATGAAATGTATTAAAATTTGAAAAGAACGGTCGCGGTTGGACGAGGTAATAGTATGCACTTACCAGGTTTCATTGAAATCGCCTCGGCCGTTTAGATTTTATTAGGGGTACACAAACACTCACACACACACGGTCAAACACTGATGTCATAAGCCTATTTGTTTCATAAATGAAAATAGGCTAAAATAAATGTACACTTAATACTTTCCTTATGCTAAAATAATAATGATAATAATAAAATAATAATAAAATAATTTTACAACATTTAAACTAAAGAATATTAACAAAATTATTTTACAACATTTAAACTAAAGAATATTCTAGTGATACAATGCCGTAGTACATTATGCAACAAGCCTTTAATGGCTATAATTAAGACACGTGTCTTAATTACCATTATAGGCGAGCTGTATACGACTGATTATGTCCGACGATAATTACGACTTTATTTTATGTTCGAACATAAATATTCATAAATATCTGTCGAGATTCTGTCAGTTGCACTTACTGCACGGAAGGCATGTGCTGGATTCCCAGTTCCGGATCAAAGACCTTGACAATGTCATACGTTTCCAAAGCTTTGAAACATTGTTTATTGTACAATAGGGATATCCTAAACTAGCACCAACAGATAGCGCACAGGTACTATGTGGAATCATTTTGTTCTGTATTTCAAATAACATTCGCAAATAACAAACAAAAGGCTGTTGAAAACGTTTTAGAATGAAAATTTATCGTAATTTCAACTTGCAATTCTTCAAATTCGATGCGATTAATGCCAACGAAAGGCAAATCAATCGAGTCCCACATAGAACAGTCATGACATCTAACGGAAAATTTCCGCATCATTTAACTCTACTGGCGAAGTGAATTTTTGGGAATGTTCCATGGGGATGTGGAATATTGGAAGTAGAAGGTGGATTGATGTTAAGATGTGTGTTTTGATTTCTACTGAATGTACTATTTTGTTGGAGACTTCAATTTTTTTTCAATGTATCCTTCGGTCACAGTAGTGGATTTCCACCTCTTTATCCCAACTTATATCCTTGACGTGAGGCAAGTGGAACGGGGAAAGACTATCTTATCTCTTAAACAAGGGAGCAAGCATTCTGCTTCCCCTCCATGTGTGCTATGGCAGGTGCTTCCACCTGCTGCCTGATCTGTCTCAACAAGAGAGCAAGTGGCTTGCTCGTCCTGACTAGGAGCACAAGCACCCTCCATGAGCTGCTCTCCTATGTGAGACCATTAAACTCAAAGACTATATTGAAATTCAAACCAGACAGATTTACGAGTGACCAGAGTTAAGAGTGTAATAGGGGCTGTTATGAGCGGATTTCCCCAGAATTGATGACTTTCAAGTCTTAAAAGCAGGATTTCCCCTGTCTTATATAATAGCTTATTAGTCATGAGCGGATAGTACACGATGATGGACGCTCATTTACTGTAGTAATACGTAACTAGTTGAAGCCCGTCAAAACATGACGGTCAATGCGAAAATATTTACTGAAGAATTTTCTTTTATACATTCTTTCTACGATTATTTTTTGGCACTATTGAAACGTTAAGGGCGTCAAAAGATTGCACTCTCGACATTGCAACATACTGCTGGCCATGATTGAAAACTTGATGAGGTAAATTGAGACCTATACGTTCCCGAGTTTCCCCTTGTGCGTTATTGATTGTGATAAGGTATGTCAAGCGAATTGGAAAATGTTGCCTCTTAAAAGAAAATGATTGTTTTATCGGATGGTGTTAAATCAAGTCGAATCTGCCTAATTTTAACTGCACTTATTATTTCCAAATTCAAGCAATTTTCGTACATATTTCTTATAATTAATGTGGTTGCATTTACGCGCCCTTAGGAAACGTTCAGATTTCTAAGGAGCGTAACTATGGGTCAAGCGTTTGGAGTATGTGGAGGCAAATCCCTTAATTCCAAGGAATTCAAGAATTCTGAGGAGTCTAATATATACAACTGGCCGCAAGAAACGTCGCTTATAATTTTGGAATATACACTACCGGTAACTAAAAATGTGATGATGTGCAATTCCATAGGCCTACATTTTAAAACAATATGGACCGTATGCATGTGGCACAGTAACCTTGGCACCAAATGAAACGAAAGACATAGCATTTGCTGTACTGCCGATTATTCTCTCTTAAATTCCTTGAGCTATCATTTCCAGTGAAGAATTGTTGCAGCCTGTCAAATATTTTATATTTAGTCAGATCAATTTTACCATTACAACAGTAAAGATCAAAGTAACCAAGCGTAGATTTCTCACTACAGAAATACAGTGCAGAACAATGTTTACATTTGTTCGTCAAGGACCCTAGATTGTACGGCATATTATCTGGAATTGTTTCTGAAATTGCATATTTATATTAGATTTTAAAAGTGGCTTCGTATTTTTCTCCGATTGCCCACTTTTTTTTTTGCGGCTTATGTTCTTTTTCGTCAAATGGGTTTATTTAGGCTATAGTAGCATTTCTCCCCAAATTCACGTCATATTCAATAACACTATAGTAGCCTCCATCAACACAGCCGCCAAATAGGCTATTAAATGGCAAATAATACTTCCATTGCCAAAATCAACAGCGTGGTTAGACTGCTATGTACTCTGAACAAATAATCAATAAACAATAATACTCGCTTATACAATGAAGTTCAGATACTTTCATTCTCAAGTTGGTTGCTGATGAGAATGCGATGATACTGATCACCAATATTGCTTGCAAACGCAGCTCAGGATGACGTTCTTCATTTTGAAATAAACAGTACAAAACTGCTCTAAATAAGCAATTTCCATAACCTGTTGTAGGTAGAATCCTTTGCATTTCCATAACAGTAAATTAAGCAAGGGACCATACTTCGCCAACTACTGGAATGAGCATTGACTCACTTCAACTGCCACCGCAATGGAGAGAGTTTTAGAATTATATGTTCAGTGCTTGCAAAAATCGTATTAATTCAGGGAAGCCCAATCTTAAGGCCACATTCTGAGATATCGCCCCGGATTCCGGGTTCGATCCCTGCTTTGCCAAGGAATTTAATTCTGGCCTGAGGGCTGGAACGGGGCGCACTCTTGAGGCAAAACTAAGAAGAGCATGGTTCGATTCCCAGCTCAACAAACTGGGATGTGGTTTTCCGTGGTTTGCCACTTCCACTGCAGGTAAATACCGGGATAGTTCCTAACTTAAAGCCCCTGTCGTCAATTACCCATTCCCCACTTTAATTACAAATGCACACATTAATACAGCCATCACAATAACACAGGTTATTTTACTCATACACACTCCAAAGTAGACGGAGCTGAGTGACCACTATGTCCGAGTCCATCAAATGAATTATGATCGCCAATATTGTCTCTCATGGCGAAAGCGATTGTGGCCATCTTTTATTTAATAATTTAAGAGTATATGGCAACGTAAATCGTGGAGAATTCCTTACTTTACGGGAATAATAAAATTAAAATATGTTAAGACAATGTACTACCAATAGCCAGAAATAATAATTGGGAAATAAAATGAGTTGGGATTCTAACTCCTTCTACTATGCAAAATACATTCCGGGGTGCGCAATGTTACCCCTGAGCCACCCAGACAACGGGCTTCTATTGCAATATTAAGTTACCTAAACATCAACCGCACTCAAATGCATGTTGAAGTTCTTCAATATATCCCTTCTTTTATGTATCTATTCCAGCATATATCGTGAGAACATCATAAGCGATATTTTCCTTCTTTTTAATTCTCATAAACAAAGATCACACTACGATGCAGTGGGTATTTTATCCGCCATTTCTCTCGTGAAAGAACGCCATTGTGCGCACGTGCAATCGCCACAAATATTACATGTTTCTTTAATCATTTAAAAATATACCCTAACATATATTTTCCGTTTAAAGACACTCTGCATATCTACATGCCAAGAGCTCTCGTTAGAATGCATTACGAAGTCAATCGGTTAAGACATTTTCTCAATCTCGATGTTACAAAAATCACCTTAGTGTTTTAAATATATACTAGTTGAAACCCGTCAAAAATGACGGTCAATAGAAAAATATTTACTGAAGAATTTTCTTATGTAGGCCTACTGTATATTCTTTGTACGATTATTTTTTGGCTCTATTGAAACTATAAGGGCGTCAAAAGATTGCACTCTCAACATTGCAAAATACTGCTGGCCATGACTGAAAAATTGATGAGGCAAATTGAGACCTATACGTTCCAGAGTTTTCCCTTGAGCTTCATTGATTGTGTCAGAGTATGCCAAATAAATTGGAAAATATTGCCTCTTAAAACAAAATGATAGTGTTTTATCGAATGCTGTTAAATCAAGTAGAAGGATTAGACCTCTCTGCCTAATTTTAACTGCACTTATTATTTCCAAATCCAAGCAATATGGTTGCATTTAGGAGCCCTTGGGAAACGTTCAGATTTCTAACCAGCATAACGGTTCAAGCGTTTGGAATATGTGGAGGCAAGTCATTTAGTTCCAAGGAATTCAAGAACTCTGAGGAGTCTAATAAAACTGGCCGCAAACCGTCACATATAATTTTGGAATATAACGAAGAAATGCGATTATGTGCACCTCCATACATCTTAAAACAATGTGGACCGTATGGTGTGGCACAGTAACATTGGCACCAAATGAAACGAACGACATAGCATTGTACTGCCGATTAGTCTCTCTGAAATTCCTTGAGATATCATCTCCCGTGAAAAATAATTGTTGCAGCATGTCAAATGTTTTATATTTAGTCAGATTAATTTTACATTACAACAACAAAGGTCAAAGTAACCAAGTGAAGATTTCTCTCAAGAGAAATACAGTGCAGAACAATGTTTAAATTTGTTCGTCAATGACCCTACACTGTAACGGTATAGTATCTGGAATTGTATCTGAAATGCCGTATTCATATTGGAGTTTAAAAGTGGCTTCGTATTTTTCTCCGATTTCCCACTTGTTTGCGGCTAATGTTCTATTTCGTAAAATGGGTTTATTTATAGCAGCATTTCTCCCCAAATTAACGTCATAGCTTATTAAATAACACTATAGTGGCCTGCATCAACGCAGCTTCCAAATATTAAATAGCAAATAATAACTTACTTCCATTGCCAAAATCAGGAGCCTCCGTGGCTTAGGCGGCAGCACGCCTGCCTCTCACCGCTGAGTCCGTGGTTCAAATCCCGGTCACTCCATGTGAGATCTGTGCTGGACAGAACGGAGGCAGACAGGTTTTTCTCCGGGTACTCTGGTTTTCCCTGTCAAAATTTCATTCCAGCAACACTCTCCGCTATCATTTCATTTCATCTATCATTCATTTAATCATTGCCCCAGAGGAGTGCGTCAGGCCTCGGCAGCCGGCACAGTTCATATCCTCGCCGCTAGATAGGGGCTTCATTCATTCCATTCCTGACCCGGTCGGAGACTGGAAGCAGTCTGTGGATTTTCATTTTCATTGCCAAAATCAACTGCGTGGTTAGACTCATTGTTATGTACTCTAAAAAGTAATCAATAAACAACAATATTCACTTATACAACTAAGTTCAGAGACTTCCATTCTCAAGTTGGTTGCTGATGAGAATGCGATGAGACTGACCGCCAATAATAAAATCCTTGCAATTTTTGCAATTTGCTTGCAAACGCAGCTCAGGACGACGAACTTCATTTTGAAATAAACAGAATGAAACTGCTCTAAATAATCAATTTCCATCACCTGTTGAAGGTACAATACTTTGCATTTCCATGACAGTAAATTATGCAAGGGAGCATAGAATCACTTCGCCACTACTGGAATGAGCATGGACTCACTTCGCCAGCCACCGTAATGGAGGGAGTTTTAGAATTATATGTTCAGTGTTTTTCAAAGATCGTATTAACACAGGGAAGCCCAGTCTTAAGGCTACATTCTGAGCTATCGCCCCAGATTCCAGGTTCGATCCCTGCTCTGCCAAGAAATTTAATTCTGGTCTGAGGGCTGGAACGGGGCGCACTCTTGAGGCAAACCTAAGAAGAGCAAAATTTGATTCCCATCTCAACAATCTTGGATGTGGTTTTCCGTGGTTTCCCACTTCCACTCCAGGCAAATACTGGGATAGTTCCTAACTTAAAGCCTCAGTCGTCAACTCTCCATTCCCCATACTAATTACAAATGCACACATCAATACAGCCATCACATTAACACAGATTATCAGAGAAAGGTTTACACTCACACACCAAAGTAGACGGGGCTGAGTGACCACGATGTCTGAGTCCATCAAATGAATTATGTTCGATAATTTTCTCTCAAGGCGAAGCGATTGTGCCGATATTTATTTAATAATTTAAAAGTATCTGGGAACGTAAATCATGGAGAATTCCTTACCTTACGGGAATAATAAACGTAACATATGTTTAGACAATGTAATACCAATTGCAAGATAGAATAATTGGGAAATAGAATTACATGTCTGAGGTGGGAATCAAACTCCTTCGACGATGCATAATCAATTTCGTTGTCCACAATGTTAGCCGCTGAGCCACCCAGACAACGAAATTAGAGTGCAATATTAAGTGACGTAAACAACAAACGCACTCAACTGCCAGTTACAGTTCATCAATATTTCCCTTATTTCATGATTCTATTCCAGTATATATCGGGATACAACATAAGCGATATTTCCCTTTTCAATTCTCATAAACAAAGATCACACTACGATACGGTGGATCTTTTATCCGCCATTTCTCTCATGAAGAAATGCATATGTGGCAACGCGCAATTGCCACATATATTACCTTTTTCTTTAAACATATAAAAATATACCGTAACATATATTTTCCTTTTAAAGACACACTGCAAATCTGCATGCCAAGAGCTTTCGTTAGAATGCCATACGAAGCCAATCGGTTAAGTCGTTTTCAAAATCTGGTGTGTACAAAAAATACCTTAGTGTTTTAAATATAGATGGCAACAGAGAATTCGTTACTTTACAGGAATGATAAAAGTGAAATATGTTTCTACACTGTAATACCAATCGAAGGAAGGAAGAAAACAAAAAAAAAAATATCCGAGGTGGGAATCGAACCCTCTTGACCATGCAAAGGATGGCAACAGAGAATTCGTTACTTTACGGGAAACAAAAAGTGAAATATGTCTCTACAATGTAATACCAATCGTAGGAAGGAAGAAAATGAAAATAAAAAAAACGTATCCGAGGTGGGAATCGAACCCTCTCGACCATGCAAAGGATGGCAACAGAGAATTCGTTACTTTACGGGAATGATAAAAGTGAAATATGTTTCTACAATGTAATACCAATCGTAGGAAGGAAGAAAACGAAAATTAAAAAAACATAACCGAGGTGGGAATCGAACCCTCTCGATGGGAACAGAGAATTCGTTACTTGACGGGAATGATAAAAGTGAAATATGTTTCTACAATGCAATACCAATCGTAGGAAGGAAGAAAACGAAAATAAAAAAACATATCCGAAGTGGGAATCGAACCCTCTCGATCATGCATAATACAAATTCCTGGGCAGTAACCTTATCTCCTTGGCCATCCAGGCAACCATGTGCCACTGCAGTATTAAGGTATCTAACCAGTATACACACTCAACCTGCAGTTTATATCCTTCAATTCGTGGTTTATTTAATAAAATTCTATTTCAATGCATATTGTAAAAACATAACTAACATTATTGGAGACCCTTTTTAATTCTCATAAACAAAGATCTCAGTTAGACGCGACCGGAATCGCCATATTCCTTGTTGAGAAAGGCCATTGTGCGCATGCGCGGGAGTGTCAAATATTACATATTTCTTTAATCATTTAAAAATATAGCGTAACATATATTTTCCTTTTAAAGAAACTCTGCAAATCTGCATGCCAAGAGCTTTCTACAATGCAATACCAATCGTAGGAAGGGAGAAAACGAAAATAAAAAAAAAACATATCCGAGGTGGGAATCGAACCCTCTCGATTATGCATAATAGAGATTACTGGCCAGTAACCTTATCCCCATGGCCATCCAGACAACTATGTGACACTGCAGTATTAAGGTATCTAACCAGTATACACACTCAACCTGCAGTTTATGTCCTTCAATTCGTGGTTTATTTAATATAATTCTATTTCAATGCATATTGTAAAAACATAACTAAAATTATTGGAGACCCTTTTTAATTCTCATAAACAAAGATCTCAGTTAGACGCGACCGGAATCGCCATATTCCTTGTTGAGAAAGGCCATTGTGCGCATGCGCGGAAGTGTCAAATATCACATATTTCTTTAATCATTTAAAAATATACCGTAACATATATTTTCCTTATAAAGAAACTCTGCAAATCTGCATGCCAAGAGCTTTCTACAATGCAATACCAATCGTAGGAAGGGAGAAAACGAAAATAAAAAAATATATCCGAGGTGGCAATCGAACCCTCTCGATTATGCATAATAGAGATTACTGGCCAGAAACCTTATCCCCTTGGCCATCCAGACAACTATGTGACACTGCAGTATCAAGGTATCTAACCAGTATACACACTCAACCTGCAGTTTATGTCCTTCAATTCGTGGTTTATTTAATACAATTCTATTTCAATGCATATTGTAAAAACATAACTAACATTATTGGAGATCCTTTTTAATTCTCATGAACAAAGATCTCAGTTAGACGCGACCGGAATCGCCATTTTCCTTGTTGAGAAAGGCCATTGTGCGCATGCGCGGAAGTGTCAAATATCACATATTTCTTTAATCATTTAAAAATATACCGTAACATATATTTTCCTTTTAAAGAAACTCTGCAAATCTGCATGCCAAGAGCTTTCGTTAGAATGTCTTACGAAGCCAATCGGTTAAGTCGTTTCACAATCTCGTGTGTACAAAAACAGCTTAGTGTTTTAAATATATAGATGGCAACAGAGAATTCGTTACTTTACAGGAATGATAAAAGTGAAATATGTTTCTACACTGTAATACCAATCGTAGGAAGGAAGAAAACAAAAAAAAAACATATCCGAGGTGGGAATCGAACCCTCTTGACCATGCAAAGGATGGCAACAGAGAATTCGTTACTTTACGGGAATGAAAAAGTGAAATATGTCTCTACAATCTAATACCAATCGTAGGAAGGAAGAAAATTAAAATAAAAAAAAAACGTATCCGAGTTGGGAATCGAACCCTCTCGACCATGCAAAGGATGGCAACAGAGAATTCGTTACTTTACGGGAATGATAAAAGTGAAATATGTTTCTACAATGTAATACCAATCGTAGGAAGGAAGAAAACGAAAATTAAAAAAACATAACCGAGGTGGGAATCGAACCCTCTCGATGGGAACAGAGAATTCGTTACTTGACGGGAATGATAAAAGTGAAATATGTTTCTACAATGCAATACCAATCGTAGGAAGGAAGAAAACGAAAATAAAAAAAACATATCCGAAGTGGGAATCGAACCCTCTCGATCATGCATAATACAAATTCCTGGGCAGTAACCTTATCTCCTTGGCCATCCAGGCAACTGTGTGCCACAGCAGTATTAAGGTATCTAACCAGTATACACACTCAACCTGCAGTTTATGTCCTTCAATTCGTGGTTTATTTAATATAATTCTATTTCAATGCATATTGTAAAAACATAACTAACATTATTGGAGACCCGTGGTTCAAATCCCGGTCACTCCATGTGAGATCTGTGCTGGACAGAACGGAGGCAGACAGGTTTTTCTCCGGGTACTCTGGTTTTCCCTGTCAAAATTTCATTCCAGCAACACTCTCCGCTATCATTTCATTTCATCTATCATTCATTTAATCATTGCCCCAGAGGAGTGCGTCAGGCCTCGGCAGCCGGCACAGTTCATATCCTCGCCGCTAGATAGGGGCTTCATTCATTCCATTCCTGACCTTGTCGGAGACTGGAAGCAGTCTGTGGATTTTCATTTTCATTGCCAAAATCAACTGCGTGGTTAGACTCATTGTTATGTACTCTAAAAAATAATCAATAAACAACAATATTCACTTATACAACTAAGTTCAGAGACTTCCATTCTCAAGTTGGTTGCTGATGAGAATGCGATGAGACTGACCGCCAATAATAAAATCCTTGCAATTTTTGCAATTTGCTTGCAAACGCAGCTCAGGACGACGAACTTCATTTTGAAATAAACAGAATGAAATTGCTCTAAATAATCAATTTCCATCACATGTTGAAGGTACAATACTTTGCATTTCCATGACAGTAAATTATGCAAAGGAGCATAGAATCACTTCGCCACTACTGGAATGAGCATGGACTCACTTCGCCAGCCACCGTAATGGAGGGAGTTTTAGAATTATATGTTCAGTGTTTTTCAAACATCGTATTAACACAGGGAAGCCCAGTCTTAAGGCTACATTCTGAGCTATCGCCCCAGATTCCAGGTTCGATCCCTGCTCTGCCAAGAAATTTAATTCTGGTCTGAGGGCTGGAACGGGGCGCACTCTTGAGGCAAACCTAAGAAGAGCAAAATTTGATTCCCATCTCAACAATCTTGGATGTGGTTTTCCGTGGTTTCCCACTTCCACTCCAGGCAAATACCGGGATAGTTCCTAACTTAAAGCCTCAGTCGTCAACTCTCCATTCCCCATACTAATTACAAATGCACACATCAATACAGCCATCACATTAACACAGATTATCAGAGAAAGGTTTACACTCACACACCAAAGTAGACGGGGCTGAGTGACCACGATGTCTGAGTCCATCAAATGAATTATGTTCGATAATTTTCTCTCAAGGCGAAGCGATTGTGCCGATATTTATTTAATAATTTAAAAGTATCTGGGAACGTAAATCATGGAGAATTCCTTACCTTACGGGAATAATAAACGTAACATATGTTTAGACAATGTAATACCAATTGCAAGATAGAATAATTGGGAAATAGAATTACATGTCTGAGGTGGGAATCAAACTCCTTCGACGATGCATAATCAATTTCGTTGTCCACAATGTTAGCCGCTGAGCCACCCAGACAACGAAATTAGAGTGCAATATTAAGTGACGTAAACAACAAACGCACTCAACTGCCAGTTACAGTTCATCAATATTTCCCTTATTTCATGATTCTATTCCAGTATATATCGGGATACAACATAAGCGATATTTCCCTTTTCAATTCTCATAAACAAAGATCACACTACGATACGGTGGATCTTTTATCCGCCATTTCTCTCATGAAGAAATGCATTTGTGGCAACGCGCAATTGCCACATATATTACCTTTTTCTTTAAACATATAAAAATATACCGTAACATATATTTTCCTTTTAAAGACACACTGCAAATCTGCATGCCAAGAGCTTTCGTTAGAATGCCATACGAAGCCAATCGGTTAAGTCGTTTTCAAAATCTGGTGTGTACAAAAAATACCTTAGTGTTTTAAATATAGATGGCAACAGAGAATTCGTTACTTTACAGGAATGATAAAAGTGAAATATGTTTCTACACTGTAATACCAATCGAAGGAAGGAAGAAAACAAAAAAAAAAAAATATCCGAGGTGGGAATCGAACCCTCTTGACCATGCAAAGGATGGCAACAGAGAATTCGTTACTTTACGGGAATCAAAAAGTGAAATATGTCTCTACAATGAAATACCAATCGTAGGAAGGAAGAAAATGAAAATAAAAAAAACGTATCCGAGGTGGGAATCGAACCCTCTCGACCATGCAAAGGATGGCAACAGAGAATTCGTTACTTTACGGGAATGATAAAAGTGAAATATGTTTCTACAATGTAATACCAATCGTAGGAAGGAAGAAAACGAAAATTAAAAAAACATAACCGAGGTGGGAATCGAACCCTCTCGATGGGAACAGAGAATTCGTTACTTGACGGGAATGATAAAAGTGAAATATGTTTCTACAATGCAATACCAATCGTAGGAAGGAAGAAAACGAAAATAAAAAAAAACATATCCGAAGTGGGAATCGAACCCTCTCGATCATGCATAATACAAATTCCTGGGCAGTAACCTTATCTCCTTGGCCATCCAGACAACTACGTGCCACTGCAGTATTAAGGTATCTAACCAGTATACACACTCAACCTGCAGTTTATATCCTTCAATTCGTGGTTTATTTAATAAAATTCTATTTCAATGCATATTGTAAAAACATAACTAACATTATTGGAGACCCTTTTTAATTCTCATAAACAAAGATCTCAGTTAGACGCGACCGGAATCGCCATATTCCTTGTTGAGAAAGGCCATTGTGCGCATGCGCGGGAGTGTCAAATATTACATATTTCTTTAATCATTTAAAAATATAGCGTAACATATATTTTCCTTTTAAAGAAACTCTGCAAATCTGCATGCCAAGAGCTTTCTACAATGCAATACCAATCGTAGGAAGGGAGAAAACGAAAATAAAAAAAACATATCCGAGGTGGGAATCGAACCCTCTCGATTATGCATAATAGAGATTACTGGCCAGTAACCTTATCCCCTTGGCCATCCAGACAACTATGTGACACTGCAGTATTAAGGTATCTAACCAGTATACACACTCAACCTGCAGTTTATGTCCTTCAATTCGTGGTTTATTTAATATAATTCTATTTCAATGCATATTGTAAAAACATAACTAAAATTATTGGAGACCCTTTTTAATTCTCATAAACAAAGATCTCAGTTAGACGCGACCGGAATCGCCATTTTCCTTGTTGAGAAAGGCCATTGTGCGCATGCGTGGGAGTGTCAAATATTACATATTTCTTTAATCATTTAAAAATATACCGTAACATATATTTTCCTTATAAAGAAACTCTGCAAATCTGCATGCCAAGAGCTTTCTACAATGCAATACCAATCGTAGGAAGGGAGAAAACGAAAATAAAAAAATATATCCGAGGTGGCAATCGAACCCTCTCGATTATGCATAATAGAGATTACTGGCCAGAAACCTTATCCCCTTGGCCATCCAGACAACTATGTGACACTGCAGTATCAAGGTATCTAACCAGTATACACACTCAACCTGCAGTTTATGTCCTTCAATTCGTGGTTTATTTAATACAATTCTATTTCAATGCATATTGTAAAAACATAACTAACATTATTGGAGATCCTTTTTAATTCTCATGAACAAAGATCTCAGTTAGACGCGACCGGAATCGCCATTTTCCTTGTTGAGAAAGGCCATTGTGCGCATGCGCGGAAGTGTCAAATATCACATATTTCTTTAATCATTTAAAAATATACCGTAACATATATTTTCCTTTTAAAGAAACTCTGCAAATCTGCATGCCAAGAGCTTTCGTTAGAATGTCTTACGAAGCCAATCGGTTAAGTCGTTTCACAATCTCGTGTGTACAAAAAACAGCTTAGTGTTTTAAATATATAGATGGCAACAGAGAATTCGTTACTTTACAGGAATGATAAAAGTGAAATATGTTTCTACACTGTAATACCAATCGTAGGAAGGAAGAAAACAAAAAAAAAACATATCCGAGGTGGGAATCGAACCCTCTTGACCATGCAAAGGATGGCAACAGAGAATTCGTTACTTTACGGGAATGAAAAAGTGAAATATGTCTCTACAATCTAATACCAATCGTAGGAAGGAAGAAAATTAAAATAAAAAAAACGTATCCGAGGTGGGAATCGAACCCTCTCGACCATGCAAAGGATGGCAACAGAGAATTCGTTACTTTACGGGAATGATAAAAGTGAAATATGTTTCTACAATGTAATACCAATCGTAGGAAGGAAGAAAACGAAAATTTAAAAAACATAACCGAGGTGGGAATCGAACCCTCTCGATGGGAACAGAGAATTCGTTACTTGACGGGAATGATAAAAGTGAAATATGTTTCTACAATGCAATACCAATCGTAGGAAGGAAGAAAACGAAAATAAAAAAAACATATCCGAAGTGGGAATCGAACCCTCTCGATCATGCATAACACAAATTCCTGGGCAGTAACCTTATCTCCTTGGCCATCCAGGCAACTGTTTGCCACAGCAGTATTAAGGTATCTAACCAGTATACTCACTCAACCTGCAGTTTATGTCCTTCAATTCGTGGTTTATTTAATATAATTCTATTTCAATGCATATTGTAAAAACATAACTAACATTATTGGAGACCCTTTTTAATTCTCATAAACAAAGATCTCAGTTAGACGCGACCGGAATCGCCATATTCCTTGTTGAGAAAGGCCATTGTGCGCATGCGCGGGAGTGTCAAATATTACATATTTCTTTAATCATTTAAAAATATAGCGTAACATATATTTTCCTTTTAAAGAAACTCTGCAAATCTGCATGCCAAGAGCTTTCTACAATGCAATACCAATCGTAGGAAGGGAGAAAACGAAAATAAAAAAACATATCCGAGGTGGGAATCGAACCCTCTCGATTATGCATAATAGAGATTACTGGCCAGTAACCTTATCCCCTTGGCCATCCAGACAACTATGTGACACTGCAGTATTAAGGTATCTAACCAGTATACACACTCAACCTGCAGTTTATGTCCTTCAATTCGTGGTTTATTTAATACAATTCTATTTCAATGCATATTGTAAAAACATAACTAACATTATTGGAGATCCTTTTTAATTCTCATGAACAAAGATCTCAGTTAGACACGACCGGAATCGCCATTTTCCTTGTTGAGAAAGGCCATTGTGCGCATGCGCGGAAGTGTCAAATATCACATATTTCTTTAATCATTTAAAAATATACCGTAACATATATTTTCCTTTTAAAGAAACTCTGCAAATTTGCATGCCAAGAGCTTTCGTTAGAATGTCTTACGAAGCCAATCGGTTAAGTCGTTTTCACAATCTCGTGTGTACAAAAAACAGCTTAGTGTTTTAAATATATAGACTAGTTGAAACCCGTCAAAAATGACGGTCAATAGAAAAATATTTACTGAAGAATTTTCTTATGTAGGCCTACTGTATATTCTTTGTACGATTATTTTTTGGCTCTATTGAAACTATAAGGGCGTCAAAAGATTGCACTCTCAACATTGCAAAATACTGCTGGCCATGACTGAAAAATTGATGAGGCAAATTGAGACCTATACGTTCCAGAGTTTTCCCTTGAGCTTCATTGATTGTGTCAGAGTATGCCAAATAAATTGGAAAATATTGCCTCTTAAAACAAAATGATAGTGTTTTATCGAATGCTGTTAAATCAAGTAGAAGGATTAGACCTCTCTGCCTAATTTTAACTGCACTTATTATTTCCAAATCCAAGCAATATGGTTGCATTTAGGAGCCCTTGGGAAACGTTCAGATTTCTAACCAGCATAACGGTTCAAGCGTTTGGAATATGTGGAGGCAAGTCATTTAGTTCCAAGGAATTCAAGAACTCTGAGGAGTCTAATAAAACTGGCCGCAAACCGTCACATATAATTTTGGAATATAACGAAGAAATGCGATTATGTGCACCTCCATACATCTTAAAACAATGTGGACCGTATGGTGTGGCACAGTAACATTGGCACCAAATGAAACGAACGACATAGCATTGTACTGCCGATTAGTCTCTCTGAAATTCCTTGAGATATCATCTCCCGTGAAAAATAATTGTTGCAGCATATCAAATGTTTTATATTTAGTCAGATTAATTTTACATTACAACAACAAAGGTCAAAGTAACCAAGTGAAGATTTCTCTCAAGAGAAATACAGTGCAGAACAATGTTTAAATTTGTTCGTCAATGACCCTACACTGTAACGGTATAGTATCTGGAATTGTATCTGAAATGCCGTATTCATATTGGAGTTTAAAAGTGGCTTCGTATTTTTCTCCGATTTCCCACTTGTTTGCGGCTAATGTTCTATTTCGTAAAATGGGTTTATTTATAGCAGCATTTCTCCCCAAATTAACGTCATAGCTTATTAAATAACACTATAGTGGCCTGCATCAACGCAGCTTCCAAATATTAAATAGCAAATAATAACTTACTTCCATTGCCAAAATCAGGAGCCTCCGTGGCTTAGGCGGCAGCACGCCGGCCTCTCACCGCTGAGTCCGTGGTTCAAATCCCGGTCACTCCATGTGAGATCTGTGCTGGACAGAACGGAGGCAGACAGGTTTTTCTCCGGGTACTCTGGTTTTCCCTGTCAAAATTTCATTCCAGCAACACTCTCCGCTATCATTTCATTTCATCTATCATTCATTTAATCATTGCCCCAGAGGAGTGCGTCAGGCCTCGGCAGCCGGCACAGTTCATATCCTCGCCGCTAGATAGGGGCTTCATTCATTCCATTCCTGACCCGGTCGGAGACTGGAAGCAGTCTGTGGATTTTCATTTTCATTGCCAAAATCAACTGCGTGGTTAGACTCATTGTTATGTACTCTAAAAAATAATCAATAAACAACAATATTCACTTATACAACTAAGTTCAGAGACTTCCATTCTCAAGTTGGTTGCTGATGAGAATGCGATGAGACTGACCGCCAATAATAAAATCCTTGCAATTTTTGCAATTTGCTTGCAAACGCAGCTCAGGACGACGAACTTCATTTTGAAATAAACAGAATGAAACTGCTCTAAATAATCAATTTCCATCACCTGTTGAAGGTACAATACTTTGCATTTCCATGACAGTAAATTATGCAAGGGAGCATAGAATCACTTCGCCACTACTGGAATGAGCATGGACTCACTTCGCCAGCCACCGTAATGGAGGGAGTTTTAGAATTATATGTTCAGTGTTTTTCAAAGATCGTATTAACACAGGGAAGCCCAGTCTTAAGGCTACATTCTGAGCTATCGCCCCAGATTCCAGGTTCGATCCCTGCTCTGCCAAGAAATTTAATTCTGGTCTGAGGGCTGGAACGGGGCGCACTCTTGAGGCAAACCTAAGAAGAGCAAAATTTGATTCCCATCTCAACAATCTTGGATGTGGTTTTCCGTGGTTTCCCACTTCCACTCCAGGCAAATACTGGGATAGTTCCTAACTTAAAGCCTCAGTCGTCAACTCTCCATTCCCCATACTAATTACAAATGCACACATCAATACAGCCATCACATTAACACAGATTATCAGAGAAAGGTTTACACTCACACACCAAAGTAGACGGGGCTGAGTGACCACGATGTCTGAGTCCATCAAATGAATTATGTTCGATAATTTTCTCTCAAGGCGAAGCGATTGTGCCGATATTTATTTAATAATTTAAAAGTATCTGGGAACGTAAATCATGGAGAATTCCTTACCTTACGGGAATAATAAACGTAACATATGTTTAGACAATGTAATACCAATTGCAAGATAGAATAATTGGGAAATAGAATTACATGTTAAGGTGGGAATCAAACTCCTTCGACGATGCATAATCAATTTCGTTGTCCACAATGTTAGCCGCTGAGCCACCCAGACAACGAAATTAGAGTGCAATATTAAGTGACGTAAACAACAAACGCACTCAACTGCCAGTTACAGTTCATCAATATTTCCCTTATTTCATGATTCTATTCCAGTATATATCGGGATACAACATAAGCGATATTTCCCTTTTCAATTCTCATAAACAAAGATCACACTACGATACGGTGGATCTTTTATCCGCCATTTCTCTCATGAAGAAATGCATATGTGGCAACGCGCAATTGCCACATATATTACCTTTTTCTTTAAACATATAAAAATATACCGTAACATATATTTTCCTTTTAAAGACACACTGCAAATCTGCATGCCAAGAGCTTTCGTTAGAATGCCATACGAAGCCAATCGGTTAAGTCGTTTTCAAAATCTGGTGTGTACAAAAAATACCTTAGTGTTTTAAATATAGACTAGTTGAAACCCGTCAATACATGACGGCCAATAAGAAAATATTTACTGAAGAATTTTATTATATACGTTCTTTGTACAATTATTTTTTGGTACTATTGAAGCTTGAAGGGCGTCAAAAGATTGCACTCTAGACATTGCAACATACTGCTGGCCATGATTGAAAACTTGATGAGGCAAATTGAGACCTATACGTTCCAGAGTTCCCCCTTGAGCTTTATTGATTGTGATAAAGTATGCCAAGCGAATCGGAAAGAAAATGATTGTTTTATCCGGTGGTGTTAAATCAAGTCGAAGGATTAGACCTTTCTGCCTAATTTTAACTGCACTTATTTCCAAATCCAAGCATTTTCATGCATATTTCATATAATTAATATGGAATCAAGTCGAAGGGTTAGATCTCTCAGCCTAATTTTAACTGCACTTATTATTTCCAAAATCAAGCAATTTTCGTACATATTTCTTATAATTAATATGGTACCATTTAGATGCCCTTAGGAAACTTCAGATTTCTCAGGAGCATATCTATGGGTCAATCGTTTGGAGTATGTGGAAGCAAATCACTTAATTCCAAGGAATTCAAGAATTCTGAGGAGTCTAATATATACAACTGGCCGCAGGAACCGTCGCTTATAATTTTGGAATATACATTAACGAAGTTCTCTCTTAAATTCCTTGAGATATCATTTCTAGTGAAAAATTGTTGCAGTCTGTCAAATATTTTATATTTAGGAAGATTAATTTTGCCATTACAACACCAAAGGTCAAAGTAACCAGGCGTAGATTTCTCGCTACAGAAATACAGTGCAGAACAATGTTTACATTTGTTCGTCAAGGACCATACACTGTACGGCATAATATCTGGAATTGTTTCTGAAATGGCATTTTTATATTAGATTTTAAAAGTGGCTTCGTATTTTCTACGATTTCCCACTTTTTTTGTGGCTAATGTTCTTTTTCGTCAAATGGGTATATTTATTGCAGCATTTCTCTCCAAATTAACGTCATATTCAATAACACTATAGTGGCCTGCATCAACGCAGCCGCCAAATATTCAGTGGCAAATAATACTTCCATTGCCAAAATCAACAGCGTGGTTAGACTCATTGTTATGTACTCTAAACAAATAATCAATAAACAATAATATTCACGTATACAATGAAGTTCAGATACTTTCATTCTCAAGTTTGTTGCTGATGAGAATGCGATGATACTGATCGCCAATAATAAAATCCTTATAATTATTCATGCCAGCAACAATTTTTGCAATTTGCTTGCAAACGCAGCTCAGGATAACGTCCTGCATTATGGAATAAACAGTACGAAACTGCTCTAAATAAGCAATTTCCATCACCTGATGTAGGTACAATCCCTTGCATTTTCATGACAGTAAATTAAGCAAGGGAGCATACTTCGCCAACTACTGGAATGAGCATACTCACTTCGACAGCCACCGTAATGGAGGGAGTTTAAGAGTTAGACTATATGCTCAGTGCTTGTCAAAAATCGTATTAACACAGGGAAGCCCAATCTGAAGGCTACATTCTCAGCTATCGCCCCGGATTCCAGGTTCGATCCCTGGTTTGCCAAGAAATTTACTTCTGGTCTGAGGGCTGGAACGGGGCACACTCTTGAGGCAAAACTCGGGAGAGCAAGGTTACATTCCTATCTCAACAATCTGGGATGTGACTTTCCGTGGTTTGCCACGTCCACTGCAGGTAAATACAGGGATAGTTCGTAACTTAAAGCCTCGGTCGTCAATTCCCCATTCCCCACTTGAATTACAAATGCACACATCAGTACAGCCATCACAATAACACAGGTTATCAGAGAAAATTTTACACACACACACACACCAAAGTAGACGGGGCTGAGCGACCACGATGTCGGAGTCCATCAAATGAATTATATTCGTCAATTGTCTCTCATGGAGAAAGCGATTGTGGCCATCTTTTATTTAATAATTTAAAAGTATATGGCAATGTAAATCGTGGAGAATTCCTTACTGTACGGGAATAACGAAAGTAAAATATGTTAAGACGGTGAATTGCCAATAGCCAGAAAGAATAATTAGGAAATAAAAATACATGTCTGAGGTGAGACGCCTTCGACTATGCAAAATTCATTCCTGGGTTCGCAATGTTACCCCTGAGCTACCCAGTCAACAGACTTCTAAACCAATATTAAGTTACTTAAACAACAAACGAACTCAAACGCCTGTTGAAGTTCTTCTATCCCCTCTTTTTAATTCTCAAAAACAAAGATCACACTACGATACGGTGAATCCTTTATCCGCCATTTTTCTAGAACTGTAATTCTGGTCTGAGGGCTGGAACGGGGCGCACTCTTGAGGCAAAACTAAGAAGGGCAAGGTTCGATTCCCATCTCAACAATCTGGGATTTGGTTTACCGTGGTTTGCCACTTCCACTGCAGGTGTAATTCTGGTCTGAGGGCTGGAACGGGGCGCACTCTTGAGGCAAAACTAAGTAGGGCAAGGTTCTATTCCCATCTCAACAATCTGGGATGTGGTTTTCCGTGGTTTACCACTTCCACTGCAGGTAAATACCAGGATAGTTCCTAACTTAAAGCCTCGGTCGCCAATTTCCCATTCCCCACTTTAATTACAAATGCACACATCAGTACAGCCATCACAATAACACAGGTTATCAGAGAAAATTTGACACACACACCAAAGTAGACGGGGCTGAGTGACCACGATGTCTGAGTCCAACAAATGAATTATGTTCGTCAATTGTCTCTCATGGCGAAAGCGATTGTGGCCATCTTTTATTTAATAATTTAAAAGTATATGGCAATGTAAATCGTGGAGAATTCCTTACTTTATGGGAATAATAAAAGTAAAATATGTTAAGACAATGAATTACCAATAGCCAGAAAGAATAATTGAGAAATAAAAATATGTGTCGGAGGTGGGATTCGAACTGCTTCCATTGCGCGATGCATAAATTAAGAGTTCTGAACTCTACCGCCTGAGCTACCGAATCACTGGTAAAAGAGTGCAATATTAAGGTACTTAAAGAACATTCGCTCTCAACAGTCTGTATAAGTTCTTCTACATTTCCCGTTTTTTATAATATTCTATTCCTGTTTATATCGTGTAAACTTCATAATCAGTATTCCCCTCCTTTATTATAATTCTTATAAATAACTATTGCATTAATACGCGGTGGACATCCGCCATGTCTGTCATTAACCAAGATGATTCTGCGCATGCGCTTGAACCAATAATTTTGCAGTTTTGTTTATAAATTTAAAAATATGTCGTAACATATTTGTTTATTTTAAAGACACTCTGCAAATCTACAGGCCTACAGCTTTCGACAGATAGCTCTGTGAAGTGAATCGGTTCTACCGTTCCTACAATCTCGCGGTAACAAAAATCAGCTTAGTGTTTTAAATATATAGATAGATGGCAATGTAAATCGTGGAGAATTCCTTACTGTACGGGAATAACGAAAGTAAAATATGTTAAGACGGTGAATTGCCAATAGCCAGAAAGAATAATTAGGAAATAAAAATACATGTCTGAGGTGAGACGCCTTCGACTATGCAAAATTCATTCCTGGGTTCGCAATGTTACCCCTGAGCTACCCAGTCAACAGACTTCTAAACCAATATTAAGTTACTTAAACAACAAACGAACTCAAACGCCTGTTGAAGTTCTTCTATCCCCTCTTTTTAATTCTCAAAAACAAAGATCACACTACGATACGGTGAATCCTTTATCCGCCATTTTTCTAGAACTGTAATTCTGGTCTGAGGGCTGGAACGGGGCGCACTCTTGAGGCAAAACTAAGAAGGGCAAGGTTCGATTCCCATCTCAACAATCTGGGATTTGGTTTACCGTGGTTTGCCACTTCCACTGCAGGTGTAATTCTGGTCTGAGGGCTGGAACGGGGCGCACTCTTGAGGCAAAACTAAGTAGGGCAAGGTTCGATTCCCATCTCAACAATCTGGGATGTGGTTTTCCGTGGTTTACCACTTCCACTGCAGGTAAATACCAGGATAGTTCCTAACTTAAAGCCTCGGTCGCCAATGTCCCATTCCCCACTTTAATTACAAATGCACACATCAGTACAGCCATCACAATAACACAGGTTATCAGAGAAAATTTGACACACACACACCAAAGTAGACGGGGCTGAGTGACCACGATGTCTGAGTCCAACAAATGAATTATGTTCGTCAATTGTCTCTCATGGCGAAAGCGATTGTGGCCATCTTTTATTTAATAATTTAAAAGTATATGGCAATGTAAATCGTGGAGAATTCCTTACTTTATGGGAATAATAAAAGTAAAATATGTTAAGACAATGAATTACCAATAGCCAGAAAGAATAATTGAGAAATAAAAATATGTGTCGGAGGTGGGGTTCGAACTGCTTCCATTGCGCGATGCATAAATTAAGAGTTCTGAACTCTACCGCCTGAGCTACCGAATCACTGGTAAAAGAGTGCAATATTAAGGTACTTAAAGAACATTCGCTCTCAACAGTCTGTATAAGTTCTTCTACATTTCCCGTTTTTTATAATATTCTATTCCTGTTTATATCGTGTAAACTTCATAATCAGTATTCCCCTCCTTTATTATAATTCTTATAAATAACTATTGCATTAATACGCGGTGGACATCCGCCATGTCTGTCATTAACCAAGATGATTCTGCGCATGCGCTTGAACCAATAATTTTGCAGTTTTGTTTATAAATTTAAAAATATGTCGTAACATACTTGTTTATTTTAAAGACACTCTGCAAATCTACAGGCCTACAGCTTTCGACAGATAGCTCTGTGAAGTGAATCGGTTCTACCGTTCCTACAATCTCGCGGTAACAAAAATCAGCTTAGTGTTTTAAATATATAGATAGATGGCAACAGCGAATTCGTTACTTTACGGGAATGATAAAAGTGAAATATATTTCTACAATGTAATACCAATCGTAGAAAGGAAGAAAACAAAAAAAAACATATCCGAGGTGGGAATCGAACCCTCTCGACCATGCAAAGGATGGCAACAGAGAATTCATTACTTTACGGGAATGAAAAAAGTGAAATATGTCTCTACAATGTAATACCAATCGTAGGAAGGAAGAAAATGAAAATAAAAGAACGTATCCGAGGTGGGAATCGAACCCTCTCGACCATGCAAAGGATGGCAACAGAGAATTCGTTACTTTACGGGAATGATAAAAGTGAAATATGTTTCTACAATGTAATACCAATCGTAGGAAGGAAGAAAACGAAAATATAAAAAAACATAACCGAGGTGGGAATCGAACCCTCTCGACCATGCAAAGGATGGCAACAGAGAATTCGTTACTTGACGGGAATGATAAAAGTGAAATATGTTTCTACAATGTAATACCAATCGTAGGAAGGCAGAAAACGAAAATAAAAAAACATATCCGAGGTGGGAATCGAACCCTCTCGATCATGCATAATACATATTTCTAGGCAGTAACCTTATCCCCTCGGCCATCCAGACAACTATGTGAGACTTCAGTATTAAGCTATCTAACCAGTATACACGCTCAACCTGCAGTTTAAGTCCTTCAATTCGTGGTTTATTTAATATAATTCTAATTCAATGCATATTGTAAAAACATAATTAACATTATTGGAGACCCTTTTTAATTCTCATAAACAAAGATCTCAGTTAGACGCGACCGGAATCGCCATTTTCCTTGTTGAGAAAGGCCATTGTGCGCATGCGCGGGAGTGTCAAATATTACATATTTCTTTAATCATTTAAAAATATACCGTAACATATATTTTCCTTTTAAAGAAACTCTGCAAATCTGCATGCCAAGAGCTTTCGTTAGAATGTCTTACGAAGCCAATCGGTTAAGTCGTTTTCACAATCTCGTGTGTACAAAAAACAGCTTAGTGTTTTAAATATATAGACTAGTTGAAACCCGTCAAAAATGACGGTCAATAGAAAAATATTTACTGAAGAATTTTCTTATGTAGGCCTACTGTATATTCTTTGTACGATGATTTTTTGGCTCTATTGAAACTATAAGGGCGTCAAAAGATTGCACTCTCAACATTGCAAAATACTGCTGGCCATGACTGAAAAATTGATGAGGCAAATTGAGACCTATACGTTCCAGAGTTTTCCCTTGAGCTTCATTGATTGTGACAGAGTATGCCAAATAAATTGGAAAATATTGCCTCTTAAAACAAAATGATAGTGTTTTATCGGATGCTGTTAAATCAAGTAGAAGGATTCAACCTCTCTGCCTAATTTTAACTGCACTTATTATTTCCAAATCCAAGCAATATGGTTGCATTTAAGAGCCCTTGGGAAACGTTCAGATTTCTAAGCAGCATAACGGTTCAAGCGTTTGGAATATGTGGAGGCAAGTCATTTAGTTCCAAGGAATTCAAGAACTCTGAGGAGTCTAATAAAACTGGCCGCAAACCGTCACATATAATTTTGGAATATAACGAAGAAATGCGATGATGTGCACCTCCATACATCTTAAAACAATGTGGACCGTATGGGTGTGGCACAGTAACATTGGCACCAAATGAAACGAAGGACATAGCATTGTACTGCCGATTAGTCTCTCTGAAATTCCTTGAGATATCATCTCCAGTGAAAAATAATTGTTGCAGCATGTCAAATGTTTTATATTTAGTCAGATTAATTTTACATTACAACAGCAAAGCTCAAAGTAACCAAGTGAAGATTTCTCTCAAGAGAAATACAGTGCAGAACAATGTTTAAATTTGTTCGTCAAGGACCCTACACTGTAACGGTATAGTATCTGGAATTGTATCTGAAATGCCGTAAGTTATTCATATTGGAGTTTAAAAGTGGCTTCGTATTTTTCTCCGATTTCCCACTTGTTTGCGGCTAATGTTCTATTTCGTAAAATGGGTTTATTTATAGCAGCATTTCTCCCCAAATTAACGTCATAGCTTATTAAATAACACTATAGTGGCCTGCATCAACGCAGCTGCCAAATATTAAATAGCAAATAATAACTTACTTCCATTGCCAAAATCAACTGCGTGGTTAGACTCATTGTTATGTACTCTAAAAAATAATCAATAAACAACAATATTCACTTATACAACTAAGTTCAGAGACTTCCATTCTCAAGTTGGTTGCTGATGAGAATGCGATGAGACTGATCGCCAATAATAAAATCCTTGCAATTTTTGCAATTTGCTTGCAAACGCAACTCAGGATGACGAACTTCATTTTGAAATAAACAGAATGAAACTGCTCTAAATAATCAATTTCCATCACCTGTTGAAGGTACAATACTTTGCATTTCCATGACAGTAAATTATGCAAGGGAGCATAGAATCACTTCGCCACTACTGGAATGAGCATGGACTCACTTCGCCAGCCACCGTAATGGAGGGAGTTTTAGAATTATATGTTCAGTGTTTTTCAAAGATCGTATTAACACAGGGAAGCCCAGTCTTAAGGCTACATTCTGAGCTATCGCCCCAGATTCCAGGTTCGATCCCTGCTCTGCCAAGAAATTTAATTCTGGTCTGAGGGCTGGAACGGGGCGCACTCTTGAGGCAAACCTAAGAAGAGCAAAATTTGATTCCCATCTCAACAACCTTGGAAGTGGTTTTCCGTGGTTTCCCACTTCCACTCCAGGCAAATACCGGGATAGTTCCTAACTTAAAGCCTCAGTCGTCAACTCTCCATTCCCCATACTAATTACAAATGCACACATCAATACAGCCATCACATTAACACAGGTTATCAGAGAAAGGTTTACACTCACACACCAAAGTAGACGGGGCTGAGTGACCACGATGTCTGAGTCCATCAAATGAATTATGTTCGACAATTTTCTCTCAAGGCGAAGCGATTGTGCCGATATTTATTTAATAATTTAAAAGTATCTGGGAACGTAAATCATGGAGAATTCCTTACCTTACGGGAATAATAAACGTAGCCTAACATATGTTTAGACAATGTAATACCAATTGCAAGATAGAATAATTGGGAAATAGAATTACATGTCTGAGGTGGGAATCAAACTCCTTCGACGATGCATAATCAATTTCGTTGTCCACAATGTTAGCCGCTGAGCCACCCAGACAACGAAATTAGAGTGCAATATTAAGAGACGTAAACAACAAACGCACTTAACTGCCAGTTACAGTTCATCAATATTTCCCTTATTTCATGATTCTCAACTCCCTATTCCCCATACTAATTACAAATGCACACATCAATACAGCCATCACATTAACACAGGTTATCAGAGAAAGGTTTACACTCACACACCAAAGTAGACAGGGCTGAGTGACCACGATGTCTGAGTCCATCAAATGAATTATGTTCGACAATTTTCTCTCAAGGCTGTACAGCATCCCAGGGGTATGCACACCTTGGAGACCATCCCCCCAACATCTGGCTAAATCCCCTAAAATGGCAACCCTTGGAAAGCCGGGGCAACATCCATTAATACTGTAAGGACAGCTTGCTACTCCATAAAGCAGCTCAAGCCTTACGTAATCATTACACTCAGCGACATAGTACTAACTGGGCCAATACATTGCTGACAGGAGGGCGTCTGAAGGTATAAGAAGACGTCCTAATGAGGTCAAACTCTCTCTCCATTGTCAGTGCTCCATCAAGACGGCCGAAGCTACGCTGGTGTCAACCGAGGTGAGTCAGTCAATCGTGTTCAGAGTTCCTATTTATGTAACCTGCACCCACAACTTGTATCACATTATAAACATAATTTCATTCCCTACAAGGGACTCACACAAAGAATATCACAGACCAATAAAACACTTGGTCCACACTCTACACTAGCATTACTGTTATACGCCTCTTTACATCCCAACGCCCTTCCTTATTCCCGTCACGTAAAGACGTGACAGACGGTAAGCCATTAGCGCTCACTCAGGTATCTTTGTGTTTCTCGAGCCGGCTGCCAGCAAGCAGCGCGTGCCACCCGGCTGATACGAGCAGAGTCGATTATATAACAAGCAGTCAGCTGAGCGACTAGTACAGCGACCCTTTGCAGTGGGTCCCATCCCCTCAAACACTACCACATTATTTATAGGAACGCCCCCTAGTTCCTAGCACACCACAACACACTACACTGGTCAGCTTGCCCTGTCAAGGGGAGCTACCCTTCTTTAGGCACCACCTCATAAATTAGTACAGCAACTCTCCCTTTTAGATCCACCCCCAAATAAGGGATCTAAAACACTGGTGGAGGCGCCGGGTTAGTCAAACCAACAACACCCTTAACATAACAGATACAATACAAATGGAGGAGGCCCGGGGTATCGTGACGTTGTCGTCAGACAACGCCTACAGGAGTTCAGACAACGAATTTCTACGATACAGGTCCCTAAAAACCCTCTTGTGCAGCCAAGCAAAATTTACCCAAAATTAAGGAAAATTTTTTGAAGTACGGGTCAAATATTTTTTTTGGTACCCACCCACACCCGCCCCAGTAACTAATACATACGCAAACGCCCCCTATACTCATTACATTAGCCAAGCGAGTGAGACAATTTAAATCCCCCCCCCCCCCCCCGAACAGATTTTTTTTAGTAGATTAAGTTAGAGAATATTTTTAGTACACAATAATTATAATACCCCCACCCCCACCCTTATAGATTTCGCGATAAACACCTCTTACGCCAAGCGATTTGAATATTAACAACCCCTATCTAATAAGTCACTAGGAATATTAATGGAAGCCTAGTAGGAAGACGTATTGATAACTACCCTACTATATGCAGAGAAAATTGCTCCTTATTTCAGATTAAACCCCCCACAATGAAGCTCTATTAGGAATAAGATTGTGATATCCCATAGGATAAATGGAATAAGTAAATAACTTTGTATTTTTTACAGCAGTGCAACTATACATTGTATATGATTGTAGACTAAAATATTTTCTTCTGAATCCATTTTAGTATAACTTAGCGGAAGGTAGTATTGGCTAGATGCTTACATAGAGTTAGGAGACCTTGCAATCACATTTCTGCAAGGTGCCGCATTAATTAGTTTGTACACGCATTCAGTCAAGACGTACTACAGTTTCTCTTTTGTTCTGAAAGCCGACCACAGAGGAAATGCTTATTTGTCCATTGTAACACAATCCAATATGCCATATGACTGACACGTGCTCAGCACACCGTCCGCCGCAAGGACATTAAACCTGACACTATCTCGCTAGCTCAGCGTGCAGACGCACTCGAGCGGAAGCCAGACACCTTGAGTTCAATTCCTGGCACCATTCACTCACACGCCAGATAACTTTGCATAAGTTTGCCTGCATTATTTTTGTTTTCAATGCGAAGCGTGCGATAGTAGAAAAGCGCACTAATGATTTTAAAGATGTAAGCGTAAAGTACACTCTTAAGGTAGAATTCTTTTTCCAGCAGTACATTTCAAACAGAACATTCAGTTAGCAAAGAAAACACCGTTCCCTCACGAAGTAACATAGGTGAGAAAGCAATCCAGTAGGAATTTATGAAAAACGCCGACAAATGCACGGCGATATCAGTATAGCATAAATGCGTAAGCACGGACTTGGGCACAGCAGGGCAACATCGCAACGTACGACAATTGTTATCAAGAGTATCATCGTTAGTATATTAGTAATAAGTATTAAGTATTTTTAAGTGAAGTTGATAGATATCTTGAGCTGGCACAAGAGTTCGCACAGCCTCAAGAACACGACGTTATTGATATCTTGCAGCAGGTCCATGGGTGCACCTCGCTTTGAGATAAGGGAAGTATTAAGTGAAGTTGATAGATATCTTGAGCTGGCACAATAGTTCGCACAGCCTCAAAAACACGCACAGATTTTTTTTTATTATTTTTTTCACATACACTCCATTCAACATGGCCCCCCTATACCGCCTAGCTGTGCTAAGGAGCATTGGGGAGTACCAGGAATTAATTGCCTGGCACAGAGTTTTTGAAACTAGGCAGGACTACCTCAGAAGGTTTCAGCAGCTCCTGCACGCCCAGTACATGCGGATCATAAGAGCCCTTGTCCGGCCACTCCGCAGTGCTAAAAATCGCAAGATTCGGGCGAAAATCCCCACCCTCCGCACACAAATCATAAGAGCACACTGGCAACTACACTGTCGACACGAGTTTATGTTCCAACAATGGGAAACACTCATCACGGAACACAGACGGATAGGGACTCAGGACACAAAAGTCGCTGAACAGGCCATATGCCTCAATAGGCAGTACACCCAAATTTGGGATGAATACCGGGAGCTCCAAGCCAACAAGGCCATTTTTGAGTTCATGACAGGGCCATCAGCCCCCCCGAGAGAGGACATAAGCGTGGATACGCTGACTCGACAATTTGCGAGGATGTCCCTCTCGCCACGTACTGCCACAGAATGGAAGGAGTTCGCCGTGGCCACAGTCAAGGAGACGGCCAGGTTAGGCTCCAATTTACTACAAAATAAACCTAACACAAACACACGTCCTTCAGCTCCGGATCGGAAGGCAATTTTGCCAAACCGAGGGGCAGAGCCTAGAACAATCCCCTCGGAACAGAGGGATGAGAGGGAGTTGAAGCCAGGGCCATTAAACACACATGGTATGACAGGGAAACAAAGGGACATAACCACGTCATGGGCTGACGACATAGAGCCCGCCCTACAGTACATAAAGCCTACATACACGTACACAGATAGGCTAACACATTGGCAGGAGTCGGCCGTGGCCACAGGCCGAAAAGCGGTCAGACTACACGCCACCACATTGCTAGGCCGGACACAAGCCATTAAGCGACCTTTACCGCCAGTTCAAAGGGCAAATTTGCCAGAACAAAGGCGAACACCGGTATTAGGCCCTCAGGGTGCACGATATACGCACGAACATTTTGACCGGGCATTACCACACAGTACACGGGGATTAGGAAAGGTGTTCTCACCTACCCCACAAAACCACGCAGGCAAATATATACACACTCCCGTAAAATCTACTAGGGCAGCGCCAAGCACAATTAGGCTCTCGAATACAGGTACATTTAAACCTATAGACACGCGCTACGGTGGGAGTAGGCCAAAGCTTACTTTGCTAGAAATTCCGCCGGAAGGTAGCAAAGGAACACCCCAGTGGATTCCAGAGGCCTATAATCTAATAACAGGGCAAAACCCTTCACCTTTCGGAGCACTGAAGCTCGAAAGAGGATAACGACTTCCACCAGGGCCACAGAAATAAACTAACATCGCTAACACCAAAATTATAGGCCACATAAGTTCTTTCACACGGGGGCGATAGGAAAACGGTCCAACAAGTACATAATCAACATGAAATCGCATATTTTTCTTTCTTATTTTATGTATATACAGTGCAATATAGCCAAAGTAGAAGGAACAATTCTAAATCCTTCTTGGTTTTTTTTTCGGAACCATGGCATTTTTCTCTCAGGCCATCATTGGTTATTGGGCGAAGTGATTAACGCCATAACGTAAAGTCTCTAATATGCTAAGCCAAGTGGAAGCCAAGCAGGCTTCAGGCCGAAAAAGAGATATTTTGAACACAACTTAAGCATAAAATCACAGCATAAAGCTTAAGTGAGTCTTTCTAAGTAGAAATGACTAAACGTTCTATGTTAGGGTTCCACAGTTTGATAGATTCTCCTGTTGCGGGCGAAAGCCGTAAGTGTGGCAGGAATTAAGAATCTCAAACTAACTTCAAAAATTTGGTGAGATGTGCTTTAGCCAACTGAAAAGCCCAATTGCACATCGAGACGAGACACTGTCATTTTGGTGAGTTACAATTACTTTGAAGGGCAGGTTTCACTCCCATAGTGCACTGGCTTTGCTCGTGACGTGGATACAGGTATAGCAATTACGTCTTGCAATGGCCTTCCTAATGTGTACTAGACAGTGTCGGTAGATTCCCCTGAGACGTAACCAGATTACGGTAGTACTCACGTTACCAATATGGTAAATATTACACTCAGGTCCCAAGCACATTTTTATTTTTTAACATTTTTTATGGTGTTCACGACATAATTTTTAGACATAGGTACACGTAAAGGCGGAAATACTGCCAAAAGGAAAGGAAGTAATCCCACGGGCAGGCGTGATAAGAGAGCCAAGAAATAGCCCACTGACCGCGCCGGGATACGATCCTAACACTCACCAGAACTGTCCCGGAGACACAACCTTCATGGTGCCGGAAACAATTACTCTGGGTAAAAGGCGGTCTCCAAACCCGCAACCTCCTGAATACCAGGAATATAAGGTTGAGTAGATATCCAGTCCTAGAATAAGGATAATGGGAAAGCTAAGACTAATTGGGACAGTCCCACTAACAGCGGGTCATAAACGAAAAACAATACAATCGCCTCTGGCATCTGGTCACCAAATACGCGACTAGCGGACCAGACACACTCGCGTACAAACGCATATGGGATTTCCGAAATGAAATGCCATGGCCTGTGGTTTGGATTCCAAGTAAAACGGAAATCCTCTGGCGCATGAGCTACAAATCAACGGTCATATTAAACCACAAAGTTTTTTTTTCTCTACAATGAGAGAGGCACTGCTAGCAATCATTATAGGCAGCAATCAGGTTCACACACACACACGTGCAGAAAACTAGGACGTGGGCAGAGCATGACACAAATGAAAGCACACAACATCGTAATTCAACACCGTCGTATCAGCAGTAACATACTCCTCAATGAGCAAGGCTGCTCGACGCAGACAAGCGAGCCAAAGCCTACTGGACAGAAATCAACACATCATTCACGCCCGATTTAGAGACCCTATATCTTCCAAAATTACACTACGAGGGGAATTCAAAAACGTACAAACTCTACACACGTATGCATGCTTTCATATGCGCATTACACAGCCACGGAAACGTGCCATATTATAAGCGGCACGGAAATGATTACACCAAGTCTTTACAGACAGCCGGATTCGAACCCATGACCACACACCACACGCGTACCAAAAACTAACTATCCAATGGTATTTTTGGTACACGGAACACAAGCAACGACCACACTGGGAAAGCCCCAAGCCCTGTCACACAACGCAAACATAAAACACAGAGAATGACATAAGGTCACGGGTCTGAGTTCCAGTGAAAATTTAGACGCAAAGGAGAACAGCTATTCAGGCGTCCAATCATACTGAAATTGGCCCATACAAGTGCATGAACAGGGAATACTACATTTCCTCCCACCAAAAGCCAGACATAAAATTTCGAATTACACCAGGCATAGAGGAATACATTTCACGAACACAGGTAGGAAAATTTCGCAAGACACAGGTCTTAGAGAACAATGGCCACACGACGTCATTACCTAACTAGGGCGAATTGCTACATTAGGCTAGGAATCCAAAACAATGACCACACTGGCATACTTGCAGAATTGCACATACCAATTGCTGACTGCAGACTATTCACACTGCAATACTGCGGTGACGAGACACTATTGCGTATAGCCCGTGACCATGAAATTACACACACATAACAATTATAACGCCATACATTTTTTTTCCTCCACACTGCAAAATCATTTGGCAATGGACAAGACGTGACATAGCGAAACTTATCTTGGGCCTATAGGGCACGGTCGCAAGGGCACGTTGGCAAGCCACGGGCGCCTTCTGCCCACAAAGGCGATACATATTAGGACTTAGCCTTATAACAGACCAACCGTCCGCGTGGTGTAGCGGAACGTAGTCACACACACACACGCACTCGCACTCACCAATTAGGAGCGAACATAGGGACTTTGAGGAAACAGGACCTCCCCTTAATAACTTCTTTTCGCGATTCTATTCCCCAAATAAATCATTACAGATGACTAGCACATGACCAGTCGCGTTACGACCACTGGCCACATCTACACTGCAAATGGCCGACCAGATTAGGTCATGCAGCCCTACTATCCCAAGGCGCGGATAGAAAGCCAACATGGACCAAGGGAGGACGACAGGAGAACAGGCTACCAGCGTACCACCTTACTCCCTTCCCATAACCTTCTCAAGCCTGACATAAACAACGCAAACACATCTACACGACCATAAACAGCTACACTACATTACAAAATACACACTGGGGTTGATGGACTTCATGCGTTTAAAGAGCAGGCAAGCTACGCCTTGAGCCCCGTTGCACCGCCTGAGTATTAGAGGTGGCTCAGCAAACATTAAAAGAAGCATAATGCGCCTCTCCAAATGAGGGAGGAGGCCATAGATACATATTAACCATGCTTTCGTACTTAAGCTCTCCCGCATGAAAGGAACATATGGTATTATGCCCCATCCTACACCTATCCGTACATGAAGGCAGAAACTTCATATCCAGACTCATGCATGAGTATCCCATCCAATTACCAGGGATTTTAATATCAAACCTGCATGAAATTTCGTATTTTTGCAATCCCGGGAATTACCTCCCCACTCCACTCACTATAGAAGCATCCCAGTGCCACCACCGGTTCTAGGCCACCACTAACGTGGAACCCAAAGGTGCGCAAAACCCTTCCTACCATGCTTTAAGCCCACTCAACAAATAACTACCCCCAAATCCTAATAACAGGGTACCTGACATTACAGACCCTACTAACTCCTCCATTAAGGTAAACAGATACAATACAAGGCGAAGCGATTGTGCCGATTTTCATTTTCAATTTAGAAGTATCTGGCAACGTAAATCATGGAGAATTTCTTACCTTACGGGAATAATAAACGTAACATATGTTTAGACAATGTAATACCAATTGCAAGATAGAATAATTGGGAAATAGAATTACATGTCTGAGGTGGGAATCAAACTCCTTCGACGATGCATAATCAATTTCGTTGTCCACAATGTTAGCCGCTGAGCCACCCAGACAACGAAATTAGAGTGCAATATTAAGTGACGTAAACAACAAACGCACTCAACTGCCAGTTACAGTTCATCAATATTTCCCTTATTTCATGATTCTATTCCAGTATATATCGGGATACAACATAAGCGATATTTCCCTTTTCAATTCTCATAAACAAAGATCACACTACGATACGGTGGATCTTTTATCCGCCATTTCTCTCATGAAGAAACGCAATTGTGGCAACGCGCAATTGCCACATATATTACCTTTTTCTTTAAACATATAAAAATATACCGTAACATATATTTTCCTTTTAAAGACACACTGCAAATCTGCATGCCAAGAGCTTTCGTTAGAATGCCATACGAAGCCAATCGGTTAAGTCGTTTTCAAAATCTCGTGTGTACAAAAAATACATTAGTGTTTTAAATATATATGGCAACAGAGAATTCGTTACTTTACAGGAATGATAAAAGTGAAATATGTTTCTACACTCTAATACCAATCGTAGGAAGGAAGAAAACAAAAAAAAAACATATCCGAGGTGGGAATCGAACCCTCTCGACCATGCAAAGGATGGCAACAGAGAATTCGTTACTTTACGGGAATGAAAAAGTGAAATATATCTCTACAATGTAATACCAATCGTAGGAAGGAAGAAAATGAAAATAAATAAACGTATCCGAGGTGGGAATCGAACCCTCTCGACCATGCAAAGGATGGCAACAGAGAATTCGTTACTTTACGGGAATGATAAAAGTGAAATATGTTTCTACAATGTAATACCAATCGTAGGAAGGAAGAAAACGAAAATAAAAAAAACATAACCGAGGTGGGAATCGAACCCTCTCGATGGGAACAGAGAATTCGTTACTTGACGGGAATGATAAAAGTGAAATATGTTTCTACAATGCAATACCAATCGTAGGAAGGAAGAAAACGAAAATAAAAAAACATATCCGAGGTGGGAATCGAACCCTCTCGATCATGCATAATACAAATTTCAGGCCAGTAACCTTATCCCCTTAGCCATCCAGACAACTATGTTTCACTCCAGTATTAAGCTATCTAACCAGTATACACACTCAACCTGCAGTTTATGTCTTTCAATTCGTGGTTTATTTAATATAATTCTATTTCAATGCGCATTGTAATAACATAACTAACATTATTGGAGATCCTTTTTAATTCTCATGAACAAAGATCTCAGTTAGACGCGACCGGAATCGCCATTTTCCTTGTTGAGAAAGGCCATTGTGCGCATGCGCGGGAGTGACAAATATTACATATTTCTATAATCATTTAAAAATATACCGTAACATATATTTTCCTTTTAAAGAAACTCTGCAAATCTGCATGCCAAGAGCTTTCGTTAGAATGTCTTACGAAGCCAATCGGTTAAGTCGTTTTCACAATCTCGTGTGTACAAAAAACAGCTTAGTGTTTTAAATATATAGATAGATGGCAACAGAGAATTCGTTACTTTACAGGAATGATAAAAGTGAAATATGTTTCTACACTCTAATACCAATCGTAGGAAGGAAGAAAACAAAAAAAAAAAAACACATCCGAGGTGGGAATCGAACCCTCTCGACCATGCAAAGGATGGCAACAGAGAATTCGTTACTTTACGGGAATGAAAAAGTGAAATATATCTCTACAATGTAATACCAATCGTAGGAAGGAAGAAAATGAAAATAAATAAACGTATCCGAGGTGGGAATCGAACCCTCTCGACCATGCAAAGGATGGCAACAGAGAATTCGTTACTTTACGGGAATGATAAAAGTGAAATATGTTTCTACAATGTAATACCAATCGTAGGAAGGAAGAAAACGAAAATAAAAAAAACATAACCGAGGTGGGAATCGAACCCTCTCGATGGGAACAGAGAATTCGTTACTTGACGGGAATGATAAAAGTGAAATATGTTTCTACAATGCAATACCAATCGTAGGAAGGAAGAAAACGAAAATAAAAAAACATATCCGAAGTGGGATCGAACCCTCTCGATCATGCATAATACAAATTTCTGGCCAATAACCTTATCCCCTTGGCCAACCAGACAACTATGTGACACTGCAGTATTAAGCTATCTAACCAGTATACACACTCAACCTGCACTTTATGTCCTTCAATTCGTGGTTTATTTAATATAATTCTATTTCAATGCATATTGTAAAAACATAACTAACATTATTGGAGACCCTTTTTAATTCTCATAAACAAAGATCTCAGTTAGACGCGACCGGAATCGCCATTTTCCTTGTTGAGAAAGGCCATTGTGCGCATGCGCGAGAGTGTCAAATATTACATATTTCTTTAATCATTTAAAAATATACCGTAACATATATTTTCCTTTTAAAGAAACTCTGCAAATCTGCATGCCAAGAGCTTTCTACAATGCAATACCAATCGTAGGAAGGAAGAAAATGAAAATAAAAAAACATATCCGAGGTGGGAATCGAACCCTCTCGATCATGCATAATACAAATTTCAGGCCAGTAACCTTATCCCCTTAGCCATCCAGACAACTATGTTATACTCCAGTATTAAGCTATCTAACCAGTATACACACTCAACCTGCAGTTTATGTCTTTCAATTCGTGGTTTATTTAATATAATTCTATTTCAATGCACATTGTAATAACATAACTAACATTATTGGAGATCCTTTTTAATTCTCATGAACAAAGATCTCAGTTAGACGCGACCGGAATCGCCATTTTCCTTGTTGAGAAAGGCCATTGTGCGCATGCGCGGGAGTGACAAATATTACATATTTCTTTAATCATTTAAAAATATACCGTAACATATATTTTCCTTTTAAAGAAACTCTGCAAATCTGCATGCCAAGAGCTTTCGTTAGAATGTCTTACGAAGCCAATCGGTTAAGTCGTTTTCACAATCTCGTGTGTACAAAAAACAGCTTAGTGTTTTAAATATATAGATGGCAACAGAGAATTCGTTACTTTACAGGAATGATAAAAGTGAAATATGTTTCTACACTGTAATACCAATCGAAGGAAGGAAGAAAACAAAAAAAAAAAAAAAAAAACATATCCGAGGTGGGAATCGAACCCTCTTGACCATGCAAAGGATGGCAACAGAGAATTCGTTACTTTACGGGAATCAAAAAGTGAAATATGTCTCTACAATGTAATACCAATCGTAGGAAGGAAGAAAATGAAAATAAAAAAAACGTATCCGAGGTGGGAATCGAACCCTCTCGACCATGCAAAGGATGGCAACAGAGAATTCGTTACTTTACGGGAATGATAAAAGTGAAATATGTTTCTACAATGTAATACCAATCGTAGGAAGGAAGAAAACGAAAATTAAAAAAACATAACCGAGGTGGGAATCGAACCCTCTCGATGGGAACAGAGAATTCGTTACTTGACGGGAATGATAAAAGTGAAATATGTTTCTACAATGCAATACCAATCGTAGGAAGGAAGAAAACGAAAATAAAAAAAACATATCCGAAGTGGGAATCGAACCCTCTCGATCATGCATAATACAAATTCCTGGGCAGTAACCTTATCTCCTTGGCCATCCAGGCAACTATGTGCCACTGCAGTATTAAGGTATCTAACCAGTATACACACTCAACCTGCAGTTTATATCCTTCAATTCGTGGTTTATTTAATAAAATTCTATTTCAATGCATATTGTAAAAACATAACTAACATTATTGGAGACCCTTTTTAATTCTCATAAACAAAGATCTCAGTTAGACGCGACCGGAATCGCCATATTCCTTGTTGAGAAAGGCCATTGTGCGCATGCGCGGGAGTGTCAAATATTACATATTTCTTTAATCATTTAAAAATATAGCGTAACATATATTTTCCTTTTAAAGAAACTCTGCAAATCTGCATGCCAAGAGCTTTCTACAATGCAATACCAATCGTAGGAAGGGAGAAAACGAAAATAAAAAAAAACATATCCGAGGTGGGAATCGAACCCTCTCGATTATGCATAATAGAGATTACTGGCCAGTAACCTTATCCCCATGGCCATCCAGGCAACTATGTGACACTGCAGTATTAAGGTATCTAACCAGTATACACACTCAACCTGCAGTTTATGTCCTTCAATTCGTGGTTTATTTAATATAATTCTATTTCAATGCATATTGTAAAAACATAACTAAAATTATTGGAGACCCTTTTTAATTCTCATAAACAAAGATCTCAGTTAGACGCGACCGGAATCGCCATTTTCCTTGTTGAGAAAGGCCATTGTGCGCATGCGTGGGAGTGTCAAATATTACATATTTCTTTAATCATTTAAAAATATACCGTAACATATATTTTCCTTATAAAGAAACTCTGCAAATCTGCATGCCAAGAGCTTTCTACAATGCAATACCAATCGTAGGAAGGGAGAAAACGAAAATAAAAAAATATATCCGAGGTGGCAATCGAACCCTCTCGATTATGCATAATAGAGATTACTGGCCAGAAACCTTATCCCCTTGGCCATCCAGACAACTATATGACACTGCAGTATCAAGGTATCTAACCAGTATACACACTCAACCTGCAGTTTATGTCCTTCAATTCGTGGTTTATTTAATACAATTCTATTTCAATGCATATTGTAAAAACATAACTAACATTATTGGAGATCCTTTTTAATTCTCATGAACAAAGATCTCAGTTAGACGCGACCGGAATCGCCATTTTCCTTGTTGAGAAAGGCCATTGTGCGCATGCGCGGAAGTGTCAAATATCACATATTTCTTTAATCATTTAAAAATATACCGTAACATATATTTTCCTTTTAAAGAAACTCTGCAAATCTGCATGCCAAGAGCTTTCGTTAGAATGTCTTACGAAGCCAATCGGTTAAGTCGTTTCACAATCTCGTGTGTACAAAAAACAGCTTAGTGTTTTAAATATATAGATGGCAACAGAGAATTCGTTACTTTACAGGAATGATAAAAGTGAAATATGTTTCTACACTGTAATACCAATCGTAGGAAGGAAGAAAACAAAAAAAAAACATATCCGAGGTGGGAATCGAACCCTCTTGACCATGCAAAGGATGGCAACAGAGAATTCGTTACTTTACGGGAATGAAAAAGTGAAATATGTCTCTACAATCTAATACCAATCGTAGGAAGGAAGAAAATTAAAATAAAAAAAAACGTATCCGAGGTGGGAATCGAACCCTCTCGACCATGCAAAGGATGGCAACAGAGAATTCGTTACTTTACGGGAATGATAAAAGTGAAATATGTTTCTACAATGTAATACCAATCGTAGGAAGGAAGAAAACGAAAATTAAAAAAACATAACCGAGGTGGGAATCGAACCCTCTCGATGGGAACAGAGAATTCGTTACTTGACGGGAATGATAAAAGTGAAATATGTTTCTACAATGCAATACCAATCGTAGGAAGGAAGAAAACGAAAATAAAAAAAACATATCCGAAGTGGGAATCGAACCCTCTCGATCATGCATAATACAAATTCCTGGGCAGTAACCTTATCTCCTTGGCCATCCAGGCAACTGTTTGCCACAGCAGTATTAAGGTATCTAACCAGTATACACACTCAACCTGCAGTTTATGTCCATCAATTCGTGGTTTATTTAATATAATTCTATTTCAATGCATATTGTAAAAACATAACTAACATTATTGGAGACCCGTGGTTCAAATCCCGGTCACTCCATGTGAGATCTGTGCTGGACAGAACGGAGGCAGACAGGTTTTTCTCCGGGTACTCTGGTTTTCCCTGTCAAAATTTCATTCCAGCAACACTCTCCGCTATCATTTCATTTCATCTATCATTCATTTAATCATTGCCCCAGAGGAGTGCGTCAGGCCTCGGCAGCCGGCACAGTTCATATCCGCGCCGCTAGATAGGGGCTTCATTCATTCCATTCCTGACCCGGTCGGAGACTGGAAGCAGTCTGTGGATTTTCATTTTCATTGCCAAAATCAACTGCGTGGTTAGACTCATTGTTATGTACTCTAAAAAATAATCAATAAACAACAATATTCACTTATACAACTAAGTTCAGAGACTTCCATTCTCAAGTTGGTTGCTGATGAGAATGCGATGAGACTGACCGCCAATAATAAAATCCTTGCAATTTTTGCAATTTGCTTGCAAACGCAGCTCAGGACGACGAACTTCATTTTGAAATAAACAGAATGAAATTGCTCTAAATAATCAATTTCCATCACATGTTGAAGGTACAATACTTTGCATTTCCATGACAGTAAATTATGCAAGGGAGCATAGAATCACTTCGCCACTACTGGAATGAGCATGGACTCACTTCGCCAGCCACCGTAATGGAGGGAGTTTTAGAATTATATGTTCAGTGTTTTTCAAAGATCGTATTAACACAGGGAAGCCCAGTCTTAAGGCTACATTCTGAGCTATCGCCCCAGATTCCAGGTTCGATCCCTGCTCTGCCAAGAAATTTAATTCTGGTCTGAGGGCTGGAACGGGGCGCACTCTTGAGGCAAACCTAAGAAGAGCAAAATTTGATTCCCATCTCAACAATCTTGGATGTGGTTTTCCGTGGTTTCCCACTTCCACTCCAGGCAAATACCGGGATAGTTCCTAACTTAAAGCCTCAGTCGTCAACTCTCCATTCCCCATACTAATTACAAATGCACACATCAATACAGCCATCACATTAACACAGATTATCAGAGAAAGGTTTACACTCACACACCAAAGTAGACGGGGCTGAGTGACCACGATGTCTGAGTCCATCAAATGAATTATGTTCGATAATTTTCTCTCAAGGCGAAGCGATTGTGCCGATATTTATTTAATAATTTAAAAGTATCTGGGAACGTAAATCATGGAGAATTCCTTACCTTACGGGAATAATAAACGTAACATATGTTTAGACAATGTAATACCAATTGCAAGATAGAATAATTGGGAAATAGAATTACATGTCTGAGGTGGGAATCAAACTCCTTCGACGATGCATAATCAATTTCGTGGTCACAATGTTAGCCGCTGAGCCACCCAGACAACGAAATTAGAGTGCAATATTAAGTGACGTAAACAACAAACGCACTCAACTGCCAGTTACAGTTCATCAATATTTCCCTTATTTCATGATTCTATTCCAGTATATATCGGGATACAACATAAGCGATATTTCCCTTTTCAATTCTCATAAACAAAGATCACACTACGATACGGTGGATCTTTTATCCGCCATTTCTCTCATGAAGAAATGCATTTGTGGCAACGCGCAATTGCCACATATATTACCTTTTTCTTTAAACATATAAAAATATACCGTAACATATATTTTCCTTTTAAAGACACACTGCAAATCTGCATGCCAAGAGCTTTCGTTAGAATGCCATACGAAGCCAATCGGTTAAGTCGTTTTCAAAATCTGGTGTGTACAAAAAATACCTTAGTGTTTTAAATATAGATGGCAACAGAGAATTCGTTACTTTACAGGAATGATAAAAGTGAAATATGTTTCTACACTGTAATACCAATCGAAGGAAGGAAGAAAACAAAAAAAAAAAAATATCCGAGGTGGGAATCGAACCCTCTTGACCATGCAAAGGATGGCAACAGAGAATTCGTTACTTTACGGGAATCAAAAAGTGAAATATGTCTCTACAATGTAATACCAATCGTAGGAAGGAAGAAAATGAAAATAAAAAAAACGTATCCGAGCTGGGAATCGAACCCTCTCGACCATGCAAAGGATGGCAACAGAGAATTCGTTACTTTACGGGAATGATAAAAGTGAAATATGTTTCTACAATGTAATACCAATCGTAGGAAGGAAGAAAACGAAAATTAAAAAAACATAACCGAGGTGGGAATCGAACCCTCTCGATGGGAACAGAGAATTCGTTACTTGACGGGAATGATAAAAGTGAAATATGTTTCTACAATGCAATACCAATCGTAGGAAGGAAGAAAACGAAAATAAAAAAAAACATATCCGAAGTGGGAATCGAACCCTCTCGATCATGCATAATACAAATTCCTGGGCAGTAACCTTATCTCCTTGGCCATCCAGACAACTATGTGCCACTGCAGTATTAAGGTATCTAACCAGTATACACACTCAACCTGCAGTTTATATCCTTCAATTCGTGGTTTATTTAATAAAATTCTATTTCAATGCATATTGTAAAAACATAACTAACATTATTGGAGACCCTTTTTAATTCTCATAAACAAAGATCTCAGTTAGACGCGACCGGAATCGCCATATTCCTTGTTGAGAAAGGCCATTGTGCGCATGCGCGGGAGTGTCAAATATTACATATTTCTTTAATCATTTAAAAATATAGCGTAACATATATTTTCCTTTTAAAGAAACTCTGCAAATCTGCATGCCAAGAGCTTTCTACAATGCAATACCAATCGTAGGAAGGGAGAAAACGAAAATAAAAAAAACATATCCGAGGTGGGAATCGAACCCTCTCGATTATGCATAATAGAGATTACTGGCCAGTAACCTTATCCCCTTGGCCATCCAGACAACTATGTGACACTGCAGTATTAAGGTATCTAACCAGTATACACACTCAACCTGCAGTTTATGTCCTTCAATTCGTGGTTTATTTAATATAATTCTATTTCAATGCATATTGTAAAAACATAACTAAAATTATTGGAGACCCTTTTTAATTCTCATAAACAAAGATCTCAGTTAGACGCGACCGGAATCGCCATTTTCCTTGTTGAGAAAGGCCATTGTGCGCATGCGTGGGAGTGTCAAATATTACATATTTCTTTAATCATTTAAAAATATACCGTAACATATATTTTCCTTATAAAGAAACTCTGCAAATCTGCATGCCAAGAGCTTTCTACAATGCAATACCAATCGTAGGAAGGGAGAAAACGAAAATAAAAAAATATATCCGAGGTGGGAATCGAACCCTCTCGATTATGCATAATAGAGATTACTGGCCAGAAACCTTATCCCCTTGGCCATCCAGACAACTATGTGACACTGCAGTATCAAGGTATCTAACCAGTATACACACTCAACCTGCAGTTTATGTCCTTCAATTCGTGGTTTATTTAATACAATTCTATTTCAATGCATATTGTAAAAACATAACTAACATTATTGGAGATCCTTTTTAATTCTCATGAACAAAGATCTCAGTTAGACGCGACCGGAATCGCCATTTTCCTTGTTGAGAAAGGCCATTGTGCGCATGCGCGGAAGTGTCAAATATCACATATTTCTTTAATCATTTAAAAATATACCGTAACATATATTTTCCTTTTAAAGAAACTCTGCAAATCTGCATGCCAAGAGCTTTCGTTAGAATGTCTTACGAAGCCAATCGGTTAAGTCGTTTCACAATCTCGTGTGTACAAAAAACAGCTTAGTGTTTTAAATATATAGATGGCAACAGAGAATTCGTTACTTTACAGGAATGATAAAAGTGAAATATGTTTCTACACTGTAATACCAATCGTAGGAAGGAAGAAAACAAAAAAAAAACATATCCGAGGTGGGAATCGAACCCTCTTGACCATGCAAAGGATGGCAACAGAGAATTCGTTACTTTACGGGAATGAAAAAGTGAAATATGTCTCTACAATCTAATACCAATCGTAGGAAGGAAGAAAATTAAAATAAAAAAAACGTATCCGAGGTGGGAATCGAACCCTCTCGACCATGCAAAGGATGGCAACAGAGAATTCGTTACTTTACGGGAATGATAAAAGTGAAATATGTTTCTACAATGTAATACCAATCGTAGGAAGGAAGAAAACGAAAATTTAAAAAACATAACCGAGGTGGGAATCGAACCCTCTCGATGGGAACAGAGAATTCGTTACTTGACGGGAATGATAAAAGTGAAATATGTTTCTACAATGCAATACCAATCGTAGGAAGGAAGAAAACGAAAATAAAAAAAACATAACCGAAGTGGGAATCGAACCCTCTCGATCATGCATAATACAAATTCCTGGGCAGTAACCTTATCTCCTTGGCCATCCAGGCAACTGTGTGCCACAGCAGTATTAAGGTATCTAACCAGTATACACACTCAACCTGCAGTTTATGTCCTTCAATTCGTGGTTTATTTAATATAATTCTATTTCAATGCATATTGTAAAAACATAACTAACATTATTGGAGACCCTTTTTAATTCTCATAAACAAAGATCTCAGTTAGACGCGACCGGAATCGCCATATTCCTTGTTGAGAAAGGCCATTGTGCGCATGCGCGGGAGTGTCAAATATTACATATTTCTTTAATCATTTAAAAATATAGCGTAACATATATTTTCCTTTTAAAGAAACTCTGCAAATCTGCATGCCAAGAGCTTTCTACAATGCAATACCAATCGTAGGAAGGGAGAAAACGAAAATAAAAAAACATATCCGAGGTGGGAATCGAACCCTCTCGATTATGCATAATAGAGATTACTGGCCAGTAACCTTATCCCCTTGGCCATCCAGACAACTATGTGACACTGCAGTATTAAGGTATCTAACCAGTATACACACTCAACCTGCAGTTTATGTCCTTCAATTCGTGGTTTATTTAATACAATTCTATTTCAATGCATATTGTAAAAACATAACTAACATTATTGGAGATCCTTTTTAATTCTCATGAACAAAGATCTCAGTTAGACACGACCGGAATCGCCATTTTCCTTGTTGAGAAAGGCCATTGTGCGCATGCGCGGAAGTGTCAAATATCACATATTTCTTTAATCATTTAAAAATATACCGTAACATATATTTTCCTTTTAAAGAAACTCTGCAAATCTGCATGCCAAGAGCTTTCGTTAGAATGTCTTACGAAGCCAATCGGTTAAGTCGTTTTCACAATCTCGTGTGTACAAAAAACAGCTTAGTGTTTTAAATATATAGATATAGACTAGTTGAAACCCGTCAAAAATGACGGTCAATAGAAAAATATTTACTGAAGAATTTTCTTATGTAGGCCTACTGTATATTCTTTGTACGATGATTTTTTGGCTCTATTGAAACTATAAGGGCGTCAAAAGATTGCACTCTCAACATTGCAAAATACTGCTGGCCATGACTGAAAAATTGATGAGGCAAATTGAGACCTATACGTTCCAGAGTTTTCCCTTGAGCTTCATTGATTGTGACAGAGTATGCCAAATAAATTGGAAAATATTGCCTCTTAAAACAAAATGATAGTGTTTTATCGGATGCTGTTAAATCAAGTAGAAGGATTCAACCTCTCTGCCTAATTTTAACTGCACTTATTATTTCCAAATCCAAGCAATATGGTTGCATTTAAGAGCCCTTGGGAAACGTTCAGATTTCTAAGCAGCATAACGGTTCAAGCGTTTGGAATATGTGGAGGCAAGTCATTTAGTTCCAAGGAATTCAAGAACTCTGAGGAGTCTAATAAAACTGGCCGCAAACCGTCACATATAATTTTGGAATATAACGAAGAAATGGGATGATGTGCACCTCCATACATCTTAAAACAATGTGGACCGTATGGGTGTGGCACAGTAACATTGGCACCAAATGAAACGAAGGACATAGCATTGTACTGCCGATTAGTCTCTCTGAAATTCCTTGAGATATCATCTCCAGTGAAAAATAATTGTTGCAGCATGTCAAATGTTTTATATTTAGTCAGATTAATTTTACATTACAACAGCAAAGCTCAAAGTAACCAAGTGAAGATTTCTCTCAAGAGAAATACAGTGCAGAACAATGTTTAAATTTGTTCGTCAAGGACCCTACACTGTAACGGTATAGTATCTGGAATTGTATCTGAAATGCCGTAAGTTATTCATATTGGAGTTTAAAAGTGGCTTCGTATTTTTCTCCGATTTCCCACTTGTTTGCGGCTAATGTTCTATTTCGTAAAATGGGTTTATTTATAGCAGCATTTCTCCCCAAATTAACGTCATAGCTTATTAAATAACACTATAGTGGCCTGCATCAACGCAGCTGCCAAATATTAAATAGCAAATAATAACTTACTTCCATTGCCAAAATCAACTGCGTGGTTAGACTCATTGTTATGTACTCTAAAAAATAATCAATAAACAACAATATTCACTTATACAACTAAGTTCAGAGACTTCCATTCTCAAGTTGGTTGCTGATGAGAATGCGATGAGACTGATCGCCAATAATAAAATCCTTGCAATTTTTGCAATTTGCTTGCAAACGCAACTCAGGATGACGAACTTCATTTTGAAATAAACAGAATGAAACTGCTCTAAATAATCAATTTCCATCACCTGTTGAAGGTACAATACTTTGCATTTCCATGACAGTAAATTATGCAAGGGAGCATAGAATCACTTCGCCACTACTGGAATGAGCATGGACTCACTTCGCCAGCCACCGTAATGGAGGGAGTTTTAGAATTATATGTTCAGTGTTTTTCAAAGATCGTATTAACACAGGGAAGCCCAGTCTTAAGGCTACATTCTGAGCTATCGCCCCAGATTCCAGGTTCGATCCCTGCTCTGCCAAGAAATTTAATTCTGGTCTGAGGGCTGGAACGGGGCGCACTCTTGAGGCAAACCTAAGAAGAGCAAAATTTGATTCCCATCTCAACAACCTTGGATGTGGTTTTCCGTGGTTTCCCACTTCCACTCCAGGCAAATACCGGGATAGTTCCTAACTTAAAGCCTCAGTCGTCAACTCTCCATTCCCCATACTAATTACAAATGCACACATCAATACAGCCATCACATTAACACAGGTTATCAGAGAAAGGTTTACACTCACACACCAAAGTAGACGGGGCTGAGTGACCACGATGTCTGAGTCCATCAAATGAATTATGTTCGACAATTTTCTCTCAAGGCGAAGCGATTGTGCCGATATTTATTTAATAATTTAAAAGTATCTGGGAACGTAAATCATGGAGAATTCCTTACCTTACGGGAATAATAAACGTAGCCTAACATATGTTTAGACAATGTAATACCAATTGCAAGATAGAATAATTGGGAAATAGAATTACATGTCTGAGGTGGGAATCAAACTCCTTCGACGATGCATAATCAATTTCGTTGTCCACAATGTTAGCCGCTGAGCCACCCAGACAACGAAATTAGAGTGCAATATTAAGAGACGTAAACAACAAACGCACTTAACTGCCAGTTACAGTTCATCAATATTTCCCTTATTTCATGATTCTCAACTCCCTATTCCCCATACTAATTACAAATGCACACATCAATACAGCCATCACATTAACACAGGTTATCAGAGAAAGGTTTACACTCACACACCAAAGTAGACAGGGCTGAGTGACCACGATGTCTGAGTCCATCAAATGAATTATGTTCGACAATTTTCTCTCAAGGCGAAGCGATTGTGCCGATTTTCATTTTCAATTTAAAAGTATCTGGCAACGTAAATCATGGAGAATTTCTTACCTTACGGGAATAATAAACGTAACATATGTTTAGACAATGTAATACCAATTGCAAGATAGAATAATTGGGAAATAGAATTACATGTCTGAGGTGGGAATCAAACTCCTTCGACGATGCATAATCAATTTCGTTGTCCACAATGTTAGCCGCTGAGCCACCCAGACAACGAAATTAGAGTGCAATATTAAGTGACGTAAACAACAAACGCACTCAACTGCCAGTTACAGTTCATCAATATTTCCCTTATTTCATGATTCTATTCCAGTATATATCGGGATACAACATAAGCGATATTTCCCTTTTCAATTCTCATAAACAAAGATCACACTACGATACGGTGGATCTTTTATCCGCCATTTCTCTCATGAAGAAACGCAATTGTGGCAACGCGCAATTGCCACATATATTACCTTTTTCTTTAAACATATAAAAATATACCGTAACATATATTTTCCTTTTAAAGACACACTGCAAATCTGCATGCCAAGAGCTTTCGTTAGAATGCCATACGAAGCCAATCGGTTAAGTCGTTTTCAAAATCTCGTGTGTACAAAAAATACATTAGTGTTTTAAATATATATGGCAACAGAGAATTCGTTACTTTACAGGAATGATAAAAGTGAAATATGTTTCTACACTCTAATACCAATCGTAGGAAGGAAGAAAACAAAAAAAAAAACATATCCGAGGTGGGAATCGAACCCTCTCGACCATGCAAAGGATGGCAACAGAGAATTCGTTACTTTACGGGAATGAAAAAGTGAAATATATCTCTACAATGTAATACCAATCGTAGGAAGGAAGAAAATGAAAATAAATAAACGTATCCGAGGTGGGAATCGAACCCTCTCGACCATGCAAAGGATGGCAACAGAGAATTCGTTACTTTACGGGAATGATAAAAGTGAAATATGTTTCTACAATGTAATACCAATCGTAGGAAGGAAGAAAACGAAAATAAAAAAAACATAACCGAGGTGGGAATCGAACCCTCTCGATGGGAACAGAGAATTCGTTACTTGACGGGAATGATAAAAGTGAAATATGTTTCTACAATGCAATACCAATCGTAGGAAGGAAGAAAACGAAAATAAAAAAACATATCCGAGGTGGGAATCGAACCCTCTCGATCATGCATAATACAAATTTCAGGCCAGTAACCTTATCCCCTTAGCCATCCAGACAACTATGTTTCACTCCAGTATTAAGCTATCTAACCAGTATACACACTCAACCTGCAGTTTATGTCTTTCAATTCGTGGTTTATTTAATATAATTCTATTTCAATGCGCATTGTAATAACATAACTAACATTATTGGAGATCCTTTTTAATTCTCATGAACAAAGATCTCAGTTAGACGCGACCGGAATCGCCATTTTCCTTGTTGAGAAAGGCCATTGTGCGCATGCGCGGGAGTGACAAATATTACATATTTCTTTAATCATTTAAAAATATACCGTAACATATATTTTCCTTTTAAAGAAACTCTGCAAATCTGCATGCCAAGAGCTTTCGTTAGAATGTCTTACGAAGCCAATCGGTTAAGTCGTTTTCACAATCTCGTGTGTACAAAAAACAGCTTAGTGTTTTAAATATATAGATAGATGGCAACAGAGAATTCGTTACTTTACAGGAATGATAAAAGTGAAATATGTTTCTACACTCTAATACCAATCGTAGGAAGGAAGAAAACAAAAAAAAAAACACATCCGAGGTGGGAATCGAACCCTCTCGACCATGCAAAGGATGGCAACAGAGAATTCGTTACTTTACGGGAATGAAAAAGTGAAATATATCTCTACAATGTAATACCAATCGTAGGAAGGAAGAAAATGAAAATAAATAAACGTATCCGAGGTGGGAATCGAACCCTCTCGACCATGCAAAGGATGGCAACAGAGAATTCGTTACTTTACGGGAATGATAAAAGTGAAATATGTTTCTACAATGTAATACCAATCGTAGGAAGGAAGAAAACGAAAATAAAAAAAACATAACCGAGGTGGGAATCGAACCCTCTCGATGGGAACAGAGAATTCGTTACTTGACGGGAATGATAAAAGTGAAATATGTTTCTACAATGCAATACCAATCGTAGGAAGGAAGAAAACGAAAATAAAAAAACATATCCGAAGTGGGATCGAACCCTCTCGATCATGCATAATACAAATTTCTGGCCAATAACCTTATCCCCTTGGCCAACCAGACAACTATGTGACACTGCAGTATTAAGCTATCTAACCAGTATACACACTCAACCTGCACTTTATGTCCTTCAATTCGTGGTTTATTTAATATAATTCTATTTCAATGCATATTGTAAAAACATAACTAACATTATTGGAGACCCTTTTTAATTCTCATAAACAAAGATCTCAGTTAGACGCGACCGGAATCGCCATTTTCCTTGTTGAGAAAGGCCATTGTGCGCATGCGCGAGAGTGTCAAATATTACATATTTCTTTAATCATTTAAAAATATACCGTAACATATATTTTCCTTTTAAAGAAACTCTGCAAATCTGCATGCCAAGAGCTTTCTACAATGCAATACCAATCGTAGGAAGGAAGAAAATGAAAATAAAAAAACATATCCGAGGTGGGAATCGAACCCTCTCGATCATGCATAATACAAATTTCAGGCCAGTAACCTTATCCCCTTAGCCATCCAGACAACTATGTTTTACTCCAGTATTAAGCTATCTAACCAGTATACACACTCAACCTGCAGTTTATGTCTTTCAATTCGTGGTTTATTTAATATAATTCTATTTCAATGCACATTGTAATAACATAACTAACATTATTGGAGATCCTTTTTAATTCTCATGAACAAAGATCTCAGTTAGACGCGACCGGAATCGCCATTTTCCTTGTTGAGAAAGGCCATTGTGCGCATGCGCGGGAGTGACAAATATTACATATTTCTTTAATCATTTAAAAATATACCGTAACATATATTTTCCTTTTAAAGAAACTCTGCAAATCTGCATGCCAAGAGCTTTCGTTAGAATGTCTTACGAAGCCAATCGGTTAAGTCGTTTTCACAATCTCGTGTGTACAAAAAACAGCTTAGTGTTTTAAATATATAGATTAATACATTCTTAGTATACAAAGTGATTTTGCGATTCATTTGACAGTAGTGTCCGCGCGTTGGATGGAACAGCCCTCACACTGAAGTACTTGGTTGGTTGGTTCCTCAGTTTAGGGGCTGCGACAACATGGTCATGTAGCCCCATGTACTTTGGGTGTGTGTAGAATCTGTCTAATAACCGGTGTTAATTGTGATGACTGTATTAATGTGTGTTATTTGTCCAATTTCAAGTAGTTCCTACTTTTGCTACCACATGCTACCGTCAACAACTAGTCGCGAACTTGGCTACTAGATGCCACTGCAACCGGAACTTGGCAGCAAACGGAACTTTAATAGAGCGTTAATCAAATCTAACCTACAAATTTAGCTTCACACAATTGTAGTCAGTGGAAGGTTCTTTTACATGCCATAAATCTATGAAATTGGCCCGACGGATTTACGTCCCTTTCGAAGGAAGGAATACTGAGGGATGTTTAACGCTCTTAAAAATCTGACGACTTCGGCCGGGTTTGAACCCTCGGTCTTGGGCATAGAAGCTCAGCATGCTACCAACTACGCCATCGAAGCCGCCGACGTACCTATTTTTGAGCTCCACTCAACGTACGAGTGCGATCTATCCAAGATATTTCAAACAATGTGATGAGAAGTTTGAGAGTAGGGAGTGTATGACCACTGGCACTACTGCCCATGAAGGGCCTAGGTCTACCAAGCGACCGCTGCCTAGCCAATTGGCCTTGCATATATTGGGGTGACACGTGATCAGCGCATCGGGTCCCCTCGGCCGTTAATCTTGGGTTTTGTGATCGGGGCGGTGCCTCACTGTCAGACAGCTACTCTATTGTCCTCATGAGGCTGAGTGCACCCCGTTCCAAACCTCACGTCAGTTTCTAAACTCCTTGACGGAGCCGGGAATTTAACCCAGGGCCACCAACACCACGGGCCCGGCCTGAGTAGTGAGTGGCTAGTGAAATAAAACAAGAGGTACGTGGTATATATGACCACGTCTGATGTTCCGTTTGTGTTGAAAATGTATGCTGTGTTATAGCTGGTGAGTGCTGTACTAAAACTGCGCCGGCTACACACGGCAACACATAAGAGCTATGGTCCACTCTTTAACTCTGGACGGACAATTGTACTACTGTTTAGTCAAGTTTGCAAGAGTGTCATATGCTCGATGGTTGAACAAAGACTGAAGTCTGGGACGCATCGTATCAGATGTTGGAGTGACAGCGAAGATATGACCAACTTATCAAGTACGAACAACATATTTGAGTGAACGCATACAACTAACATGTAGCCTACAATAAGTTCATTGCCGAATGAACGTCTATGATTTTAAAGTGGATTCCCCTCTAAAAATACGTGCATTGAAGCGTAGGAACTGAAAATGATATCGTCATTGAGATTCGAACTCAAATAATTGATAGGTGTGATATTCCATTACGAAATTTCAGGTTACTCCTGATAGAATCTCAAGCACAACATTTGATGCCATAGCTATGGGGGCAAAGTCGGAAGCTGTACAACTTTGCTTGCACCTGGTAGCTATTGTCTAAACCAAAATGAAAACAAAAACATTAACGTTTGTTTTCAATACAGTGCTTAATTGCTCATGCAATTGCATCGAAGGGTTGACACTGGACTTCCTTAGGATATAGCTAGAGCTCTGCGCGGATAAACAGAACGTTATCCGCATCCACTCCGCATCCGCACGCCAGTATCTGCATCCGCCCCACATTCGCACGACTTTTATCCGCATCCGCGCGTTTATTATCCGAATCTACTGGCATTGCAATACTATTTTTAACAAAATAAAATATTAAAGCAACATATTTAGACATAGCCCTTAGGTTATGTATGTCATGTGCTATTTTTAAAATGAATGTTATACAGCCAGAGTTCAGAATGTTGATTATACTTAATTTGAATGAGATTAGCGTAATTCATCTCTCTCTCTATATATAAGAATGAAAGTTTGTCTGCTTTTTCTGAATTTCTACGGAAATTTGCGTTATTTACGCGTTTCAGACTGTTTTATGATGGATGCGCGCGAAAATATTTTTTTTGTCTGTCTGTCTGTCTGTTTGTCTGTCTGTGGACAAAGTGGTTGTTCCCTTATAACTCGAGAACAGCTGGATGGATCAACGTAAAATTTGGTACAGATATCCTTCAGAGGCACGACACTAATCATTGATGTAACTCTTCTCTGTACCTCTCATAAAAGGGGGCCTACCCCCTTAAAATACTTGTTGAAATAGGCGTAGAAGGGCGAGACAAAGCTCATTTTCGGGGGCCCCCGAAAACCACATTTTAAGGCCATAAAACCAACAGTTTTTGAGATATTCCCAGAAAATCAATTTCATTTAATACAATAATGAAAGAAAGCAAGCCGGTAACCATGGCAACAGAAACTCACAGGTCCATCTATTGCTGTAAGACACAATACAATTCCATTTATTACATTACTGAGATAAATTGCAAACGGCTATAAGGTTAAAACGGAACCAAATTAAGCTGTAAAATTCATCAATACATATAAGTTAATGCGCTTAAGGGGGTCAAGGGGTACTCTAGAATTTTTTCACGCGATTTACACGTGCTGGTGTGGTACGGAAGGTCTATTATATCTCTATCCCTATATTGTTATATTATTATTATTATTATTATTATTATTATACTACGGCCTACAACGACGAGACAAAGCTTATTTTCAGCCCCTTGGTGTCAGAAAAAAAAACCTCGGGGCCCTTAAACAGCCGTAAAGGGTCCCAGAAAACTACATTTTAAGGCTCTAAAACCAATAGTTTCTGAGATATTCCCAGAAAACTAATTTCATTTAATAAACTAATGTATGAATGCAAGCCAGTAACCATGACAACAGTGTCTCAAAAAGTTACATCCTACTTTCCATCTATTTCTGCAAGAAGTAATGCCACTCCATTTTAAATTTCTGTGAAAGTTTGCAAATGGCTATAAGGTTATCACGGAACCAACAAAAACTGTAAAATTCATCAATGCGCTTAAGGGGGTCAAGGGGTACCCTAGATTTCTTCACAAGACTTAAACGTGCGATATGTCGTACATAATGTATATTATATCTTCAAACAGCAACATTTTTTCAAAAATTTCTGGATTGAATTTTTTTTTTTTTTTTTTTGCTTTTAGGAATTTGGGCCATTGGAGGCTAAAAAACCTGAATTTTCATGCACCACAAGCCTTTATAATTTATTAAAGGGGTCTTCCTCTGGATGCGGACTTGACACAACAGTGAGGGTCAGTTTTTATGTGACGTGTATTGCGTTTCGTCTACGAGATTTTCAATTTTATTTTCACGTCCGGAAGTACACGTTAGGTAAATTAGTGTCAGAGCATGTTTCAACTAATCATTTATCTTTATCGACAAACAGGTTCCAAGCCCCTAACCATTGCAACAGTAGCTCAATTGATTACGTCTGGTTATTAATACTGAAGACCGTTCGAAGAATGGGTACTTCTGCTAGTCATCTTATATTTGTCATGAAAAAGAAAATATAACGGGAAAATATGATATGTAATGATCATCCGGGTCCTAGTAATGATATTCAACAAGTTCGGGTTGTATTCTAAACGCTATCCGCAAATATTATCCACAGCTTATCCGCTATCCGCACAAACTTGAAAACTATATCCACACGGCGAAACATTTTGCGGATATCCTCATGGCTTTCGAGCTTAGGCCAAGACCATTGTCGTAAATTTGGCTAGCGCACCAGCCCGGGTTCAAGTTTCGACAGAGACCCAATATTCATATTTTAAACTTCAAACATTCAGAGATACCTAGGCTATTGATCTGTTTTCTGTGATCTAGGGGTACGTATTTAGACTCCTGTCCTAGGGATCCTGGGTTCGATTTCCAGCTCTGGCAAAAACAAATTATTTCTGGTCTGGGAAAGCAAAAAAAGGAAGCTTGTAGTTTAACGTGACCGTTAATCTTGAGATCATGAGCCACGGGACCTCCTTTTTACGTGGAATCCGAACCACAGGACATGGCATTTCATTTCGAAAATCTCACATGCATTGACCGGGAATCGAACCCGGACCGCCTTGGTGAGAGGCATTCAGCTAGACCGCTGAGCCACCACGCCCCCTCTCTGGTCTGGGGGCTGGAACAGAAATCACTAAGCTTCATGATGAGAACTGAGAATAGATGAGTTCGATTCTCACCTTAGGCATCCCAAAAATAGGTTTTCCGTAGTTTAGCACATCTGCTCGGGACAAACGTTGAGATAATACCAGGTGACGGCTACCTCCTTCCCAATCCTAGCCACAATTATTATTGTTGCTGTTTGTTTCGTTTGAGAGGCTTGGACATCGTGTTCATTTAGCCCCGTGTACGTGTGTGTGTGTGTGTGTGGTGGCGGTGGTGGTAGAATTTGTATGATAACCTGTGTTTTGTGGTGTCTGTATTTGTAACTCAGGTGCGATTTTTGGTAAGGAGGTGGACGTAGCCTTAAGTTAGGAACCAGCCCGGAATTTGCCTGGAGTAGAGGTAGGGAAACCACGCAAAACCACTTCCAGGATGGCTGAAGTGGGAGTCAAACCCACCTCTTCTCAGTTTTGCTTCACGAGGCTAAGTGTACCCCGTTCCAACCCTCAGACTAGAATTAAATTTCTTGGCAGATACGGGAATAAAACCCGGGCTTCCAGGGCGACAGCCAAGAATGCTAGCCACCACTCGACGAGGTAGACTAGCCTCAATTACGAGAACAGATAAATCCACTACAGTCATCACAATAATAAGGTCACAGCTAGATTCTATATACATACTGTAGACCAGTGTTTCCCAAACATTTTTGTGTGTGTACCACTTTAAGGGATGAGAATCTCTCGCGTACCACCTAATGGATTGCAGATATAGTAACTATAACCCACACCACCACTACGTAACAGACTAAAGGATGGATTGTAAATAGTGTTTGTTAGACTGTTGGAGTTCAAGTTCAAATAATAAAAAGTGTGTCCAGTTGTTTTACCATTTATTACAATAAGTATTCAATTCAAACATTCAGAAATGACATTGTACAAATAAAATTAGTAAAAGAACTCGTAATAATTAAACATAGGCTACTGTAAACGCCAAAGTTCAACTAACAACTTCAATTTGAAGGGTGAGCTTGAAGATTAGAAATCAACTTAGGAATGTCTGGTTTAAGATTGCTGAGTCTCAAACGAAGATCGTTTTCCACTGTGAGGAGCCTATTCCGGTATTTATTATTGAGATAAACAAGTGAATAGAATGCAGTCTCACACAAGTACGAAGTAGTGAAGGAATTAAAAATCTAACTGCTATGTCTGCATAGTCTGCACGCCCCTCAACCCAGCTGTTCACAAGAGCCATTTTTGAAAAAGTTTGCCTTAGTTGTGAATCACAATTCAATTCATAAAACTGCTCCTTGTCTTTGGCCTTAAAGTCCTCCGGCAACACAGCAATGTTTGTATGTTTTATATTTTTATATTTTTCGTAACGTATCTAATATTTTTATATCTTTCGTAACACCACCGCGTACCACTGCAGCAGTAAAAGCATACCACCAGTGGTACGCGTACCACAGTTTGGGAAACGCTGCTCTAGACTACAGGGGTGACCACAATACGCCTACAAACACAAAACAAACAAAATGAATACTGTAAATAGCAAAAATTAAAAATCAAAATAAAGGAAGAAAAAAAAAATTAGACAACAGAAATTTGAGCAAACTTCCAAAGAGATACAACCGGGAAGGAAGTGGACAGAAGAGAGAAAGAGGAAGCATAGTGTGTATATGAGAGGTTTTTGGGAAAAGAGAAGAAAGGGCCAGAATAAAACATGAAAATTGATTGTGTTGTAATGCTCTTCTTATGGGGAATTAACGAATAAATAAAGAAAAGAAAGACAAAAACAAACAAAGAAAGGCAAAGAAAAACAAAAGAAGTGAGCAGAGCTCACCAACTGAACTCGTCACCGCTTTACCATTGTAGTTGTAGATTTCGAAATGCGTACTATTCAGTTCGTCAAATAAAGCAACTTTGATAGCAAAAAAGTTACGTGATCAACAGCCATCACCAAATATTGAGCTGCTGTTGTGTGAAATCAATAAACTGTTGGTTCTTCCGCCACAGTGGAACGGGGCAGCGGTAAAATAAATGAAAGCACACCATATAGGTGAGATGAAATATTTGCATAAACTTTCCCGTTCCAGCATCACTGAATTTTCATTTAATCCTGGTGTGATGTAATTTAGTAGAGCAGCAGAGCTGAAAGCTTGCTTCTGGTCGCCATGAATTGGATCTTCACTCATGGAACTACTGAACGAATAACAATCGGAGCACTTCAATCATTTGAGTTAGAAATCGACGTAACTCAGGCAGAAACGTCCACTTACTTTTCTACTGTAAGTAATTGATTATAAAACATTTGATATTATGTTTATACTAAATTGATTCTGTTAGATGTCAATGAAAATGGACGTCAAAATTAGAGAATAGATCGTATAGATGATACAAATATAAGTTCTGGCAATTGAAGCAATACAATGATATTATTATTACTGCTACACAGGCATGCATGATTTTGCGGTAAATTAGAAAATAGGCCCTTTTGTTAGAGATTAGTGTTCTGAATCCGAAAATGGTGTCAGGTTTTTAATATTGCATCTTCTTTAGGCTCAACTCCCTTTTTATTGTTTAACGGCCGATAACCTAGATGTTAGGCCCCTTAAAACGACAATTATTGTCATCATCATCATCATCTTTTTAGCCTACTTTCGATTTTTGCAAAAAATGAAAGTAGACTTATGAGATCACTACAGGGCGAAAAAAGTGTGTCTGTCTGTGCGTGTGTATGTGTGGGAGTCTGTGTGTGTGTGTGTGTGTGTGTGTGCGAGAGAGTGTGTACTCTGAATGTCTGTCCCCTCCTATCAATTCGAACACGGTGAGCGCAAATTGAACGAAATTTGGTACAAAGGTAGCGCTAGCAAAGGACACCTCAGTGTCACGTTTTATATCGCCGCCATCTTGACAGAAACGTAATGGCGGCCACACAAATGTTCAAAGCTTAAATCAAATTACGACTAACCTAATCATCCGATCTCTACCAAATTTTTCAACAACATACCTTTATGGGGGAAGCATCCTTTGACCAAACTAATAGGTCATCAGCCTAATAGTTTGCGGATGGCGGCCATCTTTGTGTGAAAATCGATTGCCCCTATTAATTCGAACACGGTGAAACCGAATGGAACGAAATTTGGTACAGAGCTAGTACTAGCAAAGGGAACCCCAGTGTCATGTTTTATATCGCCGCCATCTTGACGGAAACGTAATGGCGGCCACACAAATTTTCAAAGCTTAAATCAAATTACGACTAACCTAATCATCCGATCTCTACCAAATTTTGCAACAACATACGTTCATGGAGGGAGCATCCTTTGACAAATCTAATAGGTCATTAGCCTAATAGTTTGCGGATGGCGGCCATCTTTGTGTCAAAATCGATTACCCCTATTAATTCGAACACGGTGAAACCGAATGGAATGAAATTTGGTACAGAGGTAGCACTAGCAAAGGGCACCTCAGTGTCATGTTTTATATCGCCGCCATCTTGACGGAAACGTAATGGCATCCACCCAAATGTTCAAAGCTTAAATCAAATTACGACTAACCTAATCATCCGTTCTCTACCAAATTTTGCATCAACATACCATTATGGAGGGAGCATCCTTTGACCAAACTAATAGGTCATTAGCCTAATATTTTGCGGATGGCGGCCATCTTTGTGTGAAAATCGATTCCCCCTATTAATTCGAACACGGTGAAACCGAATGGAACGAAATTTGGTACAGAGGTAGCACTAGAAAAGGCCACCTCAGTGTCATGTTTTATATCACCGCCATCTTGACGGAAACGTAATCGCGGCCACCCAAATGTTAAAGGCTAAAATGTAATTACGACCAACCTAATAATCTAGTCTCTACCAAATTTGGCAACAACAAATCTTTATGTGAGAAGCATATTCTGACCAAACTGCTAGATCATCAGCCCAATAGTTTGCAGATGGTGGCCAAGTATGTGTGCAAATCGATTCCCCCAATCAATTCAAACACCGTGAACTGAATTGAACGATATTTGGTACAGAGGTAGCACTAGCAAAAGGCACCTCAGTGTCATGTTTTATATCGGCGCCATCATGACGGAAAAGGAATGACGGCCACCCAAATGTTAAAAGCTTAAATCAAATTTCGACCATCCTAATAATTTGATCTCTACCGGATTTTGCAACAACATGCCTTTTTGTGGAAAGCATCTTATGACTGACTACAAGGTCATCAGCCCAATAGTTTGCAAATAGCGGCCATGTATGTGCGCAAATCCATTCCCCGGATCAATTCAAACGCGGTGAAACCGAATTGAATGTTTTTTTTACAGAGGTAGCACTAGCAAAGGGCACCTCATATTCATGTTTAATATCCGTATAGCACGTTGTATTTCAACAAGCTACTACAACCAACATTCAATTATACTCCTTGAAATGGACAAAGAGTTATAACAATACCCATGCATTTAGGAGAAAGTAGGCTATATGCTCTTTACTGAACATCTTGTTTATTGTTGTAATCAAAATCACTTTTCTTCACTAATGCCAATTAACCAGATGTGATGGGGAAAATCAAGCTGCATTTTCGAATTCAGTATAGAGAAGTTAATCAAACACACATATTTTCTTTCTTTTAACGCAGAATCTATTTTTTGCAGGCCTGTTTTATTATTATTATTATTATTATTGTGGGAAACGGTTTCCAGATCATGACACTCACAAGCATCGAATATAGAACTGAATTATTTATTATAACAATGAAACTGATTAAAATACAGTAGAGAATTAAGGAAATGTGTTTCGCGGCTCATCGGAACTCGGAATATTGCTTCTCTTCTTTTTATTCTCAGACAATGGCGCTGAGCTTACTCCTGCGCCCGCTAGATCCCATACTCGGCCTTCTTGATCCTCACCCGGTTCCCACACTCGGCCGTCCTGATCCTCATCCGACCCGGATGAAGAAAATCCGCCCGGCCAGGGCCTCATGAACTCCGCACAGGACGATGTGATTCTTGGTCCAGCATGGTCTCCTTCTCTGCTGACGTCATATGTGTCGTTGAGTTTTACTCGAGTCACTCGATAAGGTCCTAGACTTTTGGTTTTTAGTTTCAGATGTGGACCGATCTGAGTGCGTTTGATGGCAACCAGGTCGTCGACGTGATACTTCTTAGGCTCCTTACGTCGTCGGTTGAATTCAGCACGATTTTCAGATTGTACTTTTTCTATCTGCTTTTTTGCATCTTCTCTCATCTGATCACGTTTTTCGTTGAACGAATCGATCAGCTCCTCTTCGATGAGTTGCACTATACGTAGATCATTTTGGTTGTGCATTCTGACTCCTGTCAGCAGCTCGAAAGGTGACATTCCGATGCTCCTCTGGAACGTAGAGTTGATAGCTCGTTGGACAGATGGTACAACCTTGTACCATTTTGTTGGATCGTCAATGCTAAGTTTAGCGATGATCTTGGTCACTGTTGAGTTGACTCTCTCGATTTGACCATTGGCTCTTGGCAGTCCAGCTGTGATCAAGACGTGCTTGATACTCTGCGATTTACAGTAGTCCTGGAACTCATGGGAGGTGAACGATGGCCCCCTGTCGGTGATCACTTGAACTGGGTTTCCAAACTTCGTCCTCTGAAACTCCATCTTTTCAATCGTCTGGGCCGATTTGGTAGTTTTCACAGGATACAGCCAGGTGAACTTCGTGAAGGCGTCTATCACACAGAAGATGTGTTCATATCCCTTGTGTGTAGACTTAAGTGGTCCAATGTGATCCATGTGGTAGGTGTGCAATGGCACACTCTCCTTGAACATCGGATGTAACCAACCTTCTTTCTTGCCTGCCTTCCTGTTAACCACCAGACACTTCACACAGTTGGCTATGACTCGTTTCACCTTGTTGGCCAAGTCTGGAATATAATATTCCTGCTTCACGTCTTCTTCAGTCCTTTTAACAGCGTAGTGTCCCTTCTCATGTGCATCTCTGATGATTTCATGGTGCATTGCTCGCGGGACCACCAACGTCTCTCGCCCGTCAACAAATTTAAATAGCAGTCCATCTCTGACGATGAAGTTTTCGTAAGGCCCTTTCTCCAGTGTCGCTTTTATCGCTGTCAATCCTTCGTCTTTTCTCTGGGCGATTTTGATCCTCGCTGCAAGGCCATCAGGGAATCCAAACATCACTGCTGGACATCGGCTCAGGACATCGACATGTTTCATCCTGGTTGCAGTTCGGTGTTCGATGGTATAGTCAAACTCCTCCAAGGCCATAGCCCATCTAGCTACTCGTGGGACCAGGTCCCTTTTGTGCATTGTCTTTTGGAATGCCATACAGTCAGTCACAATCTTGAACGGAATTCCATTTTTCTTTTTGACTACCACCACTTGGCATGTATATTCTGATTGACTCGGTTCTATGATATCTTCCTCCAGCCACGCCTCGACTTGCTCATCGACAAATTCGTTCTCAGGCGGTGCCATTCGTCTGGGCCTGCTAAATATCGGTTTTTCTTCTTTCAATGTGATCTTCATCTTGACATCAGTAGATTTCGTCTTCTTTGGTACATATCTCGCTACCAAATCCTGGATCTGTTCCCTTTTTTCCTCATCAACGCAGTTCTCGATATCAAATTCCTGTTCGTCGGCTACCCTGATCACCATCATTGGGACCTTTAGTTTCTTGATGGTAACTCCTTGCTTGCTCAGGATGACCTCACCCTGATCCAATAGATCGTTACCAATAACCATGTCCCACTCCATAGTATCATCAGAAACAACATAGACGTTGGTTTGGAACTCCAGCTCGTCTACTTCAACGACTGTTGTGAAGTAACCTTGAGGAGCAACAAAACCATTACCGAATCCTTTCAAAACAAGATCCGTGCTCTTCAATCCTGGGGAACCCATGGTCTTATGGATGTTTTGTCGCAGTAGGTTATAAGGACTGCCACAGTCGATAAGTGCCTGAAGTTTCTGATGACCCAAACTAACCTCTTTGAACTTGAGGCAGCTTTTCTTTTCATCAATAAGATTGATACCTTGATTATTCCTCTTATCGTTCTTCCTCTTTTTTTTGCACTCGGATGAAATGTGACCAAACTCATTGCAGTTGAAACATCTCTTGCCTTTATCCTTGTGCTCACATTCCTTTGAACTATGACCAGTTCCACCGCAATTATAACATCTATCTACACTACTCGCCTCTTTCTTCTTTGTACTGCCCCAGCACTTTCCGTCCTTCTCGTTGGCACTCTTGGCACTTCCTTGAAAATTACTGTTATTATACTTTGTGCTTTTCTTTGGCAAAGACTTCACTGCCGTCTCATAACTTTTCATTTTCTCCTTGAAATCCTTGGAATTTTTTGCTCCATAGAGAAGAAGTTTTGATCCTGAATCGTCCTCGATCCCATCAATCACGTACTGACACAGAGAAACTTGCTCAACATCACCTCTATTGGCGATTTCCTTCATCACAAGAAAGTACTCCTGTAGAGATTCGTCGCGCTTTCTTCGTCGCTGGGTTAACAACTTGTGAATTTCTGCACTGCTTGCCGCCACGTCAAACTCCTCTTTCAAGGCCTTCTTCAGTGCAGTCCAGGACGTCAGTCCTTTCTCACCTTGAATAAAAAGCTTAGCTAAACCATCGAGTGATTTCTTAGCGAAAATAAACTTTTGCAGCTCACTCCATCCCATCAAGATTGACGTCTCCTCAAAATCTGCGATCCATTTCTTCACTGGGTAACCATCCTTACCGTTAAATGTTTTCATAGCGCCCTCTACGTCGCGGAACGACAATGAAAACTTATGTTGTTCTCTATACCTTCTGTGCTGGTCTTCCTCTTCGCTCTCTTCGTCTTCTTCGTCTTCTTCATCTTCGTCATCATCGTCTATATTAGTTGCGAGTTCATCCAAATTTCTCAAGTAATAACAAATGGTGTTAATCATTACCTCCTTTGTCCCGATCTCGGTATTAAGAATCTCAGAAACACGCAACAGATCAGCCTTAGAAAATGTTTCTTCGATAAATTTCTTCTTAGCTTCCTCTTCAATGGAATTTTCGTCAAAATCGAATCCAGGAAACTCTCGCAGTCGCTTTCGATTCTTCCTGTCGTCTGGTATATGCTCGAAAATTAGGTTATGTAAAACTTTGATTGCTTTGACCGGAGCATCACTTATGTTCTTATTTATTTTCTCTATTGCACCGAGTGTAGTCATCTTATTTGTTTACTCACTTCTATCAAGTAGATTTCCGTCAATATCGCTTCCTCAAAACCTCGCTATCAAACCTGTTTAACCTCATTCACCAAACCGATGATATTTGTAGGTGATATCGTTGAATACCGCTTCCGTCGTTTCTCTCTGACGAGTCGCTATCCTCTTACCACATCCACAATTCTCTGTCGTCGTTTAGATTCCGACCCTCTTCGTCGTCGTCGTCGTCACGGCACCACTAATTGTCACTGAAACTTAAGAACAAATTTTGCTAGCCTATGAATCCTCGTCGTAGATTCGCACGTCGTGGGCTCACAAAACTGCACGTCGTCTCGTCGTCAGCGTCGTAGGCAACAGCAACAAATATGATTAGCCGTCCACTTCGTCAAAAATAGCGTTGTATTTTGCGTCGTACTTCGTGTCGTGGATTGCGTCGTAACTCGTTGTTTCAGTCCATCCCGGACGAGCCCCCATTTGTGGGAAACGGTTTCCAGATCATGACACTCACAAGCATCGAATATAGAACTGAATTATTTATTATAACAATGAAACTGATTAAAATACAGTAGAGAATTAAGGAAATGTGTTTCGCGGCTCATCGGAACTCGGAATATTGCTTCTCTTCTTTTTATTCTCAGACAATGGCGCTGAGCTTACTCCTGCGCCCGCTAGATCCCATACTCGGCCTTCTTGATCCTCATCCGGTTCCCACATTATTATTATTATTATTATTATTATTATTGGGTGAATATCACAGGATTTGTTAATCCAGTAATTCTTCAGCAATAGAATAATTTTACCACGGTGATGTACCAAATATTGGCTATTAAAGATTTGAGGACTTCTTCAGTTGTAATTACTAAGAAAATTACTGGTTGTCAGACAATGAGCCGTTATTTAATCAGGCTGATTCTACCAAAAATCAATATGTTTTGAAAAAGAAACACATAGAAATATAGACTTTGAAGTACCCAACAGTGATATAAATCTCTCATATAAATCCAGCCATTTATTCATGAAATTCTAATGAATACACTTATAACACGATGACCTGTTGGACCAGTCTCGACCAGAGTCCAGAATTTTTCAGATCTGTTTTTCTTTTTGAAGTAGGTTAGCTTATGAGAGGCAATAATGCAAGGTCGTTGTTAATTTCCATGCAAGTATTCGAAGATTGAAAGATGCTTGATTGAGGCAGTTCACACAAAGATACTGTGAGAAGAATCTCTTATACGCCACCATTCCCAAACTTTTCATTTTCCCATAGATGTTCTATGGACTATCAACACACAAATATTTGTGAATATTAAAACATGCAGAATTAATAGGCCGAAGGAATCCAAATTTCGAGAATGTGTAGAACAGTGTACCAAAATTGAATGATAAAGCATGCTGAGAGATGGCATACACGTAGGACTAGTAGTACCCTCTTTTGTATGACCGGAATGATCAGTATTACGCCAAGCTCAGTCAAATAAGAGCCGTCAAACAAAGTGGGAACGTGAAAACAAGTGTTAGTGTGTCTCGTCAACGTGAATATCAGTATGTGAGTTAGTTATAACGGGGGAGATGTTTGGTCTCTGGGTAGAAGGTTAGTCATAGCGTGATATTTCGGCTCGTACAAGCTGTGCTGCTACGACAGCCATACTTGTGTGGAAACAGTGGATAGAAGAGCGTCGTTCTTAGCGACGATCGGGTACTGGACCTCGCAATGTAAACACAGCATGGGATGACCGCCATCTTGTCCGTACGGGAGTAACGGACCGTACTCCATCGCCACAGGGTTGGCTCAACGTTGGAGATTTTTGACAGTTGTGGATCTGTCTGCGTCTGGGTTGATGCCATCTGTTGTGGAATGGACTAGTTACACACATGCCATTACGTCGGCTTACATTGTCCAGAAACCACAAACGTCTGAGACTGAAATGAGCATGTGAACGCCATCGCTGGCAAAATGTAATGTTTTCGGCTTCAACCTGTCCTACAATGATGGTCGTATACAAGTTAGACGATACCACGTGACCATGATCTGGGAGCCTGCATTTCTGATCTGCATAGTGAATAAACGCCAAGCGTTATGCGATCGCGACTCCTATGTATTGAGAGAAATTGAAACAATAACCACTAGATTAGGGAGGCTTTTGGACCCAAGTTTCTGCCACTCCTTCAGGCAACTCCGCATGCTATATTTCAGCCGTACACCTGTGGTGATAAATGTGAAGCCTTATTCAAAGAACGACGGACACCAATACTTCTATGGCCTGCACGTTTCCCTGACATGTCACCCGTCGAACATATGCTTTGTGAACTCGCATACAAACATCGTGGAGGCAAATTTTCAAAAATCCTGTCGAGATCCTCTTTGATTTCATACCACGATGCTACTTATCGAGGCTCTGGAGGGGTTCATAGCATACTGAAATCTTAAGGTCAGAACTTTGTATTTATTTTGATATCTTCATCCTCCTAGAGGCTGCCAGAAGACAAAGAATATACAAAGCTATATATATTTGGTTTATAGCTCTAAACACAGAAAACAATTTGATAAATTAAATCGGAAAATATTTTTAGAAATGTTAAAAATAATTTCTGATTCATTGTGTACTCACTGTAATATGTGATAAAGTCCATTTAACTTGGTCTTGCAATTTAGAAACGTTCCTGTAACTTGTCAAAGTCATTTCCACACTTGCGCCTGCATTGTAAACACATTTAATTGAAATCGATGTGGGGAACGCTGCGTCGTACCTTCATCTGTTTACAGTAGTCGTTAACAACAGAGGCCTAAAAACCTTGTATCGTTCCGTCTGCAGTTCCTTGACAATGAGTTATCAGCTTCAACTATCAATTATTCTTAGTTCGTATTGCAGCCTTTTCTCCATCTCTTCCTCTCACCCAAAAATCTTAATCTAACCACTTCTCTCTCTTCTCACACTCTCTACACCTGAGTCCATCAGACTTCCAGGTTATTTATTTATTTAGCGTATGATGCTTCATTTGACAATCGTTGAAATGTATTACATATAATTGCTATTACAAAATAAAAAAAATTAATATATACATATTTATATACATGGATGTAAAGTATTACAGACATAATAACTGGGATGCACGCATACACACACACACACACACACACACTGCTGCAGATTCTGATATTTCATCACAAGCGGATGTCTAGTCCTTCCAACCAAGTGAGTGCCGTAGGGGTTACTTGATGTAGCTCCTCCACAGGCCCAGTGAATGCCCGCAGAGGACATTCTTTCACGATGTGGCTGATGGTTTGCATTTCAGCACCACAGTTGCAGGAAGGAGACTCCAACCACCCCCATTGGTGTAGTGCAGAAGCAGTTCTTCCAAAGCCGCAGCGTATCCTGTTTAGTCTGGTCCAGATGGTGCGCGGGAGGTTGAACCCAGGAGGTTTTGCTGTTGGGTCATCGATGTTGATTAGACCATGTGGGTGTAATCTGGCCCATTCTTGCTTCCATGCTTCGTCAGGTCTAAATGGTATGTCAGACTTCCAGGTAATATCTCCTTATTCATGGGATTCACAAGGTCCCAGTATATGAGTCCATCGAGTTCAGTTGTAAGCCGGTCTCTATTTCTTCATTAGGAATATCCACCTGTGTCATTGTTCTCATCAATTAGTACGGGCGACCATTGTGAGTAACGTCATATATCTTACTACCACCTTGTAGTGTAGTGGCTGTCACTCCTGATGTCTTGGTTTGACTCTCAGCGATAAAGAGAAGTTTTGTTCTGGTCCAAGGGCTGGAACGGGATACACTCATCCCCGTGATACAAAGCTGAGAATCCCACCCCAACCACCCTAGAAGTAGTGTTTCGTGGTTTATCATTTTGTGTCAGCAAAATTCAGCGATAGTAGCCAACTTCAGGCCACGGCTCTCTTATTAAAAATCCTACCTACAGTTGCAAATATACACACATAACATAATAACACAGGCTATCAGACAGATTATACGTACGCTCAAATACACCAGGGAAGGGGTGGAGATAAATTATGATGATGGTGTAAGGCCCTTATCTTATGGAACCAACTTCAAATTTCATACACAACATCTGCTCTAAATATAGAACATAATCGTGGTGATTGTTGTTTTTAGGAGCGAAACATTGAGATCATCTGTCGTATTAAGAACTTCCATAATCAATAAAAACATGCCCGACCCAACATGCTACACCAGTGGAAGACAGCGTTTTGAATACCGGGGCTCACCTTGAAGTATATTTAACTTCACGGGATCCAGAACCTAAATATTAGTACACATTAAGCATAGACTAATGTTGTATAATAATTATTGCAATTATAAACCACATCACGAAATCATCCTGGAAACAATCAGCACTACAATTATCACAATCCAGACAAGAATACCAAGTGAAGAGAAAAGGTGCAAAAGAGGAAGAAGACAACTACAGTTGTGACCTCCATTAGCTGCTTCGTTTAAGTAAAGAGTATTTCAAATATTCTTTCTTCGTTTCCTGTAAATTTAGTTTTTTAATATACGGTAAGGTACAATGTTTCCTTCATAATCAGATGTATTATGCTAACATTTACAAGAGTGATTTTACATACTACAGTCTACTATTCTATGGAACAATGTTCTGAAAATACACCGTGAAAAGAGATGCTGATTCATATATGAAAAAATTATTTTTGCAAAAATTATAATATTTCTTGAAAAAGAAAATACAGTATTTAAACAAATTGCTCAACAAAGTTCTCCATATTGTCACTGTAAATAATTTCATGGTCAAAGCAAAGTCAGTATTTTGAGGAAATGCACCTTACGTCATTACAAAATTTGGAAACTTTGAAATCGCATAAATAGAAAAATAAGCATATTATACTTTCTAAATAGAATGTAGTATTCTTTCTACACATGTTTATGTGCGTGACAAATGCGGTGAAGTTATTTACAAAAAAAGGTTGAGTAATGCCCATAGATCATTCATGCTGTATTTTCGCATACAACTTCCCAGGAAGATTTGGCTTCCACCTGCCGCCAGTCGCTTCCCCCAACCAGAACCCATTGTAGCCGTCACTCAGTGCGGAGCATCTCAAATCTCCACACTGCTCACTCGTAATTAATACAGTAAACTTGTTAAAAATTCATGACGAGTAAATGGCATCAAGAGTGCTTGAGGCGGGAATATGTAGTGTTGACACTTCCACTTAGCCTCCGTTAGTTCGGCCGACACTTCATGGCTTCGCTATGAGCTGTTTTACCCATCTTTGCGCGGGCGGCGTTATTCCTACTCAACTCTCCTGAAAGAACTTTGTTGTTTTTGTACTTGTTTCATTTAAGTACTTGGACATCGTGGTCATCAGAACCTTGCATGCATAGGATCTGTATGATAACCTGTGTTATTGTGGTGCGTGTAGTAGTCTGTGTATTTGTGATTGAGGCTAGGATTGGGAAGGAGCTGGCTGTGGGCTTTAGTTAGGAACCATTCCCGGCGCTTGTCTGGAGTAGATGTGAGAAATCCTAGATAACTACTTCTTGGATGTCTAGAGTAGAAACCTAACCCTATCTCTTCTGCTTCAACCCTCAAACCAGAGCCGTGAATCGAGCGCAGGTTCTTCGTATCTAGAGTCTCAATACATTCCTCGGGAGTACAGAAAGCAGCTGAGGAACATTTAAAATTATACAATACTGTAATGGATCTCAAAGTTCCTTTCAACAACAGTAAATTGAGAGATCCTGCGATAGCAGAATTTTGTTCTGAAGGCAAACCAGTGAATCTACCAACACGAGGTTGCAGCATTTATACACCCTTACACCCCATTGGACTGATCTGGGATCAAACCCGCTCTCTGAGGATTTGAAGGCAAACAGCTGCCCAACTACGTCACTCACCTAATATGATGCTGCACTCTTCCATACCACACATTTCGCAATTTAACGTTCTCCTTTCTATTTCTATGAATTTGAAAATATATTTCTTTTACGCATTGGTAACTTCGAATTCTACAAAGTAGAATTACGAATTATTGTTTATCTATAGTACGAATCAATGCTGGACTTTCTTTAGAAACCGTTCCAATGGACAGTCTTTGGGGTCTTTGCATCTTTGTAACTCTGGTACCAATGTGATCTGAGGTTGTTCTTATTCCTCTGCAGTATTAAACAGTTTGTTGCATTCAATGTGAACATACCAGCCTATAAAACTATTGTATTCACACATAATCTAACGTCCAACTTGAATTCTTTGATGCTGTCTGTTAGGTAGTCTGCCCGGAGGCTGGTTGGATCCTCAAAAAGTAACACCATAGGTTATGTGGGTTGAAACCCACAAAAAATAAATGGAGCACTATAATGACGCGTAATAGGCAAGGTGAGGAGTGAGGTAGTTTGCAATTGATTTCCTCACTGAGTCGGTACAGCAGTACCAACCCTACGAGTAAAACCTTTCACAACATCCACTGACACCAGCTGCTCCCCAAATGTACTCAGCACCACCCATACCTCAGTAGCTTCATATAATCCCAGCCATGAAAGAGACTGAGACATCGGTGAAAAGCCACATTTTACTCTAGCCTGTGCCAACAGACCAACGCAAAAATACTGCATCCATCAAGACATGTTAAAAGCATGAAATGACGAAACGTCTCCGTTCCCATTCCGTGGTAGGCATTCGTATTTTGGTGCCTTCCGGCAAAGAACCCATATATTTCATTTTTATTCACCTTACCAACGATCAGGTCATCAGAAGGGAGTATATTACTACGTCTTCTTCCGTCGTAAACAAGTGATGATTTTTGTCAAAGGAAATGTAGTTCCGAGGTTTATGTCTGCTCTTCATCCGGTGTCCGTCGTGTTACTCTTGAAGATCCCTACTGTTATACGTTTACGAATATCTTCTTGTCTGCGGGCTGCGCTGAGGGGTAGTAACATTTGAGCTATAGTGACCATAGCCAGAGTAATATCTGAATCTATCAGCTAGAGAATATGTCGTTTCTATCGAAACTTTTGCAAAAGACAAAAGAAACTCAGTGTTTCAATAAGTAACAGAAATGTACACTGTTTGCGTTCTTATAAAATACGGGTTTAGTTATTTAATATTGTAATGTTGTTGTTGTTGTTGTTGTTGTTGTTGTTGTTTGAGTCTTCAGACAGGTTTGATGCAGCACACCAATCCTACCTGTCCTGAGATTATCGTTTCATCTCTATATAGCTACCACACCTTACATCCGAGAAAATCTGTTTAAGATATTCCAACCTTGGTCTACCCCTACAGTTCTTATCCTTGACCCTTATTCCCAGAATTAAGTTTGGTATTTCTGGGTGTCCTAGTACATCGTATGTGCCCCACCAACCTATCTCTTCTCTTCATTAGCAGTCATCAGAAACATCTCCTTCTCCCACTCGTCGTAATACTTCTTTATTTGTCACTCTATCTACCCATCTGATCATGATTCTCGTGTAACACCACATTTCAAATGCTTCTATTCTCCTCTTCATGTGCTGTGCTAACAGTCCAAGTTTCACTTCCATAGAGTGCCACGCTGCAGACAAAGGCTTTCAAAAAGGGCTTCTTAATACCTAAATTTACATTCGATGCTGACAGATTCCTTCTCTGTAGAAATGCATTCATTGCCTGAGACAACCAACATTTTGTATCCTCTTTGCTTCGTCCATCACTGGTTATTTTGCATCCTACGTAACAGAAGTTTTCTACTTCTTTTATCTTTTCACCTGCCCATTTGACGTCAATAAGGGTTTCTGATTTATTTCGACTGCATCTCATTATTTTTAGCCTTAATTTTTTTGCAAAGATGAGGAAAAAGTAGACTTATGAGATCGATGCGGGCAAATATGTGTGTGTCTGTCTGTCCTTCTGTCTGTCTGGCTGTGCGTTTGTCCCCCTTATCAACTCCTAAACGGCTACAGCAGTGGAAACAAAATTTGGTAGAAGTAAAGATCTATACCTGAATATCTCAATGCCGTATTTGAAAATAATGTCAGTGCTACCAACTGCTAAAAAATCGCAATTGAAATTTGAGTTTCATGTTGGATATCTTGGAAGGTATGAATGGGAGCTATTTCAAAATTGGCGCACGTATAGATAATAATATTTCAGTTTAATTTCCTGGAGGCCATACATGGCAGTGTTGCCAAAATGATTATAAGCCTGCTGATAAGTCCAATTTTTAAATGCTTATTACTTCTACACTACCAATTGGAATTCAAAGAAATTTCGTATGTGCTATGTGTATATAAACAGATATGACTGAGCGTATTCTTAAGAGCCACCAGGGCTGCCAACTGTTAATACATGCTCTTTCTGTTTTTTAAATCCAAATACAAATATATCAGAAAGTACCGTATGCAAGCCGACAGCTTTGAACTATGCACACGTATAATACCAGACATTCTAGATTAATTTGGAGTAACTAATATTCATCAGTGCTACCAACATGATTCTAAGCCTGCTGATAGGACCAATTTTTAAATACATGTAACTTCTATACTATCAGTTGGATTTCAACCAAATTTCGTATGTGCTATATGTACCATAACACAAGGGCTGTCAACTGTTAATAAATGCTGTCTCTATTTTTGTTACCCTAATATCAATATATCAAAAAGTTTGCAAGGCAATAGCTCTAAACTTTGCACACGTATAGTAGCTGGCATTCTAGATTAATTTGGAGTAACTAATTTACGTCAGTGCTGCCAACATGATTTTACGCGCGCTGTTAGATCCAACGGTTAACTGCATGTAACGTCCATGCTATCCATTGGACTTCAACCAAATTTTGTATTCTGTACCTTAAGAGATGAAACTAAGAATATATTCAGTCACCAGGGCTGCCAACTGTAGAGCTCTATTAGTCTACAGTATGCCAGGTATACAGTATTTTGAACTAATTAGACATTTTGATATTACCAACTTAATTTCGTCGTTATTCTAGATAGATCCATATAGATTAATCATTGGCATGAATCTTAAATTTTAAGAAAAGTAGGCTTTTTAGTTCGTCACGGAACTTCTGTTATGAAATGATACTGCTCATTTGAATACTTTTCTTATAAACGTTTTTGAAAAATATGTTCAGGATTAGTCTTTCAGTATCTTCTAATCAGTCGAAGACCTCGATATTACGTTTTACTCTGATGAATGGTAATAAGGGTCTTAGAAATGACGTAGGCTATAGATTTATCTCGTGGCATTATTTTGCCCTAGTATAATGTTAGGAACGTTTGGTTTTAAATATAAATAATGGTTTCTGTCTCCAGCATACCGGTTCTTAATTAGGCAAATCCATCAATATAATCAGTTTGAAAATTAGACGAGTGTATTTGGAGAAAAACGCGTTGCAATTTTAATGAGCACGTGCGGGTTTACAATGCATCACTCAGAAGTTCAAAAGGTAATATAACTACAGTACAGCCACAACCATTTTTGAAATTCGAAGTTCGTATGCTATTATCTCCTAAGGTATTCATGTGGTTTTAGGAATATTTATACTCTTGAAATTTGCGTATTAAACGACTGCCATATTGGTGATAGATATCAGTACAAATGGGGTAGCACTGTATGTTGTTTATCGGTCGCTTTTTGCCATTTATGTGAGTGAAAACACAACATGAGTATCTTATCTTCAATGGATAAGAAGATCACTCAACATCTTTAATATACATTTACTTCTTCAGTAAGGCCATGCCTTATAGAACGGAGCCTTGCAGAGACCACGTGGCGGAGCGATTGCGCTGAGTCACGGCCTGATAACTACCATGCACTGATTACAAAACAGTGGGTTGGGAATTCCTGGTTGCTGTCATAGAATTGATTACATACGCAGCTTGCAAGATACCTTAGTTGAGATAATTAAGACTTTTGGTGACGTGCTGTAGCCTTGTTTATTTATGCAGGGCGCCCGAGAATGTTCTCCGCAGTGGGTACGTGCAGCTGCATATGGTTGAGTCATAAGCTTAGTTGGCTGCACTGTGTCCTTGAAAGGGGGACTTCTGCGTGTGGGCTGTCAGTGTCTATTGCGATAAGCGAGCGAGCCTGTATGTCTTCAGTGTGTATTGCAGTAAGCGAGCGTTCAGATAGATTATTGGAAGAGTGCAACAATATACAGGTGGTAATGTTTACTACTGAAGAGATAGTGTTTTTTTTTTGGTGGAATACGTTTTAAGATTTCAGGCGCGGTTTCCTAATTCAAAGTGTCCAAACCGTGATCCCGTTTGGGATTTGGTAAGTAAATTTCGCGTGACTGGTTCAGTTCACGATGTACCGGGAACAGGCAGGCCTACGCTTTTAACAGACGAAAAACTTGATGAAATCTCCCATATAATGCTGCGTAGTCCAAGTAAATCAACACGAAAATTAGCTCAACAAACAGGAATCTCTAAGTCGACAGCACATAAAGCTGTAAGAGACAAGCTTCAGTTGTTTCCTTATAAAGTTACCGTGGTTCATTAATTAAAACAAATTGATTACGGACAAAGAGCAATGTACTGTGAATGGTTCCAGCATCTGTTATGATGATGATGATGATGATGATAGCAAACACTCGTCTCGAGTAGGTTGGCCTTCCAATGCCGAATGACTCTTCATCGTTGAGTCCGGAGGTGACTAAAAAGCCCAATGCGGGAGACACACAGTTTTCCGCAGTGATGACAGGTAGTATCAGGTCCAGGTGAGACATCCGCATTCATTCCCTGTCTTCTAATAAACACTCTGTTCTTTATGCGCTGCCTCCGATCTTCTATCATACGTCAGCGATTTTCTTCAACGATGAACAATCGATCTCCAGGATGAGCGATCAAGAGCTAAGGTCTCCCAGTTGTTGATATCAATATGGCACATTTGCATATTAGCCTTAAGTACGTCTTTGAATCGCTTCCTCGGACCTCCCACACAGCCCTTGACCTCAGTTAGTTCAGAGCAAAACACTTGCTTGGGAATGCGGATTACGTGTCCTGTCCATTGCAGCTGGCGTTTTAAAAGCATGGCTTCAACACTGGTAGTCTGTGCTTCTTCGAGAATGCTGGTGTTTGTGCGTTTGTCTTGCCATGTCACACGAAGAATTCTCCTCAAATATCGCTGGTGATATTGCTCCAGCTTTTTAAAATGACGTCTGTAGCATGTCCAGGATTCAGATCCGTAAAGTAAGGTGGGAACTACAACCGAGTTGTACACAAGGATCTTCGTTGCAGCATTGATATCATGGTTGTCAAAAACTCTAGACCTTAATCTTGCAAAGGATGCCCCAGCACGGTTAATCCTGTGTTGGATTTCGGAATCTATATTTACACTTGATGACAGGGTGCTGCCAAGATAAGGAAAGGTGTTAACTTCTTGAAGCTTCGCTCCATCGATGGTGACATTGATGTTTCTTTGTCCTTGTCCAGGGGCTGGTTGGTAGAGGACTTGGGTTTTACTGGTGTTAAGTTTCAGCCCAATCTGTTATGAATGGCTGTGGTGAGTACGAAGTCTACATTTTTACGAAGTTTACTGTTTATTTGTTATGATGCAAGCGGCAGCCGTGCTACCAACGTAACTGCTGTAGCTAGCTCTCGCAGACGCATGTAGGCGCTGCGGAGAATATTCCCGGACTCACTGTGGAACAAAAAAATGATGTTTCCTAGTGGAAACTTATCTTCTCAAGAAGAAGTCTTACAGTGTGTTCGTAAGTTTCAGCGCCGTGCGATCTTTACTCATGGGGGACATCAAACCAAAGGTATACTGAAACTAACCGCGTGCTATGGAGGCTTTTGAGAACGAAATACCTGCTCTGATACGAAATATCAGTGAGGATGAATTACAGGGAATGTACCAAAACTTCCTACGTTGGTGCAACGTGAGTTTAGGAAATAAAGGACAGCATTTCCAGCAACTACTCTGAAATTCATGTAAGTAATTATGATTATTAAATACGTTAAAACGTGTAAATGTGGTGAAATATTTGGGCGCTACGCTGCTGCTAGCGTCAGTACCTTGTTCGACAGGTAGCTATCCACTGTGGCATCCCCTGCGAGGTTCCATCCTATACAGAAGGACCTCACTGTACTTCCAGCCACCAGTCCAGTTGTCAGTTTGAATGTGAAGCAGATAGATCGTGAAAGGGACAGTGAACCTCAAGTACGAACGTATAGTTTCTTGAATAGACAAGCAATTTGTGAGCAAAAATATTAACGTTGCAGCACGCACATAATTCAGGCAGTGGCTGTACGCCCAGGCTAACACATAAAACAACGAGGGGCTGTGATTAACATTAACCTTTATCAATGATACTTGAAACTGTGAGTGGATAATTGAATTACAATGCAATAAGCAGTTCAACTCTGTAATTGGCAAATAGCTAATTCTGCCTAATGTGCAGGCATTATGGAGTAGAATTTAAAATGAAAATACGCAGTGTTACAATGCGTTCAATACATGGAGCTATTATTAGCAATGGATTCGGAGCACATACACGCGGACACCATTTGGACTCGAGCCCAGAACTCCGCTTCTTTAGACTGGATGCGATGCCGTTGCTAAGCGAATATATTGGTGTAAATAAACACAAGGGCTTGAGATATGCCCTTCAATGACGTCTTAGAGATCAAATGTCTGAAGACTGTGACATGAAAAGTACTAACTGACAAGTTAGATTCAGCGTTCTGTATCAGGGAAATTAAAATACAAATGAATCTATTTACTGAGTTGTTCTTGATTATTTAGGGGCTCTGCGACATCGTCGTCATGTATCCCCGTGTACTTGAGTGTGAAGAAGTTGACTGATAGCCTGTGTCACTGTGATGTCAAGAATAGTGTATTTGTAATCGAGGTAAGATTTGGGTAGGAAGTGACCGTGGCCTTACGTTAAATACCATCCCAACATTTGCCTGAGAAACTACGGAAATCCACTGGGGTTAGAAATCGAACCCGCCTCCTTTTGTCAGAGCTGCCACACGAGGATGAGTGTACCCTGTTCCAGCCCTCAGACCAGGATTGATTTTCTTGGCAGAGCCGGGAATCGAACCCTGGCCTCCGTGGTGACAGCCAAAAATGCTAGTCCCTACGCAATGAGGCGGACTATTTACTGTGAGTATTTGGTACATCTTAAAACATGATCTATAAATTGTTAGTTATGTTTTTCTGGTGGAATATTCTGTTTAATTTAGGGAACTGACACCTTCAATGTGTGATACATTGTTAATGTAGTTACGTACATTGTACAGCGTCAAGTTCAAGAAAATGAATTATGTATGACTTACAGATCTTAATGACAGTACTAATCAACGGGTTAAATAGTCTTCACGCATTAACAACTGGTACTTCTGAAACCCAAAGGAATTATTAAATACAGAATACATAGACAAGATTGTCATTAGTAGCTTTAATGTTGGTTATGTGCATTATGTAACTTCATTACCTCTTATGTGAATCAAATTGTTGGAGAGGGCGTGTCATATTTAAAACATTCTAGGGTAATCTGAATTCCGTAAGTCTTCTAAATAGATGCAAGACAATGGAATTCCCCTGTTCGAATGGAACTGCAAACAATTATTTTCTATACTACCGTAGGAGAAACATGAAATTAGCCAACTTGACGACAACGATTAGACCAATTTAGTTTGGCAGTTTAAGTACCCTGAAATAATACTGAATTATATCACTTTAGGCCTGAAGGATGGTCGAGGTTGTGATTCGAACCTAAAGTACCTCACTTATTGGATGTCATCTCGAAGCTGAGAGCACCATGCTGTAACACTCACAGACGAAAACCAAACACGGGCGTAATGTTACTACATTCTACCAACTACTAGACCACGATTCAGATGTTATTTATATATCACGTTCTCAATACTGGGACTATAACCAAATGAGTGTAGTAGGGAGCTGGAAGTTCAGAGATCCGCGGTTCGAATTCTGGCCATCCTGATTGTGCTTTTCTCCGTTTACCTTCAGGACAGTCCCGGAGCACCTACACCAATCCTTGACCCTTACAAGTACCTACTATATTCACCACCGACAGCTATATTTACCACAGAAATACAGACTGTCATACGAATTTAATACGCTTACGGCACCGATAACTAAGATGTCCCCATTCTATAAATGAAGTAAGAAGATAATAGTTTTTGTTGTTGATTCTTCAGGGACTTGCGATCTCGTGGTACGTGGGTGTGTGTAGAAGTTGTCTTATAACCTGTGTCACTGTGATGTCTGCACCAGTGTGTGTATTTGCAATCGAGGTAGAATTTGGGTAGGAAACAGCCGTGGCCTTACGTTAGGTAACATGCCGGCATTTGTCTGGAGTAGAAGTGGGAAACCACAGAAAACCACTTCCAGGATGGTTGAGGTTGGAACAAACCCACCTCTTCTCAGTTTTGCCTCACAAGGCTAAGTGTACCCCGTTCCAGCCCTCAGACGAGAATTAAATTTCTTGGAAGAGCCGGACCTCCGTAGTGACAGTCAAGAATGCTAGCCACTACGCAACAAGAGAATATAATAAATACTGTGAGTAAATAACAATCAATTTCAAGTTTTGAATTGAATACCTGCCATGAAATGTTCTACTATATAAGAGAAATGCTGTGTTTCACTAAGGAATACATTTCGAGTACGATTTTACGGTTGTGATTTACACGGCTTGCAAAGTAATTACAAATATCTGCCTGCTCCTGTCCGTGTTCTACCTGGCTTAACATCGTTCATTAGCACAGTTTTCTGCGTTACAATGAGAGGGGAGATATGCTCACAAAAGATGAAGCCATAGTCAATACAATGGCGTAATATAGCATGGATTTTTACTGAAACAGTTAATCCCAGAATAATTATCAATGCCATTTCTCATCCAGGGATTTATTAATTTAAAATGCCGACTGCTACAAAGCGTTTTAATTATATTGCTCTATAGGGCCTATCTGTGTTTATTGTGTTATGTTCTTATTTAATTTCCTGTCACACTTCATATTATTGTCTCTCTTTGTGTTTCCACTTGTGAAACAGATATTTCAACTCTGGCTAAGTCACATCTGCTGTTTAGGGGCGTGGTGGCGCAGCGGTCAAGCTGTTGGCCTGTTACCAAGGTGGTCCGGGTTCGATTCCTGGTCAATGCATGTGAGATTTTCGAAGTGGTTCGGATTCCACGTAAAGAGGAGGTCCCGTGGCTCATGATCGCATGATTAACGGTCACGTAAAACTAAAATCTGCCTTCCTTTTTACATCTGCTGTTTGTGGCTGATATCAAGTGTTGTAACAATACCACTTAGTAACGTTTCATACGAAAAGACTAGCAGCTTTAAAGATAGATCACCTCGGTAGCAACCTGCTGTATAAGGAAGTAGTGTCAGTTGCATTTCGATGGCCTAGTTCTAATACTCCGCATAGCTCTTAATTTAATTTTAAAAGCTCCACGTATCTGTGTGCGTTAAATCGTTCACCACAACTGCGATGGAGAGCTGCTGAAAGTCCGGAGAGCGGAGATTTGAATATCAGCACTGACAGTGGCTATACTGAGTTTGGTTTTGCGTCATTTTATTTCACACTTTCTCCAGATGAATGTTGGCATATTACCGGTACCTTATTTCAAGTCTCGGCACACCTACCATGTCTACCCCTAATACAGCTACACACACACCAGAATACTCAACCGATTTCATATTTGGATTGGAGCTCTCTCACCTACAGATAACGTACATAGTATTAAAACTAAAGTCTGTTCGCCGAGTCGAGATAGTAGAAGAAAACACAGTTGTACAAGTGATTGCAGGGCTGCCCGCAAGGAGTGCATAGAGCTGTGCCTGTTGAACGCACGCCACCGTCAGTGCTGTGTATAGCCTACATGTGACTTATCGGTTACATGCTACAGAGTGGTTTATTTATTGTTCGTTTATGTATTTATTTAATTAATTAAATAACACTTTCTTAACTGCTTATGACAGGTAACAGTATACAATGTAGCACAACACTAAGTGCAGCAAGTCTTGTCTTTTCTAGGGCTACGGCATGACTAATGATCTCGGAGCTTCTTGGCTACCCCTGTCAAGCAGAGCCGATGACGTGAACTGGGCGTGATTCCCTGTCCAGACAGTCAAGTGACCACGTGCAAGTATTTACGCGCACTATCTCGACTCGGCGAACAGACTTTAGAACTAGAACTAGAAAGCTATCGATTTGTTTCTGAGGTTTATTTGTCTTGGGTTTCATTCCCGGCTCCCCCGAAATCGAGGATACAAACCCGCTTCATAGCCAAGACCAAAATATTGCAACAGAACATCTCTGTAAATACGGTGGAACAACATTAAAATGAAACTATTTTCTGACAGCTAATTGTCAAGTTGCAATTTCCCTATCTGGAAGCTTTTGGTACGCATGGTACCTGTAGTGAAATTAATTTTGAAGCCAATGGAAATAAAGGTAAGAACTTTACAACAACAAAATGGTTTAATGCTACCTCATCAAACCTCCATTATTCGTGTTTCAGTGGCAGTCTCTTGTATAATATTGCTGCTAGATAGTTCGATGCCATCGAATGTGAATATGTGTGTGTGGATATTGCATGATGACCTGTGTTTTGGATGTCAGTAATAATTATTAAAACTGTAAAGGTTTGGCGTTTCAATTAGAACCGGATTCTTCTTACTCTCTGTTCTGACTGACATTGTAAAAGAAGGAGTGACACATATGTTGAGTATTGCCACTATAAAAAGTAAATTTCTCTGAAGAGTTCGCTGGATGTGTGATTAGGTTGACTGAGGTATTTGTTGTCTATGCTAATTGTTTCGCATATTAACATGACTGATAGTCACTTATGGGTATTGAAATGCAACTGATTCGTGTAAGAAAATTTACCGGCATGGAAAAATCTCGTCTAAGGAAATTATCACTTCAGGCAAGCAACGAAATATTGAAACCATCCTATGACATTTTCGTCCCATTGCCGACTCGAACCCGGTTCATCACTAAAGCGTATTGTTGGTGCATTTGTAATTAATTTTAGTTGTTTTCTCCACTTTTCCAAGCGTAAAAGACACACTAAACGTTTCTTAGGAGGTGCCGGCATGTGGTAGACTGATGATTAGGGTTCGGAAGTTTAAGTCCTAAAGAAGTACAAAATATGCAAGCAAATACGCCCTGAAACTAGCTAAATATGACCTGAAAACTACAAAATATGACCTAAAAAACTACGAAATATGACATGAATTTTTGAGATAGGTAGAGTATCACTGACATACAGTAAACGTCTTATGTGCCAAAACGTGATCAGCGATAATACACCAGACACATTTAATCATACAAACTGACAGAGAGCTACAGTACATTAAAATTTTCAACATTCATTCAGTATCATAGCCTTGAGATGCAGTTCTTGCTCGGTTTTCCTAAAAGAAAACAAAAAGAAAACCGAAGTATTAGTATGCTTTATGATATATGTCGGCGTAAGTTAGAAGACACTGCCTAACAGGAAGTTTATTGCGCCTTCTTGGAATCAGGTCTTCTAAGCCTGTTCCGGGAAAGGAAAGAAAAATACATCTACTACACTATTCGGAAATCCTGTGTTTGAAACTCGACGCAGGTAACACGTACCTTGTTAACGACGCCTTAATTTAAACAAAAATGCTGAAATTATAACCAAATATGACCTTTTATCACTAAAATATGACCAAATATGACCAAAACAATAAAAATGGCCGAAATATGCATTTATAGGCAACATCAAATTGCTTTAAACGTGGTCAGGGACTCATAATTCAAACTTATTTTACAGTTTTCGGTCAAAATGAACTCAGGGGAACCTTACTGATGATTGTTCACTGGAACCTCAATCATATCAGGTCGATTAGATTAGTAGTTTGCCTCTTCTACCACTACGAGCGTTAGTGTGAGTATGCAGAGTGTCACTTAAGCCCTTATACCTACTTCCGGTGTGAATATTTTTCGAGAAATCAAACAACGGCTAAGGGTATTCAACCAAGGAACACATTAAAGAAAGAAGGATTTCAATCATAAAGAAAACGAGTAAAGGAACAAGCGATGTGAGGCTGCTTTTCCGGAAGTGTTTTTTGTTGTTGTGATAGAACCATGACTCACAATTTCAAACCTTTACAGGCCCTTTATGCCTTCACTCTTTGGCACAATTGAAGAAATTGCTTGATTTTACTTTTTTTTGCTAAGATGGGGACCCCTACCTTGTGTGGTGAGCAATGTTTACTACATTGACATCTGGTACCCTGGATATTCTAAAACCACATATATAATACTAATAACCCCTGGCACTACGGCCCGTAAAGGGCCTAGGCCTACCAAGCAACCGCTGCCCAGCCAATTGGCCTGCAGATATGGGGTGACGCGTGATCAGCGCATTGAGTGCCCTCGGTCGTTAATCTTGATTTTCGTGATCGGGGCGCTGCATCACTGTCAGACATCTACTCAATTGTCCTCACGAGACTGAGTGCACCCCCTTCCAGCACTCACGTCAGTTCCTAAAATTCCTGACGGAGCCGGGACCCGGAGCCTCCGGGTAAGATGCAGACGCGCTACCCCAACACCACGGGGCTGGCTCTAAAACCACATACACTCAAGAAATGCAAGTTTTTGAAGTTATTTAGCTATTCCCGGTCATCAATTAACTTACATTTATTTAAATTTATTTTATAGTGTAATTTACTGTTCTGAGTTCAAAGCTCACAACAGTATAATACTGTGTTGTTAGCAGCATAAAACCTCGACGTTCTGCCTCTTAAGACGACAATCACTACCACCTCCCCGTTGTTCTACATGTTTTTTGTGGGTTGCATTCTTTGGATTGTTGAGATGTGATTAACATAGTTTGACAGTAGTCGAATTCCAGAGGTGCGTGGGTGATCGATGTGGTGTGGCAGCTGTTGTTAGTGGCACCTCGCCTGATCAGCCACTTCCTCTTCATGCCACACGCGAAACTTACATTAATTGAGGGAGAGGAAACTACCCATTACCGTGGACACATCACTTTCGATGTCATGCAGATTACATTATTCACTTTTCATTCGACCCTTTGACATAGTTACTGGAGGAGGCAAGCACACACTTAATTTATCTATTTTAACAATACAGAAATCATACTCTAAGTTGAGCAAATTGATTGAAAAACACCCCTCTCGGCACACTGGAAGACGGAGAAAGATTTCACCGGACAAAGAAAAATAATTGGAATTCACTAAATTTGCGAATTTGTCTATACCTACTTAAGTTCCACATGTTTAGCATACAAGAAGACCTTTACTGGTTTAAGGTTTTAGCCCTTATCCGAAAAATAGTACGAACATTGAATGTATTCGATTTTTGACACATTAAGAAAGTTATAGCGATTTTTAACCTTTTCGAGAATGACCCCTATTTGCACCCCCCATGGCCCGATTGTGCCCTTTAACAAACTCGACCGAGATTTTATATGGTAATATCTTATGTATACATTTTAAAGTGATTGAGGGGGGGGGGGGGCTCTAATATAAGTCATCATTCATATAACATCACGGAATGATTAGGTCCTTATGAAGTATATAAATATTTTGTGAAGCTGTCCGAACGACTACAACGAAAATGGGGCGGCAAATGAGGCTTTGGATTTGGCAGATGTCGAGGATGGAAGTCTGGTTGGTTGGTTCTTAAGTTTAGGGGCTGCGACAACGCGGTCATGTAGCCCCATGTACTTTGGGTAGGGTGGAAGTCTCAAATCCCTCTGTCAGTGTTTGCAATTTCGCCACAATCCATCGTGGCTCCAGTGACACAGTATCTTCACGGGAGTGTTTGAAAATAAAATAAATATTTGGAACTTTTATTTAATCAAATTATTGCATGGATATCCTTTTTATTTTATTTTAGTAATATTAGGTGCGGAATAAGATATCAATGAATATCGAAACATTCACAATTGAATAGATGTTTCATAATTTGTATTGATTGGCGTAGTATTTTTAAGTACTTATCAGACAAGTTCAACACACACCCTACTATACGGGGGCTGACGATCAAGATGTCCCAAGTCCCTCAAAGTAATTAACTTAAAACTCCAAACTCTCCAAGCTAATTCCAGATAGTCCCTCCCTGCCCAAAAAGAATATCCATGTTATAATCTCAAACTCTGTTTGGCACCATATGAATAGAGAACAGTTATCTCACCCAGCGAGAGCGCTAGCCCACAAGTCTCCGAGGGGCAGATGAAGGCCAGGGATAGGACGGAGATAGCTGGAGCCAGGCGATGAGAAGGTCAATCACATACAGCACGATAACTTAATCTCCCCACCGACATTTGCATTTAGAACAGGAAGAAAGCAGACGTAATTGAAAAAGTATTTTCATTAGTTCCAAGGAAATATACTTTAATTAAACCAGAACGAACATGAGATATGAGTAAATCTTTATAAAAAAAACCGTGGAGGAGCCACAGGAATATGTAAATACGAATAATCAAAATATGGATGAACTTAAGCGGGTGTTTTATTTTTAAATTTGATGAGAAATATTTATGATACTGTATTACCTTTAGCAGCAGCTTTCGGAACGTCGAAAATGACACGTAAGATGCAGGAAGACGTCATCCTGTAAGTCATACATTGATCCATTAATTCGTTGCAATGAAGGATACCATCGAACTTATGTGGTTTCTTATTCTTCAAGAAACACAGCATCTGCATGCCCCGAAGTGAAAAATCACAAGATGTTAATTCGCATGTTCTAGGTGACCGTTCGTTTGAATACCAACGACTAATCCATTCACTGTTTCAGGAAGTTTCTTACCCCTATAGCAATGCTGGGAGGTGTTGCATGAATATCTAGAAAACGAAGCCTATTTTAAGGTTCTAGAATGCCACCAGGCGTAGCTAAGGGCTAGAGTGCGAGATTATGAAACTGAGGAATGAAAATTCTTCAAAGATGAATTCCTCTAGCTAATCACTCTGTGAAACTTTGGTCTGAATCTACTGGCATATGAAGCAATATCATACGTTCATAAATTATACAGGGTGGTCCATATATCTTGTTACCGCCTGGAATTAATATCGTGTGGTCCCTAATTCAGTGTTTCCTTTTCAGAGTTGGCTGATACAAGCTCTTACAGTGTGTAAGAACCCCTTGTTGTCAGTGTTTGGACTCATGAACGTCCGCATACTGGCAAGACCACCATGGAGGATGTGCGACGAGATTTCACGAGATGATTCCAAATTAAAGTACCTCCTAAAAGGACAATGCTGCGTTGGGGAAAGAAACCGTTTATGTTGGGATGTATCGAAGACAAACCGAGCCCTGGACCACCATCTAAACGACAGAACACATGAGCAGGAGTGGAGGCATCTGTGCTTCGGTCACAACAAAAATCACTGCGCACACGGTCTGCTAAGCTTGGAATTCCGAAAATAACCATGTTATGACACATCTTGGATTGAAATCCTTTAAACCAGCAACCTTCAACGAGCTCAGTGTTTAGCGGACATAGCAACCCAGAGAATCACATGTGAGGGAGGGGTTCTTTTCTAGCTCTTCGTAATAATGAGGATTTTCCTTGGACCAGACATAAACATTCTTCGCACGTGCGCTTCGATAAATTGCACATTCATCGGAGAAGGAAAGGTAAACCCGCTGCAGGAGTGTTGGAAATACCTCCATGCGGCATGTCGTCATCACTGAGCACTGAACATATCTGCATATATTACATGAAAAGGCACAAACTAGTAGCCAAAATAGTGCACATACTTCTTGCTCAAAAGTACTTATTATCTAAAAATACGTTGCATACTATCAGTATGTTCCTGAGCCCGTTTTGGAAAATCCTACTCACACGTTATTATTGGACAGATCAGTTATTACTGATAAACCCATACCAGCGAACCGGACAGATATCGTTCTTGTGGATAAAATGCGGATGAGAACTTTTCTCATTGATATCGCAGAGCCGAATTCCCATAATCTCAAACAAACCTGCTGTGAGAAGATCAGCCTTGGCAGAGGAATTACGGCAAATGTGGAGAAAGGAACGTGTAGTGGTGCTGCCTATAGGTATCTCTTCTACTGGCATCATCCCTCAATCATTGGCTCGCAACCTAGAAAAATGGGCATACATCCTGGTCTACACGTTATCATGCAGAAGGCCGTCGTCTTGGAGACCTGTTCCATAGTTCACTCATTTCTTAATGTGCCACCCTAATTGAAATTGCCTTTCCGTCTTTCAAATAAGCCGACGATATGTTGATTTGCACTCACTTAAGTGTGAAATGAATATGTCATAATAGTAATAATAATAATAATACCGACAGTAGTGGCTACGCTGGCTAAAGCTCAGCATTAGGTCATGGGGCCAAGCTCTCTGCTGACTCGGTAGACGCGTGGGTTCGAGCCCCACCGTCGGCCGTCCTTGAAATGGTTTTCCGTGGTTTCCCATTTAAACACCAGGCAAATGCCGGGACGGTACCTTCTGACAGGCCACGGCCGCTTCCTTCCACGTCCTTGCCCAGTTTCATTCACCATCATTCATTTCATCTCTCATTAACTCCTCTCATGAGGTTGGCGTCAGGAAGGGCATCCGGCCGTAAAAATCATCGCCACAAAGACTTCCATCGCATCTCATCCCCGACCCCGTTAGAAAACGGGAATAATAAGGGGTAGACATACATACAGTAATAATAATAATAATTATTATAATAATAATAGTAATAATAATAAGCATAGGTTTTTTGAATTGGATCTATTTAGGTGATGTACTTTCCAATTTGAACTTTCTGTTCTGATCTGCAATCTGGTAGTGAAATTAAAACTCTATTGGGTGAGCTGCGTCTGAGATTTAATTAATTTAGTTTTCTAATTACCAAATGCGATACTAGGGATCGTTTACTATCTGACAAATACGAGTCGGAGTGTCATGGATTTTACCACCCTTCAAAAATCCCACTTCCTCTGCCGGTAATCGAACCCGCAATGTTGAAGCCATAGGACGGACACTCCACCACTGGTGCAGTCCTAGGGCCCCGGGTTTGATCCTTACCCTTGTGTACATCTGCTGTGATGTGACTATGTGAAATTTGAACGGATCAGTTCGAATACGTGATCATTATGCGTGCTCATGAGCAGTGGGAGGTTGGGTTGCAACGTGGCAACACACTTCAGTATATCTGGCAACACAGCTCGTGTGTGTATTCGGTTAGGTCCAGCCTAAGCCATTGTAATTAGCAAGGCATGTGGGGGATGGTGTGGTCAGCGGCATAGCTTACGGGACGTGGACAACGAAGCACTGTGGTCGCAAACACAGCGCAACAGCTCATGGGCCATGAGTGACCAAGACTGCGGTCGCTTCCATTGTGATCGGCGCAGCGCATTGTTGTGTGCCGACCTCGGAGGGAATTCATAATCATCGTCTTGTTATTTAAATATTGATATTGTCTTTTGATACTTTTCAGTCGGTAAACATGATTGTGCCAATGAATTGGGCGGGGTACAAGTTATAAGCTAGCTATCACACTTAAATGGGCATGAAAACTAACTAATTCATGTAATTTTTCCAGGAATGTGTTTACATATTTATAACAGGCAGCTTCGGTGGCGTAGTGGGTAGCATGCTGAGCTTCTGTGCCCTAGATCGCGGGTTCAAACCCGGCCGAAGCCATCGGAATTTTTAAGAGCGTTAAAATCCCTCAGTATGCCTTCCTTCGGAGGGGAAGTAAAGCCGGCGGGCCCATGTTATAGATTTATGGCACGAAAAGGAACCTTCCACTAACTACACTTGTGTGAAGCCAAAATTTTTAGGGCAAAATTGATAACGCTCTATTAGTTCCAACGTTCGCCGCCATGTGCTGATTGCGATGTCATCTAGTAGCCAAGTCAGCAAGCTAGGTGTCGTGGACGGTATCATTTGGTAGCAAAAGTAGGAACTACTTGAAATTATTGTCTCGCAGGCCTTACTTGAATTAAAACAGATAATACACACTAATACAGCCATCACAATTAACACGGGTTATCAGACAGATTCTACACACACCCAAAGTACACGGGGCCACATGACCGCGTTGTCACAGCCCCTAAAACTAAAGAACCAACCAACATATTTATAACTTGTACCCCGCCCAATTCATTGGGCATAATCGTGTTGACCGACTGTAGAGCAGCAAAAGTCAATTTGTATAGGCAACACTTGAAAAAGAAGAAGGAAGGAAGATTGTAGTTTTACGTGACCGTGAATCTTGTGATTATGAGCCACGGGACCTCCTTTTTACGTGGAATCCGAACCACAGGACATGGCATTTCACTTCGAAAATCTCACATGCATAGACCGGGAATCGAACCCGGACTGCCTTGGTGAGAGGCATACAGCTAGACCGCTGAGCCACCACGCCCCCAACACTTGAAAAAAGAACGGCTTCAAATTTACACATCAATATTGATATACAGTTATGTTCCTGGTAAGAAGTGAGAGATAACTCATATACACCTAGAGCAAATTGAATCTTTGCGTAGTGGCTATCACTTTTGGCTGTCACCGCAGAGGTCTTGGTTCGATTCCCGGCACTGCCAAGAAATATGATTCTTTTGTCAGGGCTGGAACGGGGTACACTCAGCCTCATTAGGCTAAACTGAGAAGAGGGATTTTAAAAACCTGACGTGAGGGCTGGAACGGAGTGCACTCAGCCTTGTGAGGACATTTGAGTTGTCGTCTTAAAGTGAGACAGCGCCCCGGTCACGAAAATCAAGATTATTGGCCGAGGGGACCCAATGCGCTGACCACACATCACCCCATAATCTGCAGGCCAAATGGGTGGGCAGTGCTCACTTCGTAAGCCTACTGTAGGCTTTTCATGGACTGTGGTGCCACGGCGTTTGTTGCCTTTTGGTAGTTTGTATTGTGGTGTCTGTAATAGTGCGTGTGTTTGTAACTGAGGCGAGGATTTGGAAGGAGCCAGCTGAGGCCTGGGAGTTTTCTTCCAATGGTTTTCCCCACTTCTACTCCAGGCAAATGCTGGGATGGTTCCTAACTTAAGGCACGGCCGCCTCCATCCCAATCCTCCTATCCCCAATTTACAAATATACACACTAGTACAACCCTCACAATAATACAGGTTATCACACAAATTACACACTCACCCAAATACACAAGGTTATATGACTAAGATTCGCAGCCCCTAAAATAAGCAACAACAACAAAATAGCAATATTGTAAAAAAGCAACAATACCATTCACAAATAGTCACCCTTCACCTTCAGCCAGTGCTGTTAGTGTCATTATTGTTTCAAGGGGCGGAACAGCGAGGTCATCTTACTGCTGACACATACTTTAGCAACAATCCTTCAAAACTAGAAATATAACCACAAATAAGCGGTATTTGTCTACGAATACTATTTAGAAATGTTGTGATACTCACTAACCACTTGTTCGCAAATTATGTGCCTTTAGCTGCTAAGCCTGTGGCAGGGCTGAATGTTGGCGACGCGACGTTGCGTGGCGTCGTTTCGTCTGCGAAATCACTACATTCTTCCTTGTGTGTATTTCTACCTACTCACTATTATTCCCGTCACTGGGGGTTCGGAGACAAGATGCGATGGATTTGTATCTAATAAATGGTTCTTACAGCCAGATGCCCTTCGTGACGTCTACCTCATGAGAGGAGTTAAAGAGAGTGGCCGTGGTTTATTAGAAGATACCGTTTAAGCATTTTCCTGGATTTGAAGATGGGAAACCATGGAAAATCATTTTAATGACAGACAATAGTGGGAATTGAACCCAACTCGTCTGCCGAGTCTGGTGATAGCCTGGCTCACGTAGCTGTTGTGGTTGATCATGTTGGTAAAAAATAAGTTATTTCGTTGGTAAGCTTGATTGATGGATCATATAGCAGCACTTCATTATGTTTACCAATTATAGACAAAACTTAACAGGAAATAACGCCCATCAATTCTTTATTATGAATTGTAGACAATGATCATAGCAGGGTATTTTAATTGAATGCCCGTGGGCACCCTGCAAATTAAATTTCAAGTTGTTCCAATTATGGCTACCAGATGCCACTGTCAATGTCACCTAGTGGTGAATGTTGGAACTTGCTAGAGCGTTTCTAACCAGCCAAATGCTACAAATTTGGCTACACACTGCCAATTGTAGTGGTAGGTTCTTTTACATGCCATAAATCTATGACATAGGCCCCTGGCTTTACTTCCACTCCGAAGGAAGGCATACTGAATGATTTTAACGCTCTTAAAATCCGACTTCGGCCAGGTTTGAAACCGCTATCTTCGGTATAGCAATTCAGCATGCTACCGACTACGCCACGGAAGCCACATGCTTTAAATTTATGGCAGCTGATGTAGCCGTGCGCGTTATATCACTCACCCACGATCACGGTGGGTACTGCAGTAAATCCGGAGATCGGAGGTTCGAATACCGGGACTGTCAGCGTTTCTTCACATTCTCTCTAGTCAATTACCGAAATAGTACCTTATTTAAAGTCCCGGGACTCCTACCTCATCCCTGTCCCTAATACAGTTACCCACACTACTACAGTCTTCACATAAATACACTTTCTCAGACAAAGTAAACACACACGCAAGTACACGGGGTTGATAACCAAGATGTCCCAATGCCCTGAAACGAATTAAAAACAACAACAACAACGATTTATAATGAAGCTCCGAGATCAGAAATAACGTCGCGTTTACCCATAGTACTTGTGTTTAATTCGGGAAAGGACTACATGCAGGATGGTTGCTGCTGGGAGTTAGGTTCAAACCTAGCAACACTGAACGGTGGCTCTCGTCATAGCAGCCACGCCAAACAAATGAAAAAAGTCGATCTGGTTGGTTGGTTCCTCAGTTTAGGGGCTGCGACGACGCGGTCATGTAGCCCCGTGTACTTCGAGTGTGTGTAGAATCTGTCTGAAAACCGGTGTTAATTGTGATAACTGTATTAGTGTGTGTTATCTGTTTCTTAATTCAAGTAAGGACTGCAGACTTTGAATCTTTTAAGTAGTTCCTACTTTTGCCGTCAATCGCCTCCATCAACGACTACTAGTTCAGAACTTGGCTACCAGGCGCCACAGCGGTCGGCTCCTGGCGACGAACGTAGGAACCTGAGCGTTGTTTACATTTTTAACCTAATGTAGCTTCACACAGGTGTAATTAGTGGAAGGTTCTTTAACATGCCATACAGCTTTGACATGGGACTTGACATGGGACTGCTGGCTTTACTTCTCCTCCGAAGGAAGGCATACTGAGGGATTTTTAACGCTCTTAAAAAATTCGACGACTTCAGCCGGGTTTTAAAAAAATGTCGGGCTGAATGGCACAGTTGATTTAACATTGGCCTTCAAAACGCAAGATTGCGGATTTAATCACGCTCAAGTCCGATACAATTTAAGGGTTTTTAAGTACGAGGGCTGCCTTCTTTTCAAGTTCCGATGGACTGTATAAAAAGAACAGATTGACTTTGCTAACTGATTTTACTACTAAATGTTTGGTTGTTCTCAAAAATTGTGAAAATCATTCATGACCGTACTGTGCCAAAATTACGATAGACATTTTCAAAGAATTCAAGTGTGAAGTTTTGGACCATCCGCCGTTTAGTCCAAACCAGCACTGAATGATTTTCACCTCTTTCGAGAATTGAAGGTATAGTTGGGCGGCAACGCCTCGTCGAACCACTTCAGGAGGCTGTTCAGACGAACCCACCTCAGTGGCAGCAGAATTTTTTGCCGAGGGCATTGGAAAGCTGGTGTAATGATACGACAAATGTTTCAATCGTTTTGGCGTTTATGTTGAGACATAAGAATAATACAAGCAAACATTTAGTAGTAAAGCAGTTTGGTATGTCAATCTGTTATTTTTATACAGTCCATCGGAACTTGAAAAAAAATCAGCCCTTGTACGACCACCTCACATCAGTATATTTACTAGCTTGTTCAGGAACCTCTACAGAGAATAATTCCCAATTCCCTCCATCTCTTAATTCAAAGCAGTTTAAAGTGACGTTAAACCCATACATAACACTGTTATTTAAATGTAGAAATGTCATCTTCACGAGTGTACCAATTTACAGGGTGGCCCCTTTGATAAAAAATAAAAAAAGCGAAGCAAACTGTTTCGTATCCACGAGCTGGTGCTTTTCTGTTTTCTCATTATGATGAGAGATCAAAAGGCCAGCGAGCTTTAGCAAGAGGACACATTGACACAGCGGGCGTGCAGACAGCGCTAGTTGAAGCACAAATCGATTCCTGATCTCTGGCATGGAACAGCAAAGCCCGTGGGAGCTGAGGTGCCTACATTGCTAACGGGATGAGTCCTGATTATGTTATAGATGGACATTTTAGTAAGCAAACTATTTTAATTCGTTGTAACGCGACTGTCGAGTGGATTGCGAGGCCTGTGTGTCTGACAGCAAGCAAACAGTTCTTCCTCTCTCGTCTCGGCTGGATTTCAATGCCGGTAATTAACTCAGTATTCAAACGGAATGTAATAATCCAATGTACCCAGTAGGACATTTTAGAAGTTTAGCTTCTCGATTGGATGGTGATCATTGTGACTGATGACATCAAGTGAATAATATTCTACGCCAAAAAAGGTAGCTGTGGCCACACGGTAATGATAATAATAATAATCATTATTATTATTATTTCCGCCATGGCCTGCTATGGACCAAGCGCCAATTTCAGTTCTTCACTTTTTGTTGTTTTCTCTTCCGTTCTTCCCAACATTTATTCATTCTTAGACTATGCTGCTTCTTTCTCTCCTCAGACCACTTCGCCCCAGGTTTCCGTTCCACTCTTCCCTGGAATCCTTCAGTACTTAACACCTTCTTTCGAAAAAGCTCTCTGTCCACAGTGTCTTCTTCTCTTATGTTATTTCTTTCTAAAATACTACTACTACAAATAATTATTATTAGTATCATCCGTGAAGAACTAAATAGCCTATTTTCATATATCGTACTTATGTTAATTGCCTCTATCAAAATACAAAATTTCAGTTTGCTAGATTGCTAGATTCGTAGATATTGAAGACCATCTAAATATTTCGAATGGCCACCATGTTGGATATTTATATATGTAGCCTACGCCTCAGAGTTATATACTATTACATGAAGATTATTTTGTAGGTGTATTATTCATACTTCAATCGCACGATTAGGAGACAAGAAATAAAAACTAGATTTTAAAATTCCGTACTGTGGTTATGAAAAAAATTGAAATAAATTAGATACCAGTGGATTACAGTTTGTATAAGCATTTATCGTGCCAAGTTTCACTGCGCTCGGATGGTTAAGCCGCAAGAAACGACCATTTAAATATTTAAATTTCGCGTCGCCAGAATGTTGGATTTGTGCTCACCAGGTTATTGAAAGTCCCATAGGTGAACGTATGTTTATAGCCTCTATCAACATACAAAATTTCAGTTTGATTGCTCACATAGATTAACAGATATTGAGAACCGTCTAAATATTTCGGATGGTCGCCATGTTGGATTTTAATATATGTAGGACATAGAGTAATGTACTATTAGATGAGGATTATTGCGTAGGTTCATTATTCAAACGTTGACTTCGATCACATGATTAGGACACAAAAAATAAAAAAATAATTTAAAATTTTTGTACAGCCGCCATCTTGAGGTTAAGTAAACAATTTAACTAAATTACATGTCAGTCTTTTACAAAGGACAGTAGTGGCTACGCTGGCTAAAGCGCAGCATTAGGTCATGTGACCAAGCTCTCAACTGAATCGGTAGACGCGTGGGTTCGAGCCCCACCGCCGGCCGTCCTTGAAATGGTTTTCCGTGGTTTCCCATTTTCAACACCAGGCAAATGCTGGGACGGTACCTTCTGACAGGCCACAGCCGCTTCCTTCCACATCCTTGCCAAGTTTCATTCACCATCATTCATTTCATCTCTCATTAACTCCTCTCATGAGGTTGGCGTCAGGAAGGGCATCCGGCCGTAAAAACCATCGCCACAAAGACTTCCATCACATCTCATCCCCGACCCCGTTGGAAAAACGGGAATAATAAGGGGTAGACATACAATACATGTCAGTCTTTTACAATGTGTATACACATTTGCTGTACCAAGTTTCACTGCGTTCGGGTAGTCAAATCGCTAGAAAAGTCTATTTAAATATTTCAATTTCACTTGGCCGCCATGTTCGTTTTGTAGTTAACGGATTTTTGAAAGTTAAAGGTAAACTACTAGTAGTGCTCTTTATCACCGTACAAAATTGCAGGGTGATATCAGTAATTATTTCGGAGATATAGAATGCCGGTGAAATATTTCGCACAGCCGCCATGTTGTATTAGTTAGACGTAATAAAATTTGAAGGGCACCGTCGGGGTTGGCCAAAATAGTACTATGACCTTACCGAGTTTCATTGAAATCGCTCCAGCCGTTTGGACTTTATTAGGGATGACACACACACGGACGCACGCACACACATACACACACACACACACACGCACACGGACAAAAGGTGATCTCATCAGCCTATTTTTTCATAAATGAAAATAAGCTAATAAATAAACCGTATGAATCAGCTGCCCCTATTAATATTGTTTTATGCAGCCGAACTAGCGTTGCTATCAGGAAGGTCGATATTTCTCTGCGTACATCCCGTTTATTACTAATGCACTGCAAGCATATCCTGCAAACGATACTGAACAGTGTTACTTTTCCCTCGATGTGACTACATCCTACTGCGAAGGAAAATTAACAGTGTTTAGTATCGCTTGCGCGATATGCTTGCAGTGCATTCGTACCATATGGGATGCAAACAGAGAAATATCGACCTTCTTGACATAACACGCTAGTTGGGCTGCATAAAACAATATTATTAGGGGCAGCTGACTCACCCGGTATACACTGCCGGCCAAAAGAAAACCGTAACTCTTAAGCAAATGTATGTTGTCGAAAAGTGTTTCATAATATTACGTTCAATATAATGATTTCTGTTTACGTATCGGGGCGAAGGTCCACGTTTGTACATTCGGGAACAAGAATATGAAACGGTGCGTTTTATAATGGGATTTTGACGCGGAGCGTTGAATTTGGAATTTTATGGTGGTAACTCCATTAACTTTATAGCTTCGCGTTTCCACTATTATTGGGATGTGAGAATGGCGGTTTGGTGTGGCATTGTTGGGCTCTCATCTAATGACTTGTTATTGAGTGCTTCCTAGAGCATCAAGAAGTTCAGCTGCAGTAAAGATGAGTGAAGGCTGAATGTGCAAGGATGTGAAGGAAAGGAAAGAAGATTGTAGTTTTACGTGATCGTGAATCTTGTGATTATGAGCCACGGGACCTCCTTTTTACGTGGAATCCGAACCACAGGACATGACATTTCACTTCGAAAATCTCACATGCATTGACCGGGAATCGAACCCAGTCCTCCTTGGTGAGAGGCCAACAGCTTGAACGCTGCGCCACCACGCCCCATTATGTGCAAGGATGTGTTGAGGCGTTTTAATATTTTGGTTTAAGCACAAAATATTGGAAATAAAGTAGCGACATCTGTTCATAAAAAATGCCAAAAATTAAAGAACTTCATTTATACCAGCGGCTTCGGTGGCGTAGTTGGTAGCATGCTGAGCTTCTACGCCCAAGGTTGCGGGTTTAAACCCGGCCGAAGTCGTCGAATTTTTAAGAGCGTTAAAAATCCCTCAGTATGCCTCACTTTGGAGGGGAAGTAAAGCCGGCGGTGTAATGTCATAGATTAATGGCACGTAAAGAACCTTCCATTAATTACATTTGTGTGAAGCTAAATTATAGGTTATGTCTGACTAACGCTATTTGGTTCAAACGTTCGTCACCAGGAGCTGACTGCGGTGGTATCTACTAACCATGTTCAGAACTAGTTATCGTTGACGGTGGCGTTTGGTAGCAAAAGTAGGAACTTCTTGAAAATAATGTCTGCAGTCTTTACTTGAATTGAAAACAGATAACACACACTAATACAGCCATCACAATTAACACCGGTTATCAGACAGATTCTACACACACCCAAAGAACAGGGCCTTCATGACCGTGTTGTAGCAGCCCCTAAACTGAGGAACCAACCCAACCATTCGTTTATTTATACTCATCTGAAATGAATCTTGTAAGTGAAAAATGATCTTGCCCTTAAAATTAAGTTGCTGTATACCTTCCTTGCATTTAAGTTTGAAATTTATGCAAGTAAAATAATTTTGTGTTTATTCTTTGAAAATATTGAATATTGTGCTTTTTTTCCGGCAATGGATAGGTTTTTTTTTTTTTTTTTTTTTCGTGTAGCCTCCTGAGAGGCCGAGTGCAGGTCTTTCAAGTCGACGCCCGTGGGCGACCTGCGCGTCGGGATGAGAGACGGAATGGATGAAGATGAATGAAACTGGGCAAGGATGTGGAAGGAAGCGGCCGTGGCCTGTCAGAAGGCACCGTCCCAGCATTTGCCTGGTGTTGAAAATGGGAAACCACGGAAACCATTTCAAGGACGGCCGACGGTGGGGCTCGAACAGTGGATAGGTTATACCAGGTGAATTGGCTGCCCCTAATAATATTGTTTTATGCAGCCAAACTTACGTGTGTTATCAGGAAGGTCGATATTTCTCTGCTTGTATCCCGTATGGTACTAATGTACTGCAAGCATATCCCCATACGATACTGTACGCTATTATTTTTCCTTGATGTGACTACAGACTGTTCGAATAATATGATCGAGGGGAAAATACTAGTGTTCAGTATCGTTTTCGGGATATACTTGCAGTGCATTAGTACCGCACGAGATGCAAGCAGAGAAATATCAATCTTCCTGATAAAACGCGTTAGTTGGGCTGCATAAAACAATATCATTAGGGTCAACTGAGTCATCCGGTATCTTTTAATGACATGTGATTTTTACAGGCTACTTCTTCACATTTTCCAGTAATTGGGATCATATTATGCTGACCCATTGAAAAGGTGAAATATTAATTGTTTACATACGGCCTTTGTACTACAAGTTATCGACGAGTAGAAGGGGGCCATGAGCGGAAATGCTACAAACTGTATCAGTTTCATTGAGGAGAAAGAATAATGGCTGTGTCCCTTAAGACAGGACATCAACAATGGGGAAAAACGAAACAAGAGTCGAGGCACAGAAGAACAAAAGAGAAGAAATTCGAAGCAAAGAAAGTGGAAAAGGGATTAAGAGAGCTATCTCACCACTTCCCTTAATTAACGGCCGAGGGCCTTCCAATGGACGTGTCTCATGTGCTCTAAACGTTGAAAGGTATCCGCAAATAGCACATTACGCAGAGAAGACAGTAAAATGATAGTTGCGACAAGTTAACGTCACCAGTGGTTCATCGATTTAAAGAGTAATACAAGCAAAACGTTCACAAATATTAATTCAAAATTCACCATTGATCTTTGACGATTGTTTCGCCAATGATGTCCTGAAATGATGAATGGGAGTGATTCACTAGAGTAGGCGTTTCTTTATAAACAAGACGACATTGCCATGCATCTAAGCCTCTACGATAGTCCAAGACCTTAAAGAAAATAGTATGATATAACTAAGTTAAATTCTAATAAATAAGGAGGTGGATTCCAGAACGTTCTAAGCCATTTAGTTAAGTTTAGAATTAATTGGCCCACACGAACCAGAATGCAAAGAGTCATTGCACACAGAGGGATGTCCTCCAGAACGACCTTAGTCGTCTGGTTACCTAATGGCAAACATAAGATTGTTCCTAAAACCATACTGAATTAGCTTGTAATATGTAGGCCGTAAGTATGAATATTTGGAACACGCTAAATACTAAATTTACAATACATCTTGGAAAGGAAATAGACACCCTATGCTGTCTCATACTTTAGTCTCTTTAGTACCATACCACTTTGAATTTACCTTATAATCTACAGTGGTGCATATTAACTCTCGAGGTTCTTGGATCAATGCGTTTTTCTTATGCCAAATCAATGAATGTGAATTTGTATTTCTTTTGTGGTAGATTATATGAACTGAACAGATAATTCAACTAATGGCTAATTGCGAGTACAAACTTGTGCCACTATTGTTATGGACAAAACGCCCTCTTAAACTGCTGAAGTGTTTAATACGTTGAAGTGCCAGAAATTCGTCCTAGAAAAGTTCTTTGAATATACTGTACCAGTACGAGGTTGTCGTATTTTAACACCCATAAATGATATCAGACTGCGACGGCATTGAACACACCGCTATGAACTTTTAATGTCAAGGTTAAACGATAGCACTACTCAGCCCGACAGTCAACATATAAACAGGTAACAATTACATTGAAATAAATAGCTTCCTTTATTAAATGTTATGCTCAGTTTTTGATTTCAACTGTGTGTTCCCTTGAACTAATAAAATACACGCTCGTTGTTTTGTCTTAAGGGGGAAAGAATACATTTAGAAGTAGAGAAATAAAGGATTAGGAATAGATAATCATAATAACATAATTGAAAAAGACAATACTCAGAAAAAATATGGGAACTGTTAATTTGATGGCGGATTGGAACTTCTCAGCAACAAAGAAAGAAGGTTTTAATAATCTCGGAAATCATGAATAAGAGGAAAATGGCGTACCTGGGAAATTTGTGCAGAATAAACGACAAAAGCCTTACCAAACAGATAGTCACTTCTGGAGAAAATAACACTACAGAATGGATTATGGAAACACAGAGGAGTACGGAATGCTTCAAAATTTCAAATGTCCAATTTTCAGACAGAAATGCATTTAGGAAAATTAGGAAAAAATTGGAAAGGGCTCCAGTCAACGGAAGAACTAAGAAAATCAGAAGATCCTGGACAGAACAACAACGGAAACAGGCCAGCGAACGCACGAAGAAATACTGGACACAGAGAAACTCTGCACGAAGAAAACGAAATTAAATTGTAGCGTGATCCGAAGTGGCCAATTCGCTTGTGAAAATAAATAAATAAATAAATAAATAAATAAATAAATAAATAAATAAATAAATAAATAAATAAATAAATAATGCAGTCATAGGCTGTTTCGTGACCTCTCTAAGTTCATCTCGCAGTCTGGAGGTAGCCTGGCTCCAAGGCCTTGCGCCTTAGTGTACGTAGCTACCACGGTCGTGTTGTAACATTCAACAGTCATCGATGAAGTGGTCCGTTCAATGTATGCCACTGGATGCAATGAATACATTACAGATAATAGTTGAAGTCATCTTTTTCTTGTATTACAATTTTGAAAATTGGAGGCCTATTACTGCACTCGTTCGTGTCATTACATTATCCATGTCGGAGGAAAAGTGCATTACACCGTGCTCATCCTCCATTTGATATCAGCGCACTTGTTCCATTATGTGTTAATCAGATGAGCAGTGTACGCGAGAAACATACCAATCGATAGCTGGCCCGAATCCAGAGAAAGGTCAATGGAGTGAAAGGTGTTGTGTACAGTCTCGGCAGCTCGCTCTGCACCGTAACCTCGCCTCTGCTACCAAGGAGAAAGCACTGCTTCAGACTGAGATTTAAGTAACATGTTAACGAATAGTAATATTCAGATATTCTTCTTGGTCTTTTCCATGACGTTTGATCACTTTCCAAAGTCTTTTATTAACACCCTGTTCAGTATCGAGTTAACGTCGAGGTAATGATCGGGTGTGACGACGTCCGCAGAGGCCAGGTGCATGTATTTAGAGTTTACGTGACCTGTAAATGAAATGAATGATAACGTTACAAACACCCAATTCCCGAGCCAGGAGACGTTAGGGAATGAAGTTATAATCCCACGACCAGGTCGGGAATCAAACTCGGGTCCTTCAGACTAAAGTCAATCTGGCTACCCATTACACGGGAACAGTGTAGTTCCTGTCATCCAGGTGGCCCAGTTTCGATTTCTGGATGTACCATAAAGGATTTAACTACTTGTATCAAGGTTAGAACGATAAATAGCTTTCTAAGTTTTACCAATTCAATTTCGAGCAATTATCCCCACGATACTAAATAAAGCAACAACAACAAATGTAGCACTGGCGGAGGAGACTATTCCCGGTTTGCTAGTGAAATGTTGGTCCTCTTCCGTTATGTTTTTGCTATCATTGATTCAATCTAGAGACATTTTGATCATCAGCCCCATGCACCTGGGTGGAAACAAGATGCACTGGTAATGGCTACTGTTCCCGCGGGTCTGGCGAGTGAAAGTATTAACACTTGATTCCTTTCTTTAGTCTGGATCCTGGTAAAGTTTAAGGTCATCTATTTATACAGATAACAAGAAGTTCCGTGACGAACTAAAGAGCCTACTTTTCTTAAAATTTAAGATTCATGCCAATGATTAATCTATAAGGATCTATCTAGAATAATGACGAAATTAAGTTGGTAATATCGACATTTCTAATTAGTTCGAAATACTGTATACCTGGCATAATGTAGCCTAATAGAGACCTACAGTTGGCAGCCCTGGTGACTGAATATATTCTTAGTTCCATCTCTTAAGGTACAGAATACAAAATTTGGTTGAAGTCCAATGGATAGCATGGACGTTACATGCAGTTAAACATTGGATCTAACAGCGCGCGTAAAATCATGTTGGCAACAATGACATACATGTATTGGTCAGAAATAATCTGAAATAATATGATCTATTGTTGTGTCAATTTTGAATGAAATCCATTAGTTAGTATAGAAGTTACATGCATTTTAAAATTGGACATATCAGCAGGCTTAGAATCATGTTGGCAGCACTGACGTATATTAGTTACTCCAAATTAATCTAGAATGCCAGGTACTATACGTGTGCAAAGTTAAGAGCTATTGGCTTGCATACTTTCTGATATATTGATATTAGGGTAACAAAAATAGAGGCAATATTTATTAACAGTTGGCAGACGTGGTTACTCTTAAGAATCAGCATAGGCTATACATATCTGGCATGGTACACATAGCACACACGAAATTTGGTTGACATCCAAATGATAGTATAGAAGTTACATGTATTTAAAGTTGGATCTCTCTGCAGGCTTAGAATCATGTTGGTAGCACTGACGTATATAAGTTACTCCAAATTAATATAGAATGCCAGGTACTATACGTGTGCATAGTTTAAAGCTGTCGACTTGCATACTTTCTGATATATTGGTATTTGGATAAAATAAATTGAGAGCATTTATTAACAGTTGGCAGCCCTGGTGGATCTTAAGAATACGTTCAGTCATATCTGTTTATGTACACATAGCACATACGAAATTTGTTTGAAATCCAATTGATAGTGTAGAAGTTATATGCATTTAAAATTTGGACCTATCAGCAGGCTTATATTCATTTTGGCAACACTGCGATGTATGGCCTCCTGGAAATTAAACTGCAATATTATTATCTATACGTGTGCCAATTTTGAAATAGCTCTTATTCATACCTTCCAAGATATCCAACATGGAGCTCAAATTTCAATTGTGATTTTTCAGCAGTTGGTAGCACTGACATCATATTCAAATATGGCCGTGAGATATTTAGTTATAGATCTTTACTCCTACCAAATTTTGTTTCGATTGCTGCAGCCGTTTAGGAGTTTATAGGGGGGGGGGCGGACACACACACACACAGCCAGACAGACAGAAGGACAGACAGACAGACATACAGACAGACACACATTTGCCCGATCTCATAAGTCTACTTTTTCCTCATTTTTGCAAAATGTGAAAAGTAGGCTAAAAATATTTTCTCTTGGGAGTTGATATCGGAACGCAACTAATGCTTGTAATGTACTGATCGAAAGCCTTTGTTTACTTTTGCAAGGTTGTTGCACCAGCCAATCGATGGAGTCTAATGATATCACGCGATACGGTAATAACAATGAGCACTGTGTAAATTATGGAGCCTGTTCATAAGTTGTCAATATACAACCATTTCTGAACCATTGTTTTCTACCAGTACTTTGTCAATTTCTTTAAAACGAACTCTTATCATTGTCACAATAAAGACTGCGATGTGGTGATGATCATTCCATCAGCTCTCTCCTGTCAGCCCTGTATGAATACAGACCCTTAACTCCATTAGCTGTCCCCTGTAATTTCTGTGTGAATATAGCCCCAGATGTAGAATTGAGCATTATTTTGTGTAAGGTTCTTTTCATTTGGGTATTTGTAACAAAAATAATCCTTATAGCCTACTGTACTCCTTTACAGAAGAACAATATGACAAGAAGCTGATTATCAGCCGCAAGTGACAGAGCGAAGTGGACCAACATTACCACATGACAGGTATTTTTACTGACAATGGCATTATGTACAGTAATCGGAAGTTAATGTTTCCAGCTAAACTGATTTCATTTTATGCAGAAATAAGGGATTGGATAAATTGCCATACACGCGAGAGATATGTATTTGAAGGCAGACATTGTCTGCTTTCTTCTATTGATCCCTGTGAATTATACACTTACCGGTAGTGAAAATGAAAATCTACAGCCTGCTTCCAGTCAACCGACCGGGTCAGGGTATTGAATGAATGAATGAAGCCCACATCTAGCGGCGAGGATATGAACTGTGCCTGGGGCAATGATTAAATGAATGACAGATGAAATAGTGGATAGTGTTGGTGGAATGGAAGTTGTGACAGGGAAAGCTGTAGTACCAGGAGAAAACCCTGTCTGCCTCCGCTTTGTCCAGCACATATCTCACATGGAGTAACCGGGATTTGAACCACGGACCCAGTGGTGAGAGGCCGGCGTGCTGCCGCCTAAGCCACGGAGGCTTATACAATTAGTACTTGAACTAAATACCCAACGTGCAGTGGGTTCTATGCACCCAACGAAACCGACCTTATTACGAGGGAAGTTCCGGAAGTAAGTTTCGTCATTTTATTGCAAGAACAGATGATACACCAGGTGACACAAACAATCACTATAAGAATCCACTCCCGTGACTGGTTCAACGGCGGAAGGAGCGTCAGCAAAGGGAGAATGACGCATGTACAGAGCACCGACAAAGAGAGAGGAGCAGCAGCTCGGCGTGCCTGATATCATCCGGTCGGCCGCTGGTGTTGCATTTTCAGTGAAGGACGGCAGAGTGAGGAAGATGAAGATCGAAGTGGGTTTCCCTCCACATCCACTAATGGCACAACGTTGCTCGAGTATAGGACTGGTGTTGGTGGACAGGTGCATATGGGTGGCAGACGTGGCGTTCACACTGGTTATTGGTCAGGCCTGGGCTCTTCGCATGCTCCGTGATGTGTTGGGATACTGAAAAGTGTCCGCAAGATTGGTACCGAGAAACCTGATCCCGGAGCAGGCTGTGTGACAATTCCTTGCATCGCAGGGCACCGAGTTTTACCAGAGTGGTTTCTTCAAACTGATTGTATGCTACGACAAGAGTGTCTCAATAGCTGCTTCGGTGGCGTAGTTGGTAGCATGCTGAGCTTCTATGCCCAAGATAGCGGGTTCAAACCCGGCCGAAGCCGTCGGATTTTTTAAGAGCGTTAAAAATCCCTCAGTATGCCTTCCTTCGGAGGGGAAGTAAAGCCGGCGGTCCCATGTCATAGATTTACGGCATGTTAAAGAACTTTCCACTAATTACACCTGTGAAACTAAGTTGTATAGGTTAAGAAAGTAAACAACGCTCTTAGGTTGCTACGTTCGTTGCCAAGAGCCGACTGCGGTGGCGTCTAGTAGCTAAGTTCTGAATTAGTTCTAGTAGTCGTTGACGGTGGCGTTTGGCGGCAAAAGTAGGAACTACTTGAAATTAAATGTCTGCAGTCCTCACATGAATTGAAAACAGATAACACACACTAATACAGTCATCACAATTAACACCGGTTATCAGACAGATTCTACACACACCCAAAGTACACGGGGCTACATGACCGCGTTGTCGCAGCCCCTAAACTAAGGAACCAACCAACCAACCAACCAGAGTGTCTCAATGTCGGTGGCGACTATATCGAAACATAGTGCAAGGTGTATAGCTCATGATGCCATGCTTTATGTCAGTTTGGCAATAAAGGGTCCCTGGAAAAAATGACGAAACTTATTTTCGGAACCTCGCTTATAGAAACCCCACCCTGTTCTATGACACAGTTGTACCGTGACTCAAACCCTGTGGGTTATTTGAGTGTGATGTCATCCTTTGAAATGATACAAGACATTTTTCAGTGTTGCCTAATTCTATTAAAGAGCTTTTCAGTCGGTCAACACAAATTGTGCCCAATTGCATTGGGCGGGATATAAGTATTTATATACACTAACCTGAAAAAAAACAACAAGTTATTTGGATCACTGAGGGTATAATGACTTGTTTATTTCAGTTTAGTGTATATACATACTTAGCCTATATCCCACCCAATATAATTGGGCACAATTTGTGTTGACCGACTGGAAAGCTTTCTTGAAGAATGTCATCATTTTGAAACAATCCGAAAATGATCACTTATTGCATTCACTAACAATAAAACCTCAATTGGGTTATCACCAATGTGTTTTGGCGGATCCACCACTAGGAGATGATTCACATCATTGATATTGTTTTCATGAACAATACGAACGGTAGTCAAGAAGAATGCAAGTTAGACAATAATCTGACAATGCGTGTTACAGAAATAAAGCTATTCACTGAGCCAGCACATTCAATAATTAGAATACCTTAATCGACTGGTAGACAACTGATTGAACATATACAGTAACAAACTACCACCTTATTTGAGAAATGAGGACGCATTGAGACTCCGGTCCCATAGGTCCCAAGAAATTAGATTGTGGTCTGAGGGCTAAACTTCGTGAAGCTAAACTCAGAAGCTATAATTAATTTTGAGGATTGGAATATATTGGCATTTAGACTCGTGTACTTAGGTTGGTGTTGAGTTTGCCTAATCACCTCTGCTTATGTGGTGATTTACAGTGTGTTGAACTGTAATTATTAGGGTCTAGGATTGGGATAGTTGCTCTGGGACTCTCAATAAGGTACAACTTCGGTAATTACCTAAAGAGAGTGTGAGAAGATCTGAAAAATAATCCACAATCAGAATGACCACCCACTGTTGGCGCCGGGAATCAAACCTTCAATCTTCGAACTTCCAGCCTTGTGGGCCAGGTGGAGACTTCACAAGCATGGCCACACTGGGGGTTTGCATTTAGGACTGTAGCCACATATTACTAGTAAGTATGGCTTCCAAACTTGCCATAGTAGACATCCACTAAAATGAAGAATCTAGAGTTCATACACCTACCCATGTCTGTTTCGTGAAGAGGGTGATTGTTCCCAGCTGCTATAATTGAATTTATTACACTTTATGGTTAACTTGTGAAAGTAGAGTAGTGCAATGATCTGCATGCCTGTCCCTGCAGACCAATAAACAAGCGCCACGTGTTTCCAGCGGGGAAGGCAGTGTTTGCACTGTCAGCACGCTGAGCGCTGGGCCGCACGAGCTCTACACGCCAAATTGTGTTAACGTGTAATATCACTTAGCTCTCTCCGGGGGGCCAGGGTGCTGCCTACACGTTTTTAATATCCTCATGGATCTATTGAGACTCTTCACTTGAGTTATTAAAATCTCCTCAACGCGATGCTTCAGTTATCAAATACAAATACAGAGTCTGCAAGAAGTTGATTATTAATGCTTCGTTTGGAAGAGTCATTTTAGTTTTGGATATAGAGTAGGTGGCTGTTTTAAATCATGTCCTAGGTTCTAGTTGTTATTACCTTATTTTTCATGCTATTCCTTTTTGCTCTTGTTTTGTCGTAGATGGTTTTATTTGAATGCTCATATTAATGTTTGTTATTTTGCTAATTTTAATACGGTAGGCCTGTAATGGGTTAAAGAGAACTTTAGGGTTCTATTAATAATAAGAAAAGCGCTCCGCTAGTTGGGCGTTATTTGTAATGGGTTAGAGAGATATTTAAACTTGCCTCACTAGTTGGGCGTTATTTGTAATGGTTTATTGTATTTAGAGAATGTTACTGTTAATAGTAAAAGCGCTCCACTGTTGGGCGTTATATGTAATGGGTTAAAGAACTTAATAAGAAAAATGTTAATAAGAAACTGATTAATAAGCAAAGCTCATTATTTTAATAGTCGCCCACTTTTGGGTGATCAAAATGAAACATTTAATTGTGTATTAATCTAATAGTGTATTTGTATTGTTGTCAGCTTCACTAAAAAGTACATAATGTGTAGTATCATATGTATTGCCAGGGCGCCAGATCATTTATATATCATGATCAAAATAATATATTAAACCTCGGTTAAACAGAGGTAGAGCATCGAAATTCCTATCTCCAGCCGTAGTGAAACTTACGTAATCTAACCTTACGATAATTAGTTCAGGAGTATGGTGTTGCCCTATAGTAATTTCTAGCTACTAAAGGAAACCAGTCAAACATTTGAATTTAAAATGAATTTAATATATAAAAACAACAAGTGCAAAAAAAAATATATATAACATACTAAAGATAATAATAATAATACATTTAAATTAAAGAATCTACTGAATTTACTTGTATTATGGGTCTTGATTGGAAATTGGAGTATACTGAGTTAATTGAATAGAATATATTGAATTTAATAAGCATGATAGCCTTCTGATTTGACTGGAGTATAACTGTTTACATCGCTCACCGCATTGAAGATCTTTGTAGTTGGATTGTTGCGTAGAGAGTTCCAGATGGCCCTGATCTTCCTCAAAGTAATTAATTTATATGTGGATGACGGAATAAATTCCAAAAATCATCCCTGTGACAATAGCCTCGTACACAACCATGTCACAGTTTGATGAGACAGAATGTCTTATCAAATTCACATACTTAATAGTCAACTGTCTAGTTTAGAACTGCGTTATAGACTCCATCTCGCTACAAGTTCCTCTGCTCCACTCAGCATCATTCCCTCTCCTCCAGCAATTCAATAATAATAATCACCTTTCATTTGGGAGGCCGTCATATATATAACGTTCCCAGGTAAGGCACGTGTCTGTCACCTCTTCAGAAGTCGCTAGGCGATATAAGCCCGCCTTTCACATATCAACAATGACAATACTTCATTGTACCATTTCTCGGGAGGTTCAGACCACCTTTTGTATAAAGTTGCAAAGGACTCATTCATCTGCCCAGCATTGTTAGTGGCAAGTCTTCTTAGAATCCCTTCTTAGTATGATTTGTATATTGGTAGAATACTTGATGTGACAGACATAAGTGTCTATTTATGTCATTTCCAAGAAGCCGTGAATAAGCCGCCCTTCTGTGAACAACCCTCTTCTTCTCTTGTTCGAATTTTCTTCAGAAATAATATTCAGTCAAGCGTCTTAACTTATTTTAAATATAATGTGTATCGCTCCAAGTCCTTTCAATTGCCATAATATTCTACATTACCGCATAATAATAGATATAAATATATTAGTTAACATAATAACTAATAAAAGGTAAAATGTAAACTTAAAAAATATTGATAATAATAATAATAATAATAATAATAATAATAATAATAATAATAATAATAATAATAAAATATATAAAATTATTTCATTCTGGTCACAAATTGGGACCATCACAGGCCTACCTATTGTTTTGGTGATTTCATAGATTTGTTTGTTGTGCTTTGGTTTAATAAATTCTAAATTATGTTTTGCAAATAATTGTTTTTGTATACTTTATCTGGTAGTAGACTCATACCTACCAGTCCTGGTGTTAGCTGCAATCCATGTAAACATTCAGTCAGTGTTTTACATAGAATCCAACAAGACAGCACTGGATAAATGACTTTTAAGTCTTCTCTGTTTGACCCCATTCATTGGACAATTGTTAGGGGAACTTGTATATACACACATCAAAAAAAGTTTTGCATCACCTCGGTTCCCAGATCTCCGGCATATAGACGTTGACTGTGTATATTGTATCCAAGATACAGTCCCTTTGACTGTTCATAGATGTCACTAAAACTGCTCAAAGATGTAAACAACCATGCATGAGCAGGGCCTATTAGACGGAGGGGGTACGACAGCCGATCAGTTCCAGTCATTCCACCAGGACGAAGGTACGCTGCTCATGTTGTCTGTAGTTCTACCATGCCTAGAAGGTCAATACCGCAGTTCGATCGCGTCCGCATTGTTACTTTGTGTCAAGAAGGGCTCTCAACAAGGGAAGTTTCCAGGCGTCTCAGAGTGAACCAAAGCGATGTTGTTCGGACATGGAGGAGGTACAGAGATACAGGAACTGTCGATGACAGGCCTCGCTCAGGCCGCCCAAGGGCTACTACTGTAGTGGATGACCGCTACTTACGGATTGCCGCTCGGAGGAACCCTGGCAGCAATGCCACCATGTTGAATAATGCGTTTCGTTCAGCCACAGGACGTCGTGTTTCAACTCAAACTGTGCACAATAGGCTGCATGATGCGCAACTTCACTCCCGACGTCCATGGCGAGGTCCAGCTTTGCAACCCCGACACCATGCAGCGCGGTACAGATGGGCCCAACAACATGCTGAATGGACCCCCACGGAATTGGCATCACGTTCTCTTCACCGATGAGTGTCGCATATGCCTTCATCCAGACAATCGTCGGAGACGTGTTTGGAGGCACCCTGGTCAGGCTGAACGTCTTAGACACACTGTCCAGCGAGTGCAGCAAGGTGGTGGTTCCCTGATGTTTTGGGGTGGCATTATGTGGGGCCGACGTACGCCACTGGTGGTCATGGAAGGCTCCGAAACGGCTTTACGATACCTGAATGACATCCTCCGACCCATAGTGCAACCATATCGGCAGAATATTGGAGAGGCATTTGTCTTCATGGACGACAATTCTCGACCTCATCGTGCACATCTTGTGAATGCGTTCCTTCAAGATAACGACATCGCTCGACTACAGTGGCCAGCATGTTCGCCAGACATGAACCCTATCGAACATGCCTGGGATATGTTGAAAAGGGCTGTTTATGGACGTCTTGACCCACCAACCACTCTGAGAGATTTACGCCGAATTGTCGTTGAGGAGTGGGACAATTTGGACCAACAGTGTCTTGATGAACTTGTGGATAGTATGCCACGGCGAATACAGGCATGCATCAATGCAAGAGGACGTGCTACTGGGTATTAGAGGTAGTGGTGTGTACTGCAATCTGGACCACAAATGCTGAAAGTCTAGCTGTATGATGGTACAACATGCAATGTGTGGGTCTCATGAGCAATAAAACGAGCTGAAATGTTGTTTGTGTTGATCTCTATTCCCTTTGTATTTAACGGTTCCGGAACTCTTGGAACCGAGGTGATGCAAAACTTTTTTTGATGTGTGTATCTCAATTTACCACTGTTATTTATAGCAGAAATCAATAATAATGCAACCAACTGAGTTTTCTAGTTCTAAAAGGCGAAACATCGGGAAACTTAACATTTCTATTGACTTCACATGTGATGAAACTTGAGAAACTTGTTGGTTGGTTGGTTCTTAAGTTTAGGGGCTGCGACAACGTGGTCATGTAGCCCCGTGTACTTTGGGTGTGTGTAGGATCTGTCTGATAACCGGTGTTAATTGTGATGACTGTATTGGTGTGTGTTATTCTGTTTGTTTTTTTAAATTCAAGTAAGGACTGCAGACTTTTGAATTTTTCAATTAGTTCCTACTTTTGCTGCCAAACGCCACCGTCAACGACTACAAGTTCAGAACTTAGCTACCAGACGCCACCGCAGTCGGCTCTTGTCAACGAACGTAGGAACCTAAGAGCGTTGTTTTCATTCTTAACCTATACAATTTAGCTTCACACAGGTGTAATTAGTGGAAGGTTCTTTAACATGCCATAAATATATGACATGGGACCGCCGGATTTACTTCCCCCCCCCCCAAGGAAGGCATACTGAGGGATTTTAACGCTCTTAAAATCCGACGACTTCGGCCGGGTTTGAACCCGCGATCTTGGGCATAGAAGCTCAGCATGCTACCAACTACGCCACCGAAGCCGCCCGAGAAACTTCTTAGTTATGAGCAAGCAGAAGTGAGATGGAACTAAAGTTTGACAAAGGGTCTCGCATACACAAAGGATTGGTTCTCACCGACCATGGATGCTCACTCAAGAGTAACCTTAAAATAAGGCGCAATACTTTTCCTCAAATTAGTTTCTGTTTGATTCCAAAAAGGCATTTACTTCTTGGCTGTTATATTCAGTTTTTTCTCACATATCTGCAAGCCGTAAGCATTAAAAGGGTGCATGTAATCCATGATGTATACATTCGGAACACATTAGATCAGTATAGATTAGGAACAATTCTTGGTGTACATTACGAATGTAGGATGTCCACTAGGAACGTTTAAAATTGACTAAAGTTTAAAAAGTCTTAATCATTCATCACAAAACGTCATTGTTTGCAAATGCACGCATTTAGGGACAGTTGAAAAATATCCAATAATATTTAGAGGCCACGCCGGGACCATGACAACAACTAATGCTCACTGGTAGCACTTGAATCATGATGATCAAGGGGAAACATCAGCAATAATTAGGTTCCTTAGCTTACTGTAGGTCCATAAACTGCCTTATTTTGGAGTGGATTTACGTATGGGCTAAAACTATAGTAATTAATATTTATTGCAGCTAATGGCCGGAGTAAATAAATTAACATACAATATTACATCATTACATTGCATGTTCCATACTCCTCACAGCAAAATTTCTTCAAAGCTTCATATCGGAGTTGCGTGGTATCGATCACTGAATTTACCACGGTGAGCACACACCCAGTATGGATCTGGCCAATGTAACCGTTTTGTTTTGCACAGTTTATAATGAAAATTATGGTTGGATAATCTAGTGACTATGTGCATTAACTGGTACATTTTACGTATCTACTCTTTATATACAGTACAGTACTATTGCATCGGTAGCATACGATATGCGTACGGCTTGCAGATATGTGCGATAAAACTGAATATAATATCCAAGGTTTCTCCATATGAAACTGTTTTGCAGTTGTAATTCTTCTAATAGTTGTTCGTATTCTGGTGTGAACGGTAGAGTCATTTGTAAACGAAGTTCCTCTATGTAAAATAATTCCTTGTCAACTGGTTCGCCAGACATGAAAGAGTGTGTTTGGAAACACATGATGCCTTCTTCATTACATTGCTTTAACTATCTCTAATATTGCGAAGTGAAGACAATCTAGGCCATACTCTAAAATGGGTCTTATCTTCAACTGAAACTATTTCAGAGCTGTCATAAGGAGGAGTCTATTCAGATGCTTGATAACCTTCATCACATTATTGCCGCAATGGCTCGGTCTCTAACGTGTCGTGTATAACATTGGTTGAGGTCTGTAGCGTAACGCTCAGGTACTTAATGGTACGTATATTTCTCAAGGGATCGTTTCTCGTCTTGAATGCTGCTGACCTTCTACCCTTCCTAAACGTCATGGAAAATCGCATTTTTAGCCAATTTTCATTTATGAAAAAAAAAAAGGCTTATGAGATCACCTTTTGTCCGTGTGTCTGTGTGTGTATGAGAGGATTTTTGTGTGTCCCCTTGATAACTTCTAAACGGCTGGAGCGATTTCAATGAAACACGGTAAGTTCATAGCATTATGCCGGGTGACCCCGACCGTGCCCTTCAAATTTTGTTACGTTTCACCAATCCAACATGGCGGCTGTGCGAAAAAAAGGCTTATGAGATCACCTTTTGTCCGTGTGTCTGTGTGTGTATGAGAGGATTTTTGTGTGTCCCCTTGATAACTTCTAAACGGCTGGAGCGATTTCAATATCTTCGAAATATTACCGATATCACCCTGAAATGTTGTACGGTGATAAAGGGAACTACTATAAGTTCACCAATGTGACGTTTGAAAATCTGGTAACTACAAAACGAACATGGCGGCCAAGCGAAGTTGCGACTTTTAAATAGACGTTTCTCGCGATTTAACCAACCAATCGCAATGAAACTTGGTACAGTATATGTTTATACACATTGTAATGCAACGACGTCCAACTTCGTTCAATTGTTTACATAACCTCAAAAAGGCGGCTGAGCGAAATACTTCACCGGCATTTTATATCTCTGAAACTATTATCGGTATCACCATGAAATTTTGTACGGAGATAAAGGGTACTACTGGAAGTTCATCTATGAGACTTTCAAAAACCTGTTAACTACAAAACGAACATGGCGGCCAGGCGAAGTTGAAAGTTTTAAATAGAATGTTCTCGCGATTTAATGATCCAAACGCAATGAAACTTCGTACAGCAAATGTAATGCACTGGTATCTAATTTAGTTCAATTGTTCACGTAACCTCAAGTTGTGCGAATTTCGAAAATTAAGTTTTTATTTCTTGTGTTCTAATTATGCGATCGAAAGCAACATTTGCATAATGAACGTACACAATAATCATCATCTAATAGTACATAACTCTATGATCTACATGTATTAAAATCCAACATGGCGACCATCCGAAATATTTAGATGGTTCTCAATATCTATTAATCTACTACAGCAATCAAACTGAAATTTTGTAAGTGTATAGAGGCTATAAGCATAAGTTCACCTATGGGACGTTCAATAACCTGGCGAGCGCAAATCCAACATGGCAGCGACGCGAAATTTAAACATTGAAATAGACGTTTCTTGCGTTTTAACCATCCGACGCAGTGAAACTTGATACGGTATATGCTTATACAAGTTTTAATCGACTGGCATCTAATTAATTTAAATTATTTTCATAACCACAAGATGGCGGCTGAGCGAAATTGTAAAATCCCGCTTTTATTTCTTGTGTCCTAATCATGCGATTGAAGTTTGAATAAAACTCCTACACAATAATCTTCATGTAATAGTACATACATCTAAGGCCAATAATATAAAAATCCAACATGGTGACCATCCAAAATATTTAGACGGTTCTCAATATCTACGAATCTATTACAGCAATCAAACTGACAATTTGAATGTTGATAGAGGCAATTAATATTAGTAGGATATATGAAAATAGGCTAATTAGTTCTTTACGGAACTACTTGTTTTTCATTAAAATGAAGTTCATTCGTTTCCTCCTATTCCATTAACAGGTCAAAAGCTGCTTGTAGCTCTTGCTATGATTACGAAGCCAACACCGCATCGTCAGCATACTTGTACAAAATTATATTACAAAATGGCCTAAGAATTTGGACCCAGCTATAGACAGTAAGAGACGCAAAGGTTGATGGATGGTACGGTATATTAATCAAAATAAAGGTATTGATTAGGCGGAACTTTTGCCACAATTAATAGTCACGGTATATTATAACGAAATCAAGGTGCCGGTAGACCTAAGAGGTGTAGTATCGCACGTGGTTTGCGGACAATGATAATTACCGTAAGATAAGAGGCTAGATTCATGTGTATGAGTATGTCTATGTATGTATGTATGTAGGCTATGTAGGCCTATGTGTAAATTGTTTTTACACACTGAGTCTGCGACTTTATTAGGGTAAGTTCTGCGCTGAAGATCAAGCTAATTGCCATTTTGTTATATTTCAGCTCATAAGATCTATTGCTGGTTCTGACTCGGCGATGATCATTTGGTTATTAATATTTTATCTTCTTTGCTACCTTAGTAATTTCCGCTTTCTGCATCTTACATTTTTAGTTGCATCCTTTCAGGGTGTAGCACAGCTAAAATCACCGGACAGTCTGCATTGTTAATGAGGCTGCAGTTGATGTATATGCCTGTCTCAACGCTCTTTTGAAGACTCGGCTGATATAAATTAAAAAGAAGTGAGAAAATATGCATACATTACCTGTCGGACATTTCATCATGTTAGATAGCACAAGCTAATAGAGTACAGTAGTTGTAGGTTAACCTTCCATAATTTGGGCCACCAACTGGGTCTATTTTGCTGTCAGGAATTCAGTACTCAGAACCAGACTAACGTAAGTCACATTATGCCAACTTTTCAGGAGAGCATACAAACTGTAGAAAATGAACTCTATGTCTGACTGCATGGCTAACACTTGAATTAGGCAGCAAAAAGCTATTGACATTATTAAAGTTGTATATACTTATCCCCTTTATTGGTATTTCCTTTAGAATTAACGCAATATTCAGTCGGGACAGGACTTACTATTTTTGGCTGTACTTATGAAATCGTTTTAGGACTTAAGACTGGACTTGCGTTATATTGGCTGTACTTATAAAATCGTTCAAGGACTTAAGACTGGACATGCGTTATATTGGCTGTACTTATAAAACCATGTTTAGGACTTAGCACTAGACAAGGTGAGTTAATGGGACTTGCGTTTTAATGTATTCTTAACACTTCAGAACCACAATGACGTAAGTGGATTTAAGTTTGTCTGGCTCAATCATAGGTTGGGACTTACGTTCTTACAACCCTTAGTAAATACAAAACGCGATGTTTCACCGGACGTAAGTTGTAATGGCTTAATGTAGAATCAAATTCTACATACAATGATGTAATAACATGAAAATCGTAAGTTTTGGACTTACGTTCGTCTGGTTCTGAGGTACAGAATTACCGTTAACGTTATAGATTAATTGCGTTTCTAAGAGTGGTGTTTATTTGAATGCACTACATGCGTAAGAATGGAAGGCACCCCTTTCCAGTTAGAAGTGCAGTGCCTCCACAAACTAAGCTACGCAGCTTCCAGGTTTTCAGACACACGGATTTTTAAAAAAACTTTCTTTGTATGATGCTTTGAGTAAGCAAGAGATTCTTTCCATGTTTTGAAATGCCACGTATCCACCTGTTGGTGTAGTGGCTTGCATTCTTGACTGTCACCCCGGAGGTCCGGGTTAGATTCTAGGCTCTGCCAAGAAATTTAATTCTGATCTGAGGGCTGGGACGGGATACACTCAGCCTCGTGAGGCAAAACTGAGAAGAAGTGGGTTCGATTTCAACCTCAGCCATCCTGGAAGTGGTTTTCCATGGTTTACCCTCTTCTACTCCAGGTAAATGCCAGGACGGATCTTAACTGAAGCTATGGACGCCTCCTTCCCGATCTTCACCTTAATTTAATAATTCAGACACCACAATAACACATGTTGTCAGACAATTTTTAAACTCACCCAAATTACATGGATATCCAAGACCCTCATATGAATCAACAACAACCGCAACAACATTTCACGTATATCGTCGCGTTTGTAGCAGAAACAGACTACTGAATGAAGTGGTTGTAGTAATGCCATTGTTCAAAGAGAATATGACGACTGAGCGCTTGTTTCCACCTGGGCCGTTCCAAGTCCCACGTCCGTATTAAAAGCGATGCAATTTCCCCTTCAAATGTATTTGAGGAAATATTGGACCACGATTATAACCTGATGGCACATGTGCACGCAATGAGTTTCGTATTCGGGCGAGTTCATGTGTTGCAGCCTGATTGAGAGGGGTGAAACGTTCACTATTGGCTATTTCTACATAAATGTTTACATTGAATCTGAAACTGAGCACGTTAAAGTGTCTCCCAGGAGCACATCAGCAGAAACCCCCTCCACTACCTTCCTTCTCCTCATTTCCCCTCAAGTATATATGCCTTCCTTGTAATCTGACGATCGGGAAATTCATGTCCGCGATGTTCCCTTGTCAGATTAATACCGATTAATACAACTTTTGTGCATTGTTTTTTAAAGTGTGAACTGGATTTGTTTCATTCGCTGAATTTCTGCTCATATGCATTGAAATGTCACGAAGAGATAAATTAAATGTGGTCACTGAGCTATCAATATCCTCCAATCAGACCGTACGACGCTCTTCCGCGTGACCACACTGCCGACACACATTATCGAGTTGCCATGCGGTACAAACAGCACTTCTGAAAACATTCCTCTCCACAGCACAGGCTAGACTGCTGCCAGGGACTGTGTTTCCACCCAACACAGGAGGGGAGAACACTGGTATAACTGTTGTACCTTATTACGATAGCATGGGTTCGATTCACGTCGACAGATGTACAACATTTGCCATTGAAATGATGTACCCGCAGTGGATTGTACGTATGCTACGTAAACGCATAATTGCTGACCTGTCCTAGTCTCATTCAGTTCGGCAAAAAAGAAATTCCCGGGATATTGGTAGACGAAACTCTCGTTCCTTGAAGGTCGAGGTTCAGTGGTACTTTTCTGTGCATGATTCTCTAGTTACATTTTTTATAATCATCGTTATTGCCATCATCAACATAATCAACATCATCACATCATTGTCATCAATATTAGACTATCATCATTATCGTTGTCATCATTATCATTGTCATCATTATTATTATTATCATCATCATCATCATCATCATCATCATTATCACTGTCATCATTAGACTATCATTGTCATTATTATCATCATCATCATTGTCATCATTATCATCATAATAATTTTCAACATTATCATAATAATTATCACCATCATCATCATCATCATTGTCATCATTAACATCATCGTTGTCATTAACATCTACATGGTTTCTTGACATATCATGTGTGACTGCAGCGTGGACTGTGAAGATATAATTAACAAGCAGTTACATACTGTAGTTTGAGATTAGCTTAAGAATACTCGCTAGATAAATAGAGTTTAAAGGAACTTCTGCAGGTAATGATACAAACCCAGCAATCTGGAAATTTTAGATCGTGTACTGTAGCCAAAACCATTCGCTTATTATTCAATATACACGTATCTATCATAAATATAATTGTTCTTCTTTTGAACTACAAATTAATGTCTAAATTTACTTTTTAACTACAGACCTTCTGCTTTGCAACTTGAATTACTCTGCAAGTACTGTCTCTATTCTAACAGTGAATGCCGGATGTTTCTTAGCATAAAGCTGTTTTATGGCCGCCATTGCTACACAAAGGAAGGCGAGCGTATTCCGGGTACAGTAGTGAAGTTAACAATGCACTAACAGTATGCCAAATGGTAATGAAGTTTATACATAATGACTTACATGAAGGGTAATAAATTAGTTGATGTGCATGTGAGGCTATAGAAATAGCGTAGCGTTTAGCCGAAAACAGTTTAAGACGCACTAATTAAGTAGATTTGCCGTGCATGGTAAAGAAGGCAATACCATAAATTAAGCGAACTGCTATTCCCGAGCTCGTAATTGCTTTTGGAACTATCCTATTAATTGAACCGAAAATGAGCCCGGGATCAAATATCTTACGTAGATTAATGGAAATCCAGGACTAAGACCCCTTCTGTTCATCTACAATACATAGGTATAATCATTAAGGGTTGATTTATTAACTGTAAATGCTTTGCAACGAATAAGCTGATAGGAATTTTCATTCTGGCGTACCTTTCTCAGAATAACTTTTAAATTGATACATTTATTGAATGTTAAAAAGTAACGGACCCATAAACAAAAAGTAGATAGCTGATGAGTATTACCCATCTGACTAATCATTGTCGTTTTAAAGAGAGTGTGCTGCCAACAGTTAATCTCTGTGTGACTGTACCATAACAATTATTATGGTACGTAAGACATTTACTCTGACACCTAATTTACAACTTCATCTTTCTGAACACATCTTGATTTACTTTCCCGTCGCCATTAGCAACGTTTATTGGTGACATCTTCAGCTGGACGACAATCGCCATTGGATCATGACTAGAAACACGTCAACTCCACTATAGGAATTATTCCCTATAGTGTATCCAGCATGAAAAGAAGAAAATAGAAGAGGATTTTTTATTTATAAGTCCTAATTTATTTACCTACGTCTTTTGGCCTTTTAAAATATCAAATTTAAACTAAAACAAGTAGTTCCGTGAAGAACTATATAGCCTATTTTCATATATCCTACTTATGTTTATAGCCCCTACCAACATACAAAATTTCAGTTTGATTGCTGTCATAGATTAATAGATATGGAGAACCGTCTAAATACTTCAGATAGTCGACAATTTGGATTTTAATATATGTAGGCCACAGAGGTATGTACTATTAGATGAGGATTATTGTGTATGTTCATTATTGAAACGTTGATTTCGATCGCATGATTAGAACACAAGAAATAAATACTTAATTTTAAAATTTCGTACAGGTGCCATCTTTAGGTTATATAAACAATTGAACTCAATTAGATGTCAGTGCATTGACATTTGTATAGTCATTTGCTTTACCAAGTTTCACTGCGTTCGGATAGTTAAATCGCGTGAAAGGTCTATTTAAATGTTTCAACTACGCTCGGCCGCAATGCTCGTTTTGTAGTTGACTGAAATTCACATAGGTGAACGTCTAGTAGTGCCCTTTATCACCGTACAAAATTTCAGGGTGATATCAGTAATACATTCGGAGATATAGAATGCCAGTTACATATTTCGCACAACCACCATGTTGGATTGGTGAAACGTAATAACATTTGAACAGCACAGTCGGGGTCGGCAGAAATAGTACTATGACCTTACCGAGTTTCATTGAAATCGCTACAGCCATTTAGAAGTTATTAGGGGAGGAGGCACACACATGGACGCACACACAACACACACACACACACACACACACGGACAAAAGGTGTTCTCATAAGCCTATTTTTTTCATAAATGAAAATAGGCTAAGGAGTTACAACAATAAAGGTAGTGTATTCCTTTTTATTTCCTGCAAGTTGTATTTTCTATAATATCTTTTTCTGTTTTGTGTCTTGATTTGTTGTTGTATTAATTGATATGCATGCGTTTGGGGTTACTCTTTCTACCAATCTATCTTCTGTTACCATTTTTTATTTTTTTATTTTTATTTTTTATTTTTTAAGATGTGTTGTTCCAAACTGAGGCAACCTCCATCTATCAGTCTTGATTCACGTGGGCGGTATTTCCTAACTTATCAACTTTAGTTCTCTTTCCCCTACCGTCCAAGTCCTTAGTATAGTTCCATATGAACTCTGATTATAGTGCCGCCATCGTTACTTCTTGACAGTTCACCGGCTGGCGATACAGTGTTGCCAGTCCACTAACGCTAATCAGCTGACGTACATGAATATAGCCGTAAAGTTAACAAAACACTCGTAATGTGAACAGATATATTTACACACAACATCATACTCGTGAATAAGTACATAGTAGCAGAAATTACACGTATACTGTGGTTAACAGAATATTTCTGATAATGAAGCAGAAAAAAATTGCAACATGAATTACTCACCATTACCGTCTCGCATCCCGAGTCGAAGATGTTCAGAGTTCGAGAAAATGTATTATAAACTTATAAAGGGAAAACACCACTCATTTCGGAGTCACTATTGCCGTCTGACCCCACTCAATGAGCACATTCTTTCGCTGCCATTGTTGGAGTTTTGTCGTGAATGACACTATGATACGGGGCATTGTCCATAACAATTGTGCTCGCACATTGCTAATCATTTCCCGGGTTTGACTCCTTAGTGGAGTCCCTTGTCCTAAGGCCTTTCCTCTCTTGGCGCGTGGCTTCCTCGTGCTAGACCCCGGCCGGCATGACACTATTAGGCCTACACATGTGCATGGCAAAAATAACACAAACACTCACCTAAAGCTAACCTACAACAACACGTAATTATACTACACTATGTCAAACGACAAACAAATACTAAGCTATTAAATAACAACAGACTAGATTAATATAAAAAAGAAACAAGATGTTCAGTAAAGAACATATAGCCTACTTTCTCCTAAATGTATGAGTATAGTTATAACTCGTTGTTATTATCAAAGAGTATAATAGAACTATTCTTTGTTGAAGACCTTAGAAACGATTTACCTCTACCAAACGCCACGACCTAGATAAAAACTGCTACCATCATTGAAGAAAGAAAGAAAGATAAGAAGTATATCAAGAATGTTATGGATCTGGAGACATAATCGACCGGACTGGCGGCGTGGCTCAGCGGTAACGTTCTCGCTTGCTGGGCCCTAGGTTGCAGGTTCGTATCCTGGCGCAGTCAGCTGGCATTTGAGGGTGCACAAATGCGAGGGAGCCGTGTCAGTACATTTACTGGCACGTTAAAGATCCCCTTCGGGCCAAAATTCCGGCACCCCGGTGTCTCTAAAAGCAGCAGTAGTTAAAAGGGATGTAAAACCAATAACATTATTATTATTATTATTACGACCTGCCGTGGGCAACATCCAACTTTGAGTTGAGGCATGTCTTTACACGTCTGGTTGTGCATGGCTTTCACAACCCTAATTGAATTAACAAATCTTTCCATGACCCTACAGAGACGTGTGTATACAAACTATGTGGATATTTTCGATAATATAATCCTAACAGAGCGAGCGCATTCTAGCGGCCAGAATAAGAAACTTTTCAATAAAATCTGGAAGTTACCTTTTTGGCAGCTAGATGTCTCGAGTAAATCTGCTGGCGAATTATGTTTTAATTAAATATATATTTTACACCATAATGTGGACAATATAACGCTTAATAACATTTTCAAGTAACGCAAAATAGGCTGTTACAAACCCTTTAAAATAAAAAGTTAAAATGTATCGTAGTATCAACTTGTCATTCTTCAAATTCGATTCGCATAGAATGATAATGGTATAGTAATCAGTGGATCCCCACGTAGACTAGTCGGGACATCTAGTGGTGAAATATCGAACAATATAATCCTAACAGAGCGAGTGCATTCTAGCGGCCAGAAGAAGAAACTTTTCAATAAAATCTGGAAGTTACCTTTTTGGCAGCTAGATGTCTCGAGTAAATCTGCTGGCGAATTATGTTTTAATTAAATATATATTTTACACCATAATTTGCACAATATAACGCTTAATTTTAAAACATCTGAGTCATTACAAAACAATAAACATATAACATTTCAAGCAAAAAACCTAGCTCTGATCGGGTTTGAACCATAGGCATCTGAGCGACAGGCTATCGCTCTACCACTGAGCTAATTGTGTCAACGAATATAGTTCTATTTAAAATGACTTACATAGAACTTGTTAGCAAATAATGATTTATACTAAACGATTTCATCACTGGAGTATATTATTTATATATAAAGCATTTCATACAAAGTTTATTTATTTTTTATCAGTACGCTATATTGCATTCAATACTCAAATTAGTGAAATATAAGTCAGGCACAAGATATCCGCTGCCATCTTGTCTTATTACTGAATCAGTTCAGCTTTTTAAAATCACGTCTGCACTATAGTATTACAAAATAAACTTTTAATTTCGTACGTGCCTCTTCCTTTAGAACAGTTAAAACGATTCTCGGCTCGATAATCGGAACTGGTGGGTCCCATGATATGGATTATAAAGTTTGCATAATTCACACGGCCGCCATCCTGAAATGGTATGGCGGACGAGCTTGTAGTTTGGTCACAAGACGCATCCTATACGAAGGTATGTTGTTACCAAATTTGGCAGAGATCGGATGATTTGGTTAGTCGTTATTTGATTTTACGTTTTGAACGTTTGAGTGGCCGTCATTCAGTTTTAGTAAAGATCGCGGCGATATAAAACATGACACTGAGGTGTCCTTTGCTAGTGCTACCTTTGTACCAAATTTCGTTCAATTCGCATTCACCGTGTTCGAATTGATAGGGGGGGGACAGACATTCAGAGTACACGCACTCACACACACACAGACACACACACACACACACACAAGTAGTGGAGTGATGCCGATTCTAACCCCCCCCCCCCACCACTACTCCCAATGCGAGACGATAATTCCCGAACCCGTTGTCGGAGATTCACGAATAAAGTGTCGTTGGACTCGGGATGACGGGGGCTTTGCTATGGACCACTCGTTATATTTTTGAATTTTTTTTGTTTTTTTTTGTTTTCGAAAATAGGCGATAGTTTGAAAACCAAACAGGATAGAACGTTGTGCCATGGCTCAAACGAACAGTCTTTATGACCTTTATTTTTTGTAATAAAACTTTTTTATTTTTTATATTTTTTTGAAAACACTCGAATTTTGAAAATCCTATATTTTGGAAACTAGGAACTCTACAAAAAAAATTGTTTAACGTAAATCAATGGTCCCTACCCCCTCTACCCCCAAAATAAATTTCAAGTCTCTAGGATGAAAACCTGCAGTAGTGGGATGATGACAGAGCTGCTTCCAAAAGCAAGTGGTGAGCCCCTGCGACCTTGGAATGGAAGGAGCCATGCTAGGAGGGCGTGCTTGGATTCGTTTTTTCGTCTCGTCGTGCTCTTTACGGGAATGTCGGTGTCGAAAATGTGAAAATCTGGAAACACAGTCTTTTTGGGGTAAAAACGTGATTTTAGACTTTTTGCTATATCTCACGAACCAATAACGCTAGAGGCGTGTTCGACAGGTCCAAGGACTCGGGGTAACGTCCTCTCTGCTATGGACTACTCGTTATAATTTTTAATAAAATTGGAAACTCGGTTTTGGGGTAAACACGTGTTTTTTGTGATTTTGTTGATATGTCACGAAGCAATAACGCTAGAGGCATGTACGATGGGTCCAAGGACTCGGAGTGACGTCCTTTTTGCTATGAACTACTCGTTGTAATTTTAAAAAATTTTGGAAACGCGATTTTGGGGTAAACACGTGTTTTTTGTGATTTTTGCCGATATCTCACGAACCAATAACGCTAGAGACGTGTACGAGGTGTCCTAGGACTCGGGCTAACGCCCCCTTTCAAATGTGGTAGATATTTTTTTTCCAAAAAGATAATTCACAAAGGGCCTAACGCCATACATGTTGAAAAAACGTTTTCTTTTTCTTTACCTGTTTATAATTTTCATGGAGCGTGGTGGTTGAGAGAGACGATACTGCTGGATGTGTGTGTTTCAACAAACCTGTCGCTGACCAAGGTGGCTGTGTTCAATAGATCAATTGATATTTCGACGAGTCGGTGTATGACAGAGCGAGGGTGCGTTTTCTGATATTTTACCTTTAACGTGTAAACGGTGATGAGAACTAGGTTCTATGTTGGTCGAAGCGAGTAGAGAAAATAAACTTGCCGACGAGCAGGAGGTGAATGTCATTTGAGATTATTGGAAGGCGTTAATCTGATTTGACAACAGGTGCAATGGAAAAATGATCATCGTGGTGGCAGGGAAGTGCGAAAGGCGTGCACACATGTGTGAAACCACAGGCATGCTAAACCAGTGACATCCTGTCTTGCTTCGTACGTGACAAAATGCAAGTTGACGTGAAATTTGATCTACCGCAGGTGTTCGCTTGGGACGTTATCTATCTACATGCGCGATAACTGTTAACAAGTTACATCCTGTTTTGCTGCGTACGTGACAAAATGCTAGTTCAGGTGAAATTTGATCCGGCACAGGTGTTCGCTTGGGTGTTATCTGTCCACGTGCACGATAAGAGAATGTTCAAAGCGTGGGAATCGCTGAATCAGTAAAAAGTATGATGCAACTTGTCGGAATGATGTCACAACCAATAGATAGGCAAGAGCTGCAAACAGCAGTGGTGGGAGGTGAAGGGAGGGAGAGGGGAGGGGGTGATGTATGAGAGAGCACAGGAGGAAAGGGAAAGACAAACATGTATGAACATGCATGAAGCGCGGAGCGCTGTATACATAGAGCTATAGGTGGTGTACAACATGGGTGAATAAATAAAAAGTACACAGGTTCACACAACATGTAATTTATTGATCCAGGAATTAAACGTAGAGTTAGACCCTAACCATTTGACGTAGAGTTTATTTCCTTTTTGTTTCAACACTTTTTCCACAAGATAGTGCTGAGGAAATGCTGTTTTCTGAAGTTCATGTAGATAAAATCTACCTTTTATGGGTTGATGGTTGAGGTCCTCGAGTAAATAGGTGACTGGAGTGTCCAAGTAGACTCGACGAATTCGAAATAGTTCAGTCCCCCACTGAGGCGTGTAGCCCTTATTGAAGGCAGACTTAAATTTGCTCACACGAACAAAATCCCCAATGTTCAGTCGGTGACGTTTAGGATCAGCTGTTTTTATGGGGTTAAACAGTTTATCCAATCGCTGAATATTTTTAGTTACGAGACGTGGCTTGGTCCCAATCGTTCTATGTTTGGTGTCATTGTAACGTGATACTAGCTCAGGTAACATGTCCAACCAGCGATACGTGCCCTGAGCTGTAAACGCTTTCCACATATGGGTTTTCAATGTTCGGTTGAACCGCTCGACCACACTGGCTTTCAGATTGCTGTACGTGGTGTAATGGTGAATATCCTTAGATTTGAGAAAACTGGAGAAATCCTTGTTGAAAAATTCTTTCCCCTGGTCGGTTTGTAGCAGCTGAGGTTGACGTTTGGAGTGTTGAATAATATGTTGAAAGGCCTTGGTAACTAGTGGGCCAGACTTGCGACGCACAGGTTCAACAAAGGCCATTTTGGAATAGACATCAATGACGGTCAACATATAGCGTACACCGTCGTTAACGCCAGCATAGGGTATCATTTCAACCAAGTCAGCCAGCCAAAGTTCATCCACACCTCGTGAAATCACCTTGAGTCGCGGATAGTGACGCCTAGCTGAGCGATGCAACTCGTGAGCAATACCCATTTTAATGGGTGAGGGCTTAAACAATAATTTTGGCATTTCGAAGTTCTTGTTCAATTTCTTGAATTTCCCAATCGTGACCGGTATGGCCAGCTTGACGTGAGGCATGCAACAACTGTAGCCGCTGGACGAGCTTATTGGGATTGTGCCAGTAGGTAACATCCACAAGGGGTTTTAATGGTTTAAATGTCACTCCCGAAGCGGATGCTTTACGACGAGTACTTTGACTGGTGGGAAACATTTTTGCAATGATGGTTTTATATTTTTGAGATATATTGGCATTCACTTGTTGCGTGGGATCATACTGTCTTTTGTGGGCATGGGTATCCAATAAAATGGATTTATATTTGTCAAGATCCTCTGACGTATAATCATGGGAAGAGGGGGTCCGAGAAAAGAGCAGCTTTAACAGTCCTGGCGTTAATTTATAGTTGATGTTTTTAATGACAGCTTTAGTACGAGCAAATTTAATGGATGAATCGCCAATTTTAAAACTATCATCCTCATAGCGAACACCATACGTGGTATCTGTGTTTCCAATAAATAGATCGGTGAAATAGGGTTCCAATGTTGATCCATAATATTTTATTAAAATGGTTTTCAGTTGAGCTTTATGTTGAGGGGTGGCCAAGAGTTGTGAAAACGGAGACGATCTGGAAGGGCAAGGTGTTTCGACCATGGCCAAGGATTTCTTTTTTCTCAAAAACTCTGCAAGGGGCGCGGCCTTTTTTTGAGGCGTAAACACTTGTTCCTCCTCATCCTCAACTTCACTAACACTAGTCAAATCTTCCTGTTCCTCTTCCTCTTCCTCAGGGTCCTCGTGCAGCGTCTGCGTGGCTTGTGAAACGGTGGGTAGCGTTTCAGATGGCTTGAAAGAGGGTTTCAACATGGCTTTTAGCGGAGGTGCTAAATGTTGTTGAATAAACAAAGCATGATTGGCACGTGATTGTTTCAATTGACGAAACTTTTGGCGAATAGTATTTTTTGCTCTAATAATATGCTTTTTCAATTGACTCTCTGCTAACGCCATGGTGTCTTGACAAATGACTTGATGGGGAATGAGACAGGGCCTTAAATAGCAATAAAATGATCAAACCCTAAGCGATACCGTCCTTGGTTGAGTTCACGTTGTTTATCAATCACTAAACAGGCATGACGTTGAGTGTTCCAGCACTTGGCACACAATTCTGTAAACATTTGAAAGGTCATATCCGGATTCACATGTTCATTATAAATGTGACGAGTGTTCCTCTCATCCTGGCGAAATAAAACAATGACATTGGCATTGTCAGGAATCAACTGTTTGGACATTTTTGAATACGTTTGTCCAAGATAGAAGCAATCGATATGTTTGTGACGACCCATGCTGAAATAGCTTTGAATGATGCCTTGACGTTCAGTGGATACATCATCGAAAATCATGAGTGAATCAGGCTTTACCTCATCCGGTGAAATCACATTTTCTTGCATGGAAAATGTGAAATAACCCATATTCTCTTTTTTGTAATCCAGACATGACTTGATCCAGAAACACGTAGAGGGGTTGGTAGAGAGATTTTGCAAAAATATAAATATTTTGAAAACGCAGACCATTGGGCGCTGTGATGAGCGTTAGCAAAAGATTTGTCTTTCCACAGCCGGAAGGCCCCACAATGATGCAGCGAATGGAAGATGGAAACAGTGAACCATGGCGTTGTTCACGTGATATGGGACAGAGATGGGAAACCATGTCCCCCACGGGGAATGACTCTTGCTGCTTAATAATCTTCATGTCAACTAAGGCTTAGACAGGCTAGCCGGCTGTCTATATACAGGACACCGAACCTTGTCATAGAAACAGTAGACTGGTACTACAGGTTGACGATGGATGTCTTTGGACGTGCGTTGATGGCCAAAGCTAGGCCTGTCCTCATACATGATCCTAAACAGGAAACAGATCCTGCTAATAAACACTATGTGGATAGGTCAGTAGTGCCACGCACAAAACAGGGAGATTATGACTTTAAGGGAAAGCGGTTAACCCATGTAAAACATCCTCAAGTGTCTACAGACGTTACTACGAAAAAGTATGTGGATAACAAAGTGTATGAGTTTTATGACAAAGTGCCCCAGCTTATGGTGAATGGCTATAGCGCTAATCACCATCGGATTATTCACGTGGAAGACCCACAAGACGAAGACGATGTTTGTACCAAGCGTTACGTGACCCATGAAATGAAAAGGCTTTATAAATTTATCCCATCTGTGTTTTTAGTGTATCTGACAAATGAAAAACCTGTGAATGACAGAAACCATTTACCGCTAGTCCATGATCAGCACTTGACCTATGTGCTTGCTTCGGGTTTAAGCCACTATCGATTACACTATGATGGAACCATTCACATCAAATATGCCATACCTGATGAGAACCATTTACAAATAAAGATAAATGGTCATAGGATGTTGGTCCATGACCATGAAATGGTCAATGCAGGTGACGAATTATCCTTTTATCTCATGTTGACATGGGATGAAAATCAAGCGGGGAAAACCATAAACGATTTCCCACTTTATGTGGAATTGGAATATACAGCCATGAAATAACCATCTGACGTTAGTTGTGATTTAAACTTTCGTGTGAAAGGTTGTTGGTCATTATCATCATGGTGAAACAAAGGTATGCAGTGAGAAAGACTAAAAAAAGGACTTTGTCCTTGGCAAAGCCAGGGTTTTCAACATTCGAGGACAAGCCCTTGCGAAAGAAAAAAAGAAAAAATAATGTATTGACCATAAGGAAAGCCCTTCGAGCAGCACAGAGACAGGTTATTCCAAAACGTCGGCGACAGGTTTCAAACCAAGGGCGAGTGATTCCAGTCCCCAAACGAGCGGGATTTTTACCTGCATTATTTGCCGGGTTGGCTGCTCTGGGCTCACTTTTGGGCGGTGCCAGTGCAGTGGCGAAAACCATTAAAGCCGCGCAGCAGGGCAAGCAACAACTCAAAGAAAGTCAGCGACACAATGAAACGATGGAAGCGATTGCCATGGGGGCTAGAAATGCCAATTTAAAGCCAGCCTTTTATCAACAAGGATTTGGGATTTCACCATTTCGAAATATTAAAAAAAAAAAATTTAACCTCTGCCATAGCGAGACATGCCCTGACGCATCAACAAGTGGAAAGCTATGCTAAACAACTAAAGCTTTCTCATTTTCGAGGTGTGTTTATGCGAAACCAATTACCCCCACGACCTTGGAAACAGGAATGTGCTGTTGTCAATTTGGATGATCACCGAGGACCAGGAACGCATTATGTAGCTTATGTCAAAGAGGGATCCACGGTATGGTACTTTGACAGTTTTGGGAATTTGCCCCCGCCCATGGAACTAGTGACCTATTTTGGAAACAGGATCAAGATATATTATAATGTGAAACGAGAGCAAACGTTTAACAGCCAACAGTGTGGACGTTTGTGTTTAATTTTTTTATATAAGACGCAGCATAAGCAAAAACGCCACCAGTATGTCGGCAGAAAGTAAAACGTTTACAGTGCATGGACGTGGACCTGAAGTCAGCCTAGACTTCTACCCGCCTATCGAATTGAGTGAAAAACCCTATGGTTTAGGACTTGTTTCTCTTGAAACGTACAATCGAATATACAACATACGTGAAAATGTGAACAACAAGTTTTACTATGATGATTCTGTGCTCACCTTGAACTCTGGTGGATACACGATCGATGATATTTATGAACACATTTATGTGGTGTTGATCAATCAATATGGTTTAAAGTCATTTCTCGACGGAACGCACAAGTTTGAACTTGTAGGAAATACCAACACTCATCGCTGCAGTATTTTCTCCTCATTCAACATTGACTTTAAAACACACCCCGATTCCATTGGTCCATTACTAGGATTTAAACCACGTGTGTTGGAGCCCAACAAAAAACATGAATCAGACCATGAAGTGAAATTCATTGAGGACCATCATGTGTCGGTGACGTGTAATATTATTAGCCAAGTGTACACCAATCAAGAACCATCGCATTCACTTTATGACTTTATTGTGACATCGCCCAATGGCTATATTATTCGTGAAAACCCTCCAGTGGTGCTTTTTCATGCTGTGGCTGTTGATAGTATTAGTAATATAACATTAAGACTGATCAATAGAGATCAACAACTCATTGATCTAGATTCTACCACACCAGTGACTTACAAGTTGGTGCTAAAGCCACTATGAAGTTTGTGTATAAAGCAACAACACCGTCTAGGAATGGTGTTAGTTGTTTGCCACGTGAATACACGTTAACATCTCAGAACAAGCAGATTTTACAGCATTCGGGTTACCACGTCAACCCTCATAATGAATTCTATCCTAGAGATAGCGAACCACATCGAAGAGCAACCAGGAGTGGTAAGAATTGATCTCCATTCCTATCAAGCTCAAACACCTGGACTCAATAACAATGATGAAATTCAATTTGTTATCAACAACCAAGATATTTACACCCTACCGCATGAAAGTGTCATTCAAATTGAAGGTCGGCTCACCAAAGCCGATGGCTCTACACCTACCACATCCAAGTTGGCCAACCATGGTTTAGCCTTTCTGTTTTCTGAAGTGCGGTATGTCATTAACGATATCGTGGTGGATAGCACTCGAAATGTGGGCATTTCCAGTGTCATGAAACTATACCCCTCTTATAGTGAGGAAGAAGGTAAAACACTTTGCATGGCAGGTTGGTGTCCTGACTCGACCAATGACTGGATGGTACACACCGATGGAACCTTTACTGGATATTTACCTCTTAAACTGATTTTAGGCTTTGCCGAAGATCACCAACGCATTGTGGTCAACGCAAGGCAAGTGCTTTATCTGGTGAGAGACAGGAGTGATAATAATGCACTCAAGGGAGCTGACAATGCCCCCATCGATTCAAAAGTTCAACTACAACGCTTGCTATGGAAAGTGCCTCATGAGACTCTTGAAGATAACAAAAAACTGGACATACTCAAGATGGTAAAGAGAGATATGCCTCTATCCATGGAATTTAGAAGCTGGGCACTCCATGAGTATCCGCTATTGCCCACCACCAACACACACAGTTGGTCTGTAAAAACAGCTCGCTATACAGAGAGACCTCTCTACCTGATCGTGGGTTTTCAAACGAATCGCAAGTATCAACAAACCAAAGATGCCACGCAATTTGATCACCTGCAATTGAGAAATGCACGTCTTTTCCTCAACGGAGCTGTGTTTCCCTATGAAGGACTGGATTTGGATTTTTCAAAAAATAAGTTTGGCCCCCTGTACGACTTGTTTTCTAAATTTCGATGGTCGTATTATCAAAAAGAGAACGGTCCCATGCTACTACCCCAAGCGTTTAAGGCAAGAGCACCACTGATTGTTTTTGACTGTTCTTACCTGGAAGAGTCTGTCAAGCCATCCAATATCGACATTCGACTAGATTTTGAAACGCATGACAATGTACCAGCCAATACGACGGCCTACTGTCTGATTATTCATCACAAACAAGTCAACTATTATCCACTGTCCAACCAAGTGACGAGTGTATAAATAACAGCTCAACCCACGTTAAGTCGCTCAGTCATGTCTTGCTTTAAAGCCTCAAGAGACGTTACATCCATGAATTTAAACTCTGAGGAACAACGTTTCAAGACTTTTGCCACATGGCCAGTGCCTTTCATAAACCCTCAAGCCTTGGCAGCTGCTGGATTCTACTATTTAAAAACAAGAGATGAAGTGAAATGTGCCTTTTGTCCCATCATCATAGACCAATGGCAGGAGGGCGATGAACCCATGCAGGAACATCAGCGCTGGTCACCCACCTGCCCCTACCTGTGCAGAATGAAAGTGGGAAATATACCCTGTCATTCAAGCTATCCCTCACTTGTGTCTCTGGGTGATGAAAAAAATACAAGTTACGATACATGTGGGCCGTATGGTATCCATGGTGCTTCGGTGAGCAGCTCACCATCAAAAAACACCTAGTTTAGAGACATTGGGACATCATCGGTGTTATGGACGTTACAAACACAAGAGACTATATTGTTGTATCAGTTGCTATCGTCCTTATCCTAAAATGAGAAAAGCCTGTAAGACGTGTTATGATAATAAAATGATGTAATTCTTAAATTCTAATTTTTGCAGGTCCCCCTGTCCTACCCTAACCTTCTTTTTTGAAACTAGCATGGCAGGTAAGTCCATGTCATGATCACACCTGATCGTCAGTCAGTCGTCAGTTGAACTTGGTACAGGCAAGCGTCAACATGTTGCGCACACTCATTGTGGATTGCCAAGGGTTTAAAATTGGTGACAACAAATTTATATTTAAACAAGTGGCCATGATCGATTGTACCACGTTTTGGATATCGCAAGCTACGCATTTGCTATTTAAACCACCCCATGCTTTTGATTTGTTGTGTGAAAAAGACCGTAAACAAACCCAGTGGATTGAAAATCATAGGCAACTAGACTGGAATCAGGGAACCATTTCCTATAAATATTTGGACGTGGTCATGAAAGCACACTTGTCCTCGGCCAATGTGGTATTTGTGAAAGGTAATGAAAAACGTCAATGGTTGCAACCATTTTTGGCGTCTTACTGCCAATGTATCGACCTCATGGAGTTGGGCTGCCCCTCCCTGCAAACGCTCATGGATACTTGTTCCTGTGGCAACATTACCCATACAGCCCTATCACATGCGTGGCATCTCTTTCATTGGTTAACCACCCATGCCTGCTGGGAGTTGTTGAACAAAATTATAACTCAAGATTTACCTGTGAATGACGTCAGTGAGATTTCTACAAGCGACGTGTAAACATCTACAGCACGTGATACCATGGAGAAAGGCAATGCTACGGACAAAGCCATCGGCAAGTTCTTTGTGTGCAAAAAGAAACTAGACAGTTTTACCAAAGAGGAACTCTTGGCGCTGCCCAAGTCGTTCATTTATTATGTGGCTGCCAACGCGGTCAAAGAAATCTGGCAACATGTACCAAAATCATGGACTCAAGATCCTGTGTTGAGTGAATTGCAACCCTGTACGGATTACGATCACCATAAGCAAGTGGCCATGGCAAAAATACCGTCTATGCGTCAGTGTGCGACTTGCCAGCTAGTGAAACTGTATCACGGTCATAAAAGTCCATGTAAAGACTTTGTTGAATCATTCCACGGGTGTCATGGCGAGAAAAAGCAACAACAACAACAACAAACACAAACATCGTCCACAGAGGAGGAGGAAGACCAAACCTTTTTACCATCTATGGAAAAGGATATGCCAGACCTGTACTGGCAATGGCGTCATTGACAAAGTGATTCAATACTTACCTTTCGAAATCCATCTTCCAGGTTATCGTTTTTGTGGCCCTGGAACTCGTCTCGAAAAACGTTTACAACGTGGTGATGTACCCATTAATCTTTTGGATCAAGCATGCAAGGAACATGACCTTTCTTATCGCCATAGTCATCCTGGTTTAAGACATGTGGCAGATAAATTGTTATTGAAGAAAGCTAAACAACGTTTCACATCCAATGATGCCTCAGTGGGTGAAAGAATGGCAGCCCTGATTGTCATGAGTGCTATGAAAGGAAAGTTGATGATGCATGGACATAAACATTGAGGAGTGAGGAATTGGGATTTGTTTGTATTCTATTTTTCTTTTGTCAATTCTCTATGAAATAAAAAACAAAGGTATACCAGAGCACGATGATTTGTGTTTTTATTATTTTTAAAAATCGTGATGTTGATGGCTGATTTTTTCATTTTACATATTTCACACATGATGAATTCCACACACAGCCATTTGTCATTTTGCAATTTACAGATTTTAAAAATGTTCGTTTCAAGTTTTGCGATTTTGATGAGATGGATTTTTTCCAGTTTGTTGATGACACATTTTAAACAATGTCTGTTTGAAGTTTTTGAATTTTCAAATTTCACACATGCCCATTTCCAGTTTTTAAAAATGTCCGTTTTAAGTTTTGCGTTTTTGGTGATATGGAAACATGGATTTTCCATTTTGCTGTTTTCACATTTTTCCATTTGGTGTATGTCGAAAGTTGAGATTTGACAATGATGTTGATGCGAGTGCTTGACCTTGATAATACTGCAATGTGCTGATGCGTGTTTGGAGAAACGTCGAGGTCTACGACTACTGCAGGTAAGACTGTTTTTACAAAAATAATGTCTATTGTCTGCCACATTTCAATGAAGAAACGAAACTAAAACAAAATGAGTATATAAGTGACCATTTACCCCCTCCCCACCCACCCACCCTACTTCATCGTGTTTGCTCTGGTCAATCATACACACCAGTTTTCTCTCTCTCCACTCATACATTCACACCTGTCTTTGGGAACAAACACAACCACTTTATTTATTCCCAAAAGCACATTCTTGACATGTACACTCATCCCAAAAGTACTTTTTTAGTTTATCATTTTACTATTTCAAAAAATAATTAAATACTAGTTATTAAAGTTACTAAAAATACTATTACTCATTACATATTTACAAAAAAAACAACACAATTTTGTACAGCGTTAAAAGAATCACACTATTTACCAATCAAAAAATTTTTAAAAAATAAGGTTGCACACAACTTTTTTAAAGAGCAAAAGGTCCAAGTGGGTTGCCACTATTTACAAAATCTATTATTTACAATGACAAGAAAACAATATTTACAAAATTCTAAATCTACAAGTTACAAAAAGCCATGTCCCATAAACGATTAAACAATGAAATCACACCTCCTCTTCCTTGCGATCATAACCCCAGGGCAGGCTGGTGAGCAGGTCATCAGCCCACACACGCTTGTTATCCATGGAGGCGAGGGTGCGTTTTCTCTGTTCCACAAGATACAAATGATGGTTGCTGGATTGTATCCTGCACTGTGTATGAGACATAGCTTTGCCAGTGCGTAAAACCGCTAGGTAATCGTCTACACGTAGCGATTTTACCACTGCCCTACCTACACCATTTGCTCTTTTGGATTCCTTACAGTCGAGTGTGCGATAAGCATACATTTTCGAAGCCAAACCTACGAATTCCGTCATAATGGAATCACCGCATTCATCTTTTAAAACGCCCATTTTCTTTTTGTTTTTTATGGGCAGCTGAAACACGTTGTCAGCACTATAGCAAGAGGTGTCGAACCAGTCACTATGTTGCCTCATGACGTCATAGGGATTGCAGTGGCGAATGTGGTAAATGAATGAGTCCGTGTCCATATACAAAAGAGAGACGTCCTCAAAATGGCGTTTGGCAAACTCATAGTGGAATCGATACATGACCGATTTAGAAAAGTCTAAAATGACTTGACCCAAGTAAATGGGTTTATCCATGGTCACGCTGGTCTTACTCATTTCAATAGTAGCCAAATCCTCATCGATAATTTTGATCGATTTGAAATTTGGCTTGGCAATGTACCGCCGGGCACCCCACTGCCCCTCCCAGACATTCACCAATTTAATGTCACGGTATTTGCGGACATTCTCCATAGACTTGCCATAGATGCAGTTGTTCATTAATTTAAAAAAAATAATTTCAAACTGCTGTGTTGCCATTTGTCGGTGCTCTGTGTTGAGTCGCATGTATGGCTCAAGCCATGCTTTTTGAGCAAAAGAAATACCCCTGTGGACTTTCTTCAACACCAAGCCTTGGGCGAGGCATTGCACCAACATTTGGATATGTAGCACATACCGATTTTTGTTGTAAAGTGTGCCCATGAGTTTTTCAGTTTTCACTTTACTGTCAGGGGGAACCATTTGCTCAAGGCAGAATGGGAAATCGGCATGTTCATCATACAAGGATGAGGGATATTCAATATCCACTTCTAGCACATATCCACGGCCTGTTTCTTGGCTAGCCATGTTCACATCAAATTCTAACACTTGTTTGTCTGTCAGCCAAGCAAACTTCCCATAGGGCAAAGGCTGACTCATGGCGTAACCGTACAAATTATTCACGTCATAGTACATTAAGTACGATTCTTGTTTTTCCGGTGAATAATCAGGCATGTAGACATTGTTCGCTTCGGCATGGCGCTGGTTAAGTGACACAAATCCGCCACGAATGCCCTTTTCAAAAAATAGAACCATGTCTACGTCAGTGAGTAAATCCAATTCCACTTGAGTGTATTTCAAAGCGGCATCAAACGAGAGTCCAGGACTCGTGTAATAGTGAGCCGGGTCAAGACCGTAAATGTGTTGACACAAGTTACGGAATTTTTCAAACACATCAGTGAGCAGCAATACATCCAGTTTTAGGTAATGCAAAGCATATTCACTTAGCGTGTTCATGCCAAACACTCGCCAAACTTGACATGCATGTGCATAGTCTTCATCGGAAACGGTACTGCGTGTTAGTTTCGAGTAAAATTTCTCTTGTGGAGGGAGTTTTCTTTGCTTTAACACGTCCCAGCTGTTGCAGAAATCATACGGGAATATACCTTTCCGAATGCACAATTGAAATTGCTCAGGATCATTAAAATGCATTCTAGTGTTTTTTAATTCCTCCTCATTCAAGCCATTCACAAGGCTGTCTAGCGAGGATGCCATAAACTTAAAGGAATCCAAAAATCGAATGCTAAAGTCGCCCAACCACCATGTCAGGGCAGTAAAACGCTCATGGTTTTGGGGGATAATGGTAAACGAGCCCTTGTTGACATGACCCAATTCACGAATCAAAAACTGAATGTCATAATTTGCCAGATTGTGGAAAAAGACACTGATGAAACGAGGAGCCGGAAAGTTCAAGTTACATTTACTATGCGCAGCTCCACGAAACTCCCCTGTAAAATGCGAGTGGTCTCTGACTTTTTCCTCTCCACTTAAAATAGGCCTTTCACAAATATGGCATGTCATGGCATGCTCATACTGCTGCTGCTGTTCTGGAGATAGGCTCATGGGTACTGGGTGGTCCAGTAATTCCTGTACATGGTCGGCCAACTTGACAAGTTCATCCAAGAACCATTTGGCACAATCTGGCCCCTCACGGTATTTGTATACGGATTGTGTGGGGTCATAGGCACACACCACATTAAATCCTATGGCAAAGGGTTCATGTTTTTGAATGGGTGTGGTTGAGCTCATGGAGGGATCTGGTTCACATCCCGCCATGGGTGTAGTGAGAGCTTCAAAATCTGCATATACCACATAGGGAACAGTGTCACGCTTATGAATGTCCTTATACTTTAACACAGCCTTGTCCCCTTGTGGCAATATCAATCTCACCGCTTCCTGAGAAACACAATCTACCCTATGACGTTCTAAGAGCATGGGGGTTGTAAAATATTGCAAGCAACGGTCGCAAATATGTGTTTTATGTCCATGCTTAGACGTTTGACTGCTTAGCAATCTACTCAGGCTTTTAATGAGGCAATAGTGATTCACCTCTCCTACAGATAAATATAAAAGATGAATGTGGTGTCGTTTCGGTTCTTTTGTGGCATAAAGAGGACCCACAATCTCATCACCATTAAGGCCATACACCATGAACGAAAAGTCCTGGTTGTCTTGTTCAAACCTATGGATCTCGGTTAAGTCCATAGGGAACGATACTCGAGTTAAATTTAACGTTTGTTTCAATTCATCAAACTTGGTCTTGTACATTCCTGGTCGACAACCATGATGTTGTGCTGGCTGCAAATACGCAGCCACAGCCCACAGAAAACATTCATCATCAAAATTTTCAATATTCACCACAGCCTTTTGCACCGCCCTCTTAAAATAAACATATTCTTGGCGTGCCTCCTAGCTGCATCACTGGAACCAACTAGAAAAGAAAGGAGTACGCAGTGGAAATGGATGTTAATTTCTGACCTGTGCTGGGCCCGTACTTGCAGGCCAGATGTGCCGAGCGACTCCAGACTCCGTGAAGGTGGTCCCATGACGAGTGGTAGGAATACCCTCCTGGTGCTAGAAAGCTAGAATAAGTTAGGCCTAGGTTTGAAGAGAGAGAGAGAGAGCGAGCAGCCCGATCGCCAAACACTACTAAATGAGACACATGGGTAAAGAAATGGAAATTTAATGAATTGAAACCGAACACACAGAGAAACCCGGCCAGAATAACACACACAAAAAAGAATACCCTTCACCTAGGGGTCAAATAAAGTCACTTTCAAACGGGGAAGATAAATATAAATAACAATAAATAACTTACGATAGTAAATAACGTTAACAAATTAAATTCATACCTTCGGTGAAAACGATGTAAAAAGGGAGGAAGTAAAAGATCAAGAGGCAATCGAACCGGTCGCTGGTCAACAACAATCACTTCTCTGCCTAGAGATGGATGGTTGTCATGACGACCACAAATAACAAGCATAGCAAAGATAAAACAAGAGGCTGTGTGCGTGTCGCAAAGGCTGTGGCGAGCAATGGGGATGCGATCGAGTAGGCAGTCCCCAGAGAAAAGAAAAGCAAAACCAAAGATACTATAAGAAGAAACAAATGACGTCAGGTGTCCGTGAAATATATCAAGATACATACACGCAGTCAAACACACAAAATGCCAGCCGACGATGCAGAAATAAAACTCAAAGCAACTCGTGCTTGTAGGTAGTCTAGCAAAACATGCTAAACCTATATGGTCCCCAACTTACGTTCCGAGTTCGAGCTGAATACGGTAAGGCCTACTTAAAGTTACCGCCGTGATTCAGTTGCACGAAGCATGGAATGAAGGGAATACATAAGGGCTAAAATATATGGTGTCATGCCTCGTGTTGGGAGAATGGCCGAAACGCCAACGTCCACAAACAACGGGAGACCCATTCGAAGATATGCCCAATCAAAACAGCATCAATGCACCTGGCAGCAAGAAAAACATACACTCACAAAATCACTCGCAGATATATTTCACGGCACAAATAAAAGGTTAAACGAAGACTCAAACAAAATAAAACAGGAGACCGCCATTACGATTGGTTCCACAGCAAATCCAAGCACACGACGAAGATCAAAAAGAAAGGTTAAATTTAGGAAATGAGCATAGTGGACACAAGGTTAGATGTATTACTTACATGAGTAAATGGAAGGCTTCGGCATAATAACAATGTTAAATAAAAAGGAAAAACATTACATTTTAAATAATAAGGCGGAGAGCCTCAAGGCACGTCCGGACAGAAAGTATCTCACATGGCGTCTGAGTCTACCGGGACGGCCGCCAAAGAAAATAAAGAAATGAGAGATGTTAAACATGGCTCAGGATCCACACCACCCCCCAAAAGAAAAATTATTTATAATAATAAAAGATTTTTCTTTTTACATCACTAAGCACCACCGCTTTGAAATCAATCATGTCCCAAGTATTCCAAAATACACAACATCCTTATCACACAGGTGGTTTGTCAACAACTATAACAGTACACAAAATATGAGGGGGGAGGGTGATCGATATAACAATCACTTAAGCAATTGAGCCATATCAGAAAGAATACAGTTATAAAATGAAGTAGTATATAAAAATAATCAGATCGCTTCGGCGATCGCAATATCAGGACAGAACTCCTTCGGGGTCCCCAAAGGCGCGCGTTCCTTTGACGATCCCTGGGCTTGTCATAATTGTATTACGGTTCGCCTGAGCGTTACAATGACAAGAAAAGTAGATAGAGACACGGACGAAAATCATAAACAAAAAACTTTCGCCCTTTGACGCCGAAGTCTGCCATTCTCCTTATACCCATCATGAAAGTGACGTATTAAAATAACAAAGAAGCGATATAATGTGTCCATTATTTATAGAATAAAAATTATCTACTGGCCGAATTCGCAAAAATACATATTTTTACAATAAATATTAAGTTACACAGAGTATGTAGGCCTATTTCTTCTTGTATTATTTTCTTTCTTGAGCTCGTAAATTTGTACTTGACTCTGCCTCGGTCAAAATTGGTTCAATAATAGGCAGGTCAAGGAGACGCCATATGAATACTAGCTTCCTTGGATAACATAAGCAAATTATGATTGGCTAACCTACGCAGAAAAAGGACAACATTAATCACAGCAAATAAGAAGGTTACACAATAAATGGTTTCAATTGAGATGTGTGAGCTCTGGATACGTCGGTGGGATTCTCCTTGGAGATCAATTCGACAGTGACAGGTGTTAAAAATCTAGTGATAGTTTTGGGCGTGCTCCAGCGAAGCATTAGCTTAGCTGACTCCTTATTCTTGGCCGAACTCTGTGGGTGCAGGCGCACTAGCACGTCGTCATTCACCTGAAAACAAACAGGTTGCCTACCCTTGTTATAGCGAGACGCCACGCGATCTCGTGCCCTTTTCAGATGCCGTACAGCAACTTCCCATTTTTCTTTGACTGAGGTACGGCGGGATGGCGCAGCCAGATAATCTATTTTCCACTGAAGCTGAAGTGGATCAACAATACGCCTCCCTAAAAACAATTCCGAAGGGGTAGAATTCGTCGATTCATGAAGAGCAGTGTTAAATCCTAAGGAGAAAAACTGAAAATTTGCGTCCCAACGTGACTGATCTGCGTTGTGGAACGCACTCAAGCAAGCCTTCAAGTTACGATGAAACCTTTCAACGTGATTTGGCTGAGGGTGGTAGGGTGCCAAAAAGACATGATCAATTCCCCAAGAAAAACACATTGATCTAAAGACTTGGACCGGAAAACGCTCGCGTTATCGGACACTAAAAACTTTGGAGGACCAAAAACACCAAAAATATGATTGGTCAAAAGCCTAACAGTGGTACGTGTCGTGATTTCCCTGACAGGAAATAACCATACAAATTTTGAAAATCCATCAACGACAGTAAGTATAGCTTGATGACCAGAAGATGACCTAACTAGGGGACCAAAATAATCTATAAACAGGCGCTCATTAGGATATGACATCGTGTCAGCGTGGTGAAGTCCAATGCGAGAATTCTTTGCTGGCTTAGAACGTTGACACGTAACACATTTTCGGACGAAAGCAAAAGCATCCGCTTTCAAATGAGGCCAGAAGAATTCCTGAGAGATTTTATGGAAAGTCTTCGTCATACCTAAATGTAATCCAAAACAGGATTCATGGAAATACGCCAAGAGCATACTTCGTATATTCTCTGGCACGAAAATCCTACATTTCGAAGATCGAGGAGCGGTATGCACTATAACATCATTGCGCAATGAAAACTCAGATACACCAGGATCTTTCCCGAGAATTTTTTCACGCAATGTGACACAAAATGGGTCATCTGCTTGGTACGTACGGATGTCAGTAAAAGACCATGGAATGTGTTGGAGAAGATTCACTGGCTCGGGGATCTCAACAATGGGAGGAGGTTCCTCAAACATGCGTGACAAACAATCCGCTACAACATTTTCACTGCCTCTGACGTGAATGATGTCAAAGCTGAAAGAGGATAGACGAAGAATCCAACGATTTATACGTCCCAATTTTTTGACATGCGAGCGCATCCAGGACAGAGCTTCATTGTCGGTATACACTATGAAATGCCGATGTTCTAGAAAAGATCTGAAACGTTCACAGCCGAATACGACAGCCAGACTTTCTTTCTCGAAAGTGGAATACCGGCGTTCGCAATCATTAAGCATCCGACTGGCAAAAGCGATGGGTGCCAAATTACCATGCACCTGCTGACTAAGCACACAAGAAACTGCGACATCACTCGCATCACAATGTAACATAAAATCTTTCCCAAAATCCGGAGTTCGAAGGACGGGAGCAGAAGAAAGACATTCTTTCAATTTCTCAAAGGCGAGACACTGGTCGGGGCCCCACACGAATCGTACATTCTTCTTCTTCAAACAATTCAGGGGCGCTGAAATGTCCGAAAAGCCCTTAATGAACCGACTGTAAAAGCCTGCCATTCCCAAAAAACGTCGGACTGCTTTCACATTCGTGGGAGTAGGGAACTCTTGGATACATTGCACACGCTCAGGGTTCACTTCTATGCCCCCATCCGAAAGAATGTGACCTAAAAATTTGATTTGCTTCGAAGCCAAAGAGATTTTGTCCGGGTTAACAGTGAGTCCGGCTCTGCGAAGACGACATAGGACTTCACGTAAATGGATCAGGTGATCCTCAAAAGACTGACTGTAAATCACGAGGTCATCTAGATAGTTAAACACAGATGAATACTTTAAATCTCCAAATAACTCGTCCAAAACCCTACTCAATACTTGTCCGCCGATAGAAATGCCCATGGGTAACTTATTGAACTCAAAAAGGCCGAACGGAGTGGAGAACGCAGTTACCTTACGGCTCTCGGGATCGAGAGGAATTTGATAATATGCACTGTTCAAATCTAGGACGGAATAGTACTTCGCCCCGTGAAAATGCTGAAAAGCGCTCTCCAGAGTTGGAAGGGGAAAGTTGTCGAACACCACCTTAGAATTGAGTCGACGATAATCAACTACTAAACGAAAAGTACCCTCTTTCTTAGGCACCAGGAATGCTGGACTACCATAAGAAGACTTAGAAGGGCTCACAACACCGCGTGCCTTAAGATCATGAATATATTCTCTCATGGCAATGAGTTTGGGTGGAGAGCAAGAAAATGGCGCCGACCTAACTGGAACCTCATCAGTCAAATCAATATGACACTCGTAGCCGATAGCGGAACCCAGTTCCGACGTGAGAACATCTGGAAATTCATTCACCAAATCAGATAAAGCGTCACGTTGACTCGTGAATAAAGTAGGAGGGATTAGAACAGCAGAGACACCAGAAAAATTACAAGGAACACTCGCTTCACAAGTATTAAAATGAAACCGCTCCTTGGATTTAAACAAAAAACTGAAGGAATGATCCGAAAAATCAAGCCTCAACCCTGCTTTGTGCATAAAATCAGAACCTAAGATCATAGGCGTAGATAAGTCATCCACCACATGGAAGTTCCAATCCCAAGAATAACCACATATCTTAATATGACATGTTACAACGCTAGAAACAGAAATAGATGACTTCACCGCAGAATAAAATTTCAAACCCCCATCTTGTGGACAAATCTGAGTAACAGGAAGCTGTTCCGCGATGGAGCGCTGAATAAATGAACGTGAAGCACCAGAATCCAGTAAAGCGGGTATCGACAATTTCTTAACACTTACAGGGACCCAAGGACAGAAGTTTCCAGTCGTGGAAATGTTCATTTCCCGGCGAACTTCATTGCATGGCCACTCCGGCGGGTCTAAACCGGGGACCCATGCTCGTTTCCCTGACGCGAAGCACATCTAGGACAGGCTATGTGCGTCACGTCACGAAGACCACATGTGTGACAAAACACACGCGAGGGCGCACGGCAGGAATTAAAATGATGCCCCAAACGATCACAATTCCAACATTTTATACGGTTATACATGTTCGGGTTTCGAGGTAACTGTTGATCCTGAGGAGCGGGATTCGCAGAAGTAGCATTGGGAATACTCCCGACAATATGCGAGTGGGGACGGTTAACTGCCCGGTCCTCCTGACGAGATATTGAAGATGGGTGCGCAGTCCTCTGAATCTGGGATTGCGCGCATGCATTCTCTGGAAACAAACTGTCAGAGGGGAGGGGTGGGGGTACATATGACTTGCGCAGGCGCCGACTGAACTCGCATTCACGTCCTTGATCAACAATGTCAGCCACACTATACACACTGGACCGGCGTATGAAAGACTTGTACTCAGGTGCTAGATTTCTATACACAATATCAACAGTTTCAATAAGGGGAAGGGGCTGCGACAACCTACTTATTAAAGTCATTAGCCCAGTAACAAAATCGTCTACAGGCTCCTCCAAACCCTGGGTACGGCGATGAATTTCAGCCTTCAAGTCATGTTCAAAATCATAAGTAGTAAACCGCTCCTTTATTGACTTACAGAAATCAACCCACGAGATGAAAGATCTGTTGGTAAGTCGATACCATTTTAAAGCTAAGCCACTCAACAATAACGGTAGGCAGACAACAATGTCGTCTGGTTCGAGGTCATAACAATGGCAGAGTTCACTGACCCTGTCTAAGAACTCAAATACAGACGAAACTCCCAGTTCACCAGAAAATGAAATTCCCCACTTGGACACTATATTGGCTACGCCTCCCTTGCGATGGCCTTTCACCTCAGTCAATGGATTATTGTCTTTCCCACAGACACTTTCAAACGATAGCAGATCATCGTCAGACTGGAAGAGCTCCTTCTTCACGTTACAACCTGGGAGAGAATACATGGCTAAACTACAGAAGTACTGCTAGCTACAATTCAAAACAATAACTACAAATGTCTTGCCTCCGTCCTGCGCCTGAAATGAGTACGAAACAAGAAGTAGGGTTGTTTAGTACATTACCAATGCTGGGGTTCGTTGATAGGGTCCAACTCATTGCACTCTCCTTACAGTTTGTTATTTTTATGGTCCATACTCCTTGGAAGTTCACATTGACTCTCAATATTTGTTTGCATAGTATGCAATAGGGAACATGAAACAGAATGAAAACAACATTGAAAAATATGCAGCGAAATATTAAAATCCAATGGATATGGCTAAGCGACCAGGAGACTTAACCTCGCAACTGATACCATCTGCACCGCCCTCTTAAAATAAACATATTCTTGGCGTGCCTCCTAGCTGCATCACTGGAACCAACTAGAAAAGAAAGGAGTACGCAGTGGAAATGGATGTTAATTTCTGACCTGTGCTGGGCCCGTACTTGCAGGCCAGATGTGCCGAGCGACTCCAGACTCCGTGAAGGTGGTCCCACGACGAGTGGTAGGAATACCCTCCTGGTGCTAGAAAGCTAGAATAAGTTAGGCCTAGGTTTGAAGAGAGAGAGAGAGAGCGAGCAGCCCGATCGCCAAACACTACTAAATGAGACACATGGGTAAAGAAATGGAAATTTAATGAATTGAAACCGAACACACAGAGAAACCCGGCCAGAATAACACACACAAAAAAGAATACCCTTCACCTAGGGGTCAAATAAAGTCACTTTCAAACGGGGAAGATAAATATAAATAACAATAAATAACTTACGATAGTAAATAACGTTAACAAATTAAATTCATACCTTCGGTGAAAACGATGTAAAAAGGGAGGAAGTAAAAGATCAAGAGGCAATCGAACCGGTCGCTGGTCAACAACAATCACTTCTCTGCCTAGAGATGGATGGTTGTCATGACGACCACAAATAACAAGCATAGCAAAGATAAAACAAGAGGCTGTGTGCGTGTCGCAAAGGCTGTGGCGAGCAATGGGGATGCGATCGAGTAGGCAGTCCCCAGAGAAAAGAAAAGCAAAACCAAAGATACTATAAGAAGAAACAAATGACGTCAGGTGTCCGTGAAATATATCAAGATACATACACGCAGTCAAACACACAAAATGCCAGCCGACGATGCAGAAATAAAACTCAAAGCAACTCGTGCTTGTAGGTAGTCTAGCAAAACATGCTAAACCTATATGGTCCCCAACTTACGTTCCGAGTTCGAGCTGAATACGGTAAGGCCTACTTAAAGTTACCGCCGTGATTCAGTTGCACGAAGCATGGAATGAAGGGAATACATAAGGGCTAAAATATATGGTGTCATGCCTCGTGTTGGGAGAATGGCCGAAACGCCAACGTCCACAAACAACGGGAGACCCATTCGAAGATATGCCCAATCAAAACAGCATCAATGCACCTGGCAGCAAGAAAAACATACACTCACAAAATCACTCGCAGATATATTTCACGGCACAAATAAAAGGTTAAACGAAGACTCAAACAAAATAAAACAGGAGACCGCCATTACGATTGGTTCCACAGCAAATCCAAGCACACGACGAAGATCAAAAAGAAAGGTTAAATTTAGGAAATGAGCATAGTGGACACAAGGTTAGATGTATTACTTACATGAGTAAATGGAAGGCTTCGGCATAATAACAATGTTAAATAAAAAGGAAAAACATTACATTTTAAATAATAAGGCGGAGAGCCTCAAGGCACGTCCGGACAGAAAGTATCTCACATGGCGTCTGAGTCTACCGGGACGGCCGCCAAAGAAAATAAAGAAATGAGAGATGTTAAACATGGCTCACTTTTTCGAAGCTATTGCTGGTGGTGTTTTAATATAGCTAGACCCAGCATTCAACGGGTTGAATTGGCAAATGTTGATTTGTAGATGATGAATTTTGTCTAAGGCTAGACCACTCGGTCCTTGTTGCAGTTTATCAAATTTTGATAGCAAGACATTCACCACGTGGGTTTCATACCACTGTTCCAAATTATGGGCTATGAACAGCTCTTGCATTTTACTGCAAATATAAAATGTCTCTTTATGCTCTACGTTCTTCTTTTTATATATGAAATCGCACACCAGTTCTGTATTCACCTTTAAAGCCGTATGCAACCTTTGCGCTGTACAAATTTCAATTTTAAAAATTTCAAAACAAGATTCTAAAAATTCTTTGGGAATCAAACTTTTTCTAACATTGACCACGCGGCCAGAGCACACACGCGATTTAAAACAACTATTTAGGGGTTCCCAAATTAACGTATCGGTAGCAGTGGCAAAAGACATTATTTTGAAAGAACACTCTCACCTGAGTTTTCAGCTGTAGACTGCTTGACAATGGTTCCACTCTAAAGCCACTTGGTTTTCAACTGTATTTGCTGTGCCAGTGAACCCTTTTTTTTTCCAAATATCTAAAAAGAAATAAAAATAAACCACCATAAGTATAACCATTCCATATAGTTTATGCTTTTCATAAACAAAACAAAATCAAGCAGGTTATATATTAAAAAAAACAAATCTCACCTTGACGTGTAATGCTTTGCTATATTCTCGTCTCGTGGGCTAGTGTAGAAATGGTTTCCTTTTCTATCTGTCTGTCTTTCTCTTTCTTTAATATATTTCCCACAGACACACGACAGGTAGGCTATACACGTTATCTGCAAACAAATAAATAAATAAAATCATTAATTATCTAATCAATAAATAATTGCATGTATTTATATAAAATCAATAAATATATAAATGAATAAATATATACCTACCCCACAACAAGGTTAAGTATTTTCCACCAACACCAAAACTGATAAACAAGACCAAGGGTTTCATGCAACGCAGTGTGTTCAAAGGTAGTCACTTAAGTGAGCGTGGAAATGATAACGACATGTCTTTATATATGCTACGTTGCATGTATAATCTTTTTTTTCCCATGCTTTGAACATTCTCTTATCGTGCACGTGGACAGATAACACCCAAGCGAACACCTGTGCCGGATCAAATTTCACCTGAACTAGCATTTTGTCACGTACGCAGCAAAACAGGATGTAACTTGTTAACAGTTATCGCGCATGTAGATAGATAACGTCCCAAGCGAACACCTGCGGTAGATCAAATTTCACGTCAACTTGCATTTTGTCACGTACGAAGCAAGACAGGATGTCACTGGTTTAGCATGCCTGTGGTTTCACACATGTGTGCACGCCTTTCGCACTTCCCTGCCACCACGATGATCATTTTTCCATTGCACCTGTTGTCAAATCAGATTAACGCCTTCCAATAATCTCAAATGACATTCACCTCCTGCTCGTCGGCAAGTTTATTTTCTCTACTCGCTTCGACCAACATAGAACCTAGTTCTCATCACCGTTTACACGTTAAAGGTAAAATATCAGAAAACGCACCCTCGCTCTGTCATACACCGACTCGTCGAAATATCAATTGATCTATTGAACACAGCCACCTTGGTCAGCGACAGGTTTGTTGAAACACACACATCCAGCAGTATCGTCTCTCTCAACCACCACGCTCCATGAAAATTATAAACAGGTAAAAAAAAGAAAACGTTTTTTCAACATGTATGGCGTTAGGCCCTTTGTGAATTATCTTTTTGGAAAAAAAATATCTACCACATTTGAAAGGGGGCGTTAGCCCGAGTCCTAGGACACCTCGTACACGTCTCTAGCGTTATTGATTCGTGAGATATCGGCAAAAATCACAAAAAACACGTGTTTACCCCAAAATCGCGTTTCCAAATTTTTTTAAAATTACAACGAGTAGTTCATAGCAAAAAGGACGTCACTCCGAGTCCTTGGACCCATCGTACATGCCTCTAGCGTTATTGCTTCGTGACATATCAACAAAATCACAAAAAACACGTGTTTACCCCAAAACCGAGTTTCCAATTTTATTAAAAATTATAACGAGTAGTCCATAGCAGAGAGGACGTTACCCCGAGTCCTTGGACCTGTCGAACACGCCTCTAGCGTTATTGGTTCGTGAGATATAGCAAAACGTCTAAAATCACGTTTTTACCCCAAAAAGACTGTGTTTCCAGATTTTTACATTTTCGACACCGACATTCCCGTAAAGAGCACGACGAGACGAAAAAAACGAATCCAAGCACGCCCTCCTAGCATGGCTCCTTCCATTCCAAGGTCGCAGGGGCTCACCACTTGCTTTTGGAAGCAGCTCTGTCATCATCCCACTACTGCAGGTTTTCATCCTAGAGACTTGAAATTTATTTTGGGGGTAGAGGGGGTAGGGACCATTGATTTACGTTAAACAATTTTTTTTTTGTAGAGTTCCTAGTTTCCAAAATATAGGATTTTCAAAATTCGAGTGTTTTCAAAAAAATATAAAAAATAAAAAAGTTTTATTACAAAAAATAAAGGTCATAAAGACTGTTCGTTTGAGCCATGGCACAACGTTCTATCCTGTTTGGTTTTCAAACTATCGCCTATTTTCGAAAACAAAAAAAAACAAAATAAATTTCAAAAATATAACGAGTGGTCCATAGCAAAGCCCCCGTCATCCCGAGTCCAACGACACTTTATTCGTGAATCTCCGACAACGGGTTCGGGAATTATCGGCTCGCATTGGGAGTAGTGGTGGGGGGGGGGGGGGGGTTAGAATCGGCATCACTCCACTACTCACACACACACAGACTCACACACACACATACACACACACACACACAGACTCACACACACACATACACACACACAGACAGACACACTTTTTTCGCCCTGTGTTGATCTCATAAGTCTACTTTCATTTTTTGCAAAAATCGAAAGTAGGCTAAAAAAATATACGATAAATACGAGATTACACAAAGCCCGCCAACAAAACTAACCAAGCACAATGCAAACAGCTGACAACAACACGTGAACGCAAGATGTTAGCTGGCAACATCGTCAGCGAAACTCAATTTATCTCGATATATCAATTTGAATGGCTGCCTGTGATTGGCTGGTTAGAGTGCAGTTGTGACGTAGCACTGAAACTTCAAGTCGGAAGTAAGGATGACCCTAGTATAATATATACATCTTGGGATTTATTTATTTAATTTAATGAACAACAATAACTAACTAACTAACTATGTTTTGTTGGTTTTAGCAAGATTACCTAGAGTAGGATAAAGGCTATTCTGTGATTCCTGGGGGGCGTGGTGGCTCAGCGGTCTAGTTCTATGCCTTTCACCAAAGCGGACCGGGTTCGATTCCAGGACAATGCATGTGAGATTTTCGAAGTGAAATGCCATGTCCTGTCGTTCGGAATCCACGTAATGGAGGTCCCGTGGCTCATGATCGCGAGATCAACAGTCACGTTAAACTACAAGCTTCCTTCCTTCTATGCTTCCCTATCTCGTAAATTCTCCTCTGGAGCAGGAACAATGCCCGAATTGTCGTCTTCGAATCTATTTTGTTTTTTCAAAAAGATGAAAGTTGAACCTTTATCAGTCTTGTCACATTTACCAGAACTGTGATGAGCTTTCTGTGATTGATGTGTTCTTTAATTGAATTACTTTTATCTTCGGAATTAATCCTTATTTAATTAATTAATTGAACCTTTCACTTGACATTATCTTTATCCTGGAAATATTTAACTAAATATACGGGTTATGGACTTGAACTACATTTGCGTTCATATTGGAGAATTTTCCTACTGGAAGCTTATTATTTCATCTTGACAGGATCCTTTTCCTATATTATTCAGGATTTCGAATGATTTCGTGAATTAATCTAAGTGTAGGTGTAATTATTTCTCATAATTTGTTTGTCTTGTAATTTCCCCCTCGAGAACCTTCTTGGGGTTATCTGCTCCCTTATTTAACATATGCGCGAAAAACCCTTATCCTCGCTCTAATTTCCGTTTCCTTTTCAGGTTTTCAACCTATTGTAATTTTCCTTGCATGTTAATGTTTTTCCTTTTGTTAATTCTGTTTGAAATAAATGAGGTTCGCATTGTGTTACTTTGACACATCTTGTTTTCACTATATGTCTAATTATCTTACTCTTACGGGGTATTACGTAACGCTGGGGTGGGTATTTCAAATTCTAGCACGGATTCCACTCCAATTATTCTTATCGCCTCACTTCCTCCTATCTGATTGGCATACCTTTGGTATGTTGGTCATAGTGTGGGGATCTGCAGACAGCGGGTATTCCCAGTATTACCCACCCTCGACAGCTTAATGTTTTCTTTTTCTCCTTGTGTTCTCTCTTGGGGTTTCATTCTTATTTTTTGTTCTAGTTGTTTGTCTGGTAATGTATTCTTGTTATAAATTTAGTTATATCCTTCTTATGAGTATTGTTTAACTTAATCTCATTAAGCTGTAAAGGTGTAATGTACGAGTGTTTGGTAAGGAGGTTGGGCGGTGCCACTAACGGTTGGAGGGATGACCTGTATATCCCGTATCAAGAGTTACTCCCACCAGGAGACTGCGTGCTCTTCTGCTGCTGGTACTAATATACAGAGGTGGCCAAATTATTACGACAAAGCCGTATATGACGGGATTCTCCATTGCAATTTAAGATACAATGCATTACAATTAAGCAGTTCATTAGAGGCCGAGTCTTCGCTGCAGCACCTTTCTTTGTAATATATTGTCGAGGATTCACCAAATACGCTTCAAGACATCCTTCATAAACCAACATTTAACTTTAAACCACTTTAATCTTATATTCTATTAGACAACATACATTAGAGGACAAACCTTAAATGCGGGTGTGGTGGCGAAGCGGTCAAGCTATTCGCCTCTCACCAAGGTGGACCGGGTTCGATTCACTGTCAATGCATGTGCGATTTTCGAAGTGAAATGGCATGTCCTGTGGTTCGTATTCCACGTAAAAAGGAGGTCCCGTGGCTTATGAGCGCATGGTTAACAGTCACGTGAAACTACAAGCTTTTTACAAATCTTTAATAAAGTAAAACAATGTGGCGTCGGAACTGATCCTGTCCTAAACCAAAATCTGTCACCGTTTCTTCTCTTGTTACTGGTAGTATATGCCATACAAAAGTAGCCGATATAAGAGGCATTATTTCACAAGCTCATCAGGTGGAGACGATTGAAAGGAAGACCAAGACAATTATATGCAATAATGTTATTGGTTTTACGCCCCCTGTTAACAAATGCGGCTTTTACAGACGGTGGGGGACCAGGAATTCGCCATGAAGGGGATCATTAACGTGCCAGTAAATCTACTGACATGGCTCCCTCGCATTTACGCACCCTCAAATGCCAACTGGCTGCGCCAGGATTCGATTCTGCAACCTTGGGAACAGCTGGCGAGAACGTTACTCCTGAGCCATGCAGCCAGTCGAGAGACCAAGAAAATGGTGGCTAGATGATTTTTTATTTATTTTCGTATGGTACAAATGATCTACATATGTATACAAATATGTACATAACAATCAACAAGATGTTCAGTAAAGAACATATAGCCTACTTTCTCCTAAATGCATGGGTATTGTTATAACTCTTTGTCCTTTTCAACGAGTATGATTGAATGTTGGTTGTAGTAGCTTGTTGAAATACAACGTGCTATAGGGATATTAAACATGAATATGAGGTGCCCTTTGCTAGTGCTACCTCTGTACCAAATTTCGTTCAATTCGGTTTCACCGTATTTGAATTGATAGGGGGAATCGATTTGCACACATACTTGGCCACCATCTGCAAACTATTGGGCTGATGTTCTTGCAGTTTGGTCAGAATATGTTTCCCACATAAAGATATGGTGTTGCAAAATTTGGTAGAGACTAGATTATTAGGTTGGTCGTAATTACATTTTAGCTTTTAACATTTGGGTGGCCGCCATTACGTTTCCGTCAAGATGGCGGCGATATAAAACATGACACTGAAGTGTCCTTTGCTAGTGCTACCTTTGTACCAAATTTCGTTCAATTCGCGTTCACCGTGTTCGAATTGATAGGGGGGGACAGACATTCAGAGTACACACACTCACACACACACACACACACACACAGACACACACACACACACACACAGACTCACACACACACATACACACAGACAGACACACTTTTTTCGCCCTGTGTTGATCTCATAAGTCTACTTTCATTTTTTGAAAAAATCGAAAGTAGGCTAAAAATGAACATCAAGGCTCTTCAACCAGGAAAGCGCTGGAGCTGATGCTTTCCTGAAATCTTCCCATTCGCCTGCAAGGCTACGTACGCTGTGGGCACTCCCGAACGATGTGGTTCATCGTCTGTTCTTGAGCTCCGCAGTCACAAGCTGGTGATTCCAGCCAACCCCATTTGTGTAGCATTGCCTTGCACCTTCCATGACCAGTTCGAGCATGATTTAGTTGGCACCACGTAGCTCTTGGTAGATCAATTACTGGGATAAGCTGGGAAGGATCATATAAGTGGATTTAGTGAGGTGAAGAAAAATCTCTCCACTTTTCCTTCCAGATTTCGTACGAAGTGTAGACAACCTCCAAGATGGTGTACCCTGGGCAACGGACTGCAAGGGCAGGACGGCAGAAAGTCTACACAAGCGGTAACCGAACTAGATCTCGTATCTCTCCCGGTTTTCATGATCTACAACATTTTCCAAAAGGTTCTTTTAAGAGCCAAAGCACACAGAACTCAAAATGCATTGGGCCTTGTGCTCGTGTCCTACAACTGAACATGAATGTGGCTAGATGATGTAGAGGAGGACCTCGGGAAGATGGGTGTTAGAGGATGTAGAAGCTGGGCAATGGACCGTGGAGAGTGGGCTGCTACTGTACGAGAGGCCAGGGCCCTTCAAGGGCTGTAGCGCCAAGCAGTAAGTACTGTAAGTAGCCTGGGCACCGATATGTTATCTATAGGATACGGATAAGCAAAACGTTATCCGCATCCGCCCCGCATCAGCATCCGCATGACTGCTTTCCGCATTCGCACGTTTGTTATCCGAATCTACTGGCATTACTATATTATTTTAATTAGATAAAGCATACATAACTAAAGCAACATATTGGGACATTTAAAGAAAAAATCGTTCCCTTAGTCTTCAGTATTTCATGTGCTATGTTTAAAATGAATGTTATACAGAAGGACGAAAGAAATTTCGAAACAAAGGAAAATGAATACAATAGCCAACGTTGATTCATCGTACCCTCCAAATGGGTTATTCGAAAGAAGAAGAAGAATGTTTTACAGCCAGAATTGCAACCCTTTTCTGTTCGGAGTGTTAATTATGCTTAATGACATAATTTGAATGACATTAGCTTAAGTCATCATCCTAAATGTGTCATGAAAGAAAAACATAACGGTAAAATAAAATGTCATAAACATCCGGGTCCTAGTAATGATATTCAACTAGTTCGGATTGCATTCTAAAATCTATCCGCAAATTTACTCCAAACATTATCTGCAGCTTATCCGCTATCCGCACAGCCATGCAAACTATATCCGAATCCGCGCAGGGCTTTATCTATAGGGGATCTTTAACCTACCGGTCAACCAATTGACCTGGGTCTCTCATTTAAGGACCTTTAAATGCCAACCGACTGTGTCAAAATTTGATCCCGTATCCTCGGACACAGTGAGCGCGAACCTTACCCATTTTGACACGCAGCCTGGCAGTAGAAATCCATTAGCTAACCTAGTTTTATGTTCTTATCAGTCAAACTTCACACAGAATGAAAATCGGCCGAATAATGAACAGCACTAAAATGTTGGTACGTGTACCGTAGTTGACTCCTAACCACGCAAGTGAAACTCATCGTGCGGTTTCCTGCATTGGTGGACCACAGCTTGTCAATCCTGCAGGGTGTATTTATAACGTACGCTATTGTCTGGGGTACCCACCTGCGAGACTAGTAATGGCTGGGAAACATGGAGGCCATTTCATTAGTTCATATCGCAGCAATAAAGCGAACCACAGCTTTAGCCTCTGATGGCAGAATTGTCTGTCCGGTGGAATCTAAACAAAACGCTCGCTATCATTTTTACCTTTTGAACTGACTGCTGCAAGCAATACTGAACATGTGCGCTGACTGTTCTAGTTACCGACAGTCGGAGGTTTATTATCCACACTGCTACAGTTGAAATAGCCTAATTAACTTGTGTTCTCATCACAGACAGTTAGATAGTTCTTTGTTGTTGTTACCATATCGGGCATGTACTTGGGTATTTTGAATAGAAATTTGTGTATTTTTGTAGAACACGACCATTGTTAGGAATAATTTTGATTTATTAGAGGTTCAGAAAAATTCACCACTATACAACTGGAATAAAACCTGAAGCTCTCTATACTTCAGAGACACTCGATCTCCAACACAAAACACCAAAACACCAAACAGAAGTGAAATAACGTAAAATACTGATAAAAATCCTTGGACCAAGAACAAAAGAGGGTGTACATTATCCAAAGCCTAATACAGAAATATATATAAAAAATCACAGACAAAATGCGAATGCGAAGAATCTAATTTATGAGACACATAGAAAGAATGGACCCGAACAGACTCACACACAAAATACATACTTTCTTAAAGAACAAGGCTACTAGACCGAATTGGTAGTCTATATATTTACAGAAAAAGACTTAAAGGAATTACGATCACCAAACCGGAAGGAAATCAGGAAAATCACTCAGACGCGGGGTTTCGGGGGAAGAAGAGAAGTAGGCCACAGGACAATCAATGGTCAGAGCAACGGAAACAGACCCACTCGTTGTGAATGAAGGAATACTGGGCCAACAGGACGGCTAGAAAGTGTTGAATTCGCGTGTTGCTAAGCGACCCATTCGCGAAGAAGAAGAAGAAGAAGAAGAAGAAGAAGAAGAAGAATAATTGCAGCCAATGGCCATAGCTGGGTATTTTTTAGCCTATTTTCAATTTTGAAAAAATAGGCTTATGAGATCACCTTTTGTCCGTGTGTGTGTGCGTGTGTGTGAGGTGTGTGTGTGTGTAACCCTAATAAAATCTAAACGGCTGGAGCGATTTCAATGAAACTCAGTGAGTTCATAGCGCTATTCCCGGCGACCTCGAACGTGCCCTTTAAATTTTGTTACGACTCACCAATCCAACATGGCGGCTGTGCGAAATATTTCACTAGCATTCAATATCTCCGAAACTATTACCGATATCGCCCTGAAATTGTGCACGGTGATAAAGGGCACTACTAGAAGTTCACCTATGAGACTTTCAAACACCTGGTGACTACAAAACCAACATGGCGGCCAAGCGAAGTTGAGACTTTTAAATACACTTTTCTCACGATTTAACTATCCAAACGTAATGAAATTTGGTACAGCAATTGTTTATACCTATTGTAATGCACTGGAGTCTAATTTAGTTCAATTGTTTACATAAGCTCAAAATGGCGGCTGTGCGAAATATTTCACTGACATTCTATATCTCCTAAACTATTACAGATATCACCCTGCAATTTTGTACGGTGATAAAGGGTACTGATACAAGTTTACCTATGTATATTTCATAAACCTGTAAAGTACAAAACGAACATGGCGACCAAGCGAATTTGAAATATTTCAATAGACTTTTCTCGTGATTTAACTCTCTGAGTGCAGTGAAATGTGGTATAGTAAATGATTTTGCACATTGTAATGCACTGCCATCTAATTTAATTCAATTGTTTACATAACCTCAAGATGGCGGCTGTGCGAAATTTTAAAATTAAGTTTTTATTTCTTGTGTCGTAATCATGCGATCGAAGTGAAAGTTTCAATAATGAACCTAGGTAATAATTGTCCTTGAATGGTACATAACGCTATGGCCTATACATATAACAATCCTAAATGGCGAGCTTCCGAAATATTTAGACAGTTCTCAATATCTATGAATCTTTTACAGCAACCAAACTGAATTTTTTATTTTCATAGAGACTATGAACATATGTTCACCTATAGGACTTTCAGTAACCTGGTGAGCACAAATCCAACATGGCGGCGACGCGAAGTATAAATATTTAAATGGACGTTTCTCGCGAATTAACTATCCGAGAGCCGTGAAACGTTGCACGTTAAATGCTTATACAAATATTGATCCACTGGCATCTAATTTATTTCAATTGTTTGCATAATCACAAGATGGCTGATGTGCGTAATTTTAAAATCTCGTTTTTACTTCTTGTGTTCTAATCATGCGATTGAAGTTTGAATACCACACGTACACAATAATCTTAATGTAATAGTACAAAAATAAAAATCCAACCTGGCGACCATCTGAAAAATTTAGACGGTTCTCAATATCTACGAATCTGTTACAGCAATTTAACTGAAATTGTGTATGTTGATAGAGGCAATTAATATGAGCAGGATATATGAAAATAGGCTGTATAGTTCTTCACGGAACTACTTGTTTTTGATTGAACTCCCGAGGGTTCCCAACAAAAAAATATACGAACTGACAATTTGGTTAGCTATGGAATATCCACTCAGCGGTCTAGTAGACAACATTTTCATAAACAGCATAGAAAATAATTTTCTGACAGACAACAAGGCAATTGTGATTATACAATGGAATAGGTACGCTATATAATTTGTGTTGGCCGACTGGAAAGATTTCATTAACTACTACAGGCATCACACAGATTTTATACACACTCAAGTACACGTGGTAAAATGACCCCGAAGTCCAAGCCCCTCAAATTAAACAACAACAATAACATCCTCATGCGCTCAAGACTACGATATTTGTCACAAACCCCCAGAATGAAACTACAATATTCTTCGTTACAACAAGAGTACCATAAATTTAAGTTTGCTTGAGTTTAATTTGTTTCCTTGGCTTCTGGTTGTTCGCAGTGGAATCTTGAGCAGTCCACTGCAAGTTTTATGTGCTACGTAAGTGGATGCCCAAGACGCGACTCGTCGCTGAGTGCACAGACAGGCAATGCGGACAAATTGTCGTCTTCGTCCTCTCCTGTGCCATGGCTGCCAGATTCTTTCGCTGAGTAAAACAAACGGCGACATTTCTATGTAACACACGTAAGCTTGAAAAAAGGAATGGATGGAGGGAGGGAAGGTCTTGCGTCCCAAAGCAAATAAACCGCTCCGAGGTCAAGTCGCGAGTTCAGCGAGGATCATCCTTCAAGCAGGGGCGAGCTATTCGATCGCCTTTACCTGCTACACTGTCGGTGCTACTGTTCTCTGACTCCCAGATCGATCACCTCAACGGAGAAACAATATAATGCATATCCACAATTTAATTTGTTGTTCTTGTTAATTCATTTAGAGCAGGGGTTCTTGAACTGTGAGGTGTGCCTCCCATGGGGAGGTACAAAGCAGTTAGTGGGAAGGTGTGACTGTCCTGTAGAATTTTGTAATATTGCTTTTCAGAATTTACACCAGTCTGAACGTAAAACATAAATTTATCAGCGTTTCTTCTTTACACAAATTATTCTGACCACAACAATAGATATAATAATAATAATAATAATAATAATAATAATAATAATAATAATAATAATAATAATAATAATATAGTATGGCCTTGGGTGTCCGGTGCAAGCTTTGTTATTTTAAGCCCAGAGGGCAGCTTGCATGTCGAATTTCGTCGCTCGTTGGAGCGCTATGATAGTCAAAGAGGTTAGATATCTAAGCTCTTTGACACTATAGCGCTTTCTAGTAGAGAACGGAGGAGCTTTGTGTTGGCGGAAAATCCCGAGATTAATTTTGCCATTGTGAATACGGCCTACTGAATTCAAATGGGTTCATTAACATGCCAACAACATATGACATGCGTGCTGTGATTTTTGTCGCCTTTCAAAAATCACTCACCAAGGCCAGGAGCGAACCTGAAAGCTTGGGGTTGGTAGTACGACACGATAACCACTCACCCACCGTGGCAAGCTAATAGATCTAATGAGATAGGTACATAGTTTGAATAGCTACAACAATACATTTCTTCAAGTAAGAATGATTTAGAATTTCTCTGTATTGAAATGCACAATCAACATGAGTGTAACAATGACATTTTACAAGACCGTTTTTAATTATATTAATTTACTCAACAAGAGTTTGACTTGACTACTTAAAGTAGGACGTTGATTGATTATTATGTGCACTTCTATCAAAAGTATAAGGTAGTGCTGTGTCTTGAGAAAGAAAAGGAAGTACAGTGATGAATATGTTAAATATGGGTTTACATGCAACCTTGGTTGTGATTGAATTGAAAAACCGCAGTGTTCTTTATGTGCCAATATTCTTTGTAATGATAATATGAGGCCTGCCAAACTCCAGGAACATTGTTGTGTAACCATCTGAAAAGGTAAAAAACAAGAAGTTCCGTAACGAACTAAAGAGCCTACTTTTTTTAAAATTTAAAATTCATGTCAATGATTAATCTATATGGATCTATCTAGAATAATGTCGAAATTAAGTTGGTAATATCAAAATTTCTAATTAGTTCGAAATAATGCTTACCTGGCATAATGTAGCCTAATAGAGCACTACAGTTGGCAGTTCTACTGACTGAATATATTCTTAGTTCCATCTCTTAGGGTACCGAATACAAAATTTGGTTGAAGTCCAATGGATAACATGGACGTTACATGCAGTTAAACATTAGATCTAACAGCGCACGTAAAATCATGTTGGCAACGATGTCTTGTATGTATTGGTCAGAAATAATCAGAAATAATATGATCTATTGTTATGCCAATTTGAAATAAAATCCTTTAGTTAGTATAGAAGTTACATGCATTTAAAATTGGACCTATCAGCAGGTTTAGAATCAAGTTGGCAGCATTGACATATATTAGTTACTCCAAATTAATCTAGAATGCCAGGTACCATACGTGTGCAAAGCTTAGAGCTATTGGCTTGCATTGTTTCTGATGTATTGATATTAGGGTAACTCAAATAGAGACAGCATTTATTAACAGTTGGCTGCCCTGGTTGCTCTCAAGAATATGCATAGTCATGACTGTTATGGTACACATAGCACATACGAAATTTGGTTGAAATCTAATTGATAGTATAGAAGTTACATGTATTTAACGTTGGACTTCTCAGCAGGCTTAGCGTCATGTTGGTAGCACTGACGTATATAAGTTACTCCAAATTAATATAGAATGTCAGGTATTATACGTGTGCATAGTTTAAAGATGTGGGCTTGCATACAATCTGATATATTGGTATTTTGATAAAATAAATTGAGAGCATTTATTATCAGTTGGCAGCCTTAGTGGTTTTTAAGAATACGCTCAGTTATATCTCTTTATGTACATATGAAATTTAGTTGAATTCCAATTGATAGTGTAGAAGTTATATGCATATATATACCTATCAGCAGGCTTAGAATTATTTTGGCAACACTGCCATGTATGGCCTCCTGGAAATTAAACTTAAATATTATTGCCTATACGTGCGCCAATTTTGAAATAGCTCCCATTTATACCTTCCAAGATATCCAACATGGAGCTCAAATTTCAATTCCGATTTTTCAGCAGTTGGTAGCACTGACATCATTTTCAAATACGGCATTGATATATTCAGGTATATATCTTCACTCCTAGCAAATTTTGTTTCTATTGCTGCAGCCGTTAGGGGTTGATAGGACACACACACACACACACACACACACACACACACACACACACACACACACACACACAGCCAGACAGACAGAAGGACAGACAGACACACATTTGCCTGGATCGATCTCATAAGTCTACATTTTCCTCATTTTTGCAAAATGTGGAAAGTAGGCTAAATATGTTAATTACATAATTCATCCATTATTAATCACATTGTGAATGAGGGCGGGGGAGGGGAAAGGGACTAGGTGGATTTTTAAGTTTACTTTTAGGGGAGGTGTGCGAGTAAAAAGGCTAAGAACCCCTGATTTAGGGACTTTGCAACATAGTGGTCATTTAGTCCCGTGTACTTGGGTGTGTGTGGAGAGAGAGAGTATATATATATGTGTGTGAATTGGTCTGATAACCTGTGTTATTGTGGTGTCTGTAGTAGTGTATGTATTCGTAACGCAGGTGAGGATTGGGAAGTAGGTAGCCGTGACTTTAAGTTAGGAACCATCCCGGCATTTGCCTAGAGTAGAAGTGGGAAACCACTGAAAACCACTTCCAGGATGGCTGAGATGAAAATTGAACCCACCTCTTCTCAGCTTTGCCTCATGAAGCTGTATGGACCCCGTTTGAGCCCTCTGACCAGAATTAAATTTAAAATTCTTGGCGGAGCCGGGAATCGAACCCAGGCCTCCGCGGTGATAGCCCAGATGCTAGCTACAACGAGGCGGACAATTTAATTTGATCAGGGATATATAACAATATAGGTATTGGAGCGCCTACAACTCCTACCTTTTGAGATTTTGAAGTAAAATAAAAGAAAGGAAAATAAATTGTGTCACGTAGCCCCTGTTGGGCCGTGACATACCAAGCAACGGCTGCCCTGCCCTGTTGGTCTACAGATTGTGGAGTGACGAGTGGTCAGCACGTTGGGTCCCCTCTGCTGTTAATCTTGGTTATCTTGCCCGAGGCGCTGCCTCTCTGATCAGACAACTACTCAATTGTCCTCATGAGGCTGAGTGCACCCCATTCTAGCCTTCATGTCAGTTTCTAAAATGCCTGACAGTCGGGAATGGAAACCAGGACCTCCGGTAAGAGGCAGGCGTGCTACCTCAACACCACGAGGCCGGTGCTTGATGTCCTAATCCTAACAAAAATTATTTTAAGGAGAACCATCATTACAGTATTTTCAACTTCATTTATAAAATGTGATGTTCTTAGTCAGTTGTTTATTTTTAATTTCATGACATAAATATTGCACTTGATCTGAGTGGTGCAGTCACTTGAAAACCCAACACCCTCCGCTGTGGCCGTGCTTGTTAAGTCGCTCATCATGGCCACGATGGGGAACTGCAGAAAGTTCAATTCCCGGCACTGGCCACGGCTATCCTCAGTGTGATTTATCCCCGTTTTTTTTCCCACACTTCCTCCAGAAAAATGCCAGGTTAGTACCTCACTTACAGTACCAGAGCACCTACTCCATTCCCCACCTTACGAATTACAGTCACACATACTACTACGGCCACCACAGAAACACAAGTTATCAGATAGTTTGGACACACACCGAAGTACACAAGGCTGATAACCAGGATGCTCCAAGCTCCAAAAACAATATCAATACTTATGAAATTGAGTTCTAGATTTACCAGCGCATTAGAAATCTCCTCCAGCTTAATATTTCGGTACTCCGGCATCTTTAAATTTACAGCAATATTAGTCTATTACTATTATTCTTTCTTTCTTTCTTTCTTTCTTTCTTTCTTTCTTCGTTTTGCCCACTTAGGGAGCGCGTTTGAACTTGTTGACTCGGGTTGATGGAGCTTTCCTCTTCTTCTCCTCCCAAATTCTCCTCATGAACTCACTATGCCCCCTCTTACGTTCCTCCGTCCATTTTTTCCAGTGGTCTTTTTAGCTTTTTCGGCGAAAGAGTGATTTGTAACTAGAGTTCCAAAAGTCTTGCGATTCATGATGATATCTTCTGTAATGTTTAATTCCTTTAAGTCCTGTTTGATTTCTTCTAACCAACTGATTTTGACCTTCTTTGAATTAATTATATCAAGCAGTTTTTTGCATATCTGGTGTTGTCCATTCGGCAGATGTGACCATAAAATTTCAATCGTCTCTTACGCACGGTATCAGTGAACTTATTGATTACTGTGTACAAGTCTGTGGTTTTCCTTTTAATCCATATACCATTAACATAAACGTGGCCATATATTTTCCTGAGAATTTTACGTTCCTGGATTTCGATTTCACCAATTTGAGAGTGGCCTCCTAGATATATAGTTTCGGAGGCGTACAATGCTTCCGGAAGAACAACTGTCTGGTAATTATTATTACTGACAGTGGTAGTTACGCACGCTAACGGGCAGTTCTAGGCCAAGCACTCTGTAGACTCGGTAGACGTGGCTTCAAGTTCCACCGTTGGCTGACTTTGAAATGGTTTTCCGTGGTTTCCCCCATTTTCAACTCCAGGCAAATGCTAGGACGGTGCCTTATGACAGGCCACGGCCGCTTCCTTCCATCTCCTTGCCCAGTTTCATTCATCTTTCTTCATTTCATCTCTCATTTACCCCTCAGGCGTCAGAAAGGAGATGCGGTCGTAAAGAACACCCACCACATAGCCTTTCATCGCATCTCATCCCCGACCCCGTTAAAAACATACATACAAGGTATTATTGAAAACCCACAGTCTACTTCCAGTTTTACCGCCCGGGCCAGGGAATGGAATGAATGAAGCCCCCATCTAGCGGCGAGGATATGAACTGTACCGGCTGCCGAAGCCTGCCTCACTCCCCTGGGGCAATTATTAAATGAATGACAGATGAAATGAAATGATAGTGGAGAGTGTTGCTGGAATGAAAACCGGGTAAACCAGAGTATCCGGAGAAAAACCTGTCTGCCTCCGCTTTGTCCAGCACAAATCTCACATGGACTGACCGGGATTTGAACCACGAACCCAGCGATGAGAGGCCGCTGTGTTGCCGCCTAAGCCACGGAGGCTAGGTATTATTGTTACTGTAAATAGTTGAAAGATAACACAGCTGGTTGTGTGGGGGTAGGCAGTAAGGTTTTCGCGGTTTGAGCTTGAGGTTATAGTGCTTATATGTGAGAGATCCATGTTAGTAGATTTATTAGCACATACAGGGAAAATCTCAAGTGCTATTTAATACCATTACTGAATATTCCATTATTTACTGATGCATGAGAGAGATTGCATGTGCTAAATATAGCGTGTATTTATTACAGACGTATTTGCATTTTAAGTAGTTATATCTCCTTCTGTACATGTTCCACGTATGAAAAGAAGAGGGTGCAAATAAAAAACGAAAGCTCCCTCCCATCCAGACAGTTTTATCTGTGGCACTTTAATTTTCATCCTTGTAGGCCCTACTTCCTCTTCCACTTCTCCGCTGTTCCTTACTCAATCCTTGATCCTTACTAACTTTTTTTTTTCTCTCTCTCTCTCTCATGCTTCTCTAAAAACCAACACTTTATTTTTAATCGAGTTTCGCTTGACTTCAAAGTCCCTTCGCTCAAGTCAGGGTGCCCTTCAAAGGGCACGTGTTATAGAGACCATTTTTCATCCTTTCACCTCATCACAGTTTCTTCAACAGAGCAATCCATTTAAGATATAAGCCACGTAAGTAAATGCAAACTGTAACACAATTCCTCGCCGAGAACCCTGAATCCCAGTAAAGCTGGCTGTAATCTTCCGCATGCTGTGAGCCACACTACACACCCTAGTTTCATATCATACAAGAAATGAATCATTAATCAGTGTGCTTGCATTGTGTTCGCTGAGATGTTCTTAAAAAGAGATCTTACCGGCTTAAGAATTCAGATCTGTCTTTAGTCAATATAACTTAAAAATCCTGCACATTTTTCAATTCTCAGTGGGATCTTCTTCAGCAAGAAGAGATTAAACTTAAAAATCTGTATAAATTAAGGTTATAAATATAATAATTAGGGCTCGGTTGTTTAAGACCTAAAACTAGCCCGAATATGCAATCAAATATGACCTTACAAATGACGAAATATGACTAAAAAATGACAAAATATGACCTGAAAATGACTAATTTCAATATGGCCGATTTTTAATTATAAATCCAAGCGTCAATCCCTTCGAGATTAAATTATTAACTAAATTCCTTATTTCTATTATCATATTAATTTTCTGAATATACATGTTTACGTGGTTATGTACAGTCTATCTCTGTAAACACTAGTTCCCGTTCGGTAAGTTGAGGACGATTGCACACCTACAGCTGCCGTCAAACTACCAAAATATGACGTTCTTACCAAACAATGCTCAAAATATGACCTAATGGTAAAAAATGTTCGAAATATGCATTTATATGACAAATAAAATCCACTGTATTGTGACGATAATCACTTGATTTGCATCAGAAACCAATAGGGCATGAAATAGAGGCAAATAAAAATATATGATTTTTCATAAACATCCGAGCCCTAATACTAATACTCATAATACATAGACTCAAGTTTCTGAGACCAGATAAGTTGACATAACCTTATTCCATTCTAGTTCTGTTAATCATTTGTGTATTAGCCACATGGATATAATTTATAACCGTATAATTAGGCTGCTAGTTTAAATAGGAACGGTTAATATAGAACATAAATAACAAAACAGTGTAAACAACATCACTACTGAAGTTAGTCCAATTATGTAATTCAATAGATCACAGGTTAACATACTTAAACTACAGTACATTAATAATAAAGCAACAACCATAGATGTGAGCAATAATATCTGTAAATAAGTTTGACGCGTTACACATTGTATATATACATTATATATTTGTACGTAAGTGTAATTTATAATCATCGTACATTAATTACGTCTAAGTGAGCAGTATCTGATGATGACCGCTTCACGATCGAAACATGTCATCCAATTAAGTACTCCCATTATTAGCCTACTTTCTATTTTTGCAAAAAATGAAAGTAGACTTATGAGATCAACACAGGGCGAAAAATTGTATGTCTGTCTGTGTGAGTCTGTGTGTGTGTACTCCGAATGTCTGTTCCCCGCTATCAATTCGAACACGGTTAAACCGAATTGAACGAAATTTGGTACAAAGGTAGCACTAGCAAAGGGCACCTCAGTGTCATGTTTTATATCGCCGCCATCTTGACGGAAACGTAATGGCGGCTACCCAAATGATCAAAGCTTAAATCAAATTACGTCCAACCTAATCGTCCGATCTCTGCCAAATTTTGGAACAACATATATGTATATTGCGAGCGTGTTTTGACTAAACTGCAAGGTCATCCGCCCAATAGTTTGCAGATGGCGACCATGTATGTGTGAAAATCGATTCCCCCTATCAATTCAAATACGGTGAAACCGAATTGAACGAAATTTGGTACAGAGGTAGCACTAGCAAAGGACAGCTCAGTGTCATGTTTTATATTGCCGCCATCTTGACGAAAACGTAATGGCGGCCACCCAAATGTTAAAAGCTTAAATTAAATTACGACCAACCAAATCATCTGATCTCTACCAAATTATGCAACAACATATATTTATATAGCGGGTTTGACTAAACTACAAGGTCATCAACCCAATAGTTTGCAGATGGCGGCCATGTAGGCCTATGTGTGCAAATCGATTCCCCCTATCAATTCAACATGGCGGAACCGAATTGAACGAAATTTGGTACAGAGGTAGAACTAGCAAAGGGCACCTCAGTGTCATGTTTTATATCGCCGCCATCTTGACAAAAACGTACTGGTGGCCACCCTAATGTTAAATCTTAAATCAAATTCGACCAACCTAATCATTTGATCTCTACCAAATTTTGCAACAACATACTCTTTTGTGGGAGGCATCCTATGACTGATCTACAAGGTCATCTGCCCAATAGTTTGCAGATAGTGCCCATGTATGTGTGCAAATCGATTCCCCCTATCTCTTCAAAAACGGTGAAACCGAATTGAACGAAATTTTGTACAGAGGTAGCTCTAGTAAAGGGCAGTGTCGTGTTTTATATCGCCACCATCTTGACGGAAACGTAATGGCGGCCACCAAAATGCTAAAAGCTTAAATCAAATTACGACCAACCTAATCATCTGATCTCTACTAAATTCCGCAACAACCTACGTTTGTGTGGGAAATATCTTTTGACCATACGACAAGGTCATCAGCCCAATAGTTTGCAGATAGCGGCCATGTATGTGTACAAATCGATTCCCCCTATCAAATAAAACACGGTGAAACCGAATTAAATGAAATGTTGTACAGAGGTAGCACTAGCAAAGGGCACCTCATATTTATGTTTAATATCCGTATAACACGTTGCATTTCAACACGCTACTACAACCAACATTCATTTATACTTGAAAAGGACAAAGAGTTATAACGATACCCATGAATTTAGGAGAAAGTAGGCTATATGTTCTTTACTGAACATCTTGTTGTACATAAAAGCGTGTTATTTTGTTATAATATCTTATTTCTTTCAGGTTAGGGCATGTAAATACTTGTTTTCCCACCTAATGTAATTGGTGACAATTTTTGTTGACCGACTGGAAAGGTTTCATTAATAATACTCATGTTAAATCTTCGGTAACATCAGTATCATTTTCCAACAATTAGATTTCCAACCTTAGTTTATGAGGAGTTCTTCACAAATTGTGGTGGAAATAGTTATTATTCCACGGTGAGTAGCATCAGTGACAGAGCAACAGAGGAAAGGCGGGAATTTAAGAAGACGGTAGGAATCGATGGATCGGTTCATTAAGTGACTGCAATAACAATTATGTGCTCTCCTTTAATATTACTGCCAATGTTACGCTGCTTTACCAATAATATCCACGTTACTGGCAAATAGTGACGTTTAAAGCGAGAGCTTTGTGTGCTGCTCAAGTGGCAGGGCGAGCAAGAAATGGCTCGCATAAGGCAATTCGATCAGTCATTGATATACTGTAGATAAATCAGATGTTCGAAATTTGATGTTTAAAAGTCGGTCAACACGATTGTATCCCATTGTGCTGGGTTATTCCCTAATCCTAAAAAAAAAAACCATGAGATCAATACAGTAAATACATTTGGATGACCAGTTTCGATCGTCAAGCGACCATCATCAGATTCATTGCACTTAGGCTATTAAATCTATGGATTAGGGTATAACCCAGCACAATTGGGTACAATCGTGTTGACCGGCTGAAGAACATCAAACTATAATAAACCAAAGCCACCAAACGTAACTTCACTGCAAATGATGATAAATAGTGACAACTCCATATTTAGGAAATAATTCATCTTTCCATTAACATAAAAGGGCTTGAAATCCTATAAAGTCCTCTTGCATACCGTGTGATATATTTGTATTGTTCCATTCGAAAAGAATCTAACCTGAAGAATTGAAAACCATGTGTGACCTAAATAGCGCAATCGATACAGCTCTTGTTCATTGTTCGTGAAGGTTCAGAAGATCATTGAGATGCGGATGGTTGTTTTGAATGAGCATCTACAAAGCTATCGGCGCTTAATGGTATGGAAGCTACCGCTCCATTCAGGCGTTCCGGCACTGATACAGGCCATCGTTAGTGTGATCCTTCCCCTTCCGCACACCTGAAAATGTTCGTGGGGAATAGGAGGAAGTTCGATATTGTATTTCCAAAAGGAACATATTAATGATGGCTTTTTGAAGCTCAAAGCAGACAAAGGGGTTCTATTTTTCTGCTAGTCCCTTTTAAGAAAGATAGTCAGAAGTTAAAAATTGATAATTTTGTAATTTTTGCAACTCTTTATTTTTCTATTCAGAGGGTGGTCAAAAATTTGAGTCCCTAACCCGTACTTAAAAAGGGCTAGCGAAATATTAGACACTCGAGACTTGTAACAGTTGGAAAATGCCTTCACAAACAAATGTAATTAATTTTGTTGAGGATATCAGATTCTCCACTTCATACCGTTATCTCATATCCAGTCTTGAGATATATTCCCTTAATAATAATAATTAATTAAACCACAAAAGCCCAAACCATAATTCATGAATCGTTCATACAATGTCACCTGTGCTAACTATACCCTGCTTTCTTATGACAGCAGAGGATATATTGGCTATGTTCTAACCAGATGAACTATTTTAGGGACCGGTCTCATATCGAAAGAATGCGCATAGTGTGAACCTTAAGGTCTAGTCTACTCTGAGTGGTACCGTAGATGAGGGTATTCCACATAACTTCTGGGAATTGCAGAAAGTTTCCAGGGTACTGTCCCCTTTACAAATCCTATACACTTACTTCCACAGGGACAAAATCTAATACACACCACACACCCTCTTTCAAGGGTATGTCTGAAATGAGTGCTACAATGGGTTATAGATAGCACGAAAAATGTAAACATTTGCCATAAGAAGGAATTATGGAGCAATGTTTTCCAAACGGGTGATATGTTAATCCGTAGGTTTAATTATCGAGTAGTGCTAACAAATCAAATTGAGTTGAGTTGAGTTGAGTTGAGCGTCAACAGGAAGTCTCCGCACAAGGCAGATACGCATTGGCCCACAGTGTATATAACTTACTACGCAGGCTGTAGTTAAAATCTTGTAGGCCTACTTCCAGTGAGAGGGGGTGCATTCATGAATCGTTCACAATAAGTCACCGGAATGCATATGAACTGAGGCTAGGATTCTAAAATATACGCCCGTGGTCTTGAAGTTAGGAACTATACCGACATTTACAAGGAAAAGAAGTGGAAACTTCCGGAAAACCACTTCTAGCACTTTGGCTCTCAGCAGGACGAACCGGATTTGATTCCTGTTAATTCATGTGGGAGTTTGGGGTGGAATTCAACATCTGGTGGTTCGAATTCCACGTGAAACGGAGGTCCCGTGACTTATGAACACGAGATTAACTAACACGTAAAACTTGTTGTTTTTATATTCAGTCCCGTGTACTTGGGTATGTGTAGTATTTGTATGAACTGAGGCTAGTATTGTGAAATAAACGTCCGTGACCTTTAAGTTAGGAACTATGGTTGGTTGGTTGGTTGGTTCTTGAGTTTAGGGGCTGCGACAACGCGGTCATGTAGCCCCGTGTACTATGGGTGTGTGTAGAATCTGTCTGATAACCGGTATTAATTGTGATGACTGTATTAGTGTGTGTTATATGTTTTTTAATTTAAGTACTGCAACTTAGAATTTTTCAAATAGTTCCTACTTTTGCGGCCAAGCGCCACCGTCAACGACTACTAGGCCAAGTTCAGAACTTAGCTCCTAGACGCCACCGCAGTCTGCTCTTGGCAACGAACATAGAAACCAAAGAGCCTTGTTTACATTCTTAACCTATCCAATTTAGCTTCACACAGGTGCAATTAGTGGAAGATTCTTTAACATGCCATACATCTATGACATGGGACAGCCGGCTTTACATCTCCTCCGAAGGAAGGTATACTGAGGGATTTTTAACGCTCTTAAAAATCCGACGGCTTCGGCCGGGTTTGAACCCGCTATGTTGGGCATAGAAGCTCAGCATGCTACCAACTATGCCATCGAAGCCGCCAGTTAGGAACTATATCGTTGTTGTTTCATTCAGTCTCGTGTACTTGGGTATGTGTAGTATTTGTATGAACTGAGGCTAGGATTGTGAAGTAAACGTCCGTGACCTTTAAGTTAGGAACTATATCGACATTATTTACTAGGAGAAGAAGTGGAAATCTGCGGAAAACCACTTCTAGGATGACAGAAGAGAGATTTGAACCCACCTCTTGTCAGTTTTGGCTCCCATGACTGAGTATACCCTTTTCCAACCCTCAGACATGAATTGATGATGATGATAATTGTTGTTTTAAAGGGCCTAACATCTAGATTATCGGCCCCTGATGGTTTGGGTGATCGTGAAGATGAAAATGAAATGCAAACTTAAAACTAAAACTAACTACTAACCTACATACTAGAAGAAGAAATGGAAAACTAACGGAGAATAAGGCAAATAAAGGACAGGAGGAAAATAAATTGAGGGACTTAGAAAAAAAGGAGCGCTACGAAAGGCAGATAGGAAAGTGAAAGAGGAGAGGGTCCTCCCCAAAGGAAAGGGACAAAAGGAGAAAACGGACCCAGCTCAGGAATCCCTCGGGGTCGCCAACTCCCGAACTCACCAGCCGTGAGCCCCTGAGGGTGTAGCATTATCTAGGGTGCACCAAAAGTAGTGGGGCTACATACACCCGGCCTCCTTGAGGGCCTTGACCAGAAGGCAGGAGATAACTTGAAAAGAAAAAGAAGGCTGACCCCTCGCAGAGGGAGGGAATCAGAAAAGATGAGACAAGGGCCAATTAAGGCGGGAAAGGAAGAGACTCCCTAGGCCTCGGATACCCTAATACCGTCGGGGTCGGAAGAGAACAAGAGTTGACCAAGTGAGGTCGACAGGAAAGAAGACAGAGAGGAGCCCGGCACAAGTAAGGGGAAGCACTGCCGGACTCAGCTGGGGTCCCGTGGTCGCCAACCCACGTCCCACTAGATGTGAGCCCCTGGGGGACAGACCTGAATTAAATGAACCGGGAACGGAATGCACAATGCACAATACACAATGAGGTGATCAATGCCATTATCTGTAGAGACTTGTAGCATAATATATTCAGCACGCTGTATCAGCGTTATTACGGTAATGTAACGCTTCAAGAAGACATCAGGATTCTGTTCTAAAACGCCACCATTAAAGGTTTGAATTTCTCATCTCATGATGGTTGTTCCATTATCCTCATCCAATATTCCATTTATCTGGTAGAAGAGATAATGCAACACTCGATGGTAAATTAGTTCCAACGAACGATACGACCGGCTATTTGCTTTGCGAACTCGCCAGATTTCCTCGCACGTGCTTCGCCTCTCAAGCAAGCAATCCTACTCCCCTCCAAAGAAACCAGCGTGAAGTATTAGCACGGTTCCTTTAACAAACTTGATTATTCATCCTAAAATTAACGGTTGGCTCTTTCACTGTAACCACCATTCGATATTGTTGTGTGGAAGGCTTGTATAGGAGGAATAAATGATCCTTCACGCAACACGTGGCTCTCCTCTTCAATGGTCCACATTAGGCCCTCTTTATGATTTTGTGGGTGTGAAAGCTGTGAGAGTTCCTGCCTCATCCTCGATACAAAAGGCACGTGACGTGTGTCCCAGCGACATAATGGACAACGGACACGTGTGTGAAAGGCCTAAGATCTATTGCACACGGATACAATTACATAATCGCGTAATAAAGTGCGAATGTGCGTCACTTAATCCTGTTAGTACTCACCAAATATTGGGTGGGCGGTAATTACATTAAGTTAGTGCATAAACCACCCGCCCAACTTGACTGTTATCCGGGCTTGACGCAGCACAGTTCTAGCAGGGGCTATCGTCTTGTGCAAACGCACTTTTTAAACAAATTGACGATATTAACCAGAGTGTAATTCGTCACTGTTGCGGGTAATTTTCTTTCTTTCGAATGTTTATAATAAGTAACCACCCCATGTGTATATACCACCCACCCAATTTTACTGTTATGCCGAAGTCGTCGGATTTTTAAGAGCGTTAAAAATTCCTCAGTATGCCTTCCTTCGGAGAGGAAGTAAAGCCATGTCATAGATTTATGGCAAGTTAAAGAATCTTCCACTAATTTCACCTGTGTGAAGCTAAATTACAGTTAGACATTTGACAAACGCTTAGGTTCCTACGTTCGTCACCAGGAGCCAACTGCGTGGTGTCTGGTAGCCAATTTCTGAACTAGTAGTCGTTGACGGTGGCGTTTGGCGGCAAAAGTAGGAACTACTCGACAAAATTCAATGTCTGCAGTACTTAACTTGAATTGAAAACAGAAACACACACTAATACATTCACCACAATTAGCACCGGTTATCAGACAGATTCTACACACACCCAGAGTGCACGGGGCTACATCACCACGTTGTCGCAGCCCCTAAACAAAGGAACCAACCAACCAACTGTTATGTGGGCTCGACGCGACACAGTTCTGGCAAGGGCTATCGTCTTGTTTATTTGTTTAAATGCACTTATTAACAGACGAATTCCACACACACCCAAGTACACGGGGCTACATGACCACGATGTCGTAAAGCCCCTCATTGAATCAACAACAACAACGCACTTCGTTTCAGCCCTCAATTCAGTCCTAAAATCCCTGTGGGAACGGGAATCGGCCAGATCAGTAGTCATTGTAAGTGAGATGAGTCCATTTTGTGGAGTTAAGTATTATAAGAGGCGTTCTTAATAAAGTTGAGAGTTGCGTGTTGAACGCAGTACACAAAGTGCACAGCATACCGGGACGGGAGCACGTGGGAGAGGGAGACGAGTTTTGTGGTTTTAATTGAGTTTCACGAGAAACTGTAGACACATGTTTCCGGCAAAGTCTACTCAAAGGTAAGAGGAGGAGGAGAACGGAGGGTGGAATGAAGGAATAGACCACGATCCCTTTGGAGTTCCAAACACAAAAAAGACGAACTGATTTAGAAGCACTAAACTGATTCTGGAAACTTCCCTCGCAGAGAAGTGCAATCAATAGTAAGTTAGTAAAGGAATAAATAAAGCAGATAACATTGAGTGGTTTACAGCGATTCAATGACAGCGCTGTTTGTCATCGTCATAATTGGTACACTCAACTTCGTGAGTCAAAACTGGGAAGAAGTTGGTTTGGTTCCCACCTCAGCCAACCTAGAAGTAGTTCCCCAGGGTTTCTCTTTGTTCGAAGAAAACGCTGGAATGGTTCCTCCGTTAAAGCCACGGTTACCTATTTCCCAATTCCACCCTTTTCCATCAATGAGAAATACTCACACTTCTACAACCACCACAGTCGGATAAATTCCACTCATACCTAAGTATTCTGGGGTGATGACTACAAAGTGTAAGCACCTAAAAAAACCATTATTATTCTTCTTTCTTCGTTTAGGCCAGCTATGGACCACGTCATTTCAACTGCTTCCGTCTTTTGCCTTGATCTTAGCCCAATGTTCACGCATTCGCTACCTGTGAAACTCCTTTCTTTCATCGGACCACTTCTTGCCGGTTTTAATTACGCTTTTTCTTGGAATTGGCGGTGTGCTCCATGCTTTTCCTTCAAAAGATCACGTTCCATAATGTCTTCTTGCAAATCCTTGGCTACCTCACAAAACTAGGGGCCCTTGGTTTTCTTCTTAAGAAAATAGGTAAATATCCCATTGGTGATTCTCTACGGTTTCATACGAGTTAAGTGGCCATAGAAAGATATTCTTCTCTTCCAAATCATTATTATCATTATTCCTATTATTATTATTATTATTATTATTATTATTATTATTATTATTATTATTATTTTATTTTGTTTTAATTTTTTATTTATTTCATCGTTATGTCCATCTGTGGAGCGTGATAGAACTTATTTAGGTCATTATATTGATGTTTTCTTCTCCCAAAATCTCATCTGGACACTGAAAATCTTACTCCGTGTTTCAGTCCATGATTTATTGGTCCTGATAGTATTTTTTCTTATAAAAATGATAGTTGTTGTTGATTATTGTTCTGAACTGGAGTCATCTTGCATAATTCCGTCTGTGATGCCAATATCTTGAAGTTCATTTTCTATTTTCACTGAGCCAGTTGTTCTTGGCTTTATTGGTGAGCCTGACATTGTTTATTCAGAGAAAGTGGCTATAGAACTTCAATCGCCTTTACGCGAAGGGGTCAGTGACTTTTCAGCATGCTGGTATAGTTCCCGAGATTTCCGTTTCATCCAGATTCCTTCTGAGCAGACTGGACCAAGGGTTTTCCTCAATATCTTACTTTCTTGTACTGACCATGCGTCACCCCACAATCTGCAGTCAAAATGCTGAGCAGTGGTCTTTTGATGGCCAATGGGTTGTAGAGCCACATAGTTATTGGGGGTCTTGTGTTTTTGATTTATTTAGGGGGTTTGCGATATGTTGTTGTTATTTTTTTAGGTGTACTTGGGTGTGTGTTCAATTTGTTTGATGACCGTATTTCTGTGGTGACAGTAGTAGTGTGTGCAACTAATTATACGATCAGGAATTGGGAAGGTGCTCCGAGGCTTGAAATAAGAGGCTATCCGAACATTTGCCAGCAGGGAGTGTGGAAAAACTAGGATAGCCTGGATTCAATCCTCCAATTTAAGGTTTTCTACTGCAGTATACGGCAGCCTCTTTCCATTTTCTTATCCCGTTTTATTTTAACAAATTCATTTTGACACTCTTTAACCCATTTGATGACTTTGAAGCTGACTTCCAATCTTATATCGCTTAAAAGAAATGCCTTTGTCACAATCGTGGAAGGTCTTGTGCTATCATTCAAGAAAAGAACAACCCGAAGGTGGAAGACACGTTCCTTTCAATTATTTTGAGAATTGAACTTTCAAAACAAAGGGCCTTTAACATTGTCAGTGTTTAAAATTACTGGGGGTCATGCCCTGTGTGGAAATAGCCTGCTTCTACTTGCTCTTGCGCATGTATTAATGAAACCACATGCCACCTAGTGAGACAGGCCGATGCCCTGCGACTGAAGAGGTTAGGCCTGCTTTACGATATCGTGGTCATGTAGGCCCGTGTACTTGGGTGTCACTGTGAGGGCTGTATTTGGGTCTAAGATTTGGGTAGGAGGTGGTTGTGGCTTTACTGTAGGCACCGTTTGTCTGAAGCAGAAATGGGAAACTACGGAAAACCCCTTCTATGATGGTTGAGGTAAGAATTTAACCCATCTCTTTTAATTTCCACCTTACAATGCTGAAAGTAGCCCACTTTAGCACTCAGACCAGAAATACATTTCTTGGCAGAACCAGGAAACCAAGCCGGACCTCAGGAGTGACAACAAACAATGCTAGCCACTACGCCACGGAGTGAACCGACTAGGAATACTACATTCGGGAATTCCTCTCTGGTATGGTATTTGTTCTGCGTAAATATTCGGTTTACACCACCTCGTGGTGTAGCGGCTAGCACTTGGAGCTGTCACCCCAGAGGTCCGGGTTCGATTCCTAGCTCTGCCAAGATATTTAATTCTGAATTGAGGGCGGGAATGGGATACACTCAGCCTCGTGAGGCAAAAGTGGGAAGCGTCTGGTTCGATTTCCACCTCATCCATCTCGGAAGTGGTTTTCGTGGTTTCTCACTTATACTGTAGGCATATGTCAGGATGGTTTTTAACTTAATGCCACGGCCACCTCCTTCCCAATCCTCAACTGAATAAGAAAATAGACACATTAATACAGCCATCACAATCAGCCAAACATCCCACACACATCAAAGTACATTTATTTATTTAGTGTATATCTTTTAATGCCGGGAGTGTCCGAGGACATGTACGGCTCGCCAGAGTTTGTAGCTGTTTCTATGCGGACACCCATGGGGTGAGCATCAAATACCGTCGCGTGTGGATGAGATGAAATGAATGAAGATGAATAAGCAAGTTCAATTTCAAGTAGTTCTGAAATTGGCTACCAGAAGCCACTGACACCTAGCGATGAACGTTGGAACTTTATAGAGCGTTTCTAACAAAATATAACCTACAAATTTGGCTATGCACAACCAATTGTAGTGGTAGGTTCTTTTTCATACAATAAATCTATGACATGGGCCCGACGGCTTTACTTCCCCTCTGATGGAAGGCATACTGAAGGATTCTAACGCTCTAAGATAATCTGACTTCATCGGTCGGGTAGGAACCCTTTTCTTTTTGGAAATAGCAGTTCAGCATGCTACTGACTACGCAACCGAAGCCGCTACCCAAGTACAAGCACACGGGGATGAATTATCATGATGATCAAGATCCTCAAATGATACAACAGCAACATAGATTCGGTTAGAAATGTATACTCGCAAAATTCATGATATTACTTGCAAAGACTTCCACAGCTTTCCAACTTTAAAAAGTCGCTGTGTGGATTTTAAACTAACAGCGATATTGACAGCTTCGTTAGCAAGGCACAGAGTTACATGCGGACGGATTTTTCAATTAACTTTGCGTGAAGGACGGCTGTGCAGAGATGGTGAGCTTATTAAGATCTGCATGTCAGTAAGTGCACAAGTTGGAGTTAAGTTTAGTGTGGGTGAACCACTCAGGTCTGCTGCCGAGCCTCAACCAACAGCGCAACTTCGACTCTCCCCTTCTCTCACAGAATGAGTACTAGCACACACATCTGTAAAGACAGGGATAGTCGTGATTTAGAAAAAATAGGCAAATATATTGAATATATTGAAATATATTGAACGAAGTTGGAAAGTAAAAAAAGAATTCTAGAGTGAAAGGAAAGGGTGCATTAGTAAAACAAATAAAATAACAAAAGTGAAATGAAACTGCATGAAATATATCACCAATACTTTCCAAGGAAGGTTAAAAAAATAAAAAATAAATAAAAAAATAAGAAGAATTCTAGAGTGAAAGGAACGGGTGTATTAGTAAAACAAATCAAAAATCAAAATTCAAACACATGAAACTGCATGAAATATTTCACCAATACTTTCCAAGGAAGGTTTAATACTTGATTATACAGTAATTTTATTTATGTGTCCTTCAAAAATCTTATAAACACTAAAATAACAAGGTGGCCACACTAGGTTTAAATACGTAAATTGACCTTCTTGGCGATGTAATAATCCAAAACTATGTAGACCTACAAGATTTCCGGGCATGTACGCCATGGTCCAGGCAGGATGTTTGCTCCCGACGTTTCACCGGAGACTATGTTCGGTAATATTAAGGGTCCACTGAGTCAGCCTGATAAACAATTTCCTTAAGCGAGTGTGGAAAACAGGGGAAACGAGGAAAAACACACTTAGAAGGGTCACTGTCAACATCGGGGTTCAAAATTCGAATGTTTAAAAGTAAAGTAACCCATGACTCACCGTAGATTATAACAAAACGCACTAAGCAAATGGAACAATATAATGAAATGCTTTGCATGGGAATCACAGCGTCATCATACGTATATCGCAGGGACTGATAGATATGGCAATTCCGCAGCCAGATCTAAGCTGAAATTGGTAGTATAATCTGATAATTGAATTTATAGAAAATATTTATTTGAAATGAAAACTATTTTTTCCAAAATATACGATGTAACATACTTTTTATTTCAGAATATTCTTAAAAATATGAATTAAAGCTCTTACAAAGTAGCAAAGGAAGTATACGCATTTGAAAATAAGCTGATGTTATATGAATGGTGGATCCAGAAATAACTCAGAATAATACAGTAATGCATGAGCTAGTGGCAGGCAGATAAAGGCACGCGTTGTTTAGGATGATAACTGATACGATAACAAAATCCAACAAAAACAGCGTATTTTAACGCGCCACGCAATCCGATCATTGTTCGGCGTTCTTTGCGAGCAGTGGACGTGTGCGATATGCTATCAGATCCCACCAGATAGCAGCTGCATCCTTTTCACTTTACGGTCATTGTAAAATATTATATAAGCCTCAGCACGGCTATGATTTATCCCCGTCAAATGCAACACAACGCACGCAGCGTTTGATAAGGGCTCTGTGAATTAGCTACTGAGTACGACACCTACGTTTCAAGATGAATGACTTCCTGGGATCTTTATAGTCAAGAATACACAATCTTCCGACGAGTTCCCTGTTATCAAAATGAAAAAGTGCACTATATTTCAAAATATTATGAATTTATATTTTTAACTGATCAAATTTATGTTAGTAAGTGGGGGGAATAATTTTAAAAAATATTAATAGAAGGTAAGTCATTATTTTATGCAAAGGGAATTACTATTTAACATAATGACTTGAGACATTGCGCAGACTATAGTTACATGAAACGTTAAAATGCTTATGTATGCAGATGACATGGCCATTCTCTCCAGGAATCCATAAGACCTCCAAGAAGCCATGGAGAACATTAGGAAATGGGCATTAGAAAACTCGGTGTAAATAAACAGCTTGAAGACAAAAGCAGTGGAATTTAGGACAGGAGGAGGAGTTTCAAATAGGGATCACCTCTTGTACGGTGGAACAACCATAGAATTCGTATCCAGCTTCAAATATTTTGGTCTTACACTACAAACAACTGATATTTCTTTCTCCCTGCATATACAAGAGTGAGTAACGGCTTTAACAAAATTACACAAAAAAAAAAATTCTTGGCAACTGCAATAACACTATTCAAGCTTAAAGTTATGCCGGTCGCAACATATGGAAACCAACTAATGTAATATGGACTTACTTGACGGAGAAAAACCTTAAGAAACTAGATAATGTTAAAGCCTGGTTCTTAAAAAGAGTTCTGTCAATCTCCAAGTTTACAAGGAATAGCTATGCTTATATCATAGCACAGGAATTCCTCTTTATCGAATATATTAGATATTGCTTTCGTCGCTAGAGATGCAAGCATACCCAAGTGTCATTGAGGAGAGACAGAACAAAGCCAATGAGGTACCACAGGAAATAATGGAAACAGAAGCGATGAAAAAGGAAATCTGCCAAGGATCCAACTTTACGCTTCACTACCCATGGTTTGCAGGGAAAGATATGCTAGGATGAAGGAGGAATGCATCTGTAAATTATGCAACAAACCTACTCTTTTACCATGTTTTGCCTAAATTGAGCAATAACAACCTGAGTTACTGATGTGTATACTTTAATAGTATGTCTGGCCGCCATCTTGCATATATGGGCATACAAAGCGACTTATAAGGTCCAATTTTATTAGTAAATTTCGTTATTGTAGCTATAGGATACCGAAGGATTTTAATTGATTTTGAAATTTCAAGATGGCTGCTATGCGCTATATCCAGTTTGATAATCCTTTGACTAACGCAAGTGAGAGCTCTTATATGGTACTCACCTCTAGGCAAGATTCATCTAACTACAGCCCATGAAGGGCCTAGGCCTACCAAGCGACCACTGCCCAGCCATTTGGCCTGCAGATATTGGGGTGACACGTGGTCAGCGCATCGGGTCCCATCGGCCTTTAATCGTGGTTTTCGTGTCCGGGGCTCTGCCTCACTGTCAGACGGCTACTCAATTGTCCTCACGAGGCAGAGTGCACTCCGTTCCAGCCCTCACGTAAGTTTCTAAAATCCCTGACGGAGCCGGGAATAGAAACCCGGGACCTCCGGGTGAGAGGCAGGCGCGCTACCCCTACACCACGGGGCCGGCAAGGTTCATCTGATTTAACCAATTTCATTTGAGTTGTTGATTCTAATGCTCTAATAGGTCGCTCAACTGCCATGTTGAATGTATGGAGCATCTGTTCCTTTCCCATGCTCATACACAACCACATATACATCCCTACATTGTCATTAGTTATCCTACTTTCGATTTTTGTAAGAATGGGATCTACGTAGGGCCAAAATATTGTGTGTCTATCTGTGTGTGAGTGTGTGTATGCGTGTGTGTATGTCTATCCCCCCACCCTATCAATAGAAACACAAACAAACCGAATTGAAGGAAATTTGGTACAGAGATAGCACTAGCAAAGGGCATCTGAGTGCCATGTTTTATATTGCCGCCATCTTTACCAAAACTTAGCGTGCAGACTATGCAGACATAACTGACAAAGCAGTTAGATTTTCACTATCTTTCACTACTTCATATTTCTGTGAGAATGCATTTTTTCACTTGTTTATCTCAATAATAAATACCGGAATAGGCTCCTTACAGCGGAAAACGATCTTCGTTTGAGACTCAGCAATCTTAAACCAGACATTCCTATGTTGGCTTCTAATCCTCAGGCTCACCCTTCACGTTGAAGTTGTTAGTTGAACTTTGGTTTTTATGTTTAATTATTAAGTGTTATTTTATTAATATTATTTGCACAGTGTCATTTCTGAATGTTCGAATTGAATACTTATTGTAATACATAATAAAACAAATGGACACACTTTTTATTATTTGAATTTGAACTCCAACAGTCTAACTCTAACAAACACAACTTACAATCCATCTTATGGTCTGCTACACAGTAGTGTGTGTGTGTGTGTGTGTGTGTGTGTGTGGGGGGGGTTATATTTACTATATCTCCCAACCGTTAGGTGGTACGCGAGAGATTCTCATCCCTTAAAGTGGCACACACACAAACAAGTTTGGGAAACACTGGCTTAAGCTATCCTAAAGGTCGTGTCCCATTATTCATTATAATTTTATATTATAATATTACACTTTATCATTGACCTAAAAGAGCTGGGCCGTTGACAAGATGGCAGCTGACCTCTTGTGCCTATGCTATATTTCATTAGTTTGAGTATGTTGCATGCGATATAGCCTACTGAAACTTTATATGAAATGATTTATAATGAAGATGTACGGTACTGCGGTGAAGAAATCATTTATTTGAAGACATTATTTGCTGACGCGTTGTATGTAAGTCGGTTAATAACACTAAGATGTTATGGACATGTTTGGCTCTGTGCTAGAGCGGGCGGCTGCGGTTCGGAACCGACTAAAGTTAACTTTTCTTTACTTGAATTCTTTTACAAATGATATGGACGAGCTCTTTCCACATAATACTTAATAAAATGCTATTTAGCTGAAAGGAGAGAGCAATTTCCTCATTCGTTTATTAATAATCACAGCCCCAGCATCGCACATAAACAGAAGACATTAGGAAAAGGAGAATAGAAGAACAAGGTACACGTTGTCATCAACCACAGCCTTCTCAATGCCTCTGTACGGTGCTGTCCTCTTGGGGGTTACGTGAGAAATTGTTCCAAACATTCCGCTTTGTGAATCCATGGCCTCCTGAAGTATTGGGATTTTGTATTAGTTCAACTTCTAGCCATGAACACGCTCCGATTACCTTTAAGCACTGCCAGCTGGATGGCCTTCCTCCTGGTTGATTTAAACTGTCTGCCCATTCAACATTCAGAGGCGTACAAGATATATATTAATTCACTGCCAGGTTGCAGCATCAACATACTGTGATCGTGGCCGAGTTTTAAAGGGGAAGATACCTGAAACGAAGGATACTTAAGTTTGGAGGCTTAATATCGAGCTTAACGAACGTGCATGCATTACAGTAAGTTAGTAGGTTTGTTATTAAATCATCATATATAATATTGATTTCGACACATACTTACTGGCTAATTATCAATATCAAAGAAAACAAAAAATACATGATGTGGAGGTGTTTGTCTTAGGGGTGAGGTCAAAGAGTTATAAGTATACCCATACATTCAGGAGAAAGTAGGCTATATGTTCTTTGCTGAACATCTTGTTTTCGTTAATGTAGCTCCGAAGTGGGAGAGCTATTTAATGTTATATTTTATAATTTCAAGATGGCGGCTGCACGCAATATGTACTCTTGTATCCTCATCATGTTGGTGAAAAATAGCCTTCATATTCAATTATCCGAATGCCAAGTACTGCGAACATTGATTCATTGGATCATAAAACTAAATATTATAATACTTGCATAATTCGCAAGGCCACCATCTTGAAATTGTTTGAATGATGACTTGTTGGTTTATACGCAAAACGCTTACCACGATGTGTGTTTTTCCAAAATTGGGTAGAGATCCGATGATCAGTTAAGTTGTAGGCGTGGTGGCGCAGTGGTCAAGATCTTCGCCTATCAACAACGGCGGACCGGGTTCGAGTCCCGGTCAATGCATGTGTGATTTTCAAAGTGAAATGCCATGTCATGTGGTTCGGATTCCACGTAAAAGGGAGGTCCCGTGGCTCATGATCGCGAGATTAACGGTCACGTAAAACTACAAACTTCCTTCCTTGATGTAACATTTGGGTGGACGCCATTTTGTTTTCGTTAAGATTGCGGCAATATAATACATGACACTGAGGTGCCCTTTGCTTGTGCTACCTCTGTACGAAATTTGGTTTAATTCTGATTCGTTGTGTGTAAATTGATAGGGGGGTCAGACACATGCGCACACATACAGGCAGATGGACATTTGGTCTGTGTAGATCTCATAAGACTACTTTGGTTTGTTACAAAAAACGAAAGCAGGTTAAAAATGCTCCAAAATTAGCTGATATTCATGGCACACCTACTGATGAAGGTATGGACGTATAATGTTATAATTAATAAGATAATTTTACAATACCTTAAAAGCCACAAATTTGTTTTAGTAAACATCCCTCATTTTTTTACACGGTATTAGTGAATACCTTTTGTCACTTCATGGATTAGTGCATGAATCTCATAAACCTGCTACTTACTGGAAATGTTCATAGATATTCACCATAAACTGATGTTTTGTGCAGTTCATTAGTGCTTTTCTCGTGTGAGTATATTCTAAAGTATTAATTTTATTTACAAACAATATGCACTGAAAATTTTCAGTTGTCGATCGTTGCCAAATATGAGAAGTAATTCGCCTAGAACATAAACTGTACTACACTACTTCTGTCGCTTGCTGAGCCCAAGGTTGCAGGTTCGAAACCTGGCGCAGTCAGCTGGCATTTGAGGGTGCGCAAATGCGAGGGAGCCGTGTCAGTACATTTACTGGCACGTTAAAGATCCCCTTCGGGGCAAAATTCCGGCACCCCGGCGTCTCTAAAAGCCAGTGTAGTTAAAAGGGACGTAAAACCAATAACATTATTATTATTATTTATTACTACTTCTGTCTAAAATCTGCCTTTAGTATTTGTACCCATTTGAAAACAAAATTCCAGATTTCTCTCTTCAATAGTTTCTGAAATATGTGTGTGCTCCTTTACAAAACTAAAAACATAAATCTAATATCTGAAAACTAATAACTGAAAACTAAGAACTAAGAACTCGAAACTCGAAACTAAAATCAAAAAACTAAAAACTGAAAACCAAAAACTAAAAGCTAAAAATTAAAATTAAAATAATAAAAAGTAAAAAATAAACCCTAAACTGATGAAAATAAATTAAATAAAACATAAAGGAACTTAAATTAAAACCAAAATCCAGAAACTAAAAACAAGCACCATAACACAACGCAACGCTAACGTAAACGAATGAATGAATAAATAAATACATAAATAATAAAATCGGAACTTCGAGAATTAGGTTCCAATGTCAACAAGAAGTGGTTGGACTGCTTGTACACCGCTCTTTTAAATGGATAGAAAGTACAGCCATAGGGCAAACTGATTCAGAAAACTGAGAATTTTATTATGTATACAACAAAATATGATATATTTTTAAGAAGTTTCATAGACACGAGCCGTTAATCTTACGTTTTAGGCCAATTATCTGTCTACAGAAGATATTACATTAACATCTAATATACAACATATAGGCTACATAATGCCTTTAATACAGCAATGGCATTAGTCCTCCCTCTGTGTCGTATTCAGTTACGTAGCAGTGCGGAGTCCCCAGCTACAAGCCAGTCACAATGGAGGCTCATATACGCATGAAGTGTGTCCATGTGAAGTGTGATGAACGCCGACAGAATGAGACAAATGATGAAAAGTACAGCCCAGAGAAACACAATGGGCTATTGGTGAATGAAGTCCCAGTTGGCCAGGTACGTTGCTATGGAGAAGAGTGGAACGGAGATAGTACCTAAGTTATTCCGGTCTCTTTTTTTCCTACCGGTCGCCCCAACGTATAACTCTGTGTGTTATGCCAGCCGGAAACTTTCCTCCCCCTCCTCATACCCCTCCCCCATCCCCAACCCTTTCTCCCTCGCACTCCCGGTGAATAATTACTGCAACAACCAAGCCCGCTTCCCCCTGCCCCTTCCCAATCACTCTTAGGCACACCACACCAGCTCCCACGTGCTGTGGGTTGCCTGCCACAAGGCGCTCCTTCTTACCTCTTCCGTGAGATAATCAAGAAGTTGAGAGCGGAATGCATTAATATTTTTTAGTAATTACTCTAATCTCAAACTTCCACAGAGTTAGTTTACTGCCTTGTTCATTTAACGTCATTGCAAATATACGCTACTATTCTGTATAAGAAAATTAAAATCATCTGCCATAAGAAATGCTATGTTTGTTTTCATCGATTCTTGGAGCTTATGTCAATACTGCTGTGTAAAGGAGGTTGTACGTGTACCACATAAGGGTGCAGTTCGTTGATTTATGGTACATTAATGTGCTGAGATTAATATTTACTATAAATGTGCGTCCATGACATACAGTCTGTGGCTTTTGTATCTTTCTCTAATGTCGAACCGGGGAGTGCAGTAGGTTAAGATTTGGCCTTAAAAACTGAGTACACAAGGTTGAATCTCGGCTTGGTCTTATGGCAGGCACTTGAGGGTGTTAAAATGCGAGAACCTCATTTCAGCATTTATAATAATTACTTACCTAAATAAATTGAGTACACTTTGCCTCATAAATGTATAAAAAGAGAAAAACGTTAATTAACTGTTTAAGTACATATTTCAAACAAAAGTAAGTTTTTAATCAGTTTAAATTATTTAAAAATCAAAACAGGAGTTGTCAGTAGAATTTATGGAACATTAAAGATCTTCTCATGGGAAAATTTCCTGCACCATTAACTGACAGTAAATGGGATGCTCAGCTAATAACATTATTAATTATTAATTATTTATCATTAATTAATTAATAATTATTAATTAACACAAACCTTATTTCAGCAGGTAGTTCATGTGGTAAAATATGACTCATTTGGCAACATATGTCCTTTAACACAGAGCGTAATAGAACGGCCGATTAATTTCCACACACACTGTATATCTTGTACGTAATTGCGTTTATTAGAGGCTGTTACAAATACCGAACGTATCGGCGTTAACCTAATAAACTTTGAGTGCATAATTGTGATCAATTTTACAGGATATTTATTTTAAAATGAGTTGATTTACAAACATTTCAAATATTGGGTCAGAAAGGAGTGTTATTATGAACCTACAAATTATACCACTTACACAATAAAAATGAGTGAATTGGGTTAACTAAATATACAGAATAACAGAATAACAGTACTCGAGTATAAAGCAAATATTTTCATAAAGACTGTTATATATGAAATATTTTAAAGTCTAATTTGGAGAATATGTCTCACAAGTAGCAACTGAAACCAGGTAGTCAACTATAATATGTCTAAGTACAAGCCAACCAATAATCTTCTAAATCGAATAGTCTTGATATAGCTGCTATTTTAAGTAATGTTCAATATTCTAGTAATTAATTAAATAAAAATAACGCTACTAATATTTTCAGATATATTGCATTTAAAATAAAGAATATTCAACTTCAATAACATAAAAACCAAATTAAAAAATGACTTTATTGAAACAACTTAACTACACCCACAATACAGGAAGAATGATTGTCCGAATAGGCATTAATTTTACTGTATTCACCAAGTGACTGTTATTTTACGGCATGTTGTTAGACCCTCTGTCTGAAAAGTTCGGTTAATGGGTCTATATTACGAACGGATTGTTGATTTACCTGAAACAGCTGTTACTGTCCTTCGAAGTAATCCCCGTGGATGGTAATGCACTTCTGAGAACGACTGAACAAGTCCTGGAAACTCCTGGCATAGTCTTCTTTAGGAATAGCCTTCTGTTTGGGTCGTCAAAACTCTAAATTGAAAGTAAGAGAGAAGCGTGAATTTATGCAACCTGCCTTGCACACCTGTTCGACGGGTGGCGGTGACTAGGGTGAATGTCCCGTGGAATGGAATGGCCCTGAAAACCATCGTCACGGGTGAAGAGATCTGGTGCCTGAGGTACGGCCTTGAAGGCAAGCGTCAGTGTATGAAGTATCGGGGTCCAGGGTCGCCGAAAAGCCCTGAAGGGCCAGAGGTTTTCGGACATTTCGGACATCCAACGTAATGTGACGACCCAACTGAAGGCTATCCCTCAGGAAGACTATGTCAGGATTTGTACAGCCGTCCTAAGAAGTGCATAACCATCCGTGGGAATTGCTTCGAAGGATAGTAACGGCTGTTTGAGGTAAGCCACCAATCCGTTCGTATTATAGACCCATTCACCGAACTTTTCAGACAGAGGGCGTATATGGTACTTGACATACATTTCGTTGCATAGTACATATACACATTTGTCACTCGGGCTATGGTAAGATGTAGTTAAGCAAATCTTATGATGAAAGCCATGAATGGCGACTCTCTTTATTATATCTTTGTTCTTGATTCTCCTTTGTCCACGTTCAGTCCATCATGGCGTCAGTGATTTAGAAGTCTGGGTCGATCTCTCCTCTCTTTGCTTTTCTACACTCTAATAGGTGTGTAGATAGTCCTCATGCTGATAATGGTATTTTCAGCCTGAGTTCCTCCACGTAGAAGGTTTCCTTCGCTAGCGCGTATACCAATCTTGTAGGGGCCATCTTTCCAACTCTCAGCATGTACTTCAAGAATCGCGACTTGACACACTCTATACTTTCCAGATCGCAAAATAAAACAAGAAGTTCCGTGACGAACTATAGAGCCTACTTTTCTTAAAATTTAAGATTCATGCCAATCTATATAGACCTATCAAGAATAATGACGAGATTAAGTTGATAATATCGAAATTTCTAATTAGTTCGAAATATACCTGGTATAATGTAGCCTAATAGAGCACTACAGTTGGCAGCCCTGGTGACTGAATATATTGTTAGTTCCATCTCTTAAGGTACAGAATACAAAATTTGGTTGAAGTCCAATGGATAACATGGACGTTACATGCAGTTAGATATTGGATCTATCAGCACGCGTAAAATCATGTTGGCAACAATGTCATGCATGTGTTTGTCAGAAATAATGTGAAATATTACGATCTCTCGTTGTACCAATTGGGATGAAATCCATTTGTTAGTATAGAAGTTACATGTAATTTAATATTGGACCTATCAGCAGGCTTAGAGTCATGTTGGCAGCACTGACGTATATTAGTTTCTCCAAATTAATCTAGAATGTCAGGTACTATACGTGTGCAAATTTTAAAGCCGTTGGCTTACATACTTTCCGATATATTAATATTAGGGTAAAATAGAGACAGCATTTATTAACAGTTGGCAGCCCTGGTTGCTCTTAAGAATAAGCATAGTCATATCTGTTATAGTACACATACCACATATAAAATTTGGTTGAAATCCAATTGATAGTAAAGAAGTTACATGTATTTGAAATTTGGTCTTATCAGCAGGCTTAGAATCATGTTGGTACCACTGGCGTACATAAGTTACTCCAAATTAATCTAGAATTTCAGGTACTATACGTGTGCACAGTTTAAAACCGTCGGCTTGCATACTTTCTGATATATTGGTATTTGGATAAGACAATAGAGAGATAGCATTTATTAACAGTTGGCAGCCTTTGTGGCTTTTAAGAATACGCTCAGTCATATCTGTTTATGTACACATAGTACATACGAAATTTGGTTGAAATCCAATTGATTGTGTAGAAGTTATATGCATTTAAAAATTGGACCTATCAGCAGGCTTATAATCATTTTGGCAACACTGCCATGCATGGCCTCCTGGAGATTAAACTGAAATATTATTATCTATATGTGTGCCAATTTTGGAATAGCTCCCATGCATACCTTCCTAGATATCCAACATGGAGCTCAAATTTCAATTGCGGTTTTTCAGCAGTTGGTAGCACTGACATAGTTTTCAAATATGGGATTGAGATATTCAGGTATGGATCTCTCTTCATACCAAATTTAGATTCGATTGCTGCAGCCATTTAGGATTTGATAGGGGGTGGGGGTGGCACACACACAGCCAGCCAGCCAGCCAGCCAGCCAGCCAGACGGGCGGACTGACAGACAGACAGAAGGACAGACAGACATTTGCCCGGATTGATCTCATAAGTCTACTTTTTCCCCATTTTTGCAAAATTTGAAAAGTAGGCTAAAGACAATGGTTCGTCTGCTAATGTACTTCGATAAGGAATATAGAGAATTATCATACCAAAATACCCCTCCCCCAATTGGATCCAACAGTGAGATTCTTTGCTGGAGCGGGATCAGCGGCCGACTGCCAGGCGCGCGCGCCTTCCGCCAGCTAACCGAGCTGGGTCCGCACGGTTGCGCGATGCGGAGGCGAGCTAACCAGGGTCATTAAAGTCATTATGTCACTAAACGTTCATCAACTAGTGTGTGTGTAGTGTCAGCGCACAGATAAGAAGGTGACATAAACAACAGCTGCAAGATTCAATTAAAGAAGCACAGATGTTTTTTTATTTCTTGGGAATCTGGATGACCTCAAGTCACCAGTATCTTTTCACAGAAGATACTAAAAATGTTCTCCTTCAGTTGACAGACAGTAACTTTGGAAGTTACATCGCTACATTATGTAGCTAGTCCTGCACCTACCTACGTGTCTACTGTAATTCATCGAAGCACGGACCTAAGCCCGTTTGATGTTCAATTGTGGGTTAATTAAAATACAAAGTGTATAGATCAATTACCCGTACCCTAGTGGAGCTGGAGAACAATATACGGCTGCAGATATCCCTCACAACAGAAGGGAATTACAAGGTGTAAACGCTAATTTATTTACACTGTACAACCCGCCTGTCTGTCAGTTGAAGGAGAACACTCTCAGCTTCTCCTGTGGATAGGTAAGTTCTTTAATTATGATTTTCTGGTGAATTTACCATTAATTAATGTACTTTGTTACGGTTTCCACCGGCGTGCAATCCGCGGAGCGAGCTCGGTTAGCTGGCAGAAGGCACGCGCACCCGGTAGCCGGTCGCCGGCTCCACTCCAGCAAAAGAATCTCCCTATTTACGTCACATTATAACCACCGTCCAGAGACCTTGTATGGATCATTTCTGCATTTCTAGTTGATATCTGACAGTGCTAGACAAATGAAGGTGGGAACGTTGCTACGTTAAGGCAGCAGGAATGCAATCAACGATATCAGTCTCACTGTAACTACTGATGTTCACTACACTACGGGACCCCATCAGTTACAGCTGTTTAAACGGGGGAGAGTTGATGTAATAATATGAGCGCCGATGAGCTCATCAAGTGCAATTAACCTTGATTGATGGCGCACTATTATAAGGTTCCGGTGCACTTCATTTCAAAGTTGTTATTTCTATTATAGGATTGGGACACCAGAGTCATCAGCCCTGCAAATGTTATTTGTTATTTATTTATTTATTTATTTATTAATTTTTAATTTAATTTTAATTTAGATAAAGAAAGCAGGAGACCACTTACACACTCGAGTTTCACCATCTTCGTATCTAAGTATGCAATTTATGAGTTGAAATATGAACATATACAATGATATAGGCATACGATTACATATTACTATTTACTAGTATAAACACTATTCATACAGAGACCATAAACAGGCCTACAACAATTATCTGTGATTCTCGCTTATTTTCGCATGCATAGTCACTCAAACAAAGAATGAGTGCACTCTTAGTAACTGCATATTGATTTAACGGATTGAAAAGAGCTAAAATCAACTTGAATTTAATACGTTCCATCTTCTTACTGCCCAGAATAATCTGAAAACGTTAGCCATACATCCGAACCCGTTTTCAGGAACATTTAGTAAGCTAATAATAATAATAATAATAATAATAATAATAACAATATTCATAATAATGTTATTAGATTTACGTCCCTTTTAACTATTATTATTACTATATTTGAACTGCATCCAGTGCCCATTGTGGAGTATTTTAATTGATCGCCCGTAGGTTCCCCATCAAGTTCAATTCCAAGTAGTTCCAAATTTGTTTACCAGAGATGCCACTGGCACTGAGTTAGCTAGTTAGTTATTGTTGTTTTAAAGGACGGAACTATGAAGTCATCTGCCGCTCACTGTCACTGACACCTAGTGGCACTTCATAGAGCGTTTCTAACCAAATAACCTACAAATTCAGTTACGCACTACCAATTGTAGTGGTAGGTTCTTTTACATGCCATAAATCAATGACATGGGCCCGCCGGTTTTACTTCCCTTTCGAAGGAAGGCATACTGAAGGATTTTAACGCTCTTAAAATCCGATGACTTCAGCCGGGTTTGAACCCCTTTTAACTATTACGGCTTTTAGAGACGCCGGGGTGTCGGAAATTTTCCCCGCAGGCGATCTTTAACGTGCTAGTAAATCTACTGACACGACTTCCTCGCATTTAAACTGGGTGCACCAGGATTCACTCTTACAAACTTGGACACAGTAGGCGAGAATGTTACCGCTGAGCCATGCAGCCAGTCAAGAAGAAGCTAGGTATAGGTAGGTAGATAGATATATGGGTGACTACCAAAGGTTTCAAAGATGTCTAGCGAAGTTGAAAGCTACATCCAGACAGAATACGTTCGCTATACCATACGTGCGCCATCAGCATCTTTATCAGGGAATAGAAACTTTGGTTTTATGGAAACGAAACTCTTTCTGTGTCATAATACATTCATATTTATTTTGGGATTTACTGAAATGAAAATTTATTTTTCCTTCCTCTATGCTCTCACTTCAATTTTAGAAGAAGCAGGTCAGATATATGAATAGATCAATTGCAAGAGGTGAAGAAAACAAAGGAATGGAGGTCGATAGAAGCGGGGATTTATGCTGTCACTGGTAACTGCGATGTATTCCCCTTCTCAAATAATGTATGCTATTCTGCCATCTCTCAGCGTTCAAAGCGTATTTCTCTCAGCATCACTTCATTTATCACCACAAATTCCTTCTTTAACAATGGAAATATCCCTTGGGGAAAGTACAGTATAATACGGATGTACCTTCTGTAAGTTTCGCGTAAGTGTTATGATTCCTATGCCAAAGTTGTTGGGTTAGATTCTTGACTCTGAACTGAAGTTTAATTTTGGTCTGGCCATCACTTATATGGGCGTGGAGAAGGGTATTTTTGTTGTTGTTGATTGATCTAGGGGCATTTTTGAGATCGTGGTCATGTCGCTTCGTGTACGTGTGTGTGTGTGAATTTTTCTGATTACCTGTGTTATTGTGATGGCTGAATTAGTGTGTGTATTTGTAATTTATGTGAGGACTGGGAGGGATGTGGCCGTGGCCTTACGTTAGCAACTATCCAGGCGATTGCCAGGAGTAGAAGTGGGAAACCACAAAAAACCACTTCCAAGATGGCTGAGATAAGAATCACTCACCTTTTCTCAGTATTGCCTCACGAGGCTGAGTGTACCTCGTCCCAGCTCTCAAACCAGAATTCAAATTTCTTGGCAGAGTCGAGAATCAAACCCAGACCTCCAAGAGGACAGTCAAGAACGCCAGCCGCTACGCGACGAGATGGACTAGATAGAAATAGGGTTCATCTCTCCAACGCTTGCAAATAGAGCTATTTTAGTATACTGTATAATGTTTGGTGAAACTACATGCTCTAAAATATAAACGAAGCTTGTAACTGTTGATGTAGCCACGGGGATATCATTTCATTGTGTAACTAAATAGAGTGATTAAAACTCCATGTAATCACAATTAATAACGCAACAGAGCAAATTATTGGAGGTGTTTTTTTTTGGATGAGGTATGTTTTATATTTTAAAACCATTATACATACTTGATCAATATTTTAAAATGTGGTCGCCATGTTCAATTAAATTAATGACTGCTATACTCATTAATTTAATATCCCTCCCAAATTAATGAGTGAAGTTCTCATCTTGTTGGCGTGAATATATGGGTTTACTATTTGTTATTTTTTATTTCACAGTTGAAATATCTATGTTATGGGCCAAACGCGAGGAGAGAGATCTAAAAGGGTCTTCTCGATTTTGACAACTTTCTATTGGTCCGGGAATATCTGAATTTGTCTGGACATATCATGATGTGATTTCTACTTGTTGGGCAGACAAGTTCATAAGTGTCAGTCAAATATCTTTCAATACAAAATAAGATAAGCTAGTATGATATTACCTTGTCCTACTGGTGATTGACTTTAGTGCCTTGTGTATTGCCCCAGTTACATATTATAAACAGTATTTATTTCAATGTGTATATTAAGGCTTTCACGGCCCGGATTATATGAATAGTTCATGTTTTTTTGGCTAATGCCGTGTGTATTTAGATTAGAACCATACGTTTCGGAGAAACCTTGTCTCCTTTTAGGTCGATTTCTTTAGAAAGCTAACTATTGCAATGGGTCCCATGTTTCGACTTCCGGAAAATTTTGACATATCTTCGCGTTTCACATCCCCCAGACCCCAAAACCACCGTCAGTTCAAAAGTTTATATATAATTTATGTATATATGTATCTATATATATATATATATATATATATATATATATATATATATATATATATCAGTTTCTTATGGACACGATAACTGCCGTAATTTTGCACCAATCACTTTGAATTTTTTACATAATATGTATCCCTATAAAATCTCGGTCGAGTTCGTTAATGGGCAAAATCGGTCAAAGGGGGTAAAAATGGGGGGCTTTTTTCGAAAAAGTGAAATATCGCTATAACTCTCTTTATACATGAAATATCGAATCCCTTAAAAGTTCATAATATGTGTCGGATAAGTGCCAAAAATTTATGTCAAATAAGTTTTTTGATAGCACCAACCATTGACCAAAGGGGTGGGAAAAAGTGGGTTTTTCGGGAAACATTAATCATATCTCTGTTAATAGGCACAATATCAAAACCGCACAAAATGGACAATATTCCTCCAATAATTACCTAAAACTTTTGTCTGAAAGAATTTTTGATATGACCCACCATTACGCCACGGGGTGAACAAAATGATTTAAATTATAAGAAAATGCCAAGTGCCAAGAGAGGTTGCCATGACAACTTTACTTTTAATTGATAAGGGATGACCATCAGCAGTTGCTATGACAACACCACTGCACGAGATCACATTCAGTTTTCATATGTCAGTGGGAAGCGACTTCGGTATCGGAACTGGTAGCATGCTGAACTTCTATGCCCAAGGTCGCGGTTTCAAACCCGGCTGAAGTCGTCGGATTTACTAAGAGCGCTAAAAAACCTGAGTTTGCTTTCCTTCGGAGGGGAAGTTCCAACGTTCGTTGCGAGTTGCTGATTGAGGTGGCATCTAGTAGCCAAGTTCACAGCTAGGTGTCGTTGACGGCAGTATTTTAGGTAGATTTCATTAGAAAGCTAACTATTGCAATGGGTACCATGTTTCGATTTCCGGAAAATTTCGACATATCTTCGCGTTTCACATCCCCCAGACCCCAAAACCACCGTCAGTTCAAAAGTTTATATATAATTTATGTAATATATGTATATATATGTATATCAGTTTCTTGTGGACACGATAACTGCCGTAATTTTGCACCAATCACTTTGAATTTTTTACCGAATATGTATACCCATAAAATCTCGGACGAGTTCGTTACTGGGCTAAATCGGTCGAAGGGGATGAAAATGGGGACTTTGTTTTTCGAAAAAATGAAATATTGCTATAACTCTCTTAATATGTGAAATATCGAATCCGTTCAAAGTTCATACTATGTGTCGGATAAAGCTCAGAAATTTATGTTTGAAACGTTTTTTTGATAGCACCAACCATTGACCAAAGGGGTGGGAAAAAGTGTTTTTTTCGGGAAACATTAATCTTATCTCTGTTAATAGGCACAATATCAAAACCGTACAAAATGGACAATATTCCCCTAATAATTACCTAAAACTTTTGTCTGAAAGAATTTTTGATATGAGCCACCATTACGCCAAGGGATGAGAAAAATGATTTCGGAATTGTAAGAAAATGCCAAGAGCTATCAGTGGTTGACATGGCAACACTACTAAATTGATGAGGGATGAGCCATCAGACGTTGCCATGACAACGCACTTGCGCGAGATCAGATTCAGATTTCCATCTGACTAAGTGTGATGCGGCTTCGGTGACTTAACTGGTAGCATGCTGAATTTCTATGCCCAAGGTCGCGGGTTCAAAGCCGGCCAAAGTCGTCAGATTTTCTAAGAGCGCTAAAAATCCCTCAGTATGCTTTCCTTTGGAGGGGAAGTTCCAACGTTCGTTGCGAGTTGCTGATTGCGGTGGCATCTAGTAGCCAAGTTCACAGCTAGGTGTCGTTGACGGTAGTATCTGGTAGCAACATTAGGAACTACTGCTTGAAATTGAGCGTCTGCATTCCTTACCTGAATTACAGACTAATACAGCTATCACAATTCACACCGTTTATCAGACAGATTCTACACTCACCCAAAGTACACGGGGTTACATGACCAAGTTGTCGCAGCCCCTAAACTGAGGAACCAACCAACATCTCTGCGGGAGATATAATTTTGCGTGAAGAAGTAACAGACCGTTACATAGTTACACATCAGTGTCGAAACTTTGCATAAGGACAGTGTGACCACAAGTATAAAAATGACAAGAAGGTTACCGTCATCATAAGACAATAGAATGTTTAAAATATGCATAAAATGACGAAAAACAAAGTTAATTAATCTCCAATTATAAAATACTTTCACGCAATAAATGTGGTCTGATCCTTCTACGAAAACCTGCATATTCTGCCTATTTTCGACTATCCCCAAGTTTGTCCGGTGAAATCTACCTCCGCCTTCCGGCGTGCCGAGAGGACTTTTTTTCAATGGAAATCAAACAATGTGGCCAAAGAAAGTATATCAATGAGATTTCAAAAATTACAAAAAATATAGATAAATTCCTCGGTTCGTCCCCAGAGAGCAGCTGCCAGAAATTACTGTATGGACCATGGTAGAACGGCGGACAGAGTAGTAAGTAAGGAGAAGGTAAAGGGGGCGGGGTGAAAATATAGAGACCCCTCGAAGAATGAGGATGTCCATAAGAAGAGGGGGGGGGGGGAGGAAGTGGGAGGGTTAGATGGATATAAGGAAACATAAACAAAAGGGAAGTGTATCTGAACGATACCTAACGTCATACAGGCAACGGTGAAAAAACAGATGGAAACTCCTCCAGTGACGAACAAAGGAGAACCAATCCAGGCTCTGTAGCCATTGAGAAAAAAAGTTCAATTTGAAATAGGTGAAGAACAGAGAGACTGAGAGGAACTATCTCCCTAGGTCCTTAATAACTGGTAGCCAAGTGTCACTTAGCTGATATCCAGTGTCTTTGTAAAAATTATTGGGATTTTTACGAATTTCAACTGCCTCCCTAATAACTCTAGACCAGTTGTGCTTAACAAGGGCAAGCGTATGAGCATCCTTGAAACATACATCGTGCCCTGAAGATAGGCATGTTCAGCTATAGCTGATTTGTAAGGTTGGTTTAGACGGATGTTCCTTTGATGCTCTTTGATGCGAGTTGCAATGGACCGTTTTGTTTGTCCAATGTAGACTTTTCCGCAAGTACAAGGTACTTCATACACCCCAGGCTGTAGTATTGGGGACAATTTATCTTTGTTTAATGCTAAACGTTGAATATTCACAACACCACTGACCGCGTTGCTAAGATTCTCCGCAAGCACAAGATAAAAACAGTTTTCGGCACTATGACGAAAATTGGTCAACGTTTAGCATTAAACAAAGATAAATTGTCCCCAATACTAGAACCTGGGGTGTATGAAGTCCCTTGTACTTGCGGAAAATTCTACATTGGACAAACAAAACGGTCCATTGCAACTCGCATCAGAGAGCATCAAAGGAACATCCGTCTAAACCAACCTTACAAATCAGCTATAGCTGAACATGCCCTGTCTTCAGGGCACGATGTATGATTCAAGGATGCTCATGCGCTTGCCCTTGTTAAGCACAACTGGTCTAGAATTATAAGGGAGGCAGTTGAAATTCGTAAAAATCCCAATAATTTTAACTGAGACACTGGATATCAGCTAAGTGACACTTGGCTACCAGTTATTAAGGATCTAGGGAGATAGTTCCTCTCAGTCTCTCTGTTCTTCATTTATTTCAAATTGAACTTTTTTTCTCAATGGCTACAGAGCCTGGATTTGTTCTCCTTTGTTCGTGACTGAAGGAGTTTCCATCTGTTTTTTCGCCGTTGCCTGTATGACGTTAGGTATCGTTCAGATACACTTCCCTTTTGTTTATGTTTCCTTATATCCAACTAACCCTCCCACCTCCCCTCCCTCTTCTTTTGGACATCCTCATTCTTCGAGGAGTCTCTATATTTTCACCCCGCCCCCTTTACCTTCTCCTTACTACTCTGTCCGCCGTTCTACTATGGTCCGTACAGTAATTTCTGGCAGCTGCTCTTTGGTGACGAACCGAGGAATTAATCTATATTTTTTGTAATTTTTGTAGTCTCATTGATATACTTTCTTTGGCCACATTGTTTGATTTCCATTGAAAAAGGAGGCAAGGTTTCTCCGAAACGTTTGGTTCCAATCTAAATATACACAGCATTAGCCCAAAAAACATGAATTATTTATAGTATTTATTTCATTTATTTATTTATTTATTTATTTATCGTATGGCTTTTAGTGACGGGAGTGTCCGATGACATGTTCGGCTCGCCTGAGTCTGTAGCTGCTTCCAGCGGACACCCTTAGGGTGAGCTACAAGTTCCGTTCAATTTCAGGTAGTTCCAACATTCGCTACCAGATATCAATGCTACCTAGTGGTGAATGTTGGTATTTTGATAGAGTGTTCCGACAAAATCTAACCTATCAATTTAGCTTCACACAAGTTTAGTCTGTGGAAGGATCTTTTACATGCCATAAATCTATGACATGGGACCTCTGGCTTTACTTCCCCTCCAAAGGAAGGCATACTGAAGGATTTTTAACGCTCTTAAAAATCCTACGTCTTCGGCCGGGTTTGAACCCGCTATCTTGGGCCCAGCAGTTCAGCATGCTACCAACTACGCCACCGAAGCCGACATAAACAGTATTGATTTTGGAGAAACAATAATTTCAGTGACGAAACTCTCCCTACATTGCTCAGTATTTAGACCAACCTTGCTGTATGGAAGTGAGAGTTGGGTTGATTCAGGATATCTGATACATAACCTAGAGGTAACTGACACGAAGATACTACGAATGATGATGAGACAAATAGATGGGAGCAATGGCAGGAAGCTAATCGTAGAGATAAAGGCTAAGATAGAAATGAACACGCCAGATCAGGCTGTTCCAGCCGAGTTGCTCTCCTGTGAACAGTGGAGTACTCGCCGCCTTGCGCGGGTATACCTGCAACATGCAATACAGCTCTGCTGTGGGGGCTGCCGTCACTGCGCAGTGATTACATCAAAACTGGCAGGAAAAGCATGGACTTGTGTTATGACCTTCGCCCAGTGACGTATAGGCTATCACCCCCAGTCCCTCTCCAACCGTACTCCGAGCATCACTGCTGAGTACTCGCGTGTACGCTTACTCAGACTCGCGGATTTGGAACAACCTGTGCTAGATGAAGCTGTTTGCATGAACCGACTCTGATGTTGGGGTCATGAGAAGAGAATAGGGGAGGAGAGATTACCAAAGAGGTTAATAAGTTCTACTGTCGAGGGTAAGAGAAGTAAAGGTAGACGTAGGAGGCGATAGTTAGATTTAGTGTAACGATTTCAAAGTGAGAGGTGTAGAAGCAGAAGATGCCACAGTGATAACTGCCAAAAGGGGATTATGGAGGTGACTTATTCGCAAATAGAGGTTCGCAGATTGGACTGGATGCTGAAAGGCATAACGGTCTCAAAATGTAAATGTATGTATAATTTCAAAACATGTTTGTCATCTAATGTACACTTTTGAAGGTGAGCTTCGTATCGTAATACCGACAGATGAGAAGTAGTATTGAAAGTTCAACAAACGAAAATGATACTAAGCAGGATCGAAGAATCAAGCGATTTAAGAAGCCACCACAATATTTTGAGGGGTTGCCGTAAGTAAATTTGTGTTGCCCACTGGCTTGGTGCAAGTCTTCGAAACTGACACCGGGGTGACAGCCAAGCATGATAACCAATACACCACGAGTGGTTAATATACATTAGATTTACGATGTACCTGCAGTTAACAACACAACTCTATATGAACAGACCTTGGTTCTTTATTCACCGAAATGTATAAATAAACGTCGCTAAATGGCTTGGAAAAGCCCAAAATAGAACAAAAAACTGGAACACTGTTTGACCTCATGATGTGAAGTAACCTGAAAATAAACTCAGTTACGGTCACACATCAATATTGAAGTACTATCTAAAGAACCGGAATTCCACTCTATTAGATTACTGTACCTGTGGATACTAAATGAATTGCAAACATCACTAGTATTGACAATTCTTTTTGACCATCATCTGTTAATCTAATCACATACCATTCCTTCTGGTGATTGTTTATAGAAACAATAATAATAATATCATATTAATGCTATTGCTAATAATAATAATAATAATAATAATAATAATAATAATAATAATAATAATAATAATAATAATGCACGTCCAAATGGAGAGCGCGTTTGAATATATTTAGCACACTGTTTCATCCTTCATTCCGAAAGTGTCTTTGGCTTTTCAAAGAGATTTTTTGTGTCTTTCTGTCCAACCTGTATTATTATTATTATTATTATTATTATTATTATTAAAGGCGTGGATCATACCTATCTAGTGGATCTGTTTGTTACAAAAGAAAGAAAGGCTGCGACTCCTTGCTGGGAAAGCTGAGATAAAAGATAACTGTAGAGGAGTCCTATGAAGTTGCGTGTGGAGAACCATTAAGAGCGGGAATGAGTGTGGCCGGTCGGATCGATCCGCAAGCGACGAGACATAATAGCTGGCTGCGTGACTATATGTCCTACCAGTAGGCCTACTGTGCGAACTGCATCTGTTGTGGAAGTCCTCTTATTACATTCGTCTGCGACCCACCTCCCTTTATGTTACACTGTCCGGCAATTTGGGGATCCAATCCACGACCTAACTGTGGATATTATCCCTCACTCACTGTAGGAAAATTGTGGAATAATAATTTATTTAAAATTCCATTAAGGAGAGAGAGATGGAGAGAGATTGTTTAATTTTATTTCACGGCTACACTTAGAGAATGAGAGCTCATTTATACAGTAGTAACGCCCTACATACAGTAGGATTAGAGCTTATAAGCGTAGTAAAAAATAATACATTGCGTTAAATTAAAATAATATGATATATCGCATCATATCATAAGTAATCAATTAAATGTGTATATGATTATAACGTACATTGCATACAACATTGACATTATAAATAATAACAATCAATGATAGTCACAATAGTAAGGTAATAATTGAAGAATACTAATTATAGAAAGAAATATCTACAAAAGATTACATACAGACCCAGTATCAGCCTGAAAAACAAACAGCATATACTGTAAATATATTATCGTTTGCTAATGATAGGTTGTCTGCTAATGTCCTTAAGCTACAGTTGAAACGAATTGCATAATGCAGTTTTTTTAGCGTATGGCTTTTAGTGCCGGGAGTGTCCGAGGACATGTTCGGCTCGCCAGTTTTGTAGCTGCTTCGAGACGGACACCCAATGGGTGAGCTACAAGTACCGTTGGGAAGGAGGGAAGTTGGAATGTAAGGACGAGGAGTTGGAAAGTAGCGGCTGTGGCCTATAGTTAGGGACCAACCCCGGCATTTGCCTGGAAGGAAGATGGGAAACCACAGAAGACCATCTTCAAGGTTGCCGGCGGGGGGATTCAAACCTCCTCGCCTCCCGGATGTGAGCGACTGCCATCAGTCATGCCGTAACCACCACGGCTAACTCACGCATAATGCAGTAATTGGATGTGAGAGGTATACTGCTGCAAGAAGCAGGATGAAAGACGACTTTTGAGAACTGCAGTGCTTGCATTGTTGACGAAAGGTGTTGAAAAGGCATGGGGCGATGCACCCATAAGATTTATTAAACTTATTTGTTCGGTAGATATGAATCTGTAGTGTCCACCTTGTGTACCTATTTTCTCTATTATGAACTTTGGTTTAAAGGCATTGCAGAGATATAACGGAGTATTGAGAGAGAGACTCAGACAGACACACACATACACCTCCCTCCTCAGTACATAGGTTTGATGACCAAGAAATCCATATTTACTAAATATGAATAATAACATTAGCATGCAGTCATCTCGGAGAACAGTTCCATAAAGCGTCCATTTCACAATGTATCACTCTAAAAAGTTGCCATACCCCCTTGCAAATAAGGCCGATGGTATGTTGAATTGTACCCACAAATGTGATTAAATGATGATAATCCTAATAATAATAATAATAATAATAATAATAATAATAATAATAATAATAATAATGGACAATTTTCAAGGATGAAAGTTAACTTAAAGCTATGTACTGTATGCCACGTGTAATGAAAACTGTCTGTTTAATCAATCTTGTTAAGTAGACAATCAACAAATAATGGAGATAAGATAATTTAATGTTGCTTCTAAAATTCCCTCTGAATACAAAATCCGAAAATTTGTGAAGATTCTCAAAGGTTTATAGCACAATCGTTATGGGAAATTTTGCCGATTCATAACAGAGATATCGATCAAAGGTTGAGCAACATGTCCATCATTGTAATATAAATTTAGCCGATTTGTTTCACTCCAGTGACGATGCGATTCTATCATTTACTTGTTCTTCTTCTCTGTTGAGATTGGACGCTTCACTTGCAGGTATTAACAGGAGTGTAATGAAGTCAAAACATGTCTCATACAGAGAGAGATCTTCCCACCTTACACTCTGACACTATTGATGTTTAATTTTAAGTAATATGCATAGCTGGAAAAGGTTTATTAGATTTGAACTATGTTATTTAAACGTAAGCTAAAATCCAACGAAACATTAGTTTTAATAACAAATTTAACTGAAATCGTTTGGACTATCGGGGAAGTTTGAAATCTACCCCCTGTTTCTTTCCTGCGAAGTTGTAATTTTTGTGGCTTGATCGAAAACTTTTTTGTATATATTTGTATTTTTACTAATTTTCTCGTTTCTATGGTATCAAGAGTGACATGAAATGAGAATCCATATGGTGATGGGCGTCAATCTCTTCAAAAGGACTTAGTGAGAGATGAACCGAATGAATGTTAAAGGAACTGGGCAATGAATGGTGCGGCCGTGAGAAGGTATAGTTCTCTCACTTTCATCGTTAACGAGCGGCTCGCCTTTGAAACGTAGCTGGGTGGATATCTCTGCGGGGAGTCAAGGCTTTCCCCAGCTGGAAGTTCAGTGTTGTCAACGCTCCACCGTAGCCACCAAGAGCAGCCAGCAAGACTGGACAGAACTGCGTGCAAATCCGCAACACTGGATACCTGATACGGGATCATGTAGCCAGTACTGGAGTTTGGACTCCACGAGGAGTGATAGAGCAAGCATGCTATTGGTCAGCAGCAAACAATGGTCACTGAGGGCGCGTGCTACTGCCTAACGTTAGAGTCGCCACTTGTCGACGAGGAAAGTGAGACAACTTGTTTCACTACTTTCCAGGAGCTGGAAATGGAAAGGCACCAGGGGCGCCGAATCCATGGTCGAGGTCTAGCGACGGCTAGACCTGACGAGGGGGTGGGTCTCCCGGTCCCCTTGGGGGGTGGGTTCCGTTGGGGGGTTACGGATAGTGGAGGAAAGGGAAGGTGAAGGAAAAAAGGAAAGGAAAGAAGGGAGAGAGAAGAGAAGAGAAGAGAAGAGAAGGGGAGAACTGTGCGAAATAAGCTGTAAAAACGTAATTATTGGGGTAGGGGTCCGGTTTTTGATAAGGGGTGTAGGGGTAGGGCAGAGAGGTGCAAAAGGGGGGGGGGGGGGGTCCCACAGAACGAGAGGGGTGAGTGTCTGCTAGACCTGAAAAAAAAAAAAAGATTCGGCGCCAATGAAAGGCACGGAAGACCATTCCAAGGACAGCCCACGGTGGGGTCCATGGCCTGACGCTTTAATATGCATATCTAGTCCAGTAGGGAAACCGACACCCTCCTTTGCTTTGCAAAAATACAGGTGTAAGTTTTTGTTATTTTCATGTTCGAATGAATGCATTAAAAGTTAATAAATGTTGCGGAAATGACTGGGCTGATAGCGGCCGTGTTAGTCGTGTTGCCTATGCTACGGTCGATTAATAAATGTCAGATTTCATGACAGCGTGACTGCGCAGTTGACTTGATAGCATCGCTTTTTTGTAAGTAAAGATTGATTAACAGAATAAACATACTATCATATCATCACTTAAAATTTGAAAAATAATTCACGCACAGTCCTAATGATCGAACATGCGATATGAGGACAATGACAACAATAGAACGAGTACATAAATACACAGTAATTTACAGACTGGAGTAGCTACACGCGCTAAAGCGCAAGGCCATTGGAGTCAAGCTATCTCCACACTCGAGGACGAGTGGGTCAGAGTCCCACCAGCGGCAACCCTTACATTGATATTCAAGAGCGTCCCGTTTTCAACTTCAGGTAAATGCTGCGATGGTCATGGCTGCTTCCTTCCAGCTGCATGCCCAGATTATATTAATGTTCATTTCATCTCTCATTAATTCCTCTCATGAGGTTAGTATCAGGAAGGTAATTCGGCTGTAGAAACCATCCGCCACGTAGAAATTCTCCGCATCTCATGATCAACTCCGTAGCAATGGGAATAATAATAATAATAATAATAATAATAATAATAATAATAATAATAATACGAAACCCTATCCCTAAATGCTAATAAAGGACTCCTTGAAGAACTGGAGAAAAAAGAGCGCAAAATCGTCAGAGGTATAATGGGATCAAATTACAAGAATGGTATCCACTATAAAAAAATCCAACAAAGAAGTCTACAGTGAAATAGAGAAAATTTCAGAATCGATCCGTAAAAGGCGGGCACGGTATTACGGTCATCTCAAACGAATGGACGGAAACAGGCTGACTAAACAGATTTTTCATTTCTTTGACTCCAAACCCAAAACCACAATGCCCTGGTTTATGAATACCAAAGACGACCTCAAAATGCTGCATCTAAAACCCGACGACGCCTTCAATAGAGATCTCTTCCGCAAAAAGATACTGACTAATGGGCTAACCCGAGACGAGACATCGAACCCGAAAAGAAGACAAGGTACCACTTGGACAGCGGAGCGAAAGATGGCCCACTCACAGAGAATGAGGGAATTCTGGGCTCAGAGGAAGGCGAAACAAATTGCCAAGTGTAGCAAGACTTAACGTGGTCCTAGATGGCCTCAACGAATTATATATACGAGTATATATATATATATATATATATAATAATGGTAGACGATGATGCAATGATGCAGGTGTGAAATATTCCGTACATCGATAAATGGATCAACGAAATTAATAGACATACCTTTATAGTATGCCATAAAATTTTCCCTCGGATAATACACCTCAACCGTTCCTTTCCAAGTTTTATTGCCGTCAGCCCATCTCCAAACACCACAACCGTGTCTTTAACATTTTCATTGCCATCACAATGGAATATAGCGGCCACGCTTAATGTTAATCAGTGCTCAATATCTCCAAAACCACTGCAGCAATAAACTTAAATTTTGTATGTTGATAAATCACTGTATAGTACGTCCATATAATTATGTGATTTTAGAACTCGGAAAAGACACCTGACGTAGCATGCAGGTAAATTTGAAATGCTCTGACTGACTTTCTTGCCAATCTATAGCCTATAATCCAAGCATGATGAAGTTTTGAAAAGCTAATATTTAAATGAAATACCAATGGACATTTTATACATTTATTACTCTTTCGTGAATAATTATAAATTAATATGTATTAATTAATGAAGTGTACCAGTTTCGGCCATAGTATGGCCTTCTTCAGCGATGTTGTTAAAAAGAAAAGAAACTAATGCACTGTAATAAAAAATCAATGCTTTGTTATTAGTATGGGTTTACTATGAAATATTTTATAAACACAGTTATAAACCGATGTATAACAAATGTGAGCTCAAATTTCATGTTAATAAAAACAATTTTGCGAAGATTAATATCGAACTAATATCGGAATAGTTGGTATTTGTATATTCCTATAAATTAGTCTAAAATAAGATATAAGATATGGTCAACAGGGTGCGAAGTGTGTTTTCTATGTGACGAATGAAGGCTCTTTGTGAAGTGAAGCACAGGTTGGAATATGTATTTATGTTCGACGATGTCGAAATTTAAATATTATATGTCAGTAAACTGTATCATAATGGGTGTCATTAAAGTACTACCTTTCTTTATAACACTATTTTTCCAACCAATCAGAGCTCAATATTTCCATTCATTGACCAATTAGGTAAGGACAGCGTCTGACATGCACTGAAAATCCAACATGTCGGACATGAATTACATGATTTGGAAGTTGACAATGTAGCCTATATTGGATCAACCATTGTAGTTACAATGCATATACAAACTGGGCAATATTGCAAACGAAATAGCACTGTACCTTAATATCCGCTACTCCTATTTCTACACATTAGTAAGATTTCGCAGACAATTTTAGTGAATGTAGTTCCTGACATAAACACACCAAAACGTCATGGAGGAAGCAGGCATATGACATTACTTCCACGGAAATTATAATCCAGCTCTCTGTCCAGTAAATGGATTTCTTATGCGAAACTTTTCCGCAAGATACCGTTACTGTTCTATTTGGGACTAAATTGATTTGAAGTCCGTTGACATTCTATACGCATCGAATTTGAAGAAGAACTAGTTGATAATACTACACATTTTAATTTTTAAGCGTATGTAACAGCCTATTGTTTTGTTATTTGACCAAAATAACAAAATGATCATACATACTACCTGTGCGCTATCTGATGGTGCAACATAAGGATAAATCATGTTACAACGCTTTGGGATTCGTTATTGGGTAGAGATCAAATGTTGAGCCCACACAATTCCCAAGAAGAAGAAGTCAACCGACAGAATATCGACAGATATTTATGAATATTTACGTTAGAACACATAATAAATTTATAATTATCGTCGAACATAAACAGACGTATGCAACTCGCCTATAATGGAAATTAAGACCCTCGTAATAAAGACTCGCTTCGCTCGTTTTATAAACATACTCGTGTTTTAATTATTGCCATTATAGGCTCGTTGCATAATGCACTATTATGATCTTGTTCCAATGGAAATGTTGAAGTGATCCGAAATGATAAAAGTAATATTCTTATCAAAATTGTAATGAAGTCGCATTTTGTCATATGTTATGTGTTAGTTTTCAATTGTAGTTTTCATGGATAACAATGCATTCATTCCTAGTAAGGTGTATGTGTACGAGGGAAGAACAGCATTGCCATATTAACCTGCTGGAAGAAGAACAACCACTGACCAGGAAGTTTAAATATCTGGGAACATACGTGAAATGTGACGGGAGACTGGAGGCTGCGTACAGCAAAAGGTAAACAGTGGTTGGATGGCTCGGAGGAAACTGAGTGGAGTATTGTGTGATGAGAAGATCAGCTGCAGGCTGAAGGGAAAGATCTACAAATCTGTGGTAAGGCCTGCGATGCACTATAGTTCATTGGCCGAATACAAAAGACCAAAAGAGAAAGATGGAAGTGGGATAAATGAGAATATTAAGGTGGGTGAGAGGAGTGAATAAGAAATGATTACACCAGTGGAGCAGTGAAAGTGGGATCCATAGGAAAGAAGGTCAAAGAGAGTAGGCTCCAATGGTATGGGCATGTCCTGAGAAGTGAGGAGGACTACGTGGGGAAACGAGTTGGAAAACTGGAAATTGAGGGGGTAAAGGAGGAGAGGAAGACCAAAAATAAAATGGAAAGAAAAGGGTCCATGGGACCTCAGAGAAAAAGGATGGAAAAAGGAGGAAGCATGGAATAGACATTTATAGAAGAGAAGAATCCAGCAAAGTGTTGCTGACCCTACGTGACGTGGGAAATGCTGAGATAAAGAAATAGAACATTCAAAGAATGACACCCATTACAATTGGGTACTATCGTGTTGACCGAATGAAAATCGTTAAAATTTCGTTTAATAAGGCAGCAGAGAAAAATGGCTTCCAACACATTATTAATAACACATTCATTTTCACCTAACGATTTTATAATAATCTAATGATATAAAAGTCCGGCCGTCATAAACGAGTCATGGGCATATTCGATAAAATGAGATTTGGATTATCATCTGAAGAGGAAGCTTCTATTACGCAACATTGAAACACAAGCAAGCATTGCTCGCTTATGAGAAGCTATTTAAGCTCTCTATCTGAATTGAAATCCAATCGTTTCCATTAGCAGAGAGAATGGAGATTTCCTCCGAGAGCTGTGGTCTTTATTCCATTTATTATCCAGACACACAGCTTCCTTCTCGCAGTTCTGATGAGAACAGTGTACCTCAACCCATTACCTTTGTGGTTAGTCTCCTAGCATGCGCGTCGAGTTTAATTCTCAATTACTCTCCAGAGCTCGGATTTCTAGCACTTCTGCACCTGAATTTTAAATTGTTCTTCATAACCTTGCTTACTATTGTGGAAGAACTCAAAAGCCCGAGTTCGAATCCGGCATTCATCTAGACCATGTTACTTCCCAAATAAATATAGGTACATTAATTGTTGTTGTTGTTGTTTGTTTTGGGGGACTTTTCAGCATAGTAGCCATGTAGTCACGTGTACTAAGATATGTGTTGAATCTGTCTGATAACCTGTGCCACTGTAATGACTGTACTAGTGTGTGTATTTGTAATACGGGGTAGGTTTCGAATAGGATGCAGCTGTGGCCTTAAATTAAGGATCATTCCAGCAGTTTCCTAAAGTAGGAGTAGAAAATCGTGGAAAACCCCTTCCAGGATGGCCGAAGTGGGAATAAACCATGTAAAATAAGCACAGGGAAATGAGTCATCATTCATAAACAAAAACGTACACAGGATTGATGGTAGTGAGGTCCAATGTCCCTAATATGAAACCCTCATTGTATAGGTAAATACTGGGGTGTAACGTAGTTAAAAGCCACGGTTGCCTCCTTTCCCAACCTAGTCCCAATGACAAATACACAGACTAGCACTGTTGCCACAATAACAAAGAATACCGCATGAGACTATTGCAGTGAGATCAAAACCATCAACACATAGTGGCACCATCATTACGTATAATAATATCGTATGGCCTGGGGTGCCGGGTGCAAGCTTCGTTATTTGACACCCAAAGGGTAGTTTGCATGTCAAATTTCGTTGTTCCTTGAAGCACTATGAAAGTCAAGGAGGTTAGATATCTAAGCTCCTTGAACACTGTAGCGCTTTCTAGCAGAGAAATGAGGAACTTAGTGTTGGTGGAAACTCCAGAGATTAATTTTGCCATTATGAACACGGCCTACTGAATTCAAATGGGTTCTTTGACATGCCAACAACGTATGACATGCGTGACGTAATTTTTGCTGCCTTTCAAGAATCACTTACCACGGCCAGGAGCGAACCTGCAAGCTTGACGTTAGTAGACCGACACGTTGACCACTCACCCACCGTGGCAAGCATAATTACGTTATATGAAGGTATGAATAGAGATGAAACGATTAGCTCAGGACAGGGAGGCTTGGAGGGCTGCATCAAACCATTCAAAAAAACTGAAGGCTCAAACAACACTGATACCCCAGTTCTAAAGGTTCTGGGTTCAATTTGTGGCTCTGTCAAGAAACTAATTCTGGTTTGAGAGCTGGAACTATGTACACTCAGCCTCGAGAGTCAAAATCAGAGAAGAGATGGATTCGGTTCCCACCTCAGCCGTTCTTAAGTTTCGCACCATTTTCCTGGAGTAGAAGTGGGGAAACCACGTATCTCCACTTCTATCACTTCTAGGATGTCTGAGGTGGGAATCGAACCTACCACTTTTCGGTACTGCTTCACGAGGTTGATTGTACCCCAATCTAGCGCAGCAAATTGAACCCAGATCTCCACAGTGACAGTCAACAGAGCTAGCCACTACACAACGAAGCAAACCCGCTGTAAATATAAAGTATAGAAGTTGCCGACACATTAGGGTTTAGACTGTACATCTGCTTTTCAGAAGTAGCTATTACCGTAGACAGTCCAATTTACTGAGCTGTATACTGTCTGTGTAGAGGAAATCAAGCGATGTCAGGCACGTCATTGTGCATTTCCAGTATGTTAGTAAAACTAGTTATACAGTAATTTCCCACAACATATCAAAAGATTTGGAAATGCACCTAGCACACCATGGATATATCTCTAACCGGAATAAATTGACATACTTTTCTCACAGAAAATGACAAAAGCTGAACTGACATGGTTTTGTGGATTGTTTTCAGTCCCTCAACACGTAAACGGGAGCCCAATTATCTTGAGACGGAAATATTAATACAAGACACTGAAGATAACCTTGGCAATACCTCAAATCAAAACACAAATGAAGGACCAAAAGTCTATTCGCCGAGTCGAGACAGTGCCCCTGGCTACACGGACCGGGAAACACACCCAGTTCAGGTCATCGGCTCTGCCGGACAGGGTAGCCAAGAAGCTCCGAGATCATTTAGTCACGCCGTAGCCCGAGAAAAGACAAGACTTGCTGCACTTAGTGTTGCCTGTCATAAGCAGTTAACAACTTATGAATTAATTAATTAAATACATAAACGAACAATAAATAAACCACGCTGTAGCATGTAACCGATAAGTCACATGTGGGCTATACACAGCACTGAAGGTGGCGTACGTTCAACAGGCACAGCTCTATGCACTCCTTGTGGACAGCCCTGCAATCACGTGTACAACTGTGATTACTTCCACTATCTCGACTCGGCGAACAGACTTTAGTGATTTGTTCACTCTTGTTAGCAAATTTTCCCTCACACAACTTCAAATGTTTTATTAAAATGATCTGTAGGGAGTTACTGTACATTATTTGTTGCCCTTGAGACATTCAGTAGGAACATCCTCATATTTAATTTAACCCAAATACAGAATCACTCATTCAGCTTGAGAAAGACATTCTAGCTTGTTGCCCCAAGAAGAGCACGGTTGACTTGAAGTAGCCTGGCTGGTGACTAGCTAGTATCGAGTGGTAGAGATATCACGTACGAAGGAAGAAACCTTTGGCTGTTGAGTTAAAAGCAGACTATTAAGCGACATACAATGCAAACACTTTCCTCAGCTGCAATTATAAGTAGAACAGTCGGTTTCAAATTAAATGCTGCTCATAGAATCCAATCCAAACATTGCAGTACAAACTACAAACTAGTGCGAACTCAGAGTTTATTTCTACTAGCGGGCCCGTGCGAGAAATCTCGCATGTTCATAAGTCATACTTTCCCCAATAGGTTTATAAAGAGTGACTTAAGGAGAAAGGTTGTTATGTTATTATTTCAACCAAATGATTATAGAACACCATTTGCATTTCAGTTAGAATTCCAAGCTGTACATTCTCTAACTTATGAAGGCAATTACTGAAAATTGTATCATCATAACACTCACCAGTTATTCGATATTTATGAAAGCATCTTGGTCAAGATTTCCTGCTTTATCTTGTTGGCTGGGAAGCCTCCTTCTCCCTTATGAGGACAGCCCTCATTGGAATACTTCTTCTCACCCTGCTTACAGTGAGGCTTCATTGTTCATAGTGTAACGAATAGCGCTAAACTCCTTTGCACGTTACCTACAGAGGTGCTTTCCTTGTCCTGTGTGTAGCGCTCAATGCTAAAATCCTTTGCACGTTACCTACAGGGGTGCTTTCGCTTTCCCGAGTGGAGCGTCAGCATGAGAGCGTGCTGTACCTGGTTTCTTCCCTTGCTATTTATGAAATTAAAATGCAATTCGTCACTGTTGATTCCATTTCTGTGCTGAGTCCATTGATTGAGAGCTTAGCCGTAATACTCACCGGTTATTCGATACATTTCAGTCAGAATTGCAAGTTGTACGTTCCGTAACTTAAGAAGGCAATCACTGAAAATTGGATCATCATAACACTCATCGGTTATTCGATATTTATGAAAGCATCTTGGTCAAGATTTCCTGCTTTATCTTGTTGGCTGGGAAGCCTCCTTCTCCCTTATGAGGACAGCCCTCATTGGAATACCCAATCCATTGATTTAGTAATTCTGAAAACCATGGAAAATGATAGAAAGAAAACCTGTAAAAGAACGAATGTTTAATAGTTCTAAGGTTTTTGACGCCGTAACACACGCCGGTTATACGATTTAGAGTACTCAATCCATTGATTTACTGTTTCTGAAAACCATGCGAAATGATCGATATTTATGAAATTAGAATGCAGAAGAAAAACCTGTAAAATAATTAACGTTTAATAGTTTTAAGGGTTTAGACGACAACTCATAATTGCAGCATGTTAGAGCATCAGTATTTGCAAATCGCACACTTCTTACAAAAATTTATATTTATGAAATTAGAATGCAATTCTTCACTGCTGATTTATGAGGCCTATATAATGATGATGATGATGATGATGATGATGATGATAATAATAATAATAATAATAATAATATCGTATGGCCTCGGGTGCCTGGTGCAAGCTTTGTTCATTGACACCCAGAGGGTAGCTTGCATGTCGAATTTCGTCGTTCCTTTGAACGCTATGAAAGTCAAGGAGGTTAGATATCTAAACTCCTTGACACTACAGCACTTTCAAGTAGAGAATGGAGGAACTTTGTGTTGGCTGAAAATCCCGAGATTAATTTTGCCATTGAACACGGCCTACTGAATTCAAATGGGTTCTTTAACATGCCAACAACGTATGACATGAGTATCGTGATTTTTGTTGCCTTCAAAAATCACTTACCATGGCCAGGGGCGAACCTGCAATCTTGGGGTTGGTAGTCCGACACTATAACCATTCACCCACCGTGTCAAGCATGATGATGATGATGATGATAGTTTCATGGCTGTAGACGACAACTATAGCATGATACAGCAACAGTGTTTGCAAAAAGCACACTTCTTACAAAAATCGATATTTATAGAATTAGAATGCAGAAGAAAATCCTGTATCGCGGCATATTTTAACAAACCTGGAATATAATAAATCCATTCTTTAGACGGATGAGCTTAAGTCATGTTTGTGCTGAGTCCATTGATTGAAAGTTTAGCAGTAACACTCGCCGGTTATACGATTTGAGTACCCAATCCAATGATTTAGCCTACTGATTCTGAAAACGAACACGTTCCTTTCATTTACTGTTTCTGAAATTGATGCAAAATGATAAAGGAAAGACCTCAGAATGTTAAAATGACATAAAAAAAGGCGACACAGCGGCCAAAATGTGAAGTGGACACCAATTATGGAGCGTATCTTCCTGCAGCAAGAGTAACTGCAAATCGCACACTTCGTACAGTTTTTTAAAAGTCATTTTTAAAGAAATTATAGATATTTATGAAATTAGAGTGCAATGAATCACTGGTAATGTATATGTTCTTTCATTTGAATGCTCATTTTTCACGATCGGTCTCTTGTGAGCGCCGCAGGAGGGATGCATACTACTGAAATAATATATATGATTGCAATTTTCCAAGAACTAAAATTATTTTCCAGAAAGCTCATTCTCGTCTTGTTTAGAGTATGTGAATGTGTTATTGAGACAGACTATGCCTGTTTGATGATGGTGTGGAAATTAGGGCCAACTACTGAGCCTATTGATGGAGCGACAAAGGAGGTATGTACCTACTTATACATACAGATGGAATTATGGACCATCAAGAGCCTCAATTCCCAAATCGTGTTGATATATAAACTGCGTCACCTATTTCGGCCAGTCACAAGTAGGAATGAGTTTAAATGGATGAAACATAGATACTCATCACCACGACGCTAATTTCATTAAGTCTATAATCAGATCTACTTTTGTCAATTTATCTGAAAAACAGAACCAGAAATGCCTAAAAGATCAAGAAGGAAGGAAGCTTGTAGTTTTACGTGACCATTAATCTTGCGATTATGAGCCACAGGTCCTCCATTTTACGTGGAATCCGAACCACAAGACATGGCATTTCACTTTGTAAATCTCACATGCATTGGTCGGGAATCGAACCCGGTCTATCTTGGCGAGATGAAAACAGCTTAACCGCTGCATCACTACGCCCCAAGAAAGCACAATAAGTTGTGTAGTGCCTGAAATTATTCAATTAATGGGTTTCTTTCCCCGTTAATACCAGTGTTAAATAGAATTTAGTCATTGATATTGTAGTTTTGTTTTAAAACGTGCCTTAGCAAATATGTCTTTACTAACCAGTTAATATTTCCTCTAAAATTGTTGCATTCGTGAACTACACATTTTGCTTGGTTATATGTGGTCTCGGCATCTCTAGCATTTCATCAAAGGTGTTTGTTGCCTGTAAATCTCAACGGACGTGATGTCATTTTAAAGAATCTTCCCCTACATCTTCTCAAACTTTCACTTCATTTATGTTAAACATTGGAAGGATCAGTCCAATGTCTACGCTGTATCGAATCTTAAAATCTTTCAGACGACACATCCTGGTATCCTGTTATTCCTTTTGCCAATATATGTGTATATCAAAATGTGTATACCATTGAAGCCATCCTGTCAAACTGTGTACTTACGGTATAAATCTCAGTAGTAACAGCGCATAATATAAGGACAACCACATAGAAAGATTACACCCGTCAAATGTCCCATTCTTTACTACCTCCATACGACCATTATCGGCGTCCTAAGCCACAGCACTGTAGTTATAAAGCGACGTGAATTCTATAACGTTATTAAAAAACAAAAATCAAAAATTTTCACGGTAAATAGTATTGATCTCTAATATGTACATTAATGGATATGTGCACTGTAGGATCCTTGTTACTGCAGTACTAACGCGAGTTTATTCACGAAACAAGAGGGCTTTGCATTTAATAAAAGCGTCGCTATCTTTAAGGAAGATGGAGATATTTCCTTCCCACAAAGAGTGTTCAACTACAATCCACTACCAGAGAGGAAACGAAATTGCTTCCTTGTCCTATTTGTTTCGTTGTCTAGTTCATCTTTTTAGTTTTGCGTCCTTTATTTAGAACAAAGGCTTAGAATACAACTATCTCCACAACCTCAGCATGGAGAGTACCGCTTCTTCTGTTCTCGCTAGCTAAATCGCTTTTATCCCGAAAAAGAAACCACCTTATATGAACTGAAAATCTTCGTAACTATTAACTAATGTGTTTCTTGTGGACTCATTTATTCAATATATTATCCAAGGGACGTGTAACCAGATACAAATTTCAAAGAATTAGCTACTACTGCAGCGCCACCATCTTGTAGAACTTGTGTTCACATGATGATACGGACGAACCAGAATGTCAATTAACAACCAAGAATACTTGATTCGACATAGCCTATGGAGTGACATTTCTGAATTATGTATAATCGCACTGGAATACAGCCCTAGGAAGGATGCAGTTTGAAAAGGAGGGGGTGATGATAGAAATTTATCTACCTTCAGTTTTCTATCACTAAATGGTAACTTATTAGACGTGTACTCACCGATGCTGACTGCTGACTGTATTGTTCTTTGAAGAAGTGATGTTGTCTGGCTGGAGAAAGTCCTTGGCACTGCCAGCGACTCCTGCTGGAGACTTAGGAGGCTTGGCCGGGTAGGTCCGTGGACTGCCGGACATCAAATACTCTGCAACATAAATTAGAACTATCTATGACAACACCGAACACAGCAGATAATTATTGTCTAGACCTTTTGGTCATTGTCTTGATCAACAGGTTAAATCTCGACAAGGAAAATCAACAGTGGCAAGACAGATGCCCGCGTCTTATGACATCAACAACAGTTACTCATACTTCTGAACTCATTAAAATACGTGTCATTGCATTGCAATATACGGGGCTGATGTCTGAATTTGAAGCCAATTTGAAACTCTCATAAATCAGTTTTCGATATTCTATCTTATAATGGGGATAATAGTGATAATTAACTAATACATGCAATTTTCTCCAGGAGTGTTATTTACATATTATATGCTTGTACCCCGCCCAGTCATTGGACAAATTAGTGTTGACAGACTAAAGAGTTACACATGACAGTTTTCCTGACCTATTCTTCCCTGTATAGCAGGCAGGCAGACTGGTGGCAAGCAAGGGAAATCTAAGTACGCTTCTAGAATCTGGACTGGCAGGTCGAACCCAACCAATACAGGCCGGAGTCAACTTGCTGCAGCTCCCCGTCGCGGTAATGGGGAGTGATTTAACGCGGGGTCTATGTTTTCCATTAGATAATTATTATTGATATTTTTTTTGTATACATGGAACTTTACAAATTGACCATGTGCTTGAAGAAGTAGACGAGTTCAAATACCTGGGGACTCTAATAAACAATAGAAACGAAGAAGAACAGGAGATAGAATCGATGATTAAAGCTGCATCCAGAGCATCATATTCAGTTAACAAACTAAATTGTTATCAAGAGGGACCAAAATACGTATATATAAAACTATAATTAGACAAGTATTACTACGAAGGTGGATCAAAAAGTTAGTTGCACTAACGCGCTGCAGCAGCGCGCTGTTTGTTGCAAACGTGGGCACAGTGGAGAAAGGGACAGATACTCCCCACACATGTGTTAGGCAGGTCGCTGTGGTGTCTCGTCTTGTATGAATAGCGGCCAAATGCAATGGCGCGTCGACTGGACGTTCACTCCAAATATGTGGTGCGTGCGACAAGCCGATTCCTATGGGCCAAAAGGAAGAATTGCACGGACATTCATCGTGAAATTAGTACTGTGTATGGGGAGCGGGCCATTTCTCGGCAAGGGATCGTAAAGTGGTGTCAGCAATTCGAAGCCGGACGCACGGATATCACGGACGAATATCGCGAGGACAGGCCCATATCGTCCATGACCCGTGCAAATTTCAACAGTGTGAATGCGATCATTAGACAGAACGGTGGTCGACGTTTCCAGACCGATGAGGAGGTGAAGACCGCTGTCTCCGTGTGGTTGCAGAACGCTAGAGGAACTTTCTATGTATCCGGCATCGACAAGTTGGTTGTGCGTTCGCAGAAATGTTTGGAGTCTCTTGAAAACTATTTGGAAAAGTGATGTTACATTGTATGTCGTTATAGAAGTGTTGCTGTTGTATAGGTGGTGTAATAAATGGCCATAACTGGGAAGTGCTACTTATTTTTTGATCTGCCCTCGTATATGGTGCAGAAACTTGGAGATTAAGCAAATGCACAGAGAGAAGGATAGAGGATTTTGAAATTAAATCGCAAAGAAAGATTTTCGGATCAATTTGTGAAGCAGGTGAGTGGCGAAGAGAAAGACATGGAGGAGTTGCATAAAGAACCCGATGTTGTTGCGGAAGCTAAGACAAGAAGGCGGAGATGGGCTGGTCACGTGTATAGAAGAGATGAGGGCCTTAGACTGCGAGAAGTGTGTGAGAAAAAGTCAGACGGACAAAGACTTATAGGCAGACCATAAATGAGATGGAGGGACCAGGTAACCAAGGACATCCAGCTACTGCGAGCGCGAGAGGAAGATGCCAAGGCCAGAACAAGGTGGAGTAGGCTACATGACGAGGCCAAGAACCGACTGCGGTTTGTGGCGCCAGAAGAGTGAGTAAGTTATGTATGCATATCTCAGCTACCAGAATCTTAGCTTGTTTTACATTATGCTTTCCGTCGATTCTAATTTTGTCCAATTTGCATACATGTCTCAACATGCCTGTGTTACCCGATCTAATGTTTACTATTATTCCATATTCATTACACTGAGAAAATACTTTAGTAGCGTTTCTACAAACACTCGAGAATTTTTCCATACAGGGATACAGCCCTCTTTCTTTAAGAACATTCATTCTCCACTTTAAAATTTCTCCTTGAGAGTATCACAACTTACTGTGCACACTATACTTACTGCTGAAAGCCAACAAACAGAATCCCAAGTGCTGTCGCAACAGGTCCTGACAAACCTACCAGGTTATGGTGAGCATACAGGCAGGCATTGAACTGAGCTAATTTCCGGGTCAACGTCATAACAGGTTACAGTGTAGCTGGTGGCAGAGTATTCAGGCGATCAGGCAATGGCAGAATCAATATGTACACTTGGTCATGATGCTCCCTTTGAAGGCACAAGGTAGATCAACCCCATGATTGGTTTACTGTTCAAGTTTAGTCGTTAGGTGAGGTTATTTAACCTTATTAAATGTTTTATTATCAACACACACACAAAAAAAAGAAGTTATTAAAGTAATCATTAGAAGGGGATGTAATCATTTAAATGATAATCTTTGGTATTGAAATGTAATTTCTATGCTTGTTAATATCAAGAATTACATTAAAAAAAGATACGAGCTTTACAGTAGTCGCATATGATGTGCAACATCTGACATCTACTATGAAATTGAGATGAAATGTATGTGAACTCATCTGACGTGTTATCCTACTCGTATACTACACACCTTGGACATTCTTAAAATGTTAATTTACACTCCATTTTCATACTGGTACTATGATGATTGTATGTATTGAATTGCTATTGTCACACTTGTTTTAACAAACATCACATATTATATTGTAAATTAAGAGGAGGAATGAAACCATAGTCTCTAGCCTATCTATAGACTACTAGAAATAATCCTCAATACAATCAAATTTCCCAACTCGTGCTTGGTGCAAACTATTGTAATTAAATAAATCGTAATTTCATGGAGATTCTGTTGAAATGACGCATAATGTTATGATATATATCGTTTAAATCGTTAATCTGGTAGCAAAAGTAATTGCCGGGCTTGGGGTCCAAACCTGAGACCTCATTATAACCACAGAAATGTAGAGTACAAGACAGTTACTTATTTTCTCGTGCCGGTAATAATATGGAAGTAATTTTATATGGTCCATTAATATTTTGCTATTTTTTTAGATAAAGTTCCTGCGTGGAATTGAGTTAAATTCGTTATTAATACGTCTTCTTGACAGTAGAGGGAATTTCTATAGTGGTCCATGAAAGGCTAGCTCAATTCCCATATAAAAACATCGATATATAATATATTGATCACTGCATTACCACAATGTGGGTCAATATCTGAATAGCCATTGTGCAGAAACAATACCGGCTTTGCCTGCCGACTAGTTACAATGTTTCATATTAAAGCCTATCATCATAATACTGATACAAAGACTTCGAACATGTCGTTTGTGTTTCAATCAGTTAACACCAGAGTTCGCATGAGCGTTTACCGTTCAGTATGAAAGTGTTGAGCAAAGTTAATCGGGGAGTAACTTCTTGGTCTGCAAATCATGTGGTCTTAGGTTCGGACCCCAGTCCCGGCAATTACTTTTGCTACCAGGACTGTTTAGACTGTGAGTGCAACTGAAACGAGTCCGCTGCTATTGCCTGCCTCGAGTCATGTCAACACCTAAGTTATCCTTCGTTGTTCTGGTCTGTGAAAAGGCTAACGTGCTAGGAAATAGTTCCCACTTTTTCTGCTTGTCTTTGGCGAACAAGAATTTCCAGCACATGTTGCTATGTTTCCATTAGCTGGCTAGATAACATTTCAGGATTTCCTTTGCAAAAATCTATGAATAAAGTTATCATTTTCACGATAATTGGGAGCTTTACCAACAATCATGAATTGTGAGTGGGAATATAGTTTTGGTGGAATTTCGAACGATAGGCAGAGTAATTCTGTACGAATTTGATATTACATTTTGCTTTGTATGAACGTTGTTTGAGCGAATCAGGCTCAAAGGTTGGCAAGACTGTTACGACTGCACAAAGTTCAACATGGTTTCCTCAAGTAGACAACGTGTTTAAGCTGCAACTGTAAAGCTTGAATCACCAATACAATACTTCAACGGTAATTAAAGTGGCGAGGAATTCAGTAACGGTGCAAACAAATGATTTTAAATATATATAGAAGGTTGAGGGATGACAATGTAGAGTTTCCATGCCGGATACACAAGATGGGACAGTGAGAGGAGATGTGTGGAGGGATTTTTTCCTCAGGACTTGACTTGACGTTTGGCATAGTAGGCTACTAAGTAGGAATCATAAACTGTAAAATATGATACTGCTATGTCGAAAGGTTGAAGCGTAAGAATGATGCACAAGGAAAATATAAAATACTAATTCTCACTCACCAAGCATCCTGGCTTGACAAATACAGTACTGTGCTCACATGCTGCGTACTATTTTGCGACGCTGTGGGCTATATGAATGCAACTTTGCTTGATATGACCCCGCTATAGATGCCTTGCACAAATATAACAGTCTTCTGATAACGAAATATATGGGAAACGGGGTGACAACAATGTATTATGCAAAGAGAGAATTCTATTACAGATATGAGTTGGCTCATGCCGCATTGTAGTGTGTGTGTGTGAGAGAGAGAGAGAGAAATTCGTTAATCGATAACAGTGACCACCTCCCGTTCAAATCTCAACTCGCTGCCTAGAGACTTCATCTCATTAGCAGAGTGGGGGTGACATAACGTATTGTCTTGCTAGAGAACATTTCAGATGATAGTAATAATAATAATATTAATTATATTAATAATAATAATAATAATTAACTGATAATATTCAGCTTCTAAAAGGAAAGAAAGTTCCATACCACCAATATCAGCCAGAATGTGTTCTTGGAAACAAGGAATACAAGTTGTACTGGGACCGAACTATTCTGACTGATCAATCGGTATCACACAGAAGTTCATGGGTAGCGACATTCCAGCTACGAAGTTGCTGTTTCAGTAACTATACTTTGGTTCCCTGAAGCCCGTATAGTTATGTTGTGATGCACCAGCAATGTGTTATATGTAGGGCTCGGATTTTTAGGTAAATAAATATTTTTTATGTAAATACATATTTAAAGCATTTTTTCTACAACTACATAAATTCCCGCTTTTCACTTATTCGCAAATAAAAATACATAATATTTACATTTTTTTAAATCAGTATGCTAGATCTTTCAGTTTCAGTTCTGTGTTACTTAACGGGTATGAAAGAACATGTGAGCTATCTAATCTTCATGCAGAGCGTATGTCAGCTAGCAACTGTGTTATTCTTAACTTGTCGCCCCGTGCCGCTCACGGTGGAAGCCGGAGATATCCCTGTCCATAGCCATATTGCACTGCATGCTAGACCACCCCTCCCCCAGCTTCATGGAACCAGTGTCACTCACATGCAGTTCACTTCTGGCACTGCGAAGTGTAAGGCAGTTCTACGATGCCTAAAGTAAAAACAACTACAAGTTTTCGTCTGTTGCAGAAATTAAAGATAATTTTACTTCTGATAGGGGCGTTCTGTTCTGCCAACCATGTGGGAAAGCAATCAAGGCTGAACAGCGATTTCAAGTCACACAACACCTCAAGGGCAAGAAACATATTGCCACAGATTCGCGCCTTCAGAAGCAGTGTTTAGCGATAATCGTCGGTCATTTGTGATGGACAACCTGAAGATATATCTCGTTGTGTTTTGTAATGTTTCAGCACTCAGTGAGACATAGCATAAATTGCATTCATGAGTACTGCATATTGTTTATATTCACATTAATAAACTAAATTATAATTACATATTTTTGCTTTTTCCCCCACATATTTCAGGTATTTTTAATACATAAAAAATAAATATGTTCCCGATTTTTACCACCTAAAAATCCGAGCCCTAGTTATATGTACTGTATAAAGCAATAATACAAATAATGTGATAGTAATAACAACACTGTAATAATAATACTGTAATAATAATATAAATAATAATACTTTAATTACAATGGTAATACTGTAATAACAATGATTCGGGCCGATAACCTAGGTGTTAGGCCCCTTAAAACAACAATCATCATTATCATAACAATGATAATACTGTAATAACAATAACATTACTGCAATCACACTGTAATGATAATACCGTAATAATACTGTAATAATAATAACAATAATAATAATAATAATAATAATAATAATAATAATATAATAATAATAATAATAATAATAATAATAATAATAATAATAATAATAATAATAAAGTATTAACCGACAGCAGTAGCTACACTCGCTAACGCGCAGCTGTTGGCCATGGGGCCAAGCTCTCTGCGGACTCGGTAGACGTGGTTTGGAACCCCACCATCGGACGTCCTTGAAATGGTTTTCCGTGGTTTCCCATTTTCAACTCCAGGCAAATGCTGGGACGGTACATTCTGACAGGCCACGGCCGCTTCCTTCCACATCCTTGCCCAGTGTCATTCAGCATCATTCATTTCATCTCTCAATAACTCCTCTGATGAATTTGGCGTCAGGAAGGGCATCAGGCCGTAAAAACCACCCGTCACAATGACTTCCATCGCATCTCATCCCCGACCCCGTAGGAAAACGGGAAGAATAAAGGGTAGACATACACTAATAAAATATTAATACTCCTGTAAAGTCAGAAATAATACTGTAGTAATACTAATAATACTAATAAATAATAGCCTACTTGGATACGAAGAAGTAATAATGGGCTTTATACCCCAGCTGAAAAACTATGCTCTCAGAAAAAGAAGAGTTTATTTTTATGGCCACTTACTCTAAAAGAACCCAGAAAGATTGACTTAAAAATCGACCTTTATGAAAAAGATCATTAAACGCAAATTAGTTGGTTTATCGAAGTGAAAATATATTCAACAGGATTGAATAATACAAAAGGAGCAATTCCATACAGGCTAACAGAATCATATATATTATTTCAACAGTATAGACCCCTCCTGCGGCGCTCACAAGCGACCGATCGTGACAAATGAGCATTCAAATGAAAGAGAATAGACATTAGCAGTGACGAATTGCACTCTAATTCCATAAATATCAACAATTTCTTTAAAAGATGACTAAGTGTGCGATTTGCAGATACTGTTGCTGTTGGAACATACGCTCCATAATTGCTGTCCACTTCACATTTTGGCCGCTGTGACACCTGTTCCATGTCATTTGAACATTCTGTGGTCTCTCCTTTATCATTTTGCATGGATTTCAGAAACAGTAAATCAAAGGAATGAGTACTCAAATCGTATAATTTCATAAATATCGAACAACCGTTGAGTGTTACAGCTAAGCTGTCAATCAATGGACTCAGCACACAAATTACATTAACAGTGACGAATTGCGTTCAAATTTCATAAATATCAATTTTTGTAAGAAGTGTACGATTTGCAAATAGTGTTGCTGTAGGAAAATACGCGACATTATTGCTGTTCAGTTCGCATTTTGGCCGTAGGGACGTATGTTTTATGACCAAACTATTAAACGTAATTCATTTACAACCTATTGAGGAAAGTATGGTTTATGAACATGCGAGAATTCTCGCACGGGCCCGCTATTAATAGAAAACTCGTGGATTTTGAGGAAATACCGTACACAACAAGATGTTCAGTAAAGAACCTATAGCCTACTTTCTCCTAAATGGATGGGCATTGTTATAATTCTTTGTCCTTTTCAAGGAGTATAATTGAATGTTGAAATAGGCTACAACTTGCTATACGGACATTAAACATGAATATGAGGTGCCCTTTGCTAGTGCTACCTCTGTAAAAAAAATCATTCAATTTGGTTTCACCGTGTTTGAATTGATATGGGGAAGCGATTTGCGCACATACATGGTCCCTATCTGAAAACTTTTGGGCTGATGACTTTGTAGTTCAGTCAAAAGATGCTTCCCACAAAAAGGTATTTTGTTGCAAAATTTGGTAGAGATCAGATGATTAGGTTGGTCGTAATTTGATTTAAGCCTTGAACATTTGTTTGGCCGCCATTACGTTTCCGTCAAGATGGCGGCAATATAAAACATGACCCTGAGGTGCTCTTTACTAGTGCTACTTCTGTACTAAATTTCGTTCAGATTAGTTTCGCCGTGTTTGAATTGATAGGGGGAATCGATTTGCACATATACATCGCCGTCATCTGCAAACTATTGGGCTGATGATCTTGTAGATTAGTAAAAAGGCGCTCGCCATATGCATATATGTTGTTGCAAAATTTGATAGAGATCGGATGATTAGGTTAGTCATAATTTGATTTAAGCTTTGAACATTTGGGTGACCGCCATCACGTTTCCGTCAAGATGGCGGCGATGTAAAACATGACAGTAAGGTGCCCTTTGCTAGTGCTACCTCTGTACCAAATTTCGTTCAATTTGGTTTCACCGTGTTTGAATTGATAGGGGGAATCCATTTGTACACATACATGGCCGCCATCCATAAAGTGTTTGGCTGATGACCTTGTAGTTTAGTGTAAAGATTTTTCATACATTGAGATATAATGTTGCAAAATTTGGTAGAGATCGGATCATTAGGTTGGTCGTAATTTGATTTAAGTTTTTAACATTTGGGTGGCCGCCTTTACGTTGTCGTCAAGATGGCGGCGATATAAATCATGACACTGAGGTGGCCTTTACTAGTGCTATCTCTGTACCAAATTTCGTTCATTTCGGTTTCACCGTGTTTGAATTGATAGGGGGAATCGATTTGCACACATACATGGCCGCTATCTGCAAACTATTGGGCTGATGACCTTGTAGTTTAGTCAAAAGACGTTCGCCATACAAAATATTTCTTTTTTCAGAATTTGGTAGATATAGGATGATTAGGTTAGTCGTAATTTGATTCAAGCTTTGCACATTTGGGTGGCCGCCATTACGTTTCCGTCAAGATGGCGGCGATATTAAACATGACACTGAGGTGCCCTTTGCTAGTGCTACCTCTGCACCAAATTTCGTTCAATTCGGTTTCACCGTGTTCGAATTGATAGAGAGGGGGGGGGGGGGCGGGGACGGGACACAGACATTCAGAGTACACACACTCAGACAGACAGACACACAATTTTCGGCCCTGTGTAGATATCATAAGTCTACTTTTATTTTTTTGCAAAAATCGAAAGTAGGCTAAAAAGCGCGCAACTATTTGGGCTGATGAAACAACACAGTGAAACGACGAAGAAATACTGGAAAAAAAACTAAAATCAAGGAACGAGGCAAAATAATGAGGAATGCCACATTGTCTATAGATGGCCAACATATGAGAAAGAAAGTAATAATAATAAATTGACCTCAGTTACAATGAAAGTGGCCACTCGTGGTCCACACTTCATTAGTCAATTGAGGAGGCTCGTTCCCGCCCGAGGACTGAGGGTTGAGGGCGGAACCGGAAGCGAGATGATGCGCGCCAAGGAAACCGCCCCTGTAATAGCCTGCGGAGAGGAGCGAGCGGGGAAATTACCGTCACAAAAGAGCAGATAGAGATGAGTAATGCGGGAAGTGCTTTACATACACGGCGTCGTAATTTGTAGCGAACATTCTTTCAAGTCACATTTAATAATATAAGACTACACCTGCTCACCACAATTTGCGGCTGGACTGCTCATTTTAATACTTCAGTAAACACCAACATTAGGGCCAGGAAAAGAAATTCTCGTTTGAAAATACGTTTGAGCATGATTATGCTGTTGTTTCTTTTAAGAATGTGGAACATCGTGGTCATCAGGTCAGTGTACGTAAGTGTATGCAAAATCTCTCTGACTTCGTTGTTTTGTTGTGGTGATAGAGCTAGTTTTTACTAGACACTGGGGCTAGAATTATATAGAAGATAGCTAGGGTATGAACTCAACTACTTCCTTAGAAATTGTCTTGAATAGAAAAGGGTGGTGGTGTAGTGGCTAGTGATGTTTGCTGTTTAAATCCCGGCTTTGTCAAATATGGAAAAATCTTCCCTCTTAGTAATCCAATGGCTCTAATTGGGTCGGTCTTGTCCCTTGAGAATTAATATGGCACTCATGGATCATGTAGAACTGGGTAACTATAGAAGACCATTTCAAGAACTGTCGATGGTCAAGTTCAAACACCCTCGTTTTCTCAGCCTGGAGATAGCATGGTCTTGCAATTGAACGCGCATAGCTACTGCAATAAGTTGTAGGAGGAAATATAGTATAATGGGATTAGAATTGACTTCGCTTCTCAATTATGAAGAGCATCAAAGTTAAAGTTAATTTGATATTATTATTAGTCGTACGCAGTGTGGACATTAAATATTTCAGTATATCGGATGTTTCAGATAATCAGGGATGCTAACTTTGGGTAAAATGATCAATTATAGACAGATAATTCTGGTCCTGAAGCACGTCTCTCACCTGGTAGACGCCAGAATGTGTCTGGCATACCTAGAAATGGGAAAAATCATCTCAGGTGTGCGAAGAGCTATTTACTTTCATTGCATTTACACACTGCGATATGTACTGACTACTGTTTATCATCCATTGAACGCCTAACGGATCTGTTGGTAATTGATGGTACCCCTGCCATACGATCAAGCAATGCGTCCTTCCAGTAGGGAGTCGAATAACGATAACGCCCCATCTATAAAATCCAGATGTTCAGAGAGGCTTTTAGTTGTTGACTCTAATCATAGTACATCGGAACAATGAATACAAATATCATACCATTACAGGTATTTTTTTTTTAGCGTATGGCTTTTAGTGCCGGGAGTGTCGGAGGACATGTTCGGCTCGCCAGTTTTTGTAGCTGCTTCGAGACGGACACCCAATGGGTGAGCTACAAGTACCGTTGGGGAGGAATGTTGGATGGGAGGGTCGAGGAGTTGGAAGGTAGCGGCTGTGGCCTATAGTTAGGGACCAACCCCGGCATTTGCCTGGAAGGAAGATGGGAAACCACAGAAGACCATCTTCAAGGTTGCCGGCGGGGGGATTCGAACCTCCTCGCCTCCCGGATGTGAGCGACTGCCAACAGTCATGCCGCAACGACCTCGGCTAACTCACCCGGTATTACAGGTAATACTTCTGATATATGAACTAAGAGAACCTTAACTTCTTTGCATTTCGGACCCAGGCTAGATATGTTCGGTATGATTTCATTGCATAATTCGCCGAAATAAATTATAAATTTCAAATTCCAAATAAATAACTAAAAATAAATATATAAATACATAAATAAATAAATAAATAAATAAATAAATAATATATAAATAAAAACAATATGTTCAGTAAAGAACATATAGCCTACTTTCTCCTAAATGCATGGGTATTGTTATAACTCTTTGTCCTTTCGAAGAAGTATAATTGAATGTTGGTTGTAGTAGCTTGTTGAAATACAACGTGCTATACGGATATTAAACATGGATATGAGGTGCCCTTTGCTAGTGCTACCTCTGTAAAAAATTTCATTCAATTCGGTTTCACCGTGTTTGAATTGATATGGGGAATCGATTTGCACACATACATGTACGCTATCTGCAACCTATTGGGCTGATGACCTTGTAGTTCAGTCAAAAGATGCTTCCCACAAAAAGGTATGTTGTTGCAAAATTTAGTAGAGATCAAATGATTAGGTTGGTCGTAATTTTATTTAAGCTTTTAACATTCGGGTGGCGGCCATTCCGTTTCCGTCAAGATGGCGGCGATATAAAACATGACACTGAAGTGCCCTTGGCTACGGCTACCTCTGTACCAAATTACGTTCAATTCGGTTTTACCGTGTTTGAATTGATAGGGGGAATCGATTTGCACACATATATGGCCGCCATATGCAAACTATTGGACTGATGACCTTGTAACTTGGTCAAAGATCGCCTCTCACACCAAGGTATCTTATTGCAGAATGTGGTAGAGATCAGATGATTAGGTTGATCGTAATTTGATTCAAGACATTTGGGTGGCCGCCATTACGTTTTTGTCAAGATGGCGGCGATATAAAACATGACACTGAGGTGCCCTTTGCTTGTTCTACTTCTGTACCAAATTTCGTTCAATTAGGTTTCACCGTGTTCGAGTTGATAGGGGGGGGGGTGACACAGACATTCAGAGTACACACACTCACTCATACACACACACACACACACACACACACACAGACTCACACATAGACAGGCACACATGTTTTGGCCGTGTAGTGATCTCGTATGTCTACTTTAATTTTTTGCAAAAGTCGAAAATAGGCTAATAAATAATTAAATATATAAATAAATACATAAATGTATGAATGAATGAATGAATGAATTAATTAATAAATAATCTCTTTCAGAGAAAGATCCTGATATAGGCGGTGAGTCAAATGGGGATTAATGATGTATTTACCCGAAGTGTAGGGCAGAAGCCAAACGCACAATTTGTGTGTAAGGTATGTGCGTGAATTTAGTTAGCTAATTATTAGTTATTGACGTTTTAAGGAGCGGAACAGCGTGGTCATCTGCCACTAAGTGTGTGCAGATTGGAGGCCAAGTGCTTGAATATTTTGACGAAGACACTTTGCTTTAAGTTAATAAGAAATTTACTAGTTTTTCTGCAATACTTAACGTACTTCTTTTGATCATTCAGGAATGTTTCAAACATAAAGAGCTTTAGAATGGGGATATTAGTTGAGCAGCGCTCGTTACTCGGTGTTATATTTGCTATTAGGCAGAGCGGTTACCAGTGGTTCAAGCCCATATGCAGACCTGTCCCCTCTATTGATCTGCACTGGTCTGCTAACACGAAGTTCAAATCCAGACGCCATGACATACCAGCATTCTCTCTACCTTTAACATCTGAGAATAATGCTGCTTCTATATGGCTTCTATCTGTGGCCTTTGGAGACAGACGGGATCGAACGTCTCCGTCAGCCATTCCAATAGTTCTTCCATTTCAACTCCCGGAAAATAAAGACACGACTTAACGAATACTTCTTCCCAACTCTGTAAGTTTCCACTTCGTCATAGTATTGCATCAGATCGCATAGAGACTGGAAGGGCACAGTATAGAAAGCTTTGGGAACATAACTTTTGCACGTTAATGTTTCGTGATGGAGCAATTAATGTCGTTGTTTCTTCTCATTTAATATTGAATAATATTCACATTTATTGTTACTATTATTTTAAAAATTATTTATTGAAATGTTGTTAGCATTTTGTTCCTGATAAAAACATGAACAAGTATTTAAGTACTTTTCAAAAATATACAAGTTTATCCAAGTCTAGCTCACCTTGTACTCTAGAAGTAATGACTCGAGTTACCCCTTTAACGGGTAGTGTCTTGGGGAAAACTTGAGATATGTCTGGGTGCTTGGACCCAGATGACCTCTGACCGGTCACTCAAGTGCAAATAAATGACTACCAGGATGAAACAACAACGTAGGAACAATTTTATGTGTGTATTATTATTATCATCATCATCATCAAACGCTACTGCCTAACACGAAATTTTGCTACTTGGTGAGCTACACATAAGCTAGCTAATGGATACCTGATACGACCACTGATACTTCAAGTAATTTGGTAAGTCTCTGTACCAGTCCACATAAAAACAGTGCACTCCAAAACTGTGGTATTGACTTTCGAGCTCTGTATATATTTTAGTAGATAACAAATAGTAAACCGTGAAATATCTGTCAACTGAACCTTTATCAATGGAGAACTCGTTTAACTTAGCCATCGTCAGCATAGAAGTGGTTTAACCAAACGTGTGTCAACAATGAACTGGTTTAACCAAACCTATAACAACATAGAACTTGTTTAACCAAACATTTGTCAACAGAGAACTGTTTTAATCAAACCTATACCAACAGAAAATTGGTTGAAACAAACCTACGTCAACGGAAAGTTAGTTTAACCAAACCTTCATCAACAGATAATTGGTTTAACCAAGGCTATGTAATCTTCGCCTAAGAGCTTTATGGATAAGAATGACTATAATAGCAAATTACAAGCAGTTCCTAAAACAATAATTTATTAGATGTAATACTTTTCCATTGAATAGTGAATAACCTCATTTTGTATTCAGGATTATTAAAGAAGAGGACTGGCTCCAGTCCGGTATGGAACGCATATGCATTTGTTGAGATAGTTTAAGTATTTAACAGTATATATCTTCGTTAACAACAGACGACATGAAATACAGACACACATAGCTCAAATACTTATCATATTATGAAAGAAGATTACATTACGTCCTCAAACAATTTTCACTTCATTTTTACTTTTCATCCACTCTGAATTCAATCAATTTAACCATTCCTTCTGATGAACAGCTATAAAAACTGATTCTCCATGTTAAAATATAGGTGAAAACAAAATGGAGAAAATGAGAAGATGCTCGATTGATGCTTGAGAGTCTTCATAAAAAAGCTGGAAAAACTGGTCTTCAAATCTCCTATGAAAAAAAAAACGGAATATATGGAGTGCAGACACCAAAATGAGAAATATATGGAAGTAACTAAAGTGAAGATTAAGAGGACAGAGAAGTTTAAATACCTGGGAGAATGGATCCAACCCAACGGACTGGATAAGGAAGCAATCAAAGTAAGAACCAGAAAACTGGACCTGGCCTACAAACTAACACAGAATAAATACAACAAACGAGCTTTATCATACAAGGCCCAAATCAGACACTACAAATCGGTAGTAAAACTTGAAGGATTGTACGCTTCAGAGTGTCCTATTTTAAGCAAAAAGGGAGAACTACAAGTACTAGAAAAGAAAGAAAGGAAGATTCTGAGAAAAATACTTGGACCACAGAAGACTGCTGATGGGATAAGGAAGAAGAGGAAAAATGAAGAACTTCGCAAGTGTACTGAAAAGGTCACAGACGTAGTGAAGAAGCGGAGGCTAAAGTTCTACGGACATTTACTACGAAGGATGAAGGCAGGCTGACCAAAAGGATCTTCAGCTTCATCATGGGGTTAAAGGTTACATCTAGATGGGTAGATGAGGTGAAGAGGGATGCAGCGGAAGTTGGAATTACTCCACCGATGGCCCACGATAGATGAGAGTTCCGCAGTCAAGTTGACGGGGTAAAATTATTTCAGGAGAAACCACCAAGCAGGAGGCCCAGACGGATCATTTCCGAGGAGGAGAGAAAACAAAGAAGTGACAGGATGAAGAAGTTCTGGGAAGAGAAGAGAAAAAAAAACAATAAGTCTTGAGTTCCTTGCGGTCCATAGATGGCCAATTCAATAATAAAACAAGTAGTTCCGTGAAGAACTATACAGCCTATTTTCATATATCCTACTCATATTAATTACCACTATCAACATACAAAATTTCAGTTTGATTGCTGTAATAGATTCGTAGATATTGGGAACCGACTAAATATTTCGGATGGTCGCCATGTTGGACTTTTTATATGTAGGTACTAGAGTTATGTACTGTTACACGAAGATTATTGCGTACGTGTAGATTTTCAAACTTCAATCGCATGATTAGGACACAAGAAGTAAAAACGAGATTTTAAAATTTTGCACAGCTGCCATCTTGTGGTTATGGAAACAATTGAAATAAATTACATGCCAGTGGATTAACATTCCTATCAGGATTTACTGCACCAACTTTCACTGCACTCGGATGGTTAAATTGCGAGAAACGTCCATGTGAATATTGATACTTCGCGTCGCCGCCATGTTGGATTTTTGATCACCAGGTTATTGAAAGTACTATAGGTGAACATATGTTCATAGCCCCTATGAACATAAAAATATTCAGTTTGATTGCTATAATAGATTCGTAGATATTCAGAGCCGTCTAAATATTTCGGATGGTCGCCATGTTGGATTCTTTAATGTATAGGCCATAGAGTCATGTACCATTAAAGGAAAATTATTGCGTAGGTTCATTATTCAAACTTTCACTTCGATCGCATGATTACGACACAAGAAATAAAAACTTAATTTTACAATTCGCACAGCCGCCATCTTCAGGTTATGTAAACAATTGAAATAAATTAGATACCAGTGCATTACACTGTGTATAAACATTTCCTGTACCATGTTTCATAGCGTTTGGAACATTAAATCGTGAGAAAGGTCTATTTAAATTTTCAAATGCACTTGGCCGCCATGTTCGTTTTGTAGTTAACCGGTTTTTGAAAACCTTAGAGAAGAATTTCCAGTAGTGCCCTTTATCTCCGTACAAAATTTCAGGGTGATACCACTAATAGGTTCAGAGATATAGAATGCCGGTGAAATATTTCGCACAGCCGCCATCTTGTGGTTATGTAAACAATTGAACGAGGGTAGATGTCGGTGCATTATAATGTGTATAAACATATGCTGTACCAAGTTTTATTGCGTTTGGTTGGATAAATCGCGACAAACGTCTATTTAAACGTCGCAACTTTGCTTGGCCGCCATGTTGGCTTTGTAGTTACCAGATATTCAACAGTCACATAGGTGAACTTCTATTATTCAACTTTATCACCGTAAAAAATTCCAGGGTGATATCGGTAATACTTTCGGAGATATTGAATGCTGGTGTAATATTTCGCACAGCCGCCATATTCGATTGGTGAGACGTAACAAAATTTGAAGGACACGGTCGGGGTCGCCAGGAATAGTGCTATGAACTTACCGAGTTTCATTGAAATCGCTTCAGCCGTTTAGAATTTATTAGGGGGGGACACACACACGCCTCACACACACACACACACACACAAACACACACACACACACACACACACGGACAAAAGGTGATCTCATAAGCCTATTTTTTCAAAATTGAAAATAGGCTAAAAATGGAGGAGGTTTGCAGTTTTACGTGATCTTGAGATCATGAGTCACGTGACCTTTTTACGTGGTCATCGAACAAGAGGACGTGAATAAAGAAAATGAGCCTCAAAAGTAATTTCCATCTTTATGTACGATTAGGGATGCTGAAGTCATACTACGTGTCAGTTCTGGGCATAAGGCAGGCTCTACACCAGAATAATAACCGACAGGATACGCGTTGATGTAGGTCGTTTGAAGCACCGCTGTTATCAGCTACATATTTTGTGGGGTCCATAGTAGTGTGTCTAACTTGAATTATTTGGGTGTAGGATTAGGGTAGATAAGAGCCTCCGTGGCGTAGGCGGTAGCACGCTGGCCTTTCACCACTGGGTCCGTGGTTCAAATCCCGGTCACTCCATGTGAGATTTGTGCAGGACAAAGCGGAGGCAGACAGGTTTTTCTCCGGGTACTCCGGTTTTCCCTGTCATAATTTCATTCCAGCAACACTCTCCACTATCATTTCTTTTCATCTGTCATTCATTTAATCATTGCCCCAGGGAAGTGCGACAGGCTTCGGCAGCCGGCGCAGTTCATATCCTCGCCCCTAGATGGGGGCTTCATTCATTCCATTCCCTGACCCAGTCGGTCGACTGGAATCAGGCTGTGGATTTTCATTTTCAACCGACAGGATACGAGTTGATGTAGGTCGCTTGAAGCACCGCTGTTATCAGCTACATATTTTGTGGTGTCCATAGTAGTGTGAATTATTTGGGTGTAGGATTAAGGTAGATACTGTTTCACTTGAAATAACATCAGGAAAGTCGGCGTTGAGAGGATCGATGTACAGGCAGCAGTTACTAAGGAAGGTTACCCTGGTGAACGTTTTCATTTCTAGGCTTGAAATAAAGGCACATTCACCGCTACACAAAATACAGAAATTACATTCTTGAATGTAAGCGCCCCCACCCTCTCTTTCGAATGAGGAAAAATGTGCCTTCAGTCCACCGCTTGAAATCAGCGGAGGGTCTGTATAAAGTTCAACTGCCCTTAATTATGATTCAACAAGACTTCCCAGATTTCAATTTACTGTATGTTAACTTATTACGAAGGTCCGAGAGTGAAATGAATAGCAATACAATTAAGGAAGCAAGCTATGTAGTGCTGAGAAATTGTATACGTTCATTCGTTGTTTCACAACTCGTCCAGCTGGACTCTCATTAGGAGAAAGTGGGTTCGTTTAAACATTTTACTCATCACGTTGTTTAAAGTTTTAAATTAATATTAATTAATTTCTAAATTAAGAATATCATAATCTCTCTCTCATATTTAACAATGCATTCAATTTGAGTGAAAGACCGCAGGTAGTCTTAATTATGCATTGTAATGTTATAGATAAAATCAGGGTGAAGTTTTACATGGAAATTAGGAGGCTCATCTGACCAGCCATGAAGACGAAGGAAACGAAAAAGAGAGTTCATGTTTTAAATTTTTACTCTACTTAATTTTTAATTTTTCTTAGAACTTATCTTCCCAGCTCGGCTTGACCCAGGGGCTCTGAGAGGGATCATTCCTCTTCCGTCGCAATGACGGTGTCTGAGAACTGAACATACTTTATCAACAGGGTATGCTAACACACCGATCGTCCAGGCGACCGCTAACTTGGGTCCAATTAAGTAAGGGAAGGGATTTTGGAAGGAGTCGGCCGTTGACCTGTCAAAAGGAACCGTCTCGGCATTTACCTGGTGGTGAAAATGGAAAACGACGACAATTATTTTCAGGATGGCTGAGGTCGTATTCGATCCCATGCTCTCCCGGTGCCAGCAAGGTAAGAGGTAGCGCGTTAATGCTCTCAGCCACCGTGACTGGTCATTGATCTTTATATAACTATGATTATTTTGTGATCCGTTATTTAATATGCTTATTCTACCACAGTGTGGCTGGAATTTTTATTTTACTTCAACATAATAATCAAGTAACTTTCCTGACATTATGAACATATAACACTTAGCAAGTAGTTCAGCGAAGTACTTCACTAACAAGCACTTTATGTATTTGTGTAAAATGCACTTTACCTAGATAGTCTAAGAATAACTGCCGATTCAAATTCTCGTGGTTTCCCATTTCTGCCCTAGGTAAATGCCAGGATGGTACATAATTTAAGGCTATTGCTGCCTCCTTCTGAATCCTTACCTTAATTACAAATACACATACTGCAACAGACCGCACAGTAACACAGGTTATTAGGCGAATTCTACACACACGCAGACATACGGGGCTGAATTGACCACGATGCCTAATAAAACAACAAATCATCTGTAGTTAGTAAATTATTGTGGCTCTAAAGGGCGGAACAGAGAGGTCATCTGTCCCTAGAAACATCACTATGACAGCTCACGAATAGCATGGGTGTTGAACATACCCAGGAAAAAAAACCACCTCATTGCTTCATCTCAGTGAAGGCGGTAATTATGTTTTACGTCGCTTTTAACTACAGCCGTTATAGAGACGCTGGGGTGCCGGAATGTTGCCCCAAAGGTGATCTTTAACGTGCCAGTAAATTTACTGAAACGCCTCCCTCGCATTTAACACCACCAAATATCAACCGACTGTGCCTGGATTCGATCTTGCAACCTGGGGAACAGCAGGCGAGAATGTTACCACTGCGCCACGCAGCCAGTCAGCGAAGGAGAGGCAGAGGCCATCATGACCATGCGTTTATTGTGTGTATGTGTTATCTACTTGACAAACCTGTGCTATTGTAGTTTCTCTAGAGGTGTGTGTACTCGGTAAACAGGATTCTAACATATGTGACTGTGATATTTGAACATACTCTGCAGTCTAAATTTTAAAAAATGAACACCATTTTAATGATGGACAACGATGAGATTCAGCTTGGCAGTCTTCCTAAGCCACGGCGACTTGCACTCATAGTACTGATGAATCATGATTGGTTTTAGTGAAATATATTTGTGTTGTAAGATAAAGTATTTTCATGATTTGGAACTTAATGGCAAGATTAGAGAGATTATAATACACGACTTAGAATAGTAGTACCTAGACGTCAAATACGAAGAGAGAAAGGAGGGAGGTACCTCGCATCGTAAACGTTATATGTTAGCTACCGCTCCAGGCGTGTTGTTGAAGCACTTTATGTGGCAGCCGTATCTCTTTGGAACATACCCTGGAGGGTTACTAATCCCCGTCACCCCGCACGCCAAGACATCATCCCACGCTAACATGTTCAACTACTCTGCGCTAATTTTAAACAATACAACCTACTATAATATCGAAGACTAGAAAAATATATTAATGCACCTTGTTGTTGTTTCAAGTTGGTTGGCATTTGAGGATGCGCAAATGTGAGGGAGCCGTGTCAATACATTTACTGACACGTTAAAGACACCCTTGGGACAACATTCTGGCACCCCGACGTTTCTAAAAGCTGTAGTAGTGAAAAGGTGATGAGGGAGGGAAAATTCCTGATAACCTATGTTATTGTGGTGCCTGTAGTAGTGTGTGTATTGTTATTGTTAATTCAGATGAGGATTGGGCCGTGGTCATAAATTGATTACAATACCAATATGTGCCTAGAGTAGAAGTGAGAAAACATCGATAAATCTCTTCCAGGTTGACTGAGGTGAAAACAGAACCCATCTCTTCTCAGTTTTTCCTCACGAGGCTGAATATACTCCATTCCAGCCCTCAGACCAGAATTACATTTCTTATCACAGCCGGGGATCGAACTCTGACTTTCTATTTAATAACTATTGAGTTTTGTGTGTAGAGAATAATTAAATAATAATATTACTTTTCATTTATATCACGATACACAAGTAGGAGAAAAATATGTTGTCGACTTTCAAACCACGTGGATTTGTAACCACTCCCGTGGATGCAATGGAGGGCTGCTAGTTCTGATATATGAGGGTGCGAATCCTGGTGTTATCAGCGATTATCATTAGCGTGATTTCTCCCTGGGTTTTAATATACTCACTACAGGGTAATGTCAGGATGATAATCTTCCTTCAAATCCCAGGACACGTATCCGGTTCCCAGAACATAGCAATTACAACAGTCATAACGATAATACAATACAAATAACATTTGGGGAAGGAGGGGTAGGACATGACTGCGATGCCTGGAGTCCCTAAATGAAGTGTGTGTGCTTGAGTCTGCAGTTCTCCACGCTCACTGTTTTCTGAGCAAACCGTTTCAACCCTACATCCGAGGCAATCTGTTGAACATATTATTGTAACCTTTGCCATTCCCTCCCGTGGTGTTGGGGTATCGCGCCTGCCTCTCACCCGGAGGCCCCGGGTTCGATCTCCGGCTCCGTCAGGGATATTAAAAACAGACGTGAGGGCTGGAACGGGGTGCACTCAGCCTCGTGAGGACAATTGAGCAGCTGTCTGACAGTGAGACAGTACCCCGGTCACGAAAACCAAGATTAACGGCCGAGGGGACCCGACGCGCTAACCACGCGTCACCCCAATATCTGCAGGCCAATTGGCTGGGCAGCGGTCGCTTGGTAGGCCAAGGACCTTCAAGGGCTGTATTGCCACGGGGTTAGTTAGTTTGCCATTCCCTACAGTTCTTGTCCTGCATCCTCCCTTCTATAATTTAGCTATACTTCGATGCCTTAGTATACTGTATGTTCTACCAACCAATCTATTCTTTTCATTAGCACCCATCAGGAAAATCCTTCCTGCCCTCTCGTTATAATATCTCATCATTTGTTACTTTATCTACCAATTTAAACTATTCATCGTTCTCCTGTAACACCACATTTCAAACGCTTCTATTCCCCTTTTTTCTGATGCACAATCAGTCCAAGTTTATTTTCTATACAGCGCTGAACTTAAAAAAAAAAGACTTTCTAATACATAGATCTTTATTTGATGTCAACAGATTTCTTTTACGTTGAAAAGCTTTCGTCACCTATGCTAACCTTTCTGCTATCCTGTTTGCTTCGTTCATCATTGCTTAATTTGCTTCCTAAGTAGCATAATATTCTCCTGCTTCCTTTTGCCTTTCGCCTACCAATTCTATATTGATAAGGATAAGGAACTTCCCCCGAGTGTATTCCATTATTTCTGTTTTATATATGCTCAACGATAAACTTAGCACATTTAAATTTATTGAAATGAAATAACAGCAAATATTTCTAACTTTCTTTGGTTTCATTTCCGCCAGCAAGGCGCCTACTATTCCAGCGCTGTTTGTCGGATAACTGGTTATGGAAACCTATTAACAACGGCCATATTTGACTTCCGGGGGCTGCGTGGCGCAGTCGGTAGAGACGCTGAGCTTCTAACTGAAAGAGAGTGGGTTCGATCCCCACCCATGTAGTGGATTTTAGGAACAAAACTACCACTTTCGGAAACGCAAATGGCCATGGGGTTCACTCAGCCTACACCAGAAATGAGTACCAGGGTAATTCCTGGGAGCAAAGACGGCCGGGCGTGGAGCTGACAACTCCATCTCATCTAGTGCCGATGTCACAAACAGTGGAAGCCTCTACCTTCCACTACTCCATGGCCTGTACGGAGTTGGCTTTGCTTTTGCTTTTTATATTGGACTTCCGTTGCTGCTAGCCTTCATCGACTATGACATTTTGTGCAAATGATTTGCCCTACATATGGTACGTTAGCCTTAATTTGGTCGTAATTGGCCATGTAATTCAGAGGGACCAGAAATTCGATAAAAGAGCAATTTCTGTTTAAAATGGGAAACAACAAGTATGGAGAGTTTAATACCCTGAACACAGAATGCAAGCGGTATATTTATAATTTACATACCAGCAACAAAACATATCAACATGTGGTGAACGCTAGATAATTTATTAACACTTTACTTCTCAACTGAAGTGGTTCTGGAAAAGTAGTTATTATTTCGATTTACGGGCTCATGACATCGTGGTTATCAGCCCCGTGTACTGTGCTTTGGGTGTGTATTGAATTTTGTGTGACAATCTGTGTTCCTGTGGTGACTTTAGTATTGTGTGTAACTCTTCGGTCAGTATTTCTTTAGGCGCCCCAGGACTAGAAATAGGGTAGGCCTACTGCCAAGGCATTTGCCTGAACGGAGTGTGGAAGAGCCCAGGGAAAGTCACATTCAGGATAGCCGCTGTCAATGTCAAGATTTGAATTACCACTCCCCGGAATTGCTAAGGGTCTCCATCGCTGTCGTGGTGCATGATCTAACGCGCACGGCTACGCCACGGAATCTCAAAAATGGAGATCCATCACCCTGTCTAGTAACGTAGGTGATTTAATCACAACCTGTTCCAACGATGATGAAGATGACGACAAATATGTTGGCGATGATGTTATATAATAATAATAATAATAATATCGTATGGCATTGGGTGCCTGGTGCAAGCTTTGTTAATTGACACCCAGAGGGTAGCTTGCATGTCGAATTTCGTCGTTCCTTTGAACGCTATGAAAATCAAGGAGGTTAGATATCTAAACTCCTTGACACTACAGCGCTTTCAAGTAGAAAATGGAGGAACTTTGTGTTGGCGGAAAATCCCGAGATTAATTTTGCCATTGAACACGGCCTATTGAATTCAAATGGGTTCTTTAACATGCCAACAACGTATGACATGAGTATCGTGATTTTTGTCGCCTTAAAAAATCACTTACCATGGCCAGGGGCGAACCTGAAATCTTGGGGTTGGTAGTCCGACACTATAACCACTCACCCACCGTGGCAAGCTGACGATGATGTTGATGACGGCGATAAATACAAAGATGATGGTGATGACTATGACAACGACAAAGATGATGACGATGAAAACAATAAAGATGATGACGATGACGACGACAAATACGATGACGATGATGTTGATGGCGATGACAACGACAGAGATGATGACGGTGCTGACGATGATGATGACGATGGCAACGACAAAGATGATGGACGATGAAGATGATGATGACAACGAAAAAGATGATGATGATGACGACGACAAAAATGATGACGATGAAAACGTCAAAGATACAACGATGATGTGGATGACGATGACAACGTAAAATGTGATGACAATCATAACAATGAAGATGATGACGATCATTACAATGAGAATGATAATGATGACGATGATAACAACAAAGACGATGACAACAAAGATGACCATGACGAAGACAACAACGAAGATGATGACGATGATGATGACGGTGATAATGATAAAGATAATGACAAAGATAATGACGATGACAACGATATAATGATGTTGATGATGGTGAAGACAATAACAAAGATGATGACAATGAAATTGACGAAGATAACAAAGATGATGATGATGATGATGATGGCGATGATGATGATTTATGGTTAAGGGGTCTAATATGTATGTTACCGACGCACGTCACAGCCTTTATTTGTGCACGTAGCATTCTTTTAAATGACATTTTATCTTCGTTCAGGTTGCTATGGACTTGCTGGGGGAAATAATAACTTGCGCACCACCTTGTCAAGAACATCGTAGAACAATTAGTGAGAAACTTGCGAGTGTGTGAAATAAAAGGAGTACTACAAGCGTTTTTTCCCATCCTGCACGAGAAGGAAGGCCAACTTTTAATTATCACCTGGTTCTGTGCCGCCATATTGATCGGTAAGAGCCAATAAGAGCGGAAGCGAAGGTTGCCATGGCAACGCGAGGAAGCGTCTACAAGTAAAGTGTAAACAACACGCTACAGTATTGATGGCTGCAGCATCCCCAGCAATTTGGGAACTAATACTGTCCTATTACGGTCAGCCCTTTGACTGTGTAGGGATATTCATTACTAAGTTATCGATCATACTATCAGGAACATAATTTGGTTAACACGACGGAATCCCCTGATCACAAGGAGGGGAGCTTAATACCATCATTTATGGAGATAGCCTAGAGATCTTCCCCAAACTGTTTGGACAGCGAGGTCTGGAGTTCGATCCATAAGCAAACGGGCACTTTCAAAGTGTTCTCAACACAATAAGGGTGGCTTTGATTGAGAATATTTACATTAAGTCTGGAACATGGCGCTCTATGGAAATGAAGCTTGGACTGTTGACACAGCAGAAAAGAGAAAAATAAGAGCACTTGAAATGTGGTGTTACAGGAGAAAGATGAAGATCAGATAGTTACATAGAGCAACAAATGAAAAGGTATTAAGACGAATAAGAGACGAGTTAGGTTGGTATGACACATACTACGACACCCAGTAATAGCAAACTTAGTTGTGGAAGGAAAAATCGAGGACTAAAACTGTAGGGGTGGATCAAGGTTAGAGTAAGGTATGGTAGCTATATACAGATGAAGCGATTAGCTCAGGGCAGGGAGGCATGGAGGGCTGTAGCTTATCAAGCTAGTCAAAAGACTCAAAGAACACGAACAACAACAACGACGACAACATGAAAAGTTCTCCACCATACAAAGATCCACATTTCAAGATTAAAAGTGCATGGTGGTGGAGTGGTCATGTTGCTTGCCTCACACTGAGGCGGACGGGGTTCGAATCCCAGTCAATGCATTTGAAATTTTTGAAGTTAAATAGCACGTCTTGTGGTTTGGATACCAGTACTACAAAACAAATAGAGGTTCCGTGTCTCATGATCGCGAGATTAAAGATCACGTAAACTAGAAGCTTCCTTTTCTTCTTTTACAATTCAAGATTGATTCCGCTATCTGTCTGGCTGCGTGGCTCAGCGGATCGTAACGTTCTCGCCTGCTGGGTCCAAGGTTGCAGGCTCGTATCTCAGCGCAAATACGAGGGAGCCATGTCAGTAGATTTACTGGTACGTAAAGATCCCCTTCGGGACAAAATTCTGGCACCCCGGCGTCTCTAAAAGCCAGGGCAGTTAAAAGGAACGTAAAACCAATAACATTATTATGATTTCACTATCGTCCAGGATGCTGTAGCTCAACTGGTAAGGGGCTGGCTTTCTACGTGGGTACTCGTAGGGTGAAAGGAAATATATTTGATTTCAATCTTCTTGGCTATTTTTGGGCAACTCAGACAGCTGAAGTGGCCTGAGAAAAGTAGATGTGTATCTTTCAGAACAAGGTACAATACAAGCAGTCTCACAATTCACTTAAAAGGGATGGTCAGGACTTGAGTGCTCTTCAGGCTGCGCCGCCCAAATTTGCTTGAGTTGTAGATCAATTTCATTTGAGTATTGGATGGGTTTATTTGATCGGTGATTCTTTTTGTGCGTAATGGCTTATGAAAGTGAGATGCTGACCGAACAGCTCTCATTTTGAGAACCGAAGAACATACTCTTCAAATACTGCATTGATCAACAAGTTAGACATTACATCGCAAGCCGAGTTTAGAATTGCACCTGTAAGTCTCTCTATGATCATAATTATATCATTACAGTTTGAGTTAACTTGTACAGAACTGAAGAAATTGGAATGTTCTGATAGAGAATTGTCGAGAACGATACGCGAAGAGAATGTAGAGCCATGGTAGTGATGTAGCCCCGCGTACTTGACTGCGTGTGGAATCTGTGTGATAACCTGTGTCATTGTGATGGCTGTACTAGTGTATGTATTAAAAACCTGGGTTTAGATTTGGAAGGAGGCGGCCATGATCGTAATTTTTGTTACCGTCCCGACAGTTATTTGGACTAGAATATTCGTGCTCGTATCCCGGCTTTGCTTTACTTCTCGTCTGAGGGGTGGGGTACACTCAGCCTCATGAGATAGAACTAAAAAAGGTGGGTTCGATTATCATCTCCTCCATCTTTGAAATGTTTATCCATAGTTTTCCACTTCTACTCTAGGAAAATGCCCAGATGGTTCCTAACTTAAATCCACGGTCACCTCCTTCCAAATCCTAGCCTCAATTACAAATCCACACACTATTACAGCCACCACGATATCACAGATTATCAGACAGATTCCACACAAATTCACCCAAGTACACGGAGCTACATTAACAGTATACCACAGAACCCATAAGTGAATCAACAGCAACAACTACAATAACGAAAACAGCAACAATCATTCTCGAATAATGAGAATTGATAGACAGAGTCATGAAAAGCAGACAGGAGAGGTGAAAAAGAAAAATAGAATCTTCCCAAAAGTCAATGGGAAAAGGTGAAAACGGATCCATCTCAAGGATCCTTCAGGGTTGGCAAATCCCGAGTTCACTAGCCATATGCCCTTAAGAGTGTGGACGCAACAGTGCACATCATGTGTGAGTGTTGGGGTACATACATCTTGTCCCTGTAAGGTAAGATGGAGTAAGACAATTGATGATATTTGTCATGGTTATTTCATTTATTTAAATACAATTCTAAAAGTATAGGGCTTTAAATTGACCTGTCAGTGAGAATAGAATAACAGAGGTACCGGGTGTAGGTGATACATACATATATATATACGAGGCACGTCCAGAAAGTAAGTTCCGTTTGGTAATAAAATTAAATTGTGTACAGATACAGAAAAATTATTTATTGCACAACATTCTACACCTCTTAAACTACGTTTCCACATAACTGCCGAACTTTTGCAGGCATTTGTCATAGCGTGGCACAAATTTTTGGATACCTTCTTCATAGAAGTTTGCCGCCGACCCGTAAACGAGAGTGAAGACGCCCCTGTAGGATATCCTACCATTCGGCCACCACTGTTAGGCAAATTGCGTATGTGGTCAGGAGAACTCCTAAACATACGCAGTTCTCCTGGTAAGCACGCAATTTGCCTAACAGTAGTAGCCGAACGGTAGGATATCTTACAGGGGAGTCTTCACTCTCGTTTACGGGTCGGCGGCAAACTTCTATGAAGAAGGTATCCAAGAACTTGTGCCACGCTATGACAAATACCTGCAAAGTTTGGCAGTTATGTGGAAAAGTAGTTTAAGAGGTGTAGAATGTTGTGCAATAAATATTTTTTCTGTATCTGTACACAATTTAATTTTATTACCAAACGGAACTTACTTTCTGGACGTGCCTCGTATATATAATATTTACTTTACACCCCTATTTTCAGGGAAGTGGAGAACCCCTTAAGGGATAGGGATCATTTTTATTATGCTCCTCTGGATGTGAGGCATACAATAGACAGAGGGGACTGTGAAGAAATAAAGAGAAGGAGTCATATCACCTAAAACTGAGGGTGCCAGAATAGAAAAGACACGAGTCTAGATGGGAAAACTTAACACATCTAGGATTCGGAGTCGGAGGTCGGAAGAGAACTAGTGAGATCAACAAGAAATAGGAAGAACAGGAGCCTAGCACAAGTAAATGTAAACAATGAGTTCCCGTGGTCGCCAACCAACGTCCAAAAAGTTATGAGACCCGTATAAATGCACTGCTCATCTAGATGCACGCTAGCATTCGCGTGATAACCCCTATCGTTGTATTGTGCAGTACATCTACGTCGAGACTCTAAACGATGCGATCAGACTTATTCATTCTTGGTATTCATAGCGTGAACTTGGAGGGTCATGTATATAAATAGCCAGGAAATATTTTGCATCAGTTCACTCACGATAGTATAACGAAAGATGAGATACGAGCATGCACAAAGGTCACGTGAAATTCACGTTATAAATAACAGTATAAACCTGCCTCCTAAGCTCGCTAAATCGTGCCGGTAGCGATACGTAGCTTGATGGTGATTGAGAGCATTTCGTGTGACGTGGTACGAGATGCTTACTAGCAGCAGACTGAAACTTTCACGGTATGTACAGTGCAATTGCTGAACATGAGGCCACCCAGAGATGTGCAATGAGCAACTTTGGATAATTAAATGGTAACTTTCAGTCGGTAAACACGCATTTATGACCAATTATAATAGGCGGAAAACATGAGAATCTGACTGGAAACAATCTACATGTGATTGATTATTATTTTCTCAGATTGCAAGGGGCATTCAATAGCTGATATGTTCGTTCCCCTAGCGAGCATCGTCAGATCCAGAAAACGCTTCCAGTGCAGCTGAGGTGGGAAACGAACCAATCATTATTCTTGTCATTATACTGTACTTATTTCTATTATCATAATTATTATTTTAACGTAAGCTAATTATTTTTGAGTGAAATCAATTTGCAGCATGTTGCTCATAATTATGGTTTACCCTGCTATAAATAAATTAATAACTAACTAACTAACTAACTAATTGACACACTGACTAACTAACTAAATAACTAACTATGTAAATAAATGAAAAAATGAATAACTAACCAAATAACTATGTATATAAATAAATGAATAACTATGTAAATAAATAAATAAATGAATAAATGAATACATGAATAACTAACTAACTAACTAACTAAATAACTAACTATGTAAATAAATGAATACATGAATAAATAAACAAATAAATAAATCTGGATCATCAGCCGCATATAGTTGGGTATATGTTGAACTTGTCTGCTAACCTGTATTTATGTGATGACTGTAGTAGTGTGTGCAACTGTTTTAGGGACAGGGATTGGGTAGGTGCCCCGGGACTTGAAATAAGGTACTATCTCCACGTTTGCCTGGAGGGAGGGAGGATAAACTCGGGGAAAGTCTACACGCTGGGTAGCCGCTGCGAACCTAGGATCTCCAGACTTACTGTAGCTGCCCCCGTGGCCATGGTGTGCACGATATAACAAGCATGGCTACGCCACGAGTTTCTATAGATTTGACAACTATGAGATATACCAAACTATCTTGCTCGTGAAATGTATTTAGTAATGTTATGTGTCCACTGGGGAGTGCGTCAGGCCTCGGCAACCGGCACAGTTCATATCCTCGCCGCTAGATGGGGGCTTCATTCATTCCATTCCTGACCCGGTCGGAGACTGGAAGCAGGCTGTGGATTTTCATGTGTCCTCTGGAGAGGCCTGAAGTAGGTGTTTCGAGTTGACCCTCGTGGATGACTTAAATGTAGTGATGACGAGGGTAAGAAATAATTGAGATACAACTATCACTCTGTCTCGAGCCAGAGTAATCAACAGAATGAAACTGAAAATTCCGCGAACCAGCAGAGAATCGAACTTGGTGCTTTTTGGATGTAAGCTAAGATTTCTAACCTCTGAATCACAAATCCAGTCTATGAGGTACTGCATGTGCCACTCTGATTGACAAATTATTTAACGATAACAGAGAAGCAGTTTAACACAGTAAAGGACAAATTTCCAGCTGGAATCAAAACATGTTTCTAGTGAATCTGCGTGATGCTAGATCAGAATAGCACTGCCAGAACCATCCTCGTATCCAATTCCTCTTTACACAGAAAGACACAGCAGGGCTGAAAGACTTCCCCTGTTCACCAATCGATCGATGTCAACTGCACTTTGACACGTTCGCTTTCGATGTAGGCTACACCACAGTCGAATAGCACATATAAAGTGAAGAGTACAGTATGTGTAGCTCACAACCTGTCACCTATAGTCCGCGTCACCTTATACAAGTTAGTCCACCTCATGGTGTAGCGGCTAGCATTTTTGGCTGTCGCCTGGGAGGTCCGGGTTTGATACCTGACTCTGCCAAGGAGTTTAATTCTGGTCTGAGGGCTGGACGGGGTACACTCAGCCTCGTGAGGCAAATATGAGAAGAGAAGGGTTTGATTCCCATCTCAGCCATCGTGGAAGTGTTTTTCTGTGGTTTTATTGGATGATTCCTAACTTAAGGCCACGGCCGTCTCCTTCCCAATCCTTACCTGAATTACAAATACCCACAGTAAAACAGCCATTACAATTACACACGTTATCAGACAAATTGCACACACACGGGGCTACATGACCACCATCTCGCAAAGCCCCTACATCAATCAACAACAGCAACAACACTCTATAAGTTACTAACAATAATATAATCATACCATTTGTCCCCCAACAATAAAACATGGTAATTTGTAATATAATTTCTTACTGTTAGCTTGAATTAGGGTTGTGTTCGCTTTTGCCAATTTATTTGTAGAAGGTTTTCAGTCGATCCGTACGATTATACCCAATTCGATGGGTTGGCGGTTGTGATTGTGCACGCCGAGTTCTCTTATCCTCTCCAACCAATTGTACTATAAACACTCCAGTGGTCACACGGATCACAATAGTGATCCAGCCATTTAGTTTTTGTCACTCCATCTATTGGTAGGTCTGTTGGCCTTGACATTTATGTACCTTCCTTGCACCCCATCGCCTCTCTGACATGCAGAAGTCAGGTACCCTTGGCCGATGGCTGTGGCGTTATAAAGCAATTCATTCCTGTGGATCACACCGTGCGACCACTGGCGTGACTTTTTTACCTTGTTTCTTTTATTATTACAGTGTCTAATCTCAGTTCCTGTGCATATATCTACTCCGTTTTATGAGTTTGTATTAATTATTGGTAAATAAGTGCAAAAGGATGACTATGGGAATATAAATCGATGGCTGATTGAATCAGACAGTGAGGAAGATGAAGTGCTTGGTATTGAGGGTGAGGACGAGACCACGTAGAAGTCCATGGTGATGGCAGTGTTTCTAGTGATGTATGTAGTGATATTTGATGCAATACAATGATCACAACTTTTGTTGTCTGGTCTCTTTATAAATGAACACTTCAGACTATAACAAGATATACATACAATAGACTGCACCTCCAAGGTATAATGGAGGGAGTGTATTAGGCAAATATTAGACAAATCACAAGGTCTGGTATTTGTTCAGGTATTTCTTATAAATGAATGTGTGTTGTATTATATTGTACAGAAACAAAGTTCTTTTAACAATGTATAATCATATTCATTAAATAAATAGCATAGAATAACCTCAAATCACAAAGAAAGTATGGATCACAATTGTGATCTGTGCGACCAGAGGCGTGACATTTTTTTCGCGCGACAACCGGAGTGTTAACTACTCCTCCAACGGGCTGTCAACGGTAAGGGGGCCTATGATACTAATTGGGGGAATGCGACTACCCAGGATAACTGGGCACTCACACCTGTGCTGCTCCAAGTCCCAAGCAAATCATGTACAATTTCGTCCTCAATGGGGGCATCCTTAGAGAATTTGGAGGCGACTTCGGCGGCGTAGTTTGTAGCATGCTGAGCTTCTATGCTCAAGATCGCGGGTTCAAACCCGGCCGAAGTCATCTGATTTTTTAAGAGCGTTAGAAATCCCTCGGTATGCCTTCCTTTGGAGATGAAGTAAAGCCAGCGGGCCCATGTCAATGATTTATGGCATGCAAAAGAACCTTTCACTAACTGAAATTGTGTGAAGCTAAATTTGTAGGTTAGATTTGATTAAGGCTGTATTAAGTTCCAACGTTCGTTGCCAGGTGCCGGTTTCGGTGGCATATAGTAGCCAAGTTCGTAGCCAGGTGTCTTTGACGGTAGCATTTGGTAGCAAAAGTAGGAATTACTTGAAATTGATCGTCTGCAGTCGCTCACCTGAATTACAGATAATACACACTAATAGTGCCATCACAATTAACACTGGATATCAGACAGATTTTAGTATTTAGTTATTGTTGTTTTAAGGGGCGGAACTACGAGGTCATCTGCCCCTCAGACAGATTTTACACACACCCAAAATACACGGGGCTATATGAATGCGTTGTTGCAGCCCCTAGAGTGAGGAACCATCCAACCAACCGGATAATGTGGGGATACAATTTCAATTTCCATGTGACTTGACTAACATGTATAGGAAATTTCACAGAATCTGGTGTTCGATGCTCAACATGTTACTTTGTTAGTCAGAGAGTAAAGCTTATAGGAAGCTGTATTAAGATCTCTAAATTGAGACCAGCTGTTTAAGTACGATTAAAGAAGGGCCAACTATAATGTCTAAGGTTAGTGTTGCACTCACGATTGTGAAAGCATGATTCTTCCTTGAAGTAGCCAATTATGGTTGTACGAGTCACAGTCAAGATTTTAAGATGGATTCAATATTAACGTTCCCAACGTAAGAAAAGTCTTAAAACGAATTTGGAATTTGGAAGTGGCCACGTTTTAAATGAAGTGAAACAAAGGCGTAGTTGATTCATAAGCATTGGTGGGGGAAGCGCCCTTTATCCTTTACTTCCTGACCTTAGTTGCCCATGCTCTGGGGGATTGTAACTATTAAGTTGTCCACCAGTTTCCCGGACCTTACTCCTCTTCAGCAGGTATGGTAAAAATTTGAAGTGACAATCCCAATCACAGGACGTGTTGAATCAAGTGGTCAGTCTGAGGTTTGTTGTGCTAAATCTTGTCTTCAACCCAATGACAGAGATGAACAGATTCCCATAGGCTATGGAAGATATGGTATTTACTACATCGATAGTTATTCACGGTTTATAACGTTATGCTTAAGAAAATATCTCTTAGTTTCTCGAAGCCAAAATACGGTTCAAGGACTTGCACGTGTCCAGATGAAATTAAAACTGATTTATTTCTGTTATCTATTAATATTATCGCTCTTTAGTCGGTCAATTTGACTGGGCGGAGGGTAACAATTAATTATATAGCGCCTGGAATAAGTATATGAATTATGTATACACTAAATAAAACACTTCTCACACAAACGGGGGGTAATAAGTAATAATAATATCGTATGGCCTCGGGTGCCGGGTGCAAGCTTTGTTATTTGACACCCATAGGGTAGCTTGCATGTCGAATTTCGGTGTTCCTTGAAACACTATAAAAGTCAAGGAGGTTAGATATCTAAGCTCCTTGAACACTATAGCTTTTTCTAGTAGAGAAATGAGGAACTTTGTGTTGGCGGAAAATCCCGAGATTAATTTTGCCATTATGAACACGGCCTGGTGAATTCAAATGGGTTCTTTGACATGCCAACATCGTATGACATGGTGTCGTAATTTTTGCCGCCTTTCAAAAAAAAAAAATATCACTTACCAGGGCCAGGAGCGAACCTGCAAGCTTGGGGTTAGTAGCCCGACACGTTGACCACTCACCCACCGTGGCGAGCAAACGGGGGGGTTTAGTTGGTTGGCTAGTTGCGTTCGTTAAACGAATTTAGTTAGGATGCAATACATTCACAAGCTCACTACGGTAGAAGATAACGATTAAAAGTGTTTCATACTTATGCACATATAAAGTTCTAACAACAAGAAACGGAATAGAAATAATTGGTTTAACCAAAAATACGCGTTACAGAGTTTAATTAAAAAACTTCTGTATCATAACTGATTAATTGCAAATATTGAAGTACATAAGAATTTTTACACGTATCCATCGAGCCCAAATTAAGCCGAAGTGAACAGGATCTGATGACGTGAGCTTGACGAGCGAAAGTAATCGTCCACTTTACCCCCCCCCCCCTCTTCAGTCGGTCAGCACGAATTGTGCCCAATTACATTAGGCGGGAAACAAAAATTTACATACCCTACTGTAACCGTACATATCATTTTCCACTGTTTCTATTACCAGAATCAGACCTAACAGACTAAACCTAACCAATCTTTTTAATTACCAGCACATATCAAGCCCATACTTTTTCCTTCATTTATCATTGCAATAATCCCATCTTCAAAAGCACCACAATAATCTCCATAGATAAACAAAACAAATATAAAATGTTCCAGTATGGACTCCTCACAAGAATAGTCATAGATAACTAATAAAAACCAAAGATATATATAAAAAAACAGCATCGTAAATGGAAATATAAAATATAGATGTGTCACTCAATTTAGCATGGCCCTCTTCTCCTGGTTCACCATTGCAAGGAATCTCTAAGCTTTACGCTGAGACCTGCAATAGCTCACCAGCAAAGAGTAGCCATAATCATACCCAAAAAGTCATAGAGTACTGTGACACTACAAACTAACACATTCTTTATGTACAAATACCTACTTTAATAGATGACATTTTTCGAACGTCATGCGTTCATCCTCAGATCCTGTTCACTTAGGCTCAACTAGTATATGATGTTTATGAATCACACTTAAACACAAATAAATATGTACAATATTTATATTACATAAGTTTGTAAAAACTTGAGTAACGTGTCAACTATTTACAAACTGTATATTACACTTCTATGGTTGTTGCGTTATTATTATTATTATTATTATTAATGTGGATTAAGTACAGTGTGTCCGTAAATTCTCTCCGCAGCGGCAAGCTGCGCTGGACGTGTTGGGTTGGCAGTATATTCATGTCGCAGTATAACAGTCTCACCGGAGCGCTTAATCCGTGTTGACCTTCAACTGGAGTGGTTGGGTGGGGAATCTCGGTCCATTATTGCTAACAGTGAGTGCCTGTGCATGACAGTGTTGACACTGTAAGTTGCGTACAGTGTCACGATGTCACCTCGAAGCAGGAAATCGTAAACTAAATTGCCGCTTCACATGCTCCGTAAAATTTGCACCAGCACGGAAAACCTCTTCCACTAAAAACACACGCTCTTCAGTAGTCAGCATTCCCACTAGACTCAGCTTACACTAAAACTTCACAAGAACGCAACTTACAGCGTTAACATTGCCATGCACAGGCACTCACTGTCAGTAATTATGAACCGAGATTCCCCTCCCAACCACTCCAGTTGAAGGTCAACACGGAACAAGATCTGCGGTGAGACTGCGTATACAGCGATATGAATGTGCTGCCAACCTAACACGTCCCACAAGGCGAGACCTGCGTAGCTCGCCGCTGCGGAGAGAATTTGCGGACACACTGTATGATTCCTGTTGTCTAATTGTGAATTTTTTAAGTGAATAAATAATTCATGTATTCATTTCAGGCACTAGTAAATTAATTTTAACTCCCTGCTCAATCTAATTGGGTGCTCTCATGTTGACAGACTGAAAAAAGCATCTACTAATAGATTACCTAGGCAAAACTGAAAAATAGCTTCAAATAGTTCAATATTTCTGGTATATTCCACATTTTGTTGACCATCAATCTGTTCATATTAAAGGCAATTTCAGAAGTTTTACTGGCCCGTTATGGGCAATTTGTATGTCATTAGAAAGCTCACCCTGATTGGATTTCATAATAACATATCTTAAAATAGGTAGTTTAATTGGAAAACGCACCGACAAGGTGGAAAAATATTTATTTTTCCGAGAGTCATTTTTTTCATGTAGCGGGATTCATTGTTAGTATAATATAATTTTAAAAACAAATCTCATTTAAAATAAAAACATGTAGCATTATATTATTATTTATATCCATCTCTGTTGTAATTTTCAGTATGGCTTCAAAAATGTACCATTTTTGAGCATCACAGGAATGAATTATATACAAATTAAAATATAATTTGAAAATTAAATGTATTTTGGATTGAATTGTGACTAATTGAACATTGTCCATAGAGATGACGTTGCATACCAACAGGCCTTATTTGGGCGTAGAGAAATTATGCTAGCTTTATCTACCAATCCACACCGAGCAAATAAAAAAGGGATATGCAATCGGCATGCGGGATAAATAACATTGTCTATCTAAAGCATGAATGTGTGATTCAGAATAGATAAAATGCCACACTGCGTAGAAATACATTTTAATCAATGCCCTCGTGTAACAGGAAATGTTTTCGTGAGAAATAGATGAATAAACAAATAAACAAATAAATAAATAAATAAATAAATAAAGAATGAAAGAACTAAATAAATAAATATATAAAGGAAGAAAGAAAGAGAGAAAGAAAGACAGAAAGACAGAAAGACAGAAAGAAAGAACTAACTAAATATTTACATACATAACTAACGAGCTAACCAACTAATTAAATAAAATATACACATAAATAAATAATGAAGGAACTTACTAACTATATAACTAAATAACTAACTGACTGACTAAATAACTATATATATGCAACTACATCATTGTGCTCCAGATGAAACATCAGGGGAGAAAATTAAATGAATCAATGATAATAGTGGATTGTAATTCCATATGTACAATACAAGACACAATTCTTATAGAATGCAAAAGAGATAATGTTCTGAATAAGAGAAAAACGTTCAGCCATGTTGGCTAGCTCACTTACAATAATAAAGGTCGCTGCTGCCAACCCAAACATAACTAAATGTACCTTGTCCTCGTACCAACTGTGGTAAAATAACATTATACAATCTCCATGAGAGTAAACAAAGAACAAACAATCTATGTGACTAGATACATAAATAAATAAGTAAATAAAAGAAAATGATGGCCTAGTGAAATCATTAATACATGTATATGGAAGAACAAACTTATACGGAAATTGAACGAATGAATGAATAAAGGAATGAAAATACAGGACTGCAGAGATACCATCATTTTATACCTCTCGTAGAAAATATCGTACAGTAGAGATTCAGGCGTAAAATTCTGAGAGCGATGAATAATGGTTACCTCTGAACATCTTTCGTTATTATTTTGAGAGGCTTCAATTAGATATAATATTATATAATATTGATTGTTGATATCAGTTAAATCCTCTACAATAACATTGTACTTTATCATGATAATGATGTTCTTACGGATCAATCTGGAGGACCATGCTTTAAGGTGATAGTATTCACTTCTAATAAATATCTCAGGCTTTAAAACAACATTTATTGACCATAGCCAGTAGGCAATTGAATTATTAAGTACTATTTTCAAACATGTACTATACGATATATTTTCCTTAAATGTACGGTCAGTTCCTGCTGGAATTCTGTGCAGAATGTAATTTAAGGGAGTTTGATCCATAGGTGACAACGTCCTCACATAGTTTGGAAGTAACATTTTTGTTTATTGTTAAAAATAATAATAATAATAATACTCTAGAATAAAATGAAGCCTTAGATCCTCGCTGACACCACCTGCAAGAGTTCACGCTGAATGCCACGTAGAACAATGGCAGCAGACACCCGTCTCTTGTGATTACTGCAATTTAGCAGAAACGGGCGATGCACACACGAGCAGCAAAGGAATTGGCAACAATTACATGTCACTGTTGTTGTCTTTACAGTCCCAGCTCTTGGTATGACAACTCTACAAACAATGTGACGCGAGACATCTACGCAAGTCGTCGCTATGGCAACAATTCTTAAGAACAGTATTACCTTGCTTCAGACAATCTTTCTATTCAGCAGGAACAGTTGTAAGGTAGTGGACAAGGTATCGTTTGACTTCAAAGGACGGAAGGAAGAAAGGATGGAAGGACGGAAGGAAGGAAGGAAGGACGGAAGGAAGGAAGGAAGGAAGGAAGGAAGGACGGAAGGAAGGAAGGAGGGAAGGAAGGAAGGAAGGACGGAAGGAAGGAAGGAAGGACGGACGGAAGGAAGGAAGGAAGGAAGGACGGACGGAAGAAAGGAAGGAAGGAAGGACGGAAGAAAGGAAGGAAGGAAGGAAGGACGGAAGGAAGGAAGGAAGGACGGAAGGAAGGAAGGACGGAAGGAAGGACGGAAGGACGGACGGAAGGAAGGAAGGAAGGACGGAAGGAAGGACGGAAGGAAGGAAGGACAGAAGGAAGGAAGGACGGAAAGAATGAAGGAAGGACGGAAGGAAGGAAGGACGGAAGGAAGGAAGGAAGGAAGGAAGGAAGGACGGACGGAAGGAAGGAAGGAAGGAAGGACGGACGGAAGGAAGGAAGGAAGGAAGGACGGAAATAAGGAATGAAGGACGGAAGGAAGGAAGGACGGACGGAAGGAAGGAAGGAAGGAAGGGCGGAAGGAAGGAAGGAAGGACGGACGGAAGGAAGGAAGGAAGGAAGGAAGGACGGAAGGAAGGAAGGAAGGAAGGAAGGGAGGAAGGACGGAAGGAAGGTCGGAAGGAAGGAAGGAAGGAAGGAAGGACGGAAGGAAGGAAGGAAGGAAGGAAGGACGGAAGGAAGGTCGGAAGGAAGGAAGGAAGGACGGAAGGAAGGTCGGAAGGAAGGACAGAAGGAAGGAAGGACGGAATGAATGAAGGAAGGACGGAAGGAAGGAAGGAAGGAAGGACGGAAGGAAGGAAGGAAGGAAGGAAAGAAGGAAGGACGGAAAGAAGGAAGGAAGGAAGGACGGTAGGACGGACGGAAGGAAGGAACGAAGGAAGGACGGAAGGAAGGAAGGAAGGAAGGACGGAAGGAAGGACGGACGGACGGAAGGAAGGAAGGACGGAAGGAAGGAAGGAAGGACGGACGGAAGGAAGGAAGGAAGGAAGGAAGGAAGCTTGTATTTTTACGTGGTTTTAATCTAGTGATCATAAGCCTCTGAACGTAGAACCCGAATAACTGAACGTGATATCTCTCATTGAGCATTTCACATGTATTAATTAGGAATAGAATCGCCCCCACCTAGGCTTATGGCAAACAGCAAGACTGCTGCGCCATCACAACCATCGTTGTAGAAAAGAACAACATATGAAACTTTGAACTGAGACTGAGAGGGCCGAGTGAAACTTGTTGGGGCAGTCAAGTGCTATTAGAAAGAATTTAACTTTTAGGTAGGAAGCTGATGGTTGCGAGGATAAAATATCATAGATGTAGGCAACTTGCACAACATTCTTGCTTGTTTGGTTGCCACTTTTCCCAGCTACAGGCTCAGCTTGATTTCTACGGAAAGCATTTCAAAACAGGATATTTCGTTACTGGCTTACATGAGTACTCGATCCCGGGGAGATAATCGAACATTTTGAGCTGGTAACTCCCTGTCCTATTATATCCTGGAGATTAGAGTGGAAGACACATGGATGGTGATTTGGGCACTGCGCCTTATGCTTCTTCTTACAAGTGCCATATTTCCTGTAGGCCTACTACACGTCTCTTGGCCAACTCTTGTTCTTTTACACTATCATGATTCCAAAATCTTGGTACTTGTTGTTGATGATGATTTATTTAGGGGCTTTGCAGCTTCGTGGTCATGTAGCCCCATGTACTTAGGTGAGTGTAAGTGTGTGTATGTGTGTGTGTGTGTGGAAAATATCTGATAACCTGTGTCATTGTGATGGCTGTGGTTGTGTGTGTATTTGTAATTTGGAATTCGCCTGGAGTAGAACTGGGAACCAAAAATCACCACTTCTAGGACAGCTGAGGTGGGATTCGAGCCCATCTATTCTTAGCATTACCTCATGTGGCTGAGTGTGCCTCTTTCAAACCCTCGGACCAGCGTTAAATTTATTAGAACCGCCGGAAATCGAACCCAGTACCTCAGGATCAGGGGTCAATATACTTGCCCCAAGACTACAGAATGCGGTATAATTCCACTCGGTCAACTTTGTTTCAAAATACGTGTCGTTATCCTATATTCACATTTACTTTTCCCAGAGTAGATGCTTGGCTAAGACAAACTTTGAAACAAAACTTTCCCAAACCGTCCTTCAGAAACCATATTCTGCATATTTTAATATTAAGAAATATCGCTTGACGGAGTTGGACTCGATGGAGATGACTTTTATGTAGCAGGACGAACAATATCATAAAAGAGATATTTATTTTCTCGTTATCCAGTCTAGAGTTCCAGTCTTTAGTGGTTTCACTTCCTTTTCCAGTGCAATGACATGCCACTGCCATTTCCTACCCTATCGAACTTTTTATTATATTTGAATTGCTGTCAATGGCCATAGCGGGGTATTTTAATTGAACACCCGAAGGCTCCCCATCAAGTTCAGTTTCAAGTAGTCCAACTTTAGCTACCAGAGATTCCAGTGTCACTGACACCTAGCGGTGAACGTTGGAACTTGATAGAGCGTTTCGAACCAAATAACCTACAAATTTAGCTACACACTACCCATTGTAGTGGTGGGTTCATTTACATGCAATACATCTATGAGATGGGCTTCGGCCAGGTTTCTGAAGGCAGTTCAACATGCTACCGACTGCGTCACAGAAGCCGTTTCTATCTATTGTTTTCAAACTGCTAATATAAAATAACTTCCTTGAATAAGCTAATACTAATATACGCCACTTGTAAATATTTCTATTGGGGCCGATAACCTCGATGTTAGGCCCCTTAAAACAACAATTATCATCATCATCATCATAAATATTTCTAGCAGTTTTGATTTCAAAGCATAGACAGTCCGGCAAGACAATATACTAGGTGAATTAACTGCCACTAATAATATAGTTTTATGCAGCCCAACAAACGTGTGTTGTCGGGAAGGTCGTTATTTCTCTGCTTGCATTCCGTATGTTACTAATGCATAGCAAGCATGTCCTGCAAACGATACTGAACTCTATTAATTTTCCCTCGATGTGACTACAGAACGTTCGAAATTATATGATAGAGGGAAAAATAATAGTGTTCATTATCGTTTTCGGGATAAGCGTGCAGTGCATTAGTACCATACGGGATGCAAGCAGTGAAATATCACCATTTCTGAGAAAACGCGTTAGTTGGGCTGCATAAAATAATATTATTAGGAGCAGCTGATTCACCTAGTATCAACAAAGATGCACAACATTTGTTACACAAACATACTACCCTACCAGCGAATTGTTACCGGTGGCGGAAATCGGAACTAATGCGCTCCGCCCGGCCACACGCCTGTGATAGGCGTGCAGTTGTCGCCAGCGAAACCTCATCGCATGTCATTTGTGTGCATGATTCGCGCTGGGTCGTGCGCTGTGCGGTGTGTTCTCATTGTATGACTGTACATGCGTTCCCCTTCTTGCCCGCAACCACTCGCTGCAGCCATAACGAGGCGAACTGACGTAATGTATACACAACTGCCCCACTCCACGTCTAGCGGTAACAATTCTCTGGTAGGGTAGTACAGTCATTCGACTATATCACAAATAATATCACTGGCGTGTTCTGTAGGTGTCACAACATCGAGGGAGCTCACATATGGGGATGCCAATGCTCTCGTTCCCAAATATAAACGCCATTACTCTTACATTTTTCCTCAGGGAACGTTTTACTAGTTGGTTTCATCTCGACGCATCTTGACTGCTGGTTTGTCGACAAAGAGTCGCTTGGAAGTTGGGAGAACATTATCTGGCTCTATGGAGGATCAGACTATTGTTCCCCCTGTTGGGACGCAAATGCATTAGTCGTATAACCACCATAGCTTTAGAATGAAGTAGAGCCACGTGTTTGAAAATACCTAGTTAAAATCTCTGTTTCGTGTAACATACGCACCCAGTAATTAAAGGAATGTTATAAGTTCTACAGATAAATATTTAGGAACTTTTCTAAAATTAATAAAATCCTAATTTAATTGCAGCTTTGATCAGCTCTGTGTAACAATATAGCGCTATCTTCTTCTCTCTTTGCTTCCAATTACTGCGCCCTGCTGCTCAATGTTTTATGTTCTCCGTCTCTCTCCATCCCGTAGAGTTTCCGATATCTCCGTCCTTCTCAGGAGGGCGATGACTCAGCCGTACTCCCAGAGGCACCGGATGTGCTATGTAATATAGTCCTGGGCTGGCCCGATACCGATCTTAACGGAAATTGGAAGCCGAGATTTCGGTGACTACCCCTGCGCAGTAACCATTCATTACATTTGCTTAGCAATTACACACTGAAATAACGAAGAAAAAAACTAAGAGAAATGTTTTGGGAGCACACTGTGCTTGTCCAATAAGTGGTCGGTGTGTGTAAATGAAGGACGAATCCAATGCATAAATAATCACGAACAAGAGAGTGCATATGTCCCTAGCAAACAGCATTTGTAACGCTGCCAGTTGTGTGTGAGGGAGTAAAACTCAGTGGCACTCAGCTAACCTAATCCCCTTGAGCTTGGCCATCGAACAGTGATCGCCTTGCCTCGTGGACACGACACGTCAATCTCTTTCTCCCACACCACAACTGAAGGAAACAACGAGACGACGCGAGGTGAGGTCAGACTGATTTCTCCATTCCACTGCTCGTAGCATCATGATGTGCACTTGCTACAGTTGAAGGCTTACTCCACGATATTGTTGTAGCTGTCGCCCTGGAAGTCCGGGTTCGATTCTCGGCTTTGACAAGAAATGTAATTCTGGCCTGAGGGCTGGAATAGGGTACACTCAGTCTCGTGAGGCACAACTGAGAAGAGGTAGGTTCGATTCTCACCTCAGCCATCCTGTTAGTGGTTCCTTGGTTTCAAACTTTTACCCCCGTAAAATGCCTGGATAATGATTACTGACTACGGCCGCCTCCTCCCCAATCCTTACCTGAATAACAAACACGGCACAAACCTAGAAGAATTGCTGAGTTTTAATTCACCGGCCGTGAAAGCCAATATACCATCTTTTTGGAAGCCTTCATAGGGAGGTTAAGGCTGCTTGAACTTTTAGTTCTCGTAGTCAAGTGGTGCAGTTGCACCTTATATAAAGGGAGGTGGCGCGCAGTTCGTCACTCCTGTGGGGGTCCGGGCGGGGACACCAAGAGCCCGCCGATGAGCCTAGCTTGGTGTCCTAGGCGAAACCCCACACAAGACACGGCACAAACCTAGAAGAATTGCTGAGTTTTAATTCACCGGCCGTGAAAGCCAATATACCATCTTTTTGGAAGCCTTCATAGGGAGGTTAAGGCTGCTTGAACTTTTAGTTCTCGTAGTCAAGTGGTGCAGTTGCACCTTATATAAAGGGAGGTGGCGCGCAGTTCGTCACTCCTGTGGGGGTCCGGGCGGGGACACCAAGAGCCCGCCGATGAGCCTAGCTTGGTGTCCTAGGCGAAACCCCACACAAGACACGGCACAAACCTAGAAGAATTGCTGAGTTTTAATTCACCGGCCGTGAAAGCCAATATACCATCTTTTTGGAAGCCTTCATAGGGAGGTTAAGGCTGCTTGAACTTTTAGTTCTCGTAGTCAAGTGGTGCAGTTGCACCTTATATAAAGGGAGGTGGCGCGCAGTTCGTCACTCCTGTGGGGGTCCGGGCGGGGACACCAAGAGCCCGCCGATGAGCCTAGCTTGGTGTCCTAGGCGAAACCCCACACAAGACACGGCACAAACCTAGAAGAATTGCTGAGTTTTACACTCACTACTACATTCACCATAATAATTCAGGTTATCAGACATATTCTACACACACGGGTCTAGACGACCACGATGTCCAAGCTCCTCAAATAAAACAACAACCACAATGCCTGAAGCCTCTAAAACAGGCGTTCTCAACCAATTTGAGACTGTGAGCAACACCCTCGAGCCATACCAAGTACCCGAGCACCATTAAATGGAATATAGTAATAATAATAATAATAATAATAATAATAATAATAGTAATAATAATGCAATAAACATGCTCCTCTTTTTCCTTTGCCTAACTCTCTCGCTCAGAATTGCTGAAATTGCTAGGAATTCATAACTCACCAGGCATGCTGCAACTGCTTGCACAACTCATGCAGATAAGATACACTTCTATATGAACAGTCGAATCAGCATCTTGTATGTTACTCATAAAACAGGGATGTCCAATTATTTTTACTGTAGATTAATAATACTGTTTAACAAAATGGTAGAATTTCTGACTGTCAAAACTAGCAATGAAAACACTATTATTCTGGTTGAACATATGAATTTAAGACTCGATCTTAAGGGAACTTGTAGTCGCGATCACATTTTGGCTCGCATGGCAAGAGCCAATTAAAAAGTACCAGGTTGCTCGCGATCACCACGTTCAGAACGCCTGGTCTAAGATGAGAATTTTTACATTATAAAAGTTGCATTTGGTAGCTACGAGCATGCCATTACTGAGATATGTGTATAATTTGTCAACCATATTTTTAACATGTTTCAACAATCGAATGAATATTGACATTTTATCATTTCAAATGATCTTGTCGACTTCATCGTTATGCTTGAGTCAAAAGTTATGCGTTACGGAGACGGTGACGTCATACAGCCGCGCGGGAAGCCTAAGTTAATGGGTAATGGACGGCGAGTGCGTGACGTCATGCAGCCACGCGGGAAGCCTAAGTTAATGGTTAATGGAGTCTGTTGAAAGAGTCCTGGGGGCGTCGAGCGGCCTGGGGCTTCGAGCGAAGCGAAAAGAATACAGGGTGACTCCTAAAGAGGTGTACAAGATGCCAGATAAGAATACAGGGTGACTCCTAAAGAGATATACAAGATGCCAGATAAGAATACAAGGTGACTCTTAAAGAGGTGTACAAGATGGCAGAGAAGAATACAGGGTGACTCCTAAAGAGGTGCACAAGATGTCAGACAAAAATACAGGGTGACTCCTAAAGAGGTGTACAAGATGTCACACGGGAATACAGGGTGACTTCTAAAGAGATAACGAAGATGCCAGGTAAGAATACAGGGTGCCTCCTAAAGAGGTGTGCAGGATGTCAGAGCAAAATACAGTACAAGATGCCAGATAAGAATACAGGGTGACTCCTAAAGATATATACAAGATGCCAGATAAGAATACAAGGTGACTCTTAAAGAGGTGTACAAGATGACATAGAAGAATACAGGGTGACTCCTAAGGAGGTGCACACAATGCCAGACAAGAATACAGGGTGACTCCTAAAGAGGTGTACAAGATGTCACACAAGAATACAGGGTGACTTCTAAAGAGATATACAAGATGCCAGGTAAGAATACAGGGTGCCTCCTAAAGAGGTGTGCAGGATGTCAGAGCAAAATCGAGAAGCCCTCCTGAGCCTTTCTAACATGTGTAGCATTTGTAGCATGAGTCATTTGAAATGATATAACGTCTAGTCTTTCAGACTGACTGTAATTTTTTAATCCTCTCTTAAGCTAGATCTCCTGAAAGTGACTCCTCTTATCTGTGCAGATCTGCCTGGCCAGGTTGAAAGTGAGTAGCTAGTTAATATTGCACTAAGTCCCTGAACACTTGCCGCATGGTGGTGGATGGTGATCACTAGCCAGCCTTGTGCTATCTCTAGAGCCCTGCCGGGTAAGAGATGGGAGCAAAGTCTGGGGTATGAATCATATCAAGAACATTGCCGCACTCCCACAAGAAATAGCGCGCTCAACTCCACCCAGAACACTATTCCGTTGTGAGCCAGGTCAGGCATTTTCATTGCATCTTCTAATAAAAGACAGCTCACATTATCATTTATGCTAATTTCACCAATCATTGGTTAGACTTTATGCCTAACAATAAGTAGATAGGATTCTTGACTTCGGTCCGGAGGGCCCTAGGTTCGGCTCCCGGCCGCATCGTTGTATTTCAATTCCATTGAGTTAAATCTCTTGAATGAAGGACTGGCGCTTGTGACGTCTTCATGACTCATTTCATTCTCATTGCGACGGGTAGATTGTCCAAGGACGTCACACGATGAGATGCGTTTTGCTAATGGTGGATGGCTTTTACGGCTCGAAGACTTTCTTGACCCTAAACTCATCAGCAGAGTTAATGAGAGATGAAATGAATGAATATTAATAAAACTGGGTAGAAGTTGGAAGGAACCGGTCGTAGACTATAAGAAAGTCCAGTCCCGGCATTTTCCATAAGTTCAAAATAGAAACCTTTCATTTACAGTCGAAGGTGGGGTTCAAACCCACTTGACTTCTCAGTTTGGAGATAGCCTGGCCCCTTAGCCATGACGCACACTGCTACCAGGTCAGTGAATTTAGATCTACTGTTAGTGTTTTTATATATTTATCAAGCAAGTCCATTATGTTGCATACATGATGCACAATGTTTAGCGCACTTATTGATTATAACCTTGAATTTATGATATGCTGTTCTGTCGTAACGTAAACAGGGGAATATCGAGGATCAATATAATACCGTACACGCTCCACGAAATACCCCAAACGAGACTGTATAATTAGGGATAAGTACGATGATATTCAGCAGTCAATATGAGTATATTATCCTCCAGTAATAACACCGAACTGAAAATAATATATTGTATTTCACTTTTGGTCGAAGTGGGTGATCTATTTGTGTTTCATGCCACAACTACAATCGGCAATACAAATAACTACAGGGAATGAGTCAAAGTGAATTCTAAATTAGTCGATTAATACCAGTCGTTGACTGCACGACATCGATGTAGTATTGTCGACTTTCATTCCTCATTCAACCGGCAGTAAATTACCTTTTAGTCTGAGACGCTTGCAGGATATTGGGGTCGATAATTCCATGAGGAACTACTATCATGTACTACTCTTTTGTAGTGGGAGCTGTGGGAGCATTTTCTAAGCAGTATAGAATGCATACTATCGAGGATTTGAAGGCCATCTTGCCAATCAAATACTCAATGTTGTTTTCACGAAACTGATCACTCAGACACAATTATAAGTCTCAGGTGGAGATGAGAACGAAATCTTTAGCCTCCTGAATAAGATATAAGCCTATCCTACACCACTATAAGATTATATGTTTTGGTATAATATGGCATTTTGGTGAGAATATATCCAATTTACTTTGACAGACAACATGATGGCACAGATTATACGACAGACACTAGAGGACAAAACCCTAGACGTTAGGTCCCACAATTACCATTATTAGGATCATAATCAATACATGGTTTTACACACATACATATTCAGACACACACGCAACTCTGCTCATTACTGGCACCAGGATTTAAAATATGGATGAAGCCATGCTTTTTGTCAGGTACAGTCATGGATATTCTTACCTTGTCCAAGCGTATTATTCCCATGCATCTAGTAATCTACTCCACATACTTAACTGAGCTCAGGTGATGATAATAATGAGATAGTGACAAAATCATTATTGCCATCGCATGAGCTCGGTGATGTTGGCAGAATATGCTTGGACTAGGCATGTACAGTACAGTATATCCGTTACAGTACATCCTGGCATTTGCCGGAAGTTCAGTTAGATACAACACAAACTAATTTCAGGATGGCTGAAAGTGGGATTTGAACCACCTCCCATCTTTACAAGGGAACTCTGGTAGTGTCTATCCCCCGTTGGGACTGTAATTGGCAGAGGATACTCTTGGAAGGTCATTCTATACATTAGTGGTAAAAAACTAAAACTAATATTAAGCATGTATTTAAATTGATTGAAAAGACGCGGAATAGGGAGTCAGAACGTTGAAATGGAAGGTAGTTGTCCGCTTGCTGTGTTGTCGAAGCGCCCAGGCAACCAACTATACTCTGTGAGCTGCCAGAATAGGATTGACAGTTCTCGCCTCGCCATGTGGTCAGGGAATAAGGTTGCCAAACAGTTAGAATAACAAGCGATTACTCTGTACAAGCTACAGATACAGCTGACCAGGCACTGACGCACGTGGGCTGTAATATTGCAACGCAGAGCATTATGACATCAACTTTGCGAGCATGGATTGGTCAAGAGGCAGAGGGGTGATGACTGACGAGGAACTTCCGGCCAAATGTCAATCCTATTCAGGCAGCTCACAGAGTATAACTTCCACTTCCACTTCCACACGCTTTTTCATGTCCTTCCAAGCGCTTTAAAGACAGGCTTAATATTAATTTGAGCCGATGTTGTATTACCACCATCGTACAGAGCAGAGTTTCTCAAAGTCCTGGGCACCACGGACACCCAGCTAAAAAGTGCCTACTCACGGACCCTTCCCCGCCAAAAAGCAACATTTATTCCTATTCCACATTGACACATACAACTCTTATTTTTGGCGAAGGAACATAAGCTACAACCTGCCATTGCTGCCAGTCTGCTAAACGCTGGGTTTGACTCAATGTTTTTTTTTGATCCTTATCATCTAGCTACATAAAGCATTCACCTGGATTTTACTACGTACTTGGTTCGTTAATCATATGCAAAGTATGTCTGTTATTTAGGGCCATTTTTAAATAGGTTTTATTATTTTTAGAATAGTCGTGGACCCCTGGGGGTATCACACTTTGAGAAACTCGGGTATAGAGTGACCTTCCAAGGAAAATCTCTGCCAAGTACAATCCGATCGGGAGGTAGACGCCACCAGAGTTACCTTGTAAGTCATCCTAAATATTTTAATTTTTAGCCTACTTTTCACATTTTGTAAAATTGAGGAAAAAGCAGGCTTATGAGATCGATCCAGGCAAATGTGTGTCTGTGTGTCATTCTGTCTGTCTGTCTGTCTGTCCGTCTGTGTGTCCCCCCATATTAACTACTAAATGGCTGCAGCTATCGAAACAAAATTTGGTATGAGTAATGATCTACACCTGAATATCTCAAGGTCATACTTGAAAATGATATCAGTGCTACCAACTGCTGAAAAATCGCAATTGAAATTTGAGCTCCGTGTTGGAAGGTATGCATGAGAGCTATTCCAAAATTGGCACACATATAGATAATGATAAGCCTCCGTGGCTTAGACGGCAGCACGCCGGCCTCTCACCGCTGGGTCCGTGGTTCAAATCTCGGTCACTCCATGTGAGATCTGTGCTGGACAAAATGTAGGCAGACAGGTTTTTCTCCGGGTACTCCGGTTTTCCCTGTCAAAATTTCATTCCAGCAACACTCTCCACTATCATTTCATTTCATCTGTCATTCATTTAATCATTGCCCCAGAGTAGTGCGTCAGGCCTCTGCAGCTGGCACAGTCCATATCCTTGCCGCTAGATGGGGGCTTCATTCATATTCATTCATTCCATTCCTGACCCGGTCGGAGGCTGGAAGCAGGCTGTAGATTTTCATTTCATAGATAATGCTGTTTCGGTTAAATCTCTGAGGTTATACATAGCAGTGTTGCCAAAATGATTCTAAGCCTGCTGATAAGCCCTATTTTTAAATGCATGTAACTGCTACACTATCAATTGGATTTCAGCCAAATTTTGTATGTGCTATGTGTACCATAACAAATATGACTATGCTTATTCTTAAGAGCCACCGGGGGTACCAATTGTTAATAAATGCTCCCTCTATGTTTTAATCCTAATACCATATCAGAAAGTATGCAAGTCAACAGCTCTGAACTTTGCACATGTTTAGTACCTGGTATTGTAGATTAATTTGGAGTAAATAATCTACGTCAGCGCTACCAACTTGATTCTAAGCCTGCTGATAGGTCCAATTTTTAAATTCATGCAACTTCTATACTAACAAATGGATTTCATCCAAAATTGGCACAACGATTGATCATAATATTTTTCTGAGCAGCACATGGAAGACATTGATGCCAACATGATTTTACGTGCGCTGATAGATTCAATGTCTAACTGCATGTAACGTTCATGCTATCCATTGGACTTCAACAAAATTTGGTATGTGTATTCTGTATCTTAAGAGATAGAACTAAGAATATATTCAGTCACCAGGGCTGGCAACTGTAGTGCTCTATTAGGCTACACATTGACATGTATATTTCGAACTAATTAAAATGTCGTTATTACCTTCTTAGTTTCGTCATTATTCTAGATAGGTCCATATAGATAATTATTGGCATGAATCTTATATTTTAAGAAAAGTAGGCTTTTTAGTTCGTCACGGAAGTTCTTGTCTTTTGTATGTTTACGTTTTAAATTTTTACTGTTTTCTGTTTATTCTAATTTTCTGTCCCCGAACCAGGGGAATTAACCACAGTAGATTAAATTCCCCACGGCCCTGCCTGGATTCGAACCCAGGACCCTTGGGGCCAAAGCCTAAAATGGTAACCAATTAGCCACGGAGCCTGTGTCTATTCTCCATGGTATAACCGGGAATCAAATCCAAGCCATCTACATGGAAATCATTACGCTACTTTGTCCAAATAGAACCATCAGCAACACATTTGAAGAGAGCAGTATTTAGTAAACTACGCTCGTCAAATAAGCAAACATGTTGTCTCCGAGTGAGCTGTGGGGGAATGATAAGCAAATGTCAGCGCACAGTATCGACACACGAGAAAGTGTTTTTTTTAGCTGTGTCAATATACACCATCTACCGAAGCAGAAAGTCAAAAGAGAAAACACCGATGCGGCCTAGGGGAAGCAAGCTTAGATATGAGGGCAATGTTTACACGTCATTGTATGACGTTCAGCTAACACTAAAAACAAGAACCTTATTCATAGGCCTAAGTAAACTACTTGTCATATTTCATTATTTTGTACAAGATTCAAGTCTGTGGTGCTCAGTACGATTCCTTTCGAGACAGTACCCGAAATATCTAGAAAATACATAAATAGTTTACCTTTGTTTCTATACAAAGAGGATGTTTCAGAGCTAATAGTAAACATTTTTTTAGTCATTACTCATTATGTAAGCATTAGTATGAAAAGACATGAATAAAACTATGTTTGCTCAGTTCCTTATTGACATATTTTAACATATTATTATGAGAATTATAACCTTATAGCCTGTCAACGATGGGTAGCGAAAGCTAGTATATCATAGGGAAGACTCAGAAAAATCCCGAATATTAAGAGGTTGATGGGAAACATGATAATTAACGGTAATGGTTTAGAAAAATTAACATAGAAATTAAATTACTACATATTTCTTCTGACATGGGTTGTCTAAGTCATCTAACACTAAAAGTGTTACTAGGGTTAAACCCGCGATACCTTCTCCAGATCTGCCATATGATAATTCTAATAAAATGATTCATTACATCGACTACCGCATAATTGCATCGCTGAAATACACGAAGGATTGTTTGTACTGTATATACTTCACTAACAAAATACATGGGTTGGTTTTTTAGTTTTGGCATTAATAACTCACCTAGATGGTTCCAAGTTTCACAGGCCCTCGATGTAGTCCCCACCGTTGCGTACAACGTGTTCCCAGCGATGCGGAAGTCGTTAGATCCCGTTGGCACTGCCCAATCTATTGATGGTACGAAGAGAGCGCTCGGCAGCCTGCTTAACGTCATTGTCATCTTCATCTTCGGGATGAGATCATAGTCGCAGGGACTGATGTCGGGAGAATATGGTGGGTGATAGAGGACCTCTCAGCCCCAGCGATCCAACAATGCCGACACAACGCCTGCTGTGTGTGCCCTAGCATTGTCATGCAGTACGATGGGCGGTGTAACCATGTGGTGGCGCCGTTTCCTTCTCAGAGCTCCTCGGAGATGGTCTTGCAGAAACGAACAATAGTACGCCGCATTAACGGTTTGCCCTCGGGGAACAGTATGGCAGCGCTTCCGTACCATTGAAGACGTTAGGCAGGCTGCCGAGCGCTCTCTTCGTACCATGAATAGATTGGGCAGTGCCAACGGTATCCAACGACTTCCGCATCGCTGGGAACACGTTGTACGCAACGGTGGGGACTACATCGAGGGCCTGTGAAACTTGAAACCATCTAAGTGAGTTATTCATCCAGTTATAACTAAGGTGCCAAAACTAAAAAACCAACCCATGTACAATACAGGTTTTCACGATTTTACCACCAGGTGGTAGCGTTTGTCATTTCGAAATTCACAGCCAAGGGAAATTAAATAGTTGACTCAACACAACTGGTGAGATGAACTCATCTCTTGCACTGAGGTGAGTGTTTGATTATTCAATCATTTGGCTGGTTTGATGCAGCCCTCCATGCATCCCTGTTCTAACGTAATCGTTTCATCTCTACATAGCTAGCTCACCTTACATTCGAGACAATCTGTTTAACGAAGTCTAACCTTGGTCTACCCCTATAGTTCTTGTCCTCGACACTTCCTTCCTTAACTAAGCTTGCTATTCCTGGGTATCTTAGTATGTGTCCTACCAACCTTTCTCTTCTCTTCATTAGCAGTCGACAGAAACATCTCTCCTCGGTATATCTGCAGAAAAAGTATATGTACAATAACTTACTGCGAAATTAGCCGTAATATAGTTAGTACAGTTTCTGCTGCATTGCAAGAAAGCGCTTCTATTCCTCAACAATGCGATTCTTACCTTTTGATTTGCTTTTCTTGATGTTTAACTGTGTAGAAAAGACAGAAGGATTCTGGTCGAGAGAAGCATTGGGCTCTGCAAACTGTCAGAGCAATCCCTAGTTCGTTAATAATAAATGCCGCTTGGAAGACAGTGATGCATCGTACTTTCCGTTATGGATTTTGCCATGACTCACTGTTTAGGAAGTACAGTACTTCAAGTTATGGACGGGGTAACAGCCAGGGAACACGCAAGGAAGAGTTCTTAGGACATAACAGTTTCCCCTACTATGATTGGATCAGATGGTGTTCTGCATGTCTCTGATGTTAAGAATAAACTGGTAATAAGGCTCGTATCTACTTGTGCATGAGCTAAATCAAGAGAGTACAACTAAGAACATTGAGAGCAAACAAATACTGACGATGTCAAAATCAATGCTTTTCAGTCGGTCAATACGATTGAAACCTGAAACAAATACATGAGAGTAATAAATACATTCACTTGGGTGACCAGTTTCGATCGTCAAGCGTTCATCATCAGATCCTTTACACTTCGGCCGCTAAATCTATGTTTACAAGTAGGTGGGTGATGGTATTCACAACACATGCTTATTTAGTAACAACAGTAATTATTAACTTGCGCAACTTGTCAATATTTGTTAGTTATGTGTGATTTATTTCAAGATAATGATTGTAGTTATTGACCTTCAATTTAGATTATTTAGTGTGATATCTTAGTGAATGGTTAGGGGAGAATTGAAAATGGCTTCCAACACGATAATAATAATAATAATAATAATAATAATAATAATAATAATAATAATAATAATAATAATAATAATGACGTTGATGAGATGCTAATTGAATTTTAAAGAACACTCGCTTCGGTTGGTTGGTTGGTTGGTTCCTCAGTTTAGGGGCTGCGACAGCGCGGTCATGTCGCTCCGTGTACTTTGGGTGGGTGTAGAACCTGTCTGATAACCGGTGTTAATTGTGATGGCTGTATTAGTGTGTGTTATCTGTTTTAATTCAAGTAAGGACTGCACACAATAATTTCAAGTAGTTCCTACTTTTGCTACCAAATGATACCGTCCACGACACCTAGCTTGTGGACTTAGCTACTAGATGGCACCGCAGTCAGCACCTGGCGGCGAACGTTGGAACTAATAGAGCATTATCAATTCTAACCTACAAATTTTGGCTTCACACAAGTGTAGTTAGTAGAAGGTTCTTTAACATGCCATAAATCTATGACATGGGACCGCTGGCTTTACTTCCCCTCCGAAGGAAGGTATACTGGGGGATTTTTAACGCTCTTAGAAAATCCGACGACTTCAGCCGTGTTTGAACCCGCCACCTTGGACACTCGATTCATAAACGGTTGCCGATTGCGACATTTTATTCAGTGAATGACGTGTCTCTCTTTATACGTTGGCGTTTGAATTTAAAATAGATTAGTCCTATAAATGAATACATTGTTAAAATTACAGAAGTGTATTTGAGCTCAGATGTTGTATTCATGTGTTGTTGCGTATTTTAGGGGCTGCAACATTGCGGTCATTTAGTCCCAGGTATTCTTTTTTAAAATTTGTGTGATAACCTGTGTTATTGGGGTGACTGTACTAGTGTGTGTGTATTTGTAAATTGGGGATAGGATTGGGAAGGAGGCGGCCATCCCAGCATTTACCTAGACTAGAAGTGGGAAACGACGGAAAATCACTTCCAGGATGGCTGGGGTTTTGCCTCACGATGCTGATTGTATCCCGTTTGAGCCGTCGCACCAGAATTGAAATTTCGTAACTGAGCCAGGACTTGAACCCGGACCTCCGGGGCGACAGTGAAGAACGATAGCCTCTGTACCACGAGGTGGTTTGTATTAATGTGGTATCAATGAACTGAGCACACTCTTCAGTTCTGCGACAGTTGGCAATCCCTGGTCGAATGTGAACAATGTGCAACGGTTGTTTCTGTTCATTCATTTAAGGGCTAGGAATATCACACTCATCAACCCCGTAGTTAACTACAGAAAATGCCTGCTCTGCTTACGTTTCGACAAAGTTATTTTGCCTGACCACCCTGATAAGAATGCACGCTTAGGAATGATTATGTGAATTGACGATAGAATCACTTATTGCAGTAATTGCTGAAATTCGATGAAGGCAAGACTTCGTGGTTCGGCAACTAGCAACAAAACGGTCATTAAAAGGAATATAGGTGCATTTGCGTTTTCTTTTCCCACAGAGATTTAAATACGAAGTACGTCCACAAAGTTAAGTTCTGTTTGGTAATAACATTAAATTGTGTACAGATACAGAAAAATTATTTATTGCACAAAATTCTACAACCCTTAAACTACTTTTCCACATAACTGCCGAAATGTTGCAGGCATTTGTCGTAGCGTGGCACGAGTTTTTGTATACCTTCTTCATAGACGTGTGCCGCCTGTGTCTTCTACTAGTTGTACGTTCCGCTGCAGCGCAGTTCCGCATATGCGCGGTAGACGCTCTGTATCAAGGAGAAGAAACGTGCGCCATTTGGAGAGCGCTGTCAGCCACGTACGCGTTGTTGTGCATGTTTACTCGTACAATGTCGGTGTTGATTGAAAATCCCGCCGCTTGTGAAATCAGATCTGTGATTCGTTTTCTGAATGCTAGGAAAGTGAAACCAATTGAAATTTATCGGCAAATTTGCGAAGTGTATGGACAAAATGCGATGATTGATTCAATGGTGAGAAGATGGGTCCGACAGTTCAATGAAGGACGTAGTGAAGTGCACGATGAAGAACGAAGTGGGCGCCCATCTTTGGTTACAGAAGAACTGGTTCACGCAATTGATGACAAGATCCGGGAAAACCGCAGGTTTACAATTAGTGCTCTCGCTATGGAATTTCCCCAAATCTCACGATCACTAATTCATGAAATTGTTACCGAAAAACTGAACTTTCGTAAACTTTGCCGACGTTGGGTACCAAAGATTCTTACGGAGCAACACAAAACAAAACGGATGGGTTCAGTTTTTGACCCGTTACAATGAAGGCGGCGAAGAATTTCTGACACAGATAGTCACAGGAGATGAAAGTTGGGTTTCTTACGACACCCCTGAAAGTAAGCGACAATCAATGGAATGGAGGCACACTTCATCCCCAGCAAAGGCTAAGCCGAAACAAATCTTGACACCTCGGAAAATGATGTGCACAGTGTTCTGGGACTGGAAAGGCATCTTACTCATTGATTTCTTACTGCGTGGTCAAACAATCAACGCAGATACTTACTGCGAGACACTTGGGAAATTGCACCACGCAATACAGATTAAGCGCCGAGGGTTGCTGTCAAAATGTGTTGTTTTTCTTCACGACAACGCACGACCACACACTGCAAATGTGACGAAAAACCTCCTACAGGGATTTGGCTGGGATGTGTTTGCCAACCCTCCGTACAGCCCTGACCTCGCTCCTAGCGACTTTCATCTGTTCACACATCTCAAGTATTTCCTTGGCGGTCAACACTTCAACAATGACGACGAGCTGACAGAAGATGTTTCCAACTGGTTGAAGACACAGGCGGCAAACTTCTATGAAGAAGGTATCCAAAAACTTGTGCCACGCTATGACAAAGGCCTGCAAAAGTTCGGCAGTTATGTGGAAAAGTAGTTTAAGAGGTGTAGAACGTTGTGCAATAAATAATTTTTCTGTATCTGTACACAATTTAATTTTATTACCAAACGGAACTTACTTTCTGGACGTGCCTCGTACATCATTATTCCTATTCTTCTCGCAGGTATGATGCTAACTTAACTAAACAATTGCTCAGGAGGACTCCTAAACATTCGGAATTCTACTGAGTAAGCACGCAATTTGCCTGACAGTGATGGCCAAATGGCAGCATATCTTACAGGGGAGTTTTCTCTCTTGTCTACGAGTCGGCGGAACTCGCGATCGGCGATGCCATTTCAAAGCTTGTCAACACACCCACACAAGGGTGACTGATGCCGTAATGGTGTACAGCCTTTCCAATAGATGCAGGTACACAGTGTACCTGCACGGAATGCCAACCGCAGCACTGCAATGGCGTAATATCACAACGGGTATTACTTAAAACACGGCACTCGTACTTCCATAGAGTGCCACGCCCCTGACAAAAGCCAACAAAAATTCCTTTCTATTACCTAAGTCCATGTAGGAAGTCAACAAATTTCTTTTCTGTAGAAATGCTTTCGTTGCCTGAACCAAACTACTTTTTATATCGTCTTTGCTTCGTCCATCACTGGTTGTTTTGCTTCTTTAGTAGCAAAAGTATGATATTTCCTTTACCCTTTCACCTGCTTATTTGATGTCAATAGGGGCTTATGATTCCTTTAGTTGGAGGAAGATACTAAAATTATATCTTTGCGTTTGCGGACTTCTTAATATATTGTCGTAGACCCCGGGGGCTCTACTTTGAAAACCACTGCCTTACTCTATCAAGTGTTCCAAATACAGTAGAATCAATTTTTGGTGGTAACGGTGTTGATGTACGACCGGGGCTGAGCACGCCAGCAAGTTTGTCGACACCACTCGATAAAAGAGTATGGCTACGGCGAGTTGCCAATTCCGTTAATTTGATCGTCTCCATGGTCCCATTAAATTTCTAACTTATTATCGCCTACAAACTTCTTCACGCCACTAGGTTACGACCCACAATCGAATGACTTGTGGCACTTTGATCAAAGAAGCAATTCTCTCACTTTCATTTACCAACCGCCATAAATACCAAGGATTACAAACAGTGGTTAATAGAAAGAATTACATCTAGGTCAAGCGATTGTACGAATTTAGAAACCAAACCTTATTTTTATTAGGTTTGCAGGCAGTTGAGAAATCGCGAGTTGAGTTTATTAATTGAGGCAGGCTTGCCAACACGGGTGGTGTTGATCGAAGTCATATGCCCACTTCCGACACTCATCAGATTTAGTTTATACGTAATGGATCATTTGTGGCTGAGTAGGCACTCTTTAGCCTATATGGCAACACCACTATATCGTCCCAAATCCTGCAATACCGCGTATCCCACAATGCTCTTCTTTCCCAATTGTTTTCTGATTATTGCTCAAGCCTCCCAACCGTAAGTGAATGTACCGTCCAACACAACAATTCACGATAGGTTACTTTCACTGTGGATAAACATAAAGAAAAACATGATGTTCAGTAAAGAACACACAGCCTACTTTCTAAGCCTTTATCGAACCGAGTTTCACTGCACTCGGATGGTTCAATCGCGAGAAATGTCCATTTAAATATGTATTCTTCGCGTCGCCGCCATGTTGGATTAGTGCTCACCAGGTTATTGAAAGTCCTATAGGTGAACTTATGTTCATAGCCTCTATGAACATAAAGAATCCATTTTGATTGCTGTGAATTATTCGTAGATATTGAGACCCGTCTAAATATTTTAGATGGTCGCCATGTTGGATTGTTATATGTATAGGCCATAGAGTTATGTACCATTAAAGGTAAATTATTGCGTAGGTTGATTATTCAAAATTTCGTTTCCATCGTTTGATTACGACACAAGAAATGAACAATTTATTTTTAAAATTCGCACAGCCGCCATATTGAGGTTATGTAAACAATTGAACTAAATTAGATGCCAGTGCATTACAATATATATAAACATTTAATGTACCCTATTTCACTACACTCAGATGGTTAGATAGTGAGAAAAGTCTATTAAAATGTTTCAACTTCACTTGGCTGCCATGTTCGTTTTGTACTCTACAGGTTTTTGAAACGTACAAATATAAACTTGTAGTAGTGCCCTGTAACACCGTACAAAACTCCAGAGTGCTATCAGAAATAGTTTCGTAGATATAGAATGCGAGTAAAATATTTCGCACAGCCGCCATAATGAGGTTATGTAAATAATTGAACTAAATTAGAGATCAATGCATTACAATGTGTAGAAACTTTTGCTGTACCAAGTTTCAATGCGTTTGGATGCTTAAATCGCGAGAAAAGTCTATTTAAAAGTCTCAAATTCGCCTGGCCGCCATGATGTTATTTTAGTTGCCACGTTTCTGAAAGTCTCATAGGTGAACTTGTAGCAGTGCCCTTTATCACTGTACAAAATTTCCGGGTGATATCGGTAATAGTTTAGGAGATATTGAATGGTGGTGAAATATTTCGCACAGCCGCCATGTTAGATTGGTGAGACGTAATAAAATTTGAAGGCCACATTCGGGGTTGGCCAAAATGGTGCTACAAACTTACCGGAATAATGACGAAATTAAGTTGGTAATATCGACATTTCTAATTAGTTCGAAATATACTTGGTATAATGTTGCCTAATAGAGCACTAAAGTTGGCAGCCCTGGTGACTGAATATATTCTTAGTTCCATCTCTTAAGGTACACAATACAAAATTTGGTTGAAGTCCAATGGATAGCATGGACGTTACATGCAGTTAGACATAGGATATGTCAGTGAGCGTAAAATCATGTTGGCAACAATGTCATGCATGTGTTGGTCAGAAATAATGTGAAATATTATGATCTCTTGTTGTGCCAATTTTGGATGAAATCCATTTGTTAGTATAGAAGTTACATGTCTTTTAAAATTGGACCTATCAGCAGGCTTAGAGTCATTTTGGCAGCACTGCCGTATATTAGTTTCCCCAAATTAATCTAGAATGGAAAGTACTATACGTGTGCAAATTTTAAAGCTGTTGGCTTACATACTTTCTGATAAGTTAATATTAGGGTAAAAAATAGAGACAGCATTTATTAACAGTTAGTCCTGGTTGCTCTTAAGAATAAGCCTAGTCATATATGTTATGGTACACATACGAAATTTGGTTGATAAACAATTAGTAGTATAGAAGTTATATGTATTGAAAAATTGGTCTTACCAGCAGGCTAACACTCATGTTGGTAGCACTGACGTACATAAGTTACTCCAAATTAATCTAGAATGTCAGGTACTATACGTGTGCATAGTTTAAAGCTGTCGGCTTGCATACTTACGGATATATTGGTATTTGGAAAAGAAAATAGAAAGAGAGCCTTTATTAACAGTTGACAGCCCTGGGGGCTTTTAAGAATACGCTCAGTCATATCTGTTTATGTACACATAGTACATACGAAATTTGGTTAAAATTCAATTGATAGTGCAGAAGTTACATGCATTAAAAATCGGACCTATCAGCAGGCAACACTGCCATGCATGGCCTCCTGGAAATTAAACTGAAATATTATTATCTATTGTGCCCATTTAGCAAGAAATATGCCAATCACAGTATACCAGCGTAGCTCAATTCGGGATTTCGGGGCAGCGGTAAGTTCCCCCACTCTGTGACTCACATATTTTGGATTAATTAGAGGATACACTTGCAAAAATAACAACAAAATCAACTCCTATTTAAACACATTTAATTAATAAAATTAATGGCGCTACAAACACTTTAACAATATAATTTACTGACCCAATAATCAACTGCTTGTTCCAAATGAACAAGGAATCACAAATATAAACAAATATTGTATTCAAAACTTGTGGTTTCCACATAAACCAACAATTCTTACTTAGTCTCACTTCCATAAAGCACTAACATTAAGTTTACATAACTCCGAGCTCTTTGGCTCCATGCATTTACATTATTATGGTGTCATTCTTGTACACCTCCAACACTATTATTTCTTTTATTTTCTTATCTCTCAAAAACAAATATATAATTATATTTAAAATCTAGGTTAATTATCTAACTCAACATTTTTGGGCATGTCCACACATTCAGTTGTTATCATCTCTCTTTATTTCACAAATATATTAAGGTAATCAGAAAATCAATTGTGTACTCCAGAGCGTGAAGGTACTTGACACAGTCAAAAAACTATAGTTACTCCCGAACTCAGTTGCCTTCAATCAACTCGTGGAATCCCACGTCCATACATTCTTACAATAGGGATTGTTATTTATCTCTTATGTCTTAGTAGACCATTATCATATAAGAAACTACGATCTGAACCGGCAAACGAAAATATCCATCTACTAGGACCTCGGTTCATCGCCCGGGTCGTTAACAACTTTAAACACTCCTGGTGTATTCATTCTCTTTACAACAGCTTACGAGACGGTCTCTGTTCCCTCTCGCTTTAAGAGAGCTAGACTCTACTACTTGGGGTGCGATTTATGACCACGTAGGGTGACGGCGACTCCCTGTCTGACCCAACGTTAGTAGCTTATTTCCAAGGCTTTCAAAACAAACCTTCCCATTATATCCAGTTCTGGGGAGACCGGGCTTTACTGTACCATATTCATTCAAACAACTATTCTTTGGTTCAAAGACCATTTTCGTATCCTTGGCATTTATTAATTATGAGAGGGTCCTCATTGATTTGGAAGATTAATACACATACAACGACGGAGAATTTAAGGGGCTTTTATCATAATAAGATCCTGCATTCGAATCTCTTCGTGTGCCTCGGGAACCAATCCCTTACAGAGGACTTATACAAAATGCGATTTAGAGTCGGCCGTGGCCCATATGACATACGCTCAATAATACCATATATTAGCTCCCTTTTTAAATACATACACAATGCCTCGTGATACTATGTCACAAATAGAGGACTTATACAATTATCAATTCACTGCAACCAACTACCCTCCATAAGTAATGTACCAAGTATTTTAACCACTACGCGTTCCTAGCGTGACACTTTAATATTATATTTGCGCTCATTATGCGCTATGCATTATTTTAAGCCGAAAATGTCTTCCCAAGAACTGATAAATATCTTTAGTAACAATTCATATTATTTTAATTCACATATTAATCCTTCCGTTGTCGATAAATCGCTCCCTGTTTTAAAATATTCCATTGAACATCATATCTTACACATACGTTAAGGCTTAACGTTCTTATGTTCATATCAATTTATTTGATTTTTATTTAACATTTCCATATTTAATTATTATTATTATCTTTATTCTTTATACAAGCTCAAAAGCTATTTCTTTCATATCTCAACTTTACTTTATTTCAATGTCTTTCATGATAGTTAATGATATTTCGCTTGCTCTTATGACATTTGTTAAATACATTAACCCTTTATTCACATATTTCCTCTACGGGATTTATTCTTTACATAATTATTTATAATTTCTCAATTTTATTTATATTTGTTCAGACCGTGTTCTTGATTATTCAGTATTTATTTATTAAAACACATCCCTTTCACTCAAAAACTCCGGTGGGTTTGTACACAATCAATTTCTGACACCAAAATAGAATGAATTTAGTACTCACATGTTTCCAGATCATCCCATGATCTTTAATCTGGTGCGGTGCTTCATTTTTGGGCCCACTTTGAACTTTAACTCCATATTAAAGGAATTCATCTTACTTAAAAACACTTTTTGATATACATTTAAAACACTTAACATTGACGACATTTTTATATACTGATGTATTCCCTTTGAACACATAATAAACACTAAAAATATTAATTTAACACACAATCTTGATTATTTTACACTTCACAATTCTCGATCACTAGGCCGTATTTCTGAGCCTATCACACGTGATCTTCTTAAATTCCCGTTTCCAAGGGTGAAATTTATTCGATGTCGGCTTCCTATCCTGCAGAATGCGAAAGTCCCGAAACATCTACTGTTCCCTGGAGTCCAATTCTACTACTCCTATCCTGGATAACCGGCTATTTATCTAGCTTGAACGGCTTCTTTGTAGATCTGTCTATCGATCCTAACGAAAGTCTATACGGATCGAGGTCTCCTCTAAGACCTATAGATTCAGTTTATAGCAGCTAGCACTTCTCAATTCTAGTATTTTTAGAATAGTTCGCCTGCTTTCTGGAGATAATGTTTATAGTCTCCTATCGTCTTTATTTGAACTGTTTTATTATTCTGTTCTTCCCTTTTAGGTTTCTTTAATTTAAATAACAGTTTATCTGTCTGGTACGATACTTCCGTACGTTATGATCTATTCGTTCGTACATTTAACGACCTATCGCCTTTAAGTCCGATGTTCGCGGCCTGCTCTGACTATATCTTACGAATTTTCACTTTAACTTGTATACAGTCGGGCCTAAATCCTATAATTAGGATTTTCCTAATATTTCACTACGGCGATACTTTAAAATTTCGTCTTGACCACTCCTTAGGGAGGCAAGCAAGTCGTTAATACTGCGACGCCTGTGGCTATCGGATCTTACTTCTGCGGTGTAACACAACGTTTCTCCCCTCAAGGAGTACTGGTAGCTGTTTTTCAATGTAACGCAGAATTACGTTCCCTCACGGACTGTCGGAATGACTACTTCTACGTCGTGGTGCAGCACTTCCCCTCATGGAGTGCTCGTATGACTGCAAGTGCTGATATAACTTCACGTCCTCCTGGACGGATTCGTACTGCGTGATGCGTGGCAACACCCCTCGGGCTGTTCAAGACTGCATTCAATGATGATCGTGACACAGTGACGTGCCCTCAGGCCGTTTGAAACTGCATGATGTGATACAGCACCTCCCCTCACGGAGTCTGTCGTGAACTGCATGGTTGGCTTGGTAAACCCCGAAGCTTTATACTATTTTACTACAAAAAAATAAGACTCTAGCCTTTTCTGTGGTCAACTTCTAAAATAATGGTGCCACAAATATAAAAATTATACCTTCCGAAAGCTCGTCTTCTCAATGTCAAATGATCTTATTGCACCTAAGAATCGATCGTGCAATTCGGAGATATTAATTAATTTCTCGTCCTCAATTGTGTGGGTGTTGCATTTCTTTTGCTCTAACCCCTCCACAGAGGCCGTGGTACTTCCCCAATGACGTCGTCTTACGTTAGCAGTTTTTTTCTGCACAATTATTAAATGGTTTCTCTTTACTGAAAAATCTCTCATTCAAAATGATTCACTGTACTGTACTTGTTTACTCAATATTATGCTCGTAAACGTGTTAAATTTAATTATTCCTCTTCTGGCGCATAAGCGGCGTTGTCAATTTCCAGCAACGTCAGCTCGAATTCCGATTCAGGCTTCCTTGTCTATCACGGTGGAAATTTCCACTCGGTTATTAATACTCGTGACCAGCCCTCTCTTGAATGTCGAGTGGGGTGATCTCATCTAAGGAACATCTGTCCCTAGTCGCTTGCACAATGTTAAGCTATAATCCTGGCTTAAAATCTCTCTCCGTTCCTTTAGGAAACTATACGTTTCTTTCATTTCTTCCTTAAGGACATGGGTTCGACCTTCCCTGGACCCTATGGCACATGGGTTCATCTCTCCCCTCCTTAGGTAAATAAATTTTTGAAAATTCTTGAGGAAATTTATTTCAATTTAATTTGTATTTCTTTATTCGTCGAAGCCATCATAACGTCATCCGTATTTAATGTTGTTTTTACTTCTTTTAAGTCGTATCCGGTAATTGTGTAGGTCGGGTATGCTCTGTCCCTACCCTTTCTTTCTTTCTTTATTTGTCTGGACTTTAAGTTCCCAGAACCTCATTCTCCCTTACGGGTTTGGTCTATCCCTACCCGTTTCCTTATTTCATCATTTTCTTTTCTTAAATTGGAATTTTCTTCTTCAATAAATTCAATTATTTCTTTAATTTCCCATTATACTTTCTCCAATTCGCATTCGCACTCGAATGCTTGAGCTCTATTTTCTATTTCTTCCTTATTCTTGTTTATGTCAAAAGCGGATTCATCTCTAAATGTTTCCATGACCAGGGCTTGTTCATTTTCTTCATCAAAATCTTCGGGAGGGTAATATAATTTCAAATTTGCTGAATTCATGGTCACTTCGTGATCCGTTTCACAGTGCCGAATTCTATATGCGTTATTCCTCAAATCTCTGATTATTTGATATGGTCCGTGGTACATTTTCTGGAACTTCTTGTACACACGGTTCCCTAGATCCGAAATGGCTGGTCTTTTCACTAACACCATTTCTCCTGCTAATAATGGTCGATGATACCTCTTATGCCTATTTCTTCTCTGCCTCCGGTCGGCTTGAGCTTTTAGATGCTCAAAGGCTCTTCTAATTCGTACATCTCTTCCCGGCTGAGCGTCTGCTGGCCTAGGAATTACCAGATTCCAAGGTCTTTCTGGTTGCTCATTCCGATGTAATGTTATGGGTATCTCTCCTGTGGATTCATGGATTGTATTATTTATACAAAATTCGATAATATCCAAGATATCTATCCACTTCCAATTTTCTTCGGCACAGTATATTCTACAGTACTTGGCCGTCTCTCTCATACTTTCTCCACAGGGTTTGCCTCAGGATGGCGAATACTTGACAAAATTTGACGTATCCCAAGTCTTTCTAATTCTCGTCGGAACTCTACACTGGTGAAACAACTGCCGTGATCCGACAACAAATTCTCAAGTTTCCCCAGAATCGGTATCACTTTTTCTTTGAGTCGTTTTAACACCTGTTTGGTACTAGTCTTCTGTATGGGAGCAAGGACAACCATTTTAGTGAAGACATCCATAGCCACCATTATGTGTCGATTTCCTCTTCTTGCCTTTGGCAAAGGTCCAAAATTATCGATAGATATGATTTGGCCGGGCCTTTCGGGCAACAATGGTATAGGCTTCTGTCTCATCAGAAAAGCATTAGGTTTTATCCTTTGATATAAGTCACATGTCTTTAGCGTGTCCCTTACAGTTTCTCTCAGTCTCGGCCATACAAATGCTTCTTTCAGCATCGAGACTGTTTTGTCGACTCCCATATGTCCGAACGATCTATGGGCTAACCATACTATTTTCCTCTGCAAAATTGCAGGAACAACAATCCTTAATTTCGTATGGTCAGAGTCCACAAACTTATATAATAGCCCATTATAAAACGCGTAGTCTTGTGCTATCTTCTCAGCTTCCGTGTACGCTGGTGTTCCTCTTATCAGGCTTCCCTCAAGGAATGATATGAGCATGTTCATCCATGGATCTTCCCGTTGTCTTTGACTAATGCTTCTTAACTCATTAAGAGTACGCTGATCCCTGTCTTCCAAATCTATAGCCATTACTTCCTCTTCTATGGACTCTGGCTGTCTACTTAAGTAGTCTGGAACTATGTTATCTTTTCCTGGGCAGTACTCTATCTTGACATCAAATTGTTGAATATATAAAGCCCAACGCATCAACCTTTGACTGGATAAATCAGTCTTCATCAAAAAGGTTAAGGCTTTATGATCTGTCCTTAGAATGACCTGAAACCCATATACGATCTTCCGCCAATATTGCAACGCGTGCAATATCGCTAACAACTCGATCTCGCTGATCGTATAATTTTTCTCGTGTGGTTTCAGTCTCCTACTTGTGAAAGCTAGATAGTTCTTCTTATCAGGGTTTTCCGGGTTCTACTGATATAGCATTGCCCCTATTCCAATCTGGGATGCGTCTGTCTGAATGATAAATCTCTGATTAAAATCAGGATATCCTAGCTTCACGTAATTTAAGAGCATTTCCTTGGCCTCCACGAATGCTTTTTCTGCTTCCTCCGTCCATTTCCACTTGCCCCCCTTCTTCAGAAGGTCCTGTAGTGGTGCAACAGTTTTGGTGTATGATGGACAATGTCCTGAGAAGAACCCAATCAATCCCAAAAACTGGCGAACGTTCTTCACTTTCAAAGGCCTTGGAAAATCCCTTATCGATTCCAATTTGCATGGATTTGGTTTAACACCATCCTTGTCAATCACATGCCCTAAAAATGTCACTTGCCTTTGACAGAAGTTCGACTTCTTTAAATTTATCTTAAAATTTGCCCTTCTTAGGTCTTCCAATAATTTCTTCAAATTTTCTAAATGTTCATCAATGTTCTCCGAGGTAAGCAAAATGTCATCTACGTATCGGATAGTGCAATCTTTCACTTCCTCTGATAGGTTTCGATCCAGCGCTCTTATTAATGCCGATCCTGCAGTCTTTAATCCAAACGGACATCTTCTAAAGCAGTATGTGTGTTGATCGAACTGAAATCCAGTCAACAAGCTGGTTTTCTCTTCCAGTTCGAGATGATGATACGAAGAAGTCATGTCAATATTTGTAAAAATCTTCTTGCCTTTAAACTTCCTCAGTATTTCTTTTATGGGTGGTGCCGAATCATTTTCTGGTATGATTTTTGCATTCAAATTTCTGGCATCTAAACACACCCTTACTGAGCCATCCGGTTTACTCACAATCACTAATGGACTAACATATGGTGTCGCCATCTTTTCTATAACACCTGCATTCATCATCTCCTGCAGTGTTTTCTTAGTTTGTGGGTAATGTTTTTCCGCAACCGGGTATGGTTTTTGTTTGAACGGTGCCCAATCGTTGACTTGGAACGCGTATTTAAAATTTTCAATCTTCCCTGGCTTGGAATCAAATACGTCCCTATAATCCAATAATAATTTCTTTACCTGTTCCTTAATTTCGAGGCTGACTTTAGCTTCCTCCACTTTTCCTGACAGGTTGGTCTCGAACTCATTTTCCACATTATCTTCGAGTTCTATGTTGAGGACTTCAAATATCTTTTCTATGTCCTTATAATCTTCCTCAATCACTTCTTCCATATGCCATACCTGTTCTTCTATTTTCGCATCCTGTTCCTGTAGGTTAATATTTTGCTCATCCACATCCTCTCTTTGAACTCCAATGCAGTTTTGCGCTAGGTCTATAATGACCTTGTTCTCACGGATAAAATCAATACCTAATATGACATTATACGGTAATTGATTTACCAGCAAAAAGCACTGCGAAATTTCAGCGTTACCCATGATCAGATCAATGTATACCTGAAATTTACATGTCAAAGATTTTTCAGGGATAATTCCCTTAATCTTCACACTTGATGTGGGAATCTTTAGTACTCGGCCCCTTGTTTCCAATTCATTTAAAAGGGTTTGTGTAATTAGACTTATTGTGGATCCAGTATCAATCAATGCTCTGACCAGTAATCCTTCTATCCTAAGCATAATTATAGGTAGTTCTCTTTTAACAGGTGGGATTCCTTCCACATCCTCGTTAATTAGTTCATCTGGTCTAGCTATCCAATTTACAATTTCTACCTCCTCCCAGCTCCTGGTATGTTTCCACTTTTGACAATTTAAATTTGGAGTTTTTTTTTTATCCTGAGGGCTCCCTTTTCCCTCATTCTTTAACTGAGCTTGTAGTTCCAAGCTTTGAGCTCCGTCTAGTCGGTCGGGTGATTTCCGGTTCTTAATTGCCTCACTCCAACGGACTTTTTGCCTATCAGGTTCATCTGGTCTTTCGTTCATATAACGAAGACTCTCCTGATATCTTTCTTCTATTTCGGCCCGATATTCATCATCCCTATCGTCTGGCCTTACATTCCTTCTGGGATAATTCTCCCATTTCTTTCTGTTGTCCGGCCTTTGCTGGTTATTGTTATAGGGTCGGCTTTCCTGTTGCCTATAACCCGTCGTTCTAGGATTTCTTCCTCGATATCCTCCCCTGTAATAGGGCTGTATCCTTCTAGGCTCCTGGTGCCCATACTCTCGACCTAGTCCTTGAGTATCCGTGCTGGTGGACTGATTCCTGGTCGCTGGTTTTTCTCCTGTTTCCTGACTGCTGGCCATGTGTACTTGCTCAGTTTGTCTTTGATGCCGAGGAGTTACGTGCGAAGTCGTCATATCTAACTGACGTAATACACTCTCTACTTCCACAGCACTTCTGGCTTTGGATGAGATTAACAGCCTCTGAATCTCATATGGAAGCTGTCTTGCAATGGCAGCACACAGGTCGTTTTCTGCCGGAGCAATATCCAGTTCACGGAATTTACACAGCTGAGCGGTGAAAAATTCCGAGTATTTAGTAGGTGCATTGGTAATGTACTTCCTAGAGTACAGATCTAGCCTTAAATTTTCTTGGACATCTGCTGCCCAATATCGCTTTAAAAATGCTTCCCTAAAGCCTTCCACCGTATCAAAAGTGTATCTGAAGCTTCTGAACCAGGTGAGACAATCACCTGCCAACAGCTTTTCAATAGCTCTCAGTCTCCGATCCTGAGGAACCTTCATTTCATTTAGATACTCTGCCACTTCTTTTAGCCAGTATTTTGGAGTAATAGACATGTTATTACCCGTAAACTTTACTGGTCTATCCTCATTGGATTTAATAATGTTTATTATTTGGCCATTTGTCTGATTCGTATACGGGGTTGACATCGCCATCGGATATCCTGGGTTTTTATAAGGGCTCTCCCCTCCTAAGTCCCTCTCCGTATCTGTGCCTTGTTCACGGGAATCTACCCATCCTGTCTTTGGAAACTCCTCCTGATTTTCGAATTCTAACTTCCTTTCTCTTCGGGCACTTTCTTCATTTGCCATGAGTTGGATTTCCATTTGACTATTCTTATGTTCAGTCCTCTCCAATCGGGATCTTAATTCATTCTGAATTCTTTCTTGATTCATTTTAATATCTTCCTCTATCTTTTTGAGTTGGAATTTCTCATCCCTGAAGCTATCCCTGAATTCATTTATTTGGTCTTCTACCTCTTTCTTAATGATCTTAGCCTGTTGGTCTTTAATTTCTGGTTTCATATCACCTATGGTATCCAGGCCTTCTCGTATCTCCTTTATTTGCTTCTCCACTTCTTTTCGTCCTTTAACCATATCTACTTTAATTCCTTCAAGCTTTCCCTCAGTTTTCTCTTGACTCTTATACAATCTCATCATTTCATCTTGGACCTGATTTACTTCCTTATTGGTTTTTCCTACATGAACCTTTAATGTTCCGATGGTTTCCTGAACCTCATTAATACCCTGACTTATTTCATTTATTTTATGGGTGTTATCCTTATTTTCGTCCTCTCGTTGTTTTCTTTCACCCTGGAGATGCCCCTCGTAGATACCTAATCTTCGATTTATTTCACCCTCATACTTCTTTAGGTTATCATCTACCTGCCCGGTAAACAGCTCAAATTGATCTTTCATATCTCGCGCATCCTTTATATTTTGATTTTTCATCTCAGTTACTTCAGTCTGAACTGCACCGATTTTGTTCTCGAGGGTCCCTACTTTCTCCTCAACCTTTCCAAATCGGGTTCCTAGCTCATTCACACTTTTCTTTATTTCATCCCGGGAACTTTCACAAATATTCTTGTTAGATTCTATCTGAGCTTTCAATTCTTTCTGCACACCTTGGATCTGGGTTACAAGTTTCTTTTCACACTCATCACCCTTTGTTTCTATGTTAATTAATTTAGTTTCTATAGAATCAAACTTATTTTCCATGGTACCAATTTTACCCTCAATACTTTTAAAATGATTTTGACATTTATTCTGGGAATCTACCATATTTTTGTTCATAGTCTCTATTTGGACTTGCAATCCTGAGTAAAATCCTTTACTTTCCTTTTTAATCTCACATACGATTTCCCCTTTTAACTCAGTTAACTTGTCCCCCAACTTAGTGTCAAAACCTTGGAACTTGTTATTTATTTTATCTATCTCAGCCTTTACTTCATTGTTCATTGTTACACAGTTAGTTTCGATATCTACTAATTTAGTTCCCATATTAGCACTATCAGTTTTTAGTGACTCTAAACTCTCATTTATGGATTCGAACACTTTGTTATTTTCATCCTTTTGGAGACTCAATGTATTGTTTATAGCTCCTAACCCTTCTTTATTTTCAGTCTGTTGGCTATCCAACTTATTCAAACTCTCATTTATGGATTTGAACTCTTCTTTATGTTCAGTCTGTTGGCTATCCAACTTATAGTTTATGGCCTCCAAGAGCCGTTGCATCTCTTCACTAAATGCCATCTTATGAGAATACAGTGGGCCACAAATGCCACCACACTAGTACATGTTTGAGAGATGATACTCTGAATTAGTGTGTCCCAATTTCTTTAAAACTTTACTTTGGTACGGGTATTAACTTACAACGTACCCTTTTGATACTTTTATTCAATTTCATAAAACCTTTATGGAAGTATTTAAAATTCAAAATTTCGAAAAACCATTTTTTTCAAAAAAGAAAAAAATTTGATTTTTCGAGAAAAACTCGGGTTTTCCCTAGGAAAACTCATCCCTGCGTACTGGGCGCCAAAAAGAGATAAGGTTTTTGCTAGGGGGTTGATAATATATAATTCAGGGCTGCTCGGTGTGAGTTTCCAGGGACCCATGCGGTCAGTTACTATTTTACGTTGTAGATCTTCCTATCATTACTTTAATTTTACATGAAATGACCGACTTAAGTGTTCCTCTAGTTATTAATCCAGCACATTATTTATATATCCCCATGTGCCCATTTAGCAAGAAATATGCCAATCACAGTATACCAGCGTAGCTCAATTCGGGATTTCGGGGCAGCGGTAAGTTCCCCCACTCTGTGACTCACATATTTTGGATTAATTAGAGGATACACTTGCAAAAATAACAACAAAATCAACTCCTATTTAAACACATTTAATTAATAAAATTAAAGGCGCTACAAACACTTTAACAATATAATTTACTGACCCAATAATCAACTGCTTGTTCCAAATGAACAAGGAATCACAAATATAAACAAATATTGTATTCAAAACTTGTGGTTTCCACATAAACCAACAATTCTTACTTAGTCTCACTTCCATAAAGCACTAACATTAAGTTTACATAACTCCGAGCTCTTTGGCTCCATGCATTTACATTATTATGGTGTCATTCTTGTACACCTCCAACACTATTATTTCTTTTATTTTCTTATCTCTCAAAAACAAATATATAATTATATTTAAAATCTAGGTTAATTATCTAACTCAACATTTTTGGGCATGTCCACACATTCAGTTGTTATCATCTCTCTTTATTTCACAAATATATTAAGGTAATCAGAAAATCAATTGTGTACTCCAGAGCGTGAAGGTACTTGACACAGTCAAAAAACTATAGTTACTCCCGAACTCAGTTGCCTTCAATCAACTCGTGGAATCCCACGTCCATACATTCTTACAATAGGGATTGTTATTTATCTCTTATGTCTTAGTAGACCATTATCATATAAGAAACTACGATCTGAACCGGCAAACGAAAATATCCATCTACTAGGACCTCGGTTCATCGCCCGGGTCGTTAACAACTTTAAACACTCCTGGTGTATTCATTCTCTTTACAACAGCTTACGAGACGGTCTCTGTTCCCTCTCGCTTTAAGAGAGCTAGACTCTACTACTTGGGGTGCGATTTATGACCACGTAGGGTGACGGCGACTCCCTGTCTGACCCAACGTTAGTAGCTTATTTCCAAGGCTTTCAAAACAAACCTTCCCATTATATCCAGTTCTGGGGAGACCGGGCTTTACTGTACCATATTCATTCAAACAACTATTCTTTGGTTCAAAGACCATTTTCGTATCCTTGGCATTTATTAATTATGAGAGGGTCCTCATTGATTTGGAAGATTAATACACATACAACGACGGAGAATTTAAGGGGCTTTTATCATAATAAGATCCTGCATTCGAATCTCTTCGTGTGCCTCGGGAACCAATCCCTTACAGAGGACTTATACAAAATGCGATTTAGAGTCGGCCGTGGCCCATATGACATACGCTCAATAATACCATATATTAGCTCCCTTTTTAAATACATACACAATGCCTCGTGATACTATGTCACAAATAGAGGACTTATACAATTATCAATTCACTGCAACCAACTACCCTCCATAAGTAATGTACCAAGTATTTTAACCACTACGCGTTCCTAGCGTGACACTTTAATATTATATTTGCGCTCATTATGCGCTATGCATTATTTTAAGCCGAAAATGTCTTCCCAAGAACTGATAAATCTCTTTAGTAACAATTCATATTATTTTAATTCACATATTAATCCTTCCGTTGTCGATAAATCGCTCCCTGTTTTAAAATATTCCATTGAACATCATATCTTACACATACGTTAAGGCTTAACGTTCTTATGTTCATATCAATTTATTTGATTTTTATTTAACATTTCCATATTTAATTATTATTATTATCTTTATTCTTTATACAAGCTCAAAAGCTATTTCTTTCATATCTCAACTTTACTTTATTTCAATGTCTTTCATGATAGTTAATGATATTTCGCTTGCTCTTATGACATTTGTTAAATACATTAACCCTTTATTCACATATTTCCTCTACGGGATTTATTCTTTACATAATTATTTATAATTTCTCAATTTTATTTATATTTGTTCAGACCGTGTTCTTGATTATTCAGTATTTATTTATTAAAACGCATCCCTTTCACTCAAAAACTCCGGTGGGTTTGTACACAATCAATTTCTGACACCAAAATAGAATGAATTTAGTACTCACATGTTTCCAGATCATCCCATGATCTTTAATCTGGTGCGGTGCTTCATTTTTGGGCCCACTTTGAACTTTTACTCCATATTAAAGGAATTCATCTTACTTAAAAACACTTTTTGATATACATTTAAAACACTTAACATTGACGACATTTTTATATACTGATGTATTCCCTTTGAACACATAATAAACACTAAAAATATTAATTTAACACACAATCTTGATTATTTTACACTTCACAATTCTCGATCACTAGGCCGTATTTCTGAGCCTATCACACGTGATCTTCTTAAATTCCCGTTTCCAAGGGTGAAATTTATTCGATGTCGGCTTCCTATCCTGCAGAATGCGAAAGTCCCGAAACATCTACTGTTCCCTGGAGTCCAATTCTACTACTCCTATCCTGGATAACCGGCTATTTATCTAGCTTGAACGGCTTCTTTGTAGATCTGTCTATCGATCCTAACGAAAGTCTATACGGATCGAGGTCTCCTCTAAGACCTATAGATTCAGTTTATAGCAGCTAGCACTTCTCAATTCTAGTATTTTTAGAATAGTTCGCCTGCTTTCTGGAGATAATGTTTATAGTCTCCTATCGTCTTTATTTGAACTGTTTTATTATTCTGTTCTTCCCTTTTAGGTTTCTTTAATTTAAATAACAGTTTATCTGTCTGGTACGATACTTCCGTACGTTATGATCTATTCGTTCGTACATTTAACGACCTATCGCCTTTAAGTCCGATGTTCGCGGCCTGCTCTGACTATATCTTACGAATTTTCACTTTAACTTGTATACAGTCGGGCCTAAATCCTATAATTAGGATTTTCCTAATATTTCACTACGGCGATACTTTAAAATTTCGTCTTGACCACTCCTTAGGGAGGCAAGCAAGTCGTTAATACTGCGACGCCTGTGGCTATCGGATCTTACTTCTGCGGTGTAACACAACGTTTCTCCCCTCAAGGAGTACTGGTAGCTGTTTTTCAATGTAACGCAGAATTACGTTCCCTCACGGACTGTCGGAATGACTACTTCTACGTCGTGGTGCAGCACTTCCCCTCATGGAGTGCTCGTATGACTGCAAGTGCTGATATAACTTCACGTCCTCCTGGACGGATTCGTACTGCGTGATGCGTGGCAACACCCCTCGGGCTGTTCAAGACTGCATTCAATGATGATCGTGACACAGTGACGTGCCCTCAGGCCGTTTGAAACTGCATGATGTGATACAGCACCTCCCCTCACGGAGTCTGTCGTGAACTGCATGGTTGGCTTGGTAAACCCCGAAGCTTTATACTATTTTACTACAAAAAAATAAGACTCTAGCCTTTTCTGTGGTCAACTTCTAAAATAATGGTGCCACAAATATAAAAATTATACCTTCCGAAAGCTCGTCTTCTCAATGTCAAATGATCTTATTGCACCTAAGAATCGATCGTGCAATTCGGAGATATTAATTAATTTCTCGTCCTCAATTGTGTGGGTGTTGCATTTCTTTTGCTCTAACCCCTCCACAGAGGCCGTGGTACTTCCCCAATGACGTCGTCTTACGTTAGCAGTTTTTTTCTGCGCAATTATTAAATGGTTTCTCTTTACTGAAAAATCTCTCATTCAAAATGATTCACTGTACTGTACTTGTTTACTCAATATTATGCTCGTAAACGTGTTAAATTTAATTATTCCTCTTCTGGCGCATAAGCGGCGTTGTCAATTTCCAGCAACGTCAGCTCGAATTCCGATTCAGGCTTCCTTGTCTATCACGGTGGAAATTTCCACTCGGTTATTAATACTCGTGACCAGCCCTCTCTTGAATGTCGAGTGGGGTGATCTCATCTAAGGAACATCTGTCCCTAGTCGCTTGCACAATGTTAAGCTATAATCCTGGCTTAAAATCTCTCTCCGTTCCTTTAGGAAACTATACGTTTCTTTCATTTCTTCCTTAAGGACATGGGTTCGACCTTCCCTGGACCCTATGGCACATGGGTTCACTATATGTGTGTCAATTTTGGAATAGCTCCCATGCATACCTTCCATGATATGCAACATGGAGCTCAAATTTCAATTGCGATTTTTCAGCAGTTGGTAGCACTGACATCATTTTCAAATATGGGCTTGAGATATTCAGGTATAGATCTCTACTTATACCAAATTTGGACTCGATTGCTGCAGCCGTTTAGGAGTTAGTAGGGGGGAATCTCATAAGTCTACTTTTTCCTTTTGCAAAATGTGAAAAGTAGGCTAAAAATGAGCAATTTATTGTGCTGTAGGAAAGTATAGTTCATGTAGTTATGCACTATTACAGTATATTACGGTTCATTTTTAGCCTATTTTCATTTTATGAAAGAAAAAAAAAAGGCTTATGAGATCACCATTTGTCCGTGTGTGTGTGTGTTTGTGTGCGTGTCCGGCTGTGTGTCTGTGTGTCTGTCCCCCCGTAATAACTATTAAACGGCTGGGGGCGATTTCAACGAGACTCGGTAAGGTTATAGCACCATTTTGGCCGACCCCGAATGTGGCCTTCAAATTTTATTACGTCTCACCAATCTAACATGGCGGCTGTGCGAAATATTTCACCAGCATTCAATATCTCCGAAACTATTACCGATATCACCCGGAAATTTTGTACAGTGATAAAGGGCACTGCTACAAGTTCACTTATGAATCTTTCAGAAACGTAGCAACTAAAACCCCATCATGGCGGCCAGGCGAATTTGAGACTTTTAAATAGACTTTTCTCGCGATTTAAGCATCCAAACGCATTGACACTTGGTACAGCAAAAGTTTCTACCCATTGTAATGCACTGACCTCTAATTTAGTTCAATTGTTTACATAACCTCAAGATGGCGGCTGTGCGAAATATTTTACTGGCATTCTATATCTACGAAACTATTTCTGATAGCACCTTGGAGTTTTGTACGGTGATACAGGGCACTACTACAAGTTTATATCTGTACGTTTCAAAAACCTGTAGAGTACAAAACGAACATGGCAGCCAAGCGAAGTTGAAACATTTTAATAGACTTTTCTCACTATCTAACCATCTGAGTGTAGTGAAATAGGGTACATTAAATGTTTATATATATTGTAATGCACTGGCATCTAATTTAGTTGAATTGTTTACATAACCTCAATATGGCGGCTGTGCGAATTTTAAAAATAAAATGTTCATTTCTTGTGTCGTAATCAAACGGTGGAAACGAAATTTTGAATAATCAACCTACGCAATAATTTACCTTTAATGGTACATAACTCTATGGCCTTTACATATGACAATCCAACATTGCGACCATCTAAAATATTTAGATGGGTCTCAATATCTACGAATAATTCGCAGCAATCAAAATGGATTCTTTATGTACTTAGAGGCTATGAACATAAGTTCACCTATAGGACTTTCAATAACCTGGTGAGCACTAATCCAACATGGCGGCGACGCGAAGTACACATATTTAAATGGACATTTCTCGCGATTGAACCATCCGAGTGCAGTGAAACTCGGCACGATAAAGGCTTAGGCTATACAAAAGTTAATCCACTGGCATATAATTTATTTCCATTGTTTCCATAACCAGAAGATGGCAGCTGTGCGAAATTTAAAAATCTCGTTTTTACTTCTTGTGTACTAATCATGCGTTTGAAGTTTGAATACTACACCTACACAATAATCTTCATAACTCTAAGACCTTCATATAAAAATCTAACATGGCGACCATCCGAAATATTGTACGGTTCTCAATATCTACGAATCTATTACAATCCAACTGAAATTCTGTCTGTTCATAGAGGCAATTAACCTAAGTAGGATGTATGGAAATAGGCTTTAGTTCTTCACGGAACTACTTGTTTATATTTAGCCTCGTTGCGTAGTGGCTAGCTTTATTGGCTGTCACCACGGAGGCTCGGGTTTGATTGCCGACTCTGCCAAGAAATTTAATTCTTATCTGAGGGCTGGAACAGAATCCACTCAGTACCATGAGGTAAAAATTAGAGGAGGCCGGTTCGATTCCCACCTCAGCCATTCTGGAAGTGGGTTTTCCGTGGTTTCCCATTTCTTCTCCAGCTGAATGCCGGAATGGTTCCTAAATTAAGGCCAAGGCTGCCTCCTTCCCAATCCTCATCTGAATTACAACTACACACACTAATACAGTCATCACAATTACATAGGTTATAAGACAGATTCCATACACATATAAGTACATGGAGCTACATGACCATGATGTTGCAAAGCCCCCAATTAATCAACCACAACTCTTTATGCTTATCTACAGGAAAATTATGGCCTGTTTGCCATCTCTTGATGAATACAGTACATTTGCATTTGTCAGTTGGCACAGGCTAGAGTAAAAGGTGGCTTTTCACCGATGTCTCAGTCTCACTCATGGCTGTGATTATATGGAAGCTACTGAGGTATGGGTGGTGCTTAGTAATGGCATTCGGGGCACAGTCAGTGCCTGTGAATGCTGTGAAAGGTTCTACTCATAGGGTTAGGACTACTGTTCTGACTCAGTGAGGAAAGCAATGGCAAACTACCTCACTCCTCTTCTTGCCTAGAACGCCTCAATATAGCACTGCCTTGGGTTTTTGTGGGTATCTACTCATATAACGTAACGGCGGTGCTTTTGAGGATCCAACCAGCCTTCGGGCTGACTACCTAACAGACACAGGAAAATTAACCCTACGTGAATTGTTCTTTTGGATGATACATCCACCTACGGCGGGGAGGGGTGACCAATCATAAGATTGGAAAAGAACAGCAGGGTAGGATACAAGGTATTGACAGTTAATGAACTGTTAGCCTGCTCTCATTACGGGGAAGGAGATTATACTAATGTGCAATTCATGCATCCAGAATTACAAAATGTGCGCATTATATCGTCCCTAGAAAGCCAACGACAATTAGATGGAACGCTACATTCTGTTAAAATTGGTGTTGCTGATTCCACAAATTCTATTCATGGAAGAATTAAGGTGAAAATGTAAACAATTGTCACTTACGATATCTTGCTTACGCTTACGAGTGGAAATGGCTCTTTTTTTAGCGTATGGCTTTTAGTGCCGGGAGTGTCCGAGGACATGTTCGGCTCGCCAGTTTTGTAGCTGCTTCGAGACGGACACCCAATGGGTGAGCTACGAGTACCGTTGGGAAGGGAAGTAGGAATGGAAGAACGAGGAGTTGGAAGGTAGCGGCTGTGGCCTATAGTTAGGGACCAACCCCGGCATTTGCCTGGAAGGAAGATGGGAAACCACAGAAGACCATCTTCAAGGTTGCCGGCGGGGGGATTTGAAACTCCTCGCCTCCCGGATGTGAGCGACTGCCAACAGTCTTGCCGTAACGACCACGGCTAACTCACCCGGTATGGCTCATTTATGTTTAATATTAACATGAACTCTGTGACCAACTTCACCCTAACGACGTGGTGGCTCTCTATAAAAGTTAACCCAAAATTGTCGTAGCCCATTGAAATTCCCAACTAAAATAGTACAGAAGACAGGATCACTTTTAGCCTATTTTCATTTATGAAAATATAGGCTTATGAGATCACCTTTAGTCCGTGTGTCTGTCTGTGTGTGTGTGCGTATGTGTGTGATTCGTGTGTGTGTACCCCTCTAATAAAATCTAAACGGCAGGAGCGATTTCAATGAAACTCTGTAAGTTCATAGCACTATACCGGACAACCTCGACCGTGCCCGTTAAATAATTTTGTTACATCTCACCAATCCAATATGGCGGCTGTGCGAAATATTTCACCAGCATTCAATATCTCCGAAACTATTACCGATATCACCCTGGAATTTTGTACGGTGATAAAGGGAACTACTGGAAGTTCACCTATGTGCAACATGGCGGCCAAGCAAATTTGCGAATTTTAAATAGACGTTTCTCGCGATTTAACCAACCAAACGTATTGAAACTTGGTACAGTATATGTTTATACACATTGTAATGAACCGACATCTATTTCGTTCAATTGTTTACATAACTCAAGATGGCGGCTGTGTGAATTTTAAAATTAAGTTTTTATTTCTTGTGTAGTAATCATGCGGAAGTGAAAGTTTGTATAGTGAACCTACGCATTAATTTGCCTTTAATGGTACATGACTCTATGGCCTATACATATAATAATCCAACATGGCGACCATCCGAAATATTTAGACGGTTGACAATATCTACGAATCTATTACAGCAATCATACTGATTATTTTTGTTGTTCATAAGGGCTATGAACATAAGTTCTCCTCTAGGACTTTCAATAACCTGGTGATCACAAATCCAACATGGCGGCAACGCACAGTATAAATATTCACATGGACGTTTCGCACAATTTAACCATCCGAGTGCAGTGAAACATGGTACAGTAAATCCCTATACTAATGTTAATCCACTGGCATCTAATTTATTTAAATTGTTTTCATAACCACAAGATGGCAGCTGTGCGAAATTTTAAAATCTCGTTTTTAGCCTACTTTCGATTTTTGCAAAAAATGAAAGTAGACTTATGAGATTAACACAGGGCGAAAAATTGTGTGTCTGTCTGTGTGTCTGTGAGTGTGTGTACTCTGAATGTCTGTCCCCCCCTATCAATTCGAACACGGTGAAACGGAATTGAAAGAAATTTGGCACAGAGGTTGCACTAGCAAAGGGCACCTCAGTGTCATGTTTTATATCACCGCCATCTTGACGGAAACGGAATGGCGGCCACCCAAATGTTAGAAGCTTAAATCAAATTACGACCAACCTAATCATTTGATCTCTACCAAATTTTGCAACAACATACCCTTTTGTGGGAAGCATCTTTTGACTGACCTACAAGGCCATATGCCCAATAGTTTGCAGATAGTGCCCATGTATGTGTGCAAATCGATTCACCATATCAATTCAAACACGGTGACACCGAACTGTATGAAATTTTGTACAGAGTTAGCACTAGCAAAGGGCACCTCATATTCATGTTTAATTTCCGTATAGCAAGTTGTATTTCAACAAGCTACTACAACCAACATTCAATTATACTCCTTGTAAAGGACAAAGATTTATAACAATACCCATGCATTTAGGAGAAAGTAGGCTATATGTTCTTAACTGAACTTCTTGTTACTTCTAGTGTCCTAATCAAGCGATTGAAGTTTGAATACTGCACATACACAATAGTCTTCATGTAACAGTACAAAACTCTAAGACCTACATATAAAATCCAACATGGCGACCATCCGAAATATTTAGTCGGTTCTCAATATCTACGAATCTATTACAGCAATCCTACTGAAATTTTGCATGTTGATAGTGGCAATTAACTTCAATAGGATATATGAAATAGGCTTTAGTTCTTCACGGAACTACTTGTTAAAGATAGTAGACAAACGCTATTTCGCATAGTATATTGGCTCTCACGGCCAGTGAATTAAAACTCAGCAATTATTCTAGATTTGTGCCGTGTCTTGTGTGGGGTTTCACCCAGGACACCAAGGTGGCTCATCGGCACAAGGCACGAACCTAAAAAAATTGCTGAGTTTTAATTCACTGGCCGTGAAAGCCAATATATCATCTTTTTGGAAGCCTCCATAGGAAGGTTATGGCTGCTTGAGCTTTTAGTTCTCGCAGTAAGGAGGCGCAGGTGCGCTTCATAAAGAGGAAGGTAGTGCGCAGTTCGCTATTCCTGTGGGGTTTCGGGCGGGGACACTAAGAGCCCACTGATGAGCCAGCTTGGTGTCCTAGGTGAAACTCCACACAAGACTCGGCACAAACCTAGAAGAATTGCTGAGTTTTAGTTCACTGGCCGTGGAAGCCAATATACCATCTTTTTGGAAGCGTTCATAGGGAGGTTATGGCTGCTTGAGCGTTTAGTTCCTGCAGTAAAGAGGCACAGGTGCGCTTCATAAAAGGAAGGTAGCGCGCAGTTCGCTTCTCCTGAGAGGGCCGGGCGGGGACACTAAGAGCCCGCTCATGAGCCAGCTTGGTGCCCTAGGTGAAACCACACACAAGACACGGCATGAACCTAGAAAAATTAGTGAGTTTTTAACTATTTCGTATGTTGTAGTTATTGTTTTTTACTATCATCACAGCAGAGAATTTGTAGGTCCTTTCTGCATAATTATTTGTTTTCAATTCTGCAGTACTGTTATCTCGCCAGGAGATGGCAGTCGGGTTTGAACTGCAGTTGTCTTCCCGCTCACTGCGTATCGCGCATTCCAAAAACATTAACTTGGTCACTGTTTCCATTACTGTACCTGATACTGCCACACTGTTAAAAGTAAACACAAAAGCTTGTAAGAATATCAACAGTAGGAGGGAAGGTAACAATACACGCACACGTGGAGCCCGGTGACAAATTATCATGCAGCGAGTGACTGCCAGCATATATATTTTGGTCTGGAACAGGCGGGCCGCGCATGCGTACTGCAATGTCCCCCTTACCCCGTCCCAGCTTGTTGGACTGCCATCTCCTGGCGTGATGACAATAGTTTAGGGCTTATTGCTTAAGTGTATCACAGCTACACCTTCATAGATTAGTTGGAGGAGGAAGACTGTTTTGTAATTGGATCACCATTTCTAAGTTTTGAAACATTAAAATAAATAGTTATTTTTAAGGGTCCTTAATCCCTTAACATTTATTAGTAAAAATTACCACACTTACAAAGTTTTCTGAATTGATTCTTATTTTCATTTCTTGTATTTACAGGACAGAGACTGTCTGTGGGTGTCACTGTAGGTTTGGTAGTGTTTTGTAGAGCTATTCTTCATGCAAATTTAGATCTGATAATGCTAGGTCGATGAGCAAATCATGTTATCCCTTAGTTTTCATCTTTTTCAAAATTCCATAACAATATATATATTATCTTAAGCACATGTACAATCATTTATTTCTGGTTATTTTCTCACATATATTGTAATTGGATTTATGTTGTGTTGACCGACTGAAAGTTACAGTATCAAGGACCATTTTTGTCATCATCCCCACATACTTGAGTGGGTATGGAAATTTTCTGATAACCTGTATTATTGTGGCGACTACAGTAGTATGTATACACTTATTTCATATTGCCTGGTATTGGGCTAGGTGGGTCGAGATTTTAAATAAGGTGCAATCTCAACATTTGTTTTGAAGTGAGTGTGATACATCAAACTCAGGATGGCTACAGTCAGGTGGGGAATTATTCAAAAATCGCAAACTAGCAGCTACTCAATCAACATGTGTGATTCACCAAGCTCAGGTTGGCTACAGTCACGGCGGGAATCATTCAAAACCGCAAACGAGCAACTACTCAATCCTCACCGTGGAGAGTGACTTAACGCGTTCTGCTTAGTAGGGGAGTCACACTGCTTGTAAAACCTGAACACGATGAGAATATTGCACGTTTAAAGCATCCGAAACAAAACATATCCTGTGATTCTGTAAATGGCTAGGTGCGTCGGGATGTTAAACAAGGTGCAATCCCAATATAAGCCTGGAGTGAGTGTGATACAGCTCGCTCAGGATGGCTACAGCGAGGTTGGGAATTATTCGAAACCTTAACCCGATGGGGATATTGCATTTTTAACCTCTTTAGACCTAAGCCAAAATTTGTAGTTGCGATTTTCTTTTCCCGTACTTCTTACAAAATAATGACACAACATAATATATATGTATTTGAAGACCAAAGGGCGCATTCTTATTAAAATAATAAAATTACCGGTCACAATTACCGATAGTGGCAATGTGCTAAGTCGCAAGTGTCTAGGCCAGCTTAAGACTGCAAACAGGAGGAAGTTCGAACCTCACAGTCGGTTGTCCATAGAATGGTTTCTCATGGTTTATAGTTTATAACTCCAATCGAAACCGTAACGGTAGTTTCCAATAGGATCCGACTTCATGCCCAGTTCCATTCATCACAATAAATTTCAGCTCTAATGAACAGCTCTGTAGAGCAAGACATCGGAAGGCCCGTTGTCGTAAAAATCAACCACCACATGGAAACCACATCAAAGACCTGACCCCGTAGAAATGGGAACGTTTAAGGGTAGAATTCACGTAATACCAACTGCTGCTGTAAACATTAAAAAGTGAAGGGGCACATGTGCACCATGAGTCTCAAGAGATTAAAACATCCGAAACAAAACAAAATCATGTGATTCTGTAAATACACATAGTCCAAGACGTTCTACAGTATTCAAGCCACGTAAAGTAGATGAAAACACGTGGAGTAATAAAGTGCGGGTTGTGGCTGAGGGGAGCCAATCAATACACCTCAGAGCCGAATGTCACATAAAATGGCAGCCCCATCGTAACACGTATCGAACGTGCCTCTCATTACACACTCCTCAGATTTTCATGAATATTTTGTGGTACTATTTTAAAGGCCATAAAATTCCATTTTGTTACGGTAGTTTTTAAAAGAATTTTATGTACTCCTTTAAACAGTTAAATATGAAACGAGAAAATCGTCTTCCTTTCAGAGATAACTAGGAAATTAGTTTTCTAAGAGCCTGCACTTTATTGGTCCATTTCATTTCAACCACGATAGCATCAAGACATTCTGTTTCTGAATGGATTTTGATATGTTCCTCCTGCACTTAAATTGCTATGGTGAATTAATCTGTCCCTCCAGAGGATCTACAAATTCACTCTCCGTAATGCAGCGCATCAAATAAAGCCATAACAATAATGAGACGGTTCTTTAGAAACGATGCTCTGCAACTCCAAATTGAGCATCCATTCAATGTACAAGGGAACAATACGTCGAATATTATAGTTTCCTTTTATTTATATTGTGATTTTCGTTTGAATTGCTCTCCCGTCCTTGCCCTTGATGTAAATATACTGAAATACGTCTTGAGTAATTGTCGTCCTGTTGATGGACAATGAATTGCTGGAAGCATGAAAGGAAAATAGCAGATTACTGATTAGCGATATCCTGGTGATCCTTAGTGCCGTAGGCCTTCTCAGTTTTGTTGAAAAGGAAATTACATCTGCCTCTATGAAGATCACGTACTGTGTAAATCAGGTCTGTCCAGGGAAAATGCCACGGTGGCAGGCGTCCGCCACGCTAGTGCCACGGCCTTCCCTTAGTGAATCGGGGGTTGTTTGGGGGAAGGTGGGGTCAAGGCATGCCTGCTAGGGAGGAAACTCTTGCGGTCGCGATCTGGCGGAAGGACGGGCAACATTGTGCTTGGTATTGAATGGGACATTAGTAACCAATGGTCCTTTGAATCATACTGCCTGCTGGCGCTGGCGCTGGGGTGGGTACTAAGTTACTAAATAATTAAATTCCCCGGAAGGGTTGCTTTCCGCCACCCAACTCTGATGTTGAACGTCTTTTTGCCATTCACAACTTTTCTACATTGATGTACCGTTCTATTTAAGAAGAGGAAATCAGAATTGCCTTCTTGCCTTGCTTGACACTTGGCTTATGACCCATTGCACTACAGCGCAGCATGTTTAGGACAAGAATGTGGACGTGGAGGGAGGGGTGGGGAGGCAAGTCCGTATTCTCCTCTCTAGCAAGAGAAGGTAGTGAGAGGAGAAGCTGGTGGGAGTGGCGGTGGAGCGGGGAAGAGCGGGTCTAAGTCTGCCACGAAGCGAGTCTCGTGGCAAGCCGTGGTGCCACAGCCACCAGTGGCATGGCTGGACAGGCCTGACTTATATGCTTTTTAGTGGAGGAGGTAAGAGAAGCGTCCTTGTACGAAGACTACAACTGCTTAGGAGGAGAAACTACCACAACCCGTGTCACTGTTGGGTACATTAACACGTAAGTTAATTTCTGGCAACAGTTCATTGAACACAGAAGATATGAGATGGGAGGAGAAACTATTCCAATCCTGTTGCCTACATAACTTGTAAGTGGGAGAAATAGGAGAATGATATACCCGTTCCCAACAACTGTTATTTTGCAATGAGGGTGCAAGTATCCAGATTAAACTATTGCTACATCTTCAGTATTATTAAAACGACTTTGATGCATGTGGCGCAAATGTAACTAAAAATGATAATTACCTTAGTTCTAGAGAGTGAGGGAAGCGGTGAGGCGGAGACAGTGGTTGGACTATGGAATTAATGATCTTAAGTTTCTACGATAACTGCTGAAGATCGTCTCACCGAGGAGGTCATCGTAAGAATTAATGCTGCGTGGATGAAGTGGCGAACAACAACAGGTGTCATGTGCGATCGCCAGATAAAAAACCACCTAAAATCGAAGATTTACCGCACTGTCATTCGTCCCGTGGCATAGTACCGAATGTTGGCCGACCACGAAGGAAGCAGAACGTCGGCTAAGTGTCATGGAGACCAAGATGCTTATATGGACAGCTGGCATTACTAGGTTTGATCACATCTCCAGTGAAAGAATAAGGGAATGATTTGGTATCGCGGCAATCAACAATAAAATGCGTGAGGGTCGTCTGCGATGGTTTGGGCATGTGCTACGGTCAAGAGTGGACACCATTGCAAAACAGGGCTACACACTAGAGGTCGCCGGGAAAAGACGAAAGGGGCGACCGAGACAACGCACAGTGTGTCGAATCCCATATCTAGGTGGAAAAAATTCACTGTCGCAAATGAAAGCGAAAACTGGCTCATTCGATAGTGAACAAATCAGATGGTGACCTTCGGTCTTCCTTTCCGCTCTCTGGTGCGTAGGAGGGAGGTTATAGGTGCTGAAACGTCTTCCTGGCAGTTATCAGGTCATTAGATAGGAGGTGTCGGAGTGAACCGAACGTTGTGATTCTAGTGAGTTCAACGAGGTGTTGTCTTCTGCGGCTCATGGAATAGTGAAAATAGGTAGGCCCTATGTTTTCGCACTTTAATGCGTAATACAAGCTTTCTGCACTAAATAAATTATTTACTTTATGAGTGCCTCATAGTGCCACTATACTTTAAACGTCATTCGATAGGAAATTTAATGTAGATTCAGGATCTGTAGTGGTTTGGTTGCGCACGAATGTGCATGATGGATTATTTTCTTATTTTCAGTGACTATGTGGGCATTACCGTGAGAATAATTTTTCAACGCGTGGCGGTCGTATCGCAAATGGGGGCGTACAGACGTCATATTTCAATATGTTATGAATAAATTTGATCCTACAACTCTTACTGACACTCAGGTGCAGGAGCTAAGAAACAAAATTTAGTTGATATCTCATAATATTAACAAAAATGGGAGAGTGCAGGAAGAACAATGCCACGTACATAGGTAATCAACCTATGGAAGCTATTGAGTTACTTAATGACCCCCAAGGAACTTTGACATCAAATGATGAAGACCAGTATAGGAATGACTACGATGCTCTGGACTCTACAGAAGAATCAGGTGACGAATGAACATTAGACATTTTGTTATTATTAAGGGGAGTGAGATTAATGAGAACATTACATGACGAATGGACGTTTTCTTTTTATTTGCAATAGGAGAAATAGGCCTAATATTCAATATATGTTGTCTTTATTTCCATGCTTTTCTAGAGAAAAAATATGTTTTCGTGTGTGAAGTATGCTTACTAAAACTACGTCATTATCAGGACTGTAAAATGATATTTTATTATAAAGAAATTGTTTGTATGATTTTGACTAATATTTTTAGCCTATTTTCAATTTTGAAAAAATAGGCTTATGAGATCACCTTTTGTCCGTGTGTGTGTGCGTGTGTGTGTGTGTGTGTGTGTGTGTCCTAATAAAATCTAAACGGCAGGAGCGATTTCAATGAAACTCGGAAAGTTCATAGCACTATTCCCGGTGACCTCGACCGTCCCCTTCAAATTTTGTTACGACTCACCAATCCAACATGGCGGCTGTGCGAAATATTTCACCAGCATTCAATATCTCCGAAACTATTACCGATATTACCCTGACATTTTCTAATGTGATAGAGGGAACTACTATAAGTTCACTTATGTGACTTTTGAAAACCTGGTAACTACAAAACCAACATGGAGGCCAAGCGAATTTGCGACTTTTAAATAGACGTTTCTCGCGATTTGACCAACCAAACGCAATGAAACTTGGTACACTATATGTTTATATACATTGTAATTCACCGACATCTAACTTCGTTCAATTGTTCACATAATCACAAGATGGCGGATATGCGAAATATTTCACCGGCATTCTATATCTCTGAAACTATTAGCGGTATCTCCCTAAAATTTTGTACGGAGATAAAGGGTACTACTGGAAGTCCATCTATAAGACTTTCAAAAACAGGTTAACTACAAAACGAACATGGCGGCCAAGCGAATTTGAAAATTTTAAATTGACCTTTCCCGCGATTATTGTTCCAAGCGCACTGAAACCTGGTACAGGAACTATTTATACACATTGTAATCCACTGGTATCTAATTTAGTTCAATTGTTTACATAACCTCAAGATGGCGGCAGTGCGAATTTTAAAATTGAGTTTTTATTTCTTGTGATGTTGTCATGCGATCGAAGTGAAAGTTTGAATAATGAACCTACGCAATAATTTTCCTTTAATGGTACATGACTCTATGGCCTATACATTTAACAATCCAACATGGCGACCATCCGAAATATTTAGAGGATAATGAATATCTACGAATCAATTTTAGCAATCAAACTGCATTTTTAAATGTTCATAGGGGCTATGAACTTAAGTTCACCTATAGGACTTTAAATAACCTGGTGATCACAAATCCAACATGGCGGTGACGCGAATTATAAATATTCACATGGACATTTCTCGCAATTTAACCATCCGCGTGCAGTGAAACTTGGTACAGTAAATCCTTATACGAATGTTAATCCACTGGCATCTAATTTATTTCAATTGTTTCCATAACCTCAAGATGGCAGCTGTGCAAAATTTTAAAATCTCCTTGTTTTTTCTTGTGTCCTAAATATGCGATTGAAGTTTGAATACTACACGTTCACAATAATCTGCATGTAACAGTACATAACTCTAGGACCTACATATATAAAAACCAACATGGCGACCATCCGAAATATTAAGTCGGTTCTCAATATCTACGAATCTATTACAGCAATCAAACAGAAATTTGGTATGTTGATAGTGGCAATTAACATAAGTAGGATATATGAAAATAGGCTGTATAGTTCTTCACAGAACTACTTGTTTTATTTTTAGAAAATAAAGGTTGTTTTTGTGCATATTTCGTTGTTCTATGTTTAATAACAATTTAATATACTTTTTTAAATCTGGATGATTGCCAACTGGATCCAGTGACTTCGTCTATTCCCTCAAATAAGGTGTAACAATAATACTTGACTGAAAGTCTCATTGTTATTCATATTTTATCCAGTTTTAAATAGTATGCTTACCACTGTCATAAACTACCATATACACATCCGAATCGTGATTTTTACTACCAAAAATGGATGATTCTTGTGTTGCATTCGGTCATTTTTAGCCTATTTTCAATTTTGAAAAAATAGGCTTATGAGATCACCTTTTGTCCGTGTGTGTGTGCGTGTGTGTGTGTGTGATTCGTGTGTGTGTCCCCCCCTAATAAAATCTAAACGGCAGTAGCGATTTCAATGAAACTCGGAAAGTTCATAGCACTATTCCCGGTGACCTTGACCGTGCCCTTCAAATTTTGTTACGACTCACCAATCCAACATGGCGGCTGTGCGAAATATTTCACCAGCATTCAATATCTCCGAAACTATTACCGATATTACCCTGAGATTTTCTATGGTGATAGAGGGAACTACTATAAGTTCACTTATGTGACTTTTGAAAACCTGGTAACTACAAAACCAACATGGAGGCCAAGCGAATTTGCGACTTTTAAATAGTTGTTTCTCGTGATTTGACCAACCAAACGCAATGAAACTTGGTACAGTGTATGTTTATATACATTGTAATGCACCGACATCTAACTTCGTTCAATTGTTTACATAATCACAAGATGGCGGATGTGCGAAATATTTCACCGGCATTCTATATCTCTGAAACTATTAGCGGTATCTCCCTAAAAGTTTGTACGGAGATAAAGGGCACTACTGGAAGTCCATCTATAAGACTTTCAAAACCCGGTTAACTACAAAACGAACATGGCGGCCAAGCGAATTTGAAAATTTTAAATAGACCTTTCTCGCGATTTAATGTTCCAAGCGCACTGAAACCTGGTACAGGAAATATTTATACACATTGTAATCCACTGGTATCTAATTTAGTTCAATTGTTTACATAACCTCAAGATGGCGGCAGTGCGAATTTTAAAATTAAGTTTTTATTTCTTGTGATGTAGTAGTCATGCGATCGAAGTGAAAGTTTGAATAATGAACATACGCAATAATTCTCCTTTAATGGTACATGAATCTATGGCCTATACATTTAACAATCCAACATGGCGACCATCCGAAATATTTAAACGATACTGAATATCTACGAATCTATTTTAGCAATCAAACTGCATTTTTTAATGTTCATGGGGGCTATGAACTTAAGTTCACCTATAAGACTTTAAATAACCTGGTGATCACAAATCCAACATGGCGGTGACGCGAATTATAAATATTCACATGGACATTTCTCGCAATTTAACCATCCGAGTGCAGTGAAACTTGGTACAGTAAATCCTTATACGAATGTTAATCCACTGGCATCTAATTTATTTCAATTGTTTCCATAACCTCAAGATGGCAGCTGTGAAAATTTTTTAAATCTCCTTGTTTTTTCTTGTGTCCTAATTATGCGATTGAAGTTTGAATACTACACGTTCACAATAATCTGCATGTAACAGTACATAACGCTAGGACCTACATATATAAAATCCAACATGGCGACCATCCGAAATATTTAGTCGGTTCTTAATATCTACGAATCTATTACAGCAATCAAACAGAAATTGTGTATGTTGATAGTGGCAATTAACATAAGTAGGATATATGAAAATAGGCTGTATAGTTCTTGACGGAACTACTTGTTACACCTCACATTACCCCTCACCCCTATATATTTACCCCCGAAGATCGTACACTTTAGACGATGCCAGAAATTAATTCAGCGACCTCGAAAACGTTATATTGCCAACTTTTAATAGAATCGCACCACTATTAACGAAGTTATTAATTTTTTCCACTTAGAATTGGGATTCGACACACTGTGCAACGTTGGGCCGATACACTGCACATGGATCTGAAAAGCGTCAACCTTCATCCGGACATGCCCCATGACCGAGTAAAGTGGAGACAGCGGATTCAAATAGCGGACCCTGCTACGAGGTGGGACAAACTCTAAAGCAAAAGAAGAAGAAGTTGAGAGGTCTAAATGAAGATTTCGTACTATGCATATGATTTCTTCGTGGAAGAGGCGGGAGGAGAAGATTTCCTGTACAAAGACTACAACTGTATAATATAGAGATGGGAGGAGGAACTAGTACAACCTTGTTGCCAACATTAACATATCTAAGAGCAAATTACAAAATCACTCCAGTACAATGACTAAACAAAATATTAATAGGTTTAGCACGAGTCGTCAAAATTTCAACTGTTTTACTCTAAAACCGTTGCTGAAAAGCAAACAAATTCAATATGTCTACTTTGTGCCTTACTCACCCTTCTAAATAACCCATCCTTGTATTAAGGCAATACTACTTTATCAGCAGAGCAATTCGTCATTGAAAACAACTGTCAGTGTGATTCCAAAATTAATATTCTGCTCTCTCCGACACACATTATTCTGCTCACTGAAATTCAATAGCACTATTCAAATTGAAACACGTGAAATAGTAAAACGAATTAATTAACTTTTTAATATATTATCCCAATTTATGCGTTAACGAACCAGTAAATAGCATAAATATAATATCCCTGTTGTGCTGAAAATACGATACCTGACGTACATTAATGAGCTGTTTATATTGTCTAATTGTTAGTATTCATATATTGGGAGGATGAGGTTAAAGAAGCTCTTTTAATGCAATATTCAATTAATTAATTCCCGACAGCCTATGCGTTTTACATGCAAACATGATGAACATTCTCATTGAGGCGTGACTGAAATTCGTGAACGCCATCGCGTGCCACGTGCCACAGCTCGCTTATTTCCGGGGTTCACCCTGCTCTTACCTTCACTTATTGCAGGAAAATGGAATCCACAGGCACTTGAGGTGACTTGAAGAGGTGTGACGTAGCAAGGAGCATCGACATTATCGCTTTCATTCATTCATTCATTCATTCATTCATTCATTTGCAATTGGGAGGTGTGTCCCTAGGTGTCAAATTGGGTATACACAACAAGTAAACGATTATGCATTACAATTCAATAAAAAATAAACTTGAGTATTTACATAAATCGTCAGACTTTTCTTAAAAACACGGATATGTTTGGGGAAAGACTCTAAGACTGCGGCAGGTAGAGAATTTCAGTTATCAATGACACGGTTTACAAAAGAATATTTGACATAATTTGTACGCTGTGGTCGGCCCTTAACTTTGAAAGAATGATCACTCTTGATCATATAAGTGGGCTTTCCCATACGTTTATTGAGCTCACCCCAAGATCGTTGATTTGTATACGTGTTGTAGCCTATATAGCGCAGTCTAGATTTCATCCTCCTACTTGAGAGGGATTTAAACAGATCTGACTATTTGATTGAAAATAACTAAATTGAAAACTTTCAATCCGTAGTAGTAGTAGTAGTAGTAGTAGTTAATGCTGTTGTTTGAGTCTTCAGTCTTTTGACTAGCTTGATACAGCACTCCATGCCTCCCTGTCCTGAGCTAATCGTTTCATCTCTACGTAGCTTTCACACCTTACATTCAAGACAATATGTTAAACATATTCTAACCTTGGTCTACCGCTATAGTTTTACACCTCGATTCTTCCTTCCAGAACTAAGTTTGCTATTCCTGGGTGTCTTTGTGTGTGTCCTGCCAACATATCTTCTCTGTTCTTCATCTTCGTCTTCATACCTCTTCATTTTTTACTCTTTCTACCCATGTGGTCTTCATCATTGTCCTGTAACACCACATTCAAAATGCTTCTCTTCTTCTCTTTTTTTGCTGCGCCAAAAGTCCATGTTTCACTTCCATAGGGTGCCACGATCCAGACCAAGGCTTTCAGAAATGACTTTCTAATACCTACATTTAAAACAGATGTCAACAGATTTCATTGCTGTAGAAATGCTTTCCTTGCATGAGCCAACCTACTTGTTTTATCCTCTTTGCTTCGTGGTTATTTTGCTTCCTAAGTAGCAGAAGTCTTCTGCATCCTTTAGTTCTCATTACTATTGTTTTATATTTATTGATTTTCATCATGAATTCTTTACTCAAGACAAAGCCAATACCATTTATCAACTTATTATAATCCACTGGTGGATTGACTAGGATGACAATATCATTAGTGAATCTCGGAGTAGAAATTATTTCTCCTTGAATTTTTTCTATCAATCAATCAATCAATCAATCAACCAATCAATCAATCAATCAATCAATCAATGTCTAAAGGCAATGCCTTGTCGATTCAACCATTGTCTTTTGTCTTCAGCTTGTCTTCTCATCTCACAGTAGGAACCACATCCTACGTTTTGCATCAATACTTGAAGGAATTGTTTCCTAGGTCGACCTCGTCCCTTCTATCCTATGGCCTTTCCTTCTAGTAGATTGGTTAGAAAAGTATTATGACGCACGGTGTGTCCAATAAATTTAGCTGTTCTTCTATGTACTGTTACCGTCAGCTGTTTCTTCCCCTGGATTTCTCGCAGTATACTTTCTGTCTGTTTGCCATCTCTTGATGAATACAGTACATTTGCATTTGTCAGTTGGCACAGGCTAGAGTAAAAGGTGGCTTTTCACCAATGTCTCAGTCTCACTCATGGCTGTGATTATATGGAAGCTACTGAGGTATGGGTGGTGCTTAGTAATGGCATTCGGGGCACAGTCAGTGCCTGTGAATGCTGTGAAAGGTTCAACTCATAGGGTTAGGACTACTGTTCTGACTCAGTGAGGAAAGCAATGGCAAACTACCTCACTCCTCTGCTTGCCTTGAACGCCTCAATATAGTGCTGCCTTGGGTTTTTGTGGGTATCTACTCACATAACTTTAACGGCGGTGCTTTTGAGGATCCAACCAGCCTTCGGGCTGACTACCTAACAGAACACACTTTCGATTGTTCTTTTTTCAGTCCAACTGACCTTTAGCATTCGCCTCCAGACCCACATCTCAAACGCTTCAAGCCATTTCCTATCCTGTTCTCGAATTGTCCAAGATTCACATCCATATAAGAGTACGCTGCACACAAATTACATCTTTATTCCTACTTTAATTTGTTCTCTGATTTGCTTCATTACTTGTTTATTGTATAGATTGAACGGTATGGGTGATTAGTTGCAGCATAGCCTTTCACCTTTCTGAATACCAGCTTCTCTGCCATCTAGTTTCTGTATAATATTGTAGATCACTCTCCTATTCCTGTACATCAGTAGATCAACACGTAAATATGCCCAATTACTGTATGTTAGGCAGGAAATATATCAGATAGGCTAAAAATAAATACATGTGACTAATTATCATTTGCATAGATTACAAGGATGTGTTTCGTTCGTCAAGCGAACATCATCAGATCCGGGTTAATTAGATATAACAATTAGATAAGACAACAAATCTACTTTACGAATTACTATTAAAACCCACAATGGTAACCACAAATAGACGCAGACCACCAAAATAATCCGTGACGGTGCGGTGACATCTTAACAGTACTGCTGTGCTATACTTTAGTGATAAGTCCCCAAAACTAGAACTATCAACACAAATAAGCAGCATTTACCCTTTATAGGAAAGAGGTCTGCATACCTATACCTACCACCTCGGACAATACATAGTATTTATTTATTATTTTAATTTACTTTACATTTTGTTACTTTTTTATATTTTATTTTATTTTATTATATTTCAATTCAATTTAATTTCTTTTTTATTTAATTTAATTTAAATTTTATATGCTTCTTCGTCTTGCAAGGTTGCTTATAGACAAAGCTTAACAAACATCACAAAAAAATTAAAGAAGAAAAATTACAAAGTCAACAAAATAAAAAACTATGAAATACACGCATATCACATAAATGTAAACAAGTAGTTCCATGAAGAACTAAATAGCCTATTTTCATATATCCGACTGGTCTCACTACTTAGGACACGAGAAATGAAAAAGAGATTCAAAATAATTTGCACAACCATCATTTTTAAGTTATCTTAAAGTTCCATTAAATTAAACGTCAGTATATTAAGGCTTGTATGACGATATATCGTGCCATGTTTCACAGTACTCGGTTGAAAGTCACAAAAATTTCGCGTCGCTGCCATGTTAGTTTTTTGCCCACCAAGTTATTGAATGTTCCATAGATGAACTTATGTTAATTGCCTCTATCAACATACAAAATTACAGTTTGATTCCTGTGATAGATTTGTAGATATTGCGAACCATCTAATTATTTCGGATGGTCGCCATGATGGATTGTTATATGTGTAGGCCATAGAGTTATGTAGCATTGGATGAAGATTATTGCGTAGGTTCATTATTCAAACGAACACTTCGATTGCAAGATTAGGACACAAGAAATAACAACTTATTTTTAAAATTTCGCACAGCCGCCAGCTTGGGGTTATCAAAACAATTGAGTTTAATTGGATGCCAGTTGATTACATTCTACATGAATATTTATCGTACACATTTTCACTGCGCTCGGATGATTAAATCGCGAGTAAATTCCATTTAAATGTTCGAATTTCGCTTGGCCGCCAGACTGGTTTTGTGATCACCAGGTTATTAAAAGTCCCATAGCTGTACTTATGTTAATAGCCTCTATCATCATACATACAACATTTCAATTTGGTTGCTGTAATAGATTCGTAGATGTTGAGAGCCATCTAAATATTTTGGATAGTCGCCATGTTCGATTTTTAGCCTATTTTCATTTTATGAAAAAAAAAAAAAAATAGGCTTATGAGATCACCTTTTGTCCGTGTGTCTGTGTGTGCGTGTGTGTGATTCGTGTGTGCGTGTGTGTGTCCCCTATAACTTTTGAACGGCTGGAGCGATTTCAATGAAACTCGGTAAGATCATAGCACCATTTTGGCCGACCCCGACCGTTCCCTTCAAATTTTATTGTGTCTCACCAATCCAACATGGCGGCCGTGTGAAATATTTCACTAGTATTCAGTATCTCCGAAACTATTACCGATATCACCCTGAAATTTTGTACGGTGATAAAGAGCACTACTAGAAGTTCATTTAAGAGACTTTCAAAAACCTGGTAACTACAAAACCAACATGGCGGCCAAGCCAAGTTGAGACTTTTAAATAGACCTTTCTAGCGATTTAACCATCCAAACGTAATGAAACTTGGTACAGCAAATGTTTATACACATTGTAATGCACTGGCGTCTAATTTAGTTCAATTGTTTACATAACCTCAAAATGGCGGCTGTGCGAAATATTTCATAAATATATCTCCGAAACTATTACAGATATCACCCTGAAATTTTGTACGTTGATAAAGGGCTCTGCTACAAGTTTATCTATGTAACCTTCAAAAACCTGTAAAGTACAAAACGATCATGGCGGCCAAGATAATTGGAAAAATTGTAATAGACTTTTCTCGTGATTTAACCATCTGAGCGCAGTAAAATGTGGTACAGTAAATGATTATACATATTGCAATGCACTGCCATCAAATTTGGTTCAATTTTTTACATAACCTCAAGATGGCGGCTGTGCGAAATTTTAAAATTAAGTTATTATATCTTGTGTCGTAATCATGCGATCGAAGCGAAAGTTTGAATAATGAAGCTAAGCAATAATTTTCTTTTAATGGTACATAACTCAATGGCCTATACATATAACAACCCAAAATGGCGAGCATCCGAAATATGTTGACGGTTCTCAATATCTACGAATCTTTTACAGCAATCAAACTTATATTTTTTATGTTCATAGAGGCTATGAACATAAGTTCACCTATAGGACTTTCAGTAGGTCTAACCTGGTGAGCACAAATCCAACATGGCGGCGACGTGATGCATAAATATTTAAATGGACATTTCCCGCGATTTAACCATCCGAGTACAGTGACACTTTCCACGTTAAATGCTTAATGTTAATCCACTAGCATCTAATTTATTTCAATTGTTTTCATAACCACAATATGGCAGCTGGGTGAAATTTTAAAATCTCGTTTTTACTTCTTGTGTTCTAATCATGCGATTGAAGTTTGAATACCACACGTACACAATAATCTTCATTTAATAGTCCATAAATAAAAATCTAACCTGGTGACCATCTAAAATATTTAGACGGTTCTCAATATATACGAATCTATCACAACAATCAAACTGATTTCTTATGTTGATAAAGGCAATTAACATGAGTAAGATATATGAAAATAGGCTGTATAGTTCTTCACGGAACTACTTTTTATATATGTAGGCCATAGAGTTATATACTATTCGATGAAGATAATTGCATAAGTTCATTAAACAAACTTTCACTTCGATCGTTTGATTAGGACACAAGAAATAAACATATAATTTTGAACTTTTGCACAGCCGTCATCTTGAGGTTATACAAACAATAGAACTATAATTTGATGTCAGTGCGAGGAAAGTCGATTTAAATGTTTCAGCGTCGCTTGGCCGCCATGTTCGTTTTGTACTTAACAGGTTTATGAAAATTACATGGATGAACTTTAATAGTAGTACCCTTTATCACCGTACACAATTTCATGGTGATCTCTCTTACAGTTGCGGAGATCGAGAATGCCAGTGAAATATTTCGCACGACCGCCATGTTAGATTGGTGAAACATATTAAAATTTGAAAGGCACTGCCGAGGTCGGACAAGGTATTAGTATGAACTTATCGAGTTTCATTGAACTCGCTTATGCAGTTTAGATTTTATTTAGGGGACACACACGGACAAAATGTGATCTCATAAATGAAACTAGGCTAATAAGTAATAAAATGAAGAGTGGGCCTAATATATTGGTAAGCACAGTAATAAATACCACCATAACTAAAATAAATATTAAACAAGTAGTTCCGTGAAGAACTATACAGCCTATTTTCATATAACCTACTTATGTTAATTGTCTCTATCTACATACAAAATTTCAGTTTGATTGCTGTAATAGATTCGTAGATATTGAGAACCGACTAAATATTTCGGATGGTCGCCATGTTGGATTTTATATATGTAGGTCCTAGAGTAATGTATTGTTACATGAAGATTATTGTGTACGTGTAGCATTCAAACTTCAATCGCATGATTAGGACACGAGAAGTAACAAGGAGATTTGAAAATATCGCACAGCTGCCATCTTGTGGTTATGGAAACAATTGAAACAAATTATATGCCAGTGGATTAACATTTATATAAGGATTTACTGTACCAAGTTTCACTGCACTCGGATGGATAAATTGCGAGAAACGTCCATGTGAATATTTATACTTCGCGTCGCCGCCATGTTAGATTTGTGATCACCAGGTTATTTAAAGTCCTATAGGTGAACTTAAGTTCATAGCCTCTATGAACATGAAAAATTTCAGTTTGATTGCTATGATAGATTCGTAGATATTCAGAGCCGTCTAAATATTTCGGATGGTCACCATATAGGATTGTTAAATGTATAGGCCATCGAGTCATGTTCCATTAAAGGAAAATTATTTCGTAGGTTCATTATTTTAACTTTCACTTCGATCGCATGATTACGACACAAGAAATAAAAACTTAATTTTAAAATTCGCACAGCTGCCATCTTGAGGTTATGCAAACAATTGAAGTAAATTAGTTACCAGTGCATTACAATGTGTTTAAACATAGTCTGTACCAGATTTCATTCCGTTTGGAACATTAAATCGCGAGAAAGGTCTATTTAAAATTTTCAAATTCGCTTGGCCGCCATGTTCGTTTTGTAGCTAACCGGTTTTTGAATGTCATATGGATGAATATCTAGTAGTGCCCTTTATCTCCGTACATAATTTCAGGGTGATACAGCTAATAGTTTCAGAGATATAGAATGCCGTTGAAATATTTCGCACATCCGCCATCTTGTGGTTATGTAAACAATTGATCGAAGTTAGATGTCGGTGCATTACAATGTATATAAACATATACTGTATTGCGTTTGGTTGGTTAAATCGCGAGAAACGTCTATTTAAAAGTCGCCAATTCGCGTGGGCGCCATGTTGGTTTTGTAGTTACCAGTTTTTCAAAAGTCACATAGGTGAACTTCTAGTAGTTTCCTTTATCACCGTAAAAAATTCCAGGGAGATATCGCGAATAGTTTCTGAGATATTGAATGCTGGTGAAATATTTCGCACAGCCGCCATGTTGGATTGTTGATAGGTAACAAAATTTGAAGGGCACGGTCGGGGTCGCCCGGTATATTGCTATGAACTTACCGAGTTTCATTGAAATCGCTTCAGCCGTATAGATTTTATTAGGGGGACACACACACACACCTCACACACACACGCACACACACACGGACAAAAGGTGAACTCATAAGCCTATTTTTTCAAAATTGAAAATAGGCTAAAAATGGCTGTTTAAGTCCTAAAATGAACATAATTCACGAATATGTGTTGTCTCAAAATACTAATTGATCACTTTAGGGCTATTACTGTTATGGTGTTCGTAGTGGTATTGGAAATCCGATTTTTTTTTACATTTTGTAGCCAAAAGAGAAGGTATTGTAACCCAATGACTTCTGTATCTTGAAGGGGGGTGTAAAAAGGAACTGTAGACTTATAGATTTCCTAATTTTCATTGTTGACTTCATCAGGTTGCTCGCCACGCATTACAAATCGCACGGTTGGATCGAATATACTCTATGTCCTTTCTTTCAATCTTCCTTGTAGGCTATATGATGTGATTGTGCCCGGGAAACTTCTGATGATTGTATCCTTCTGCGTTGTTTGAACGAATTCTTGTAGTAGTGTTAATATTATTTCTTGAAATCAAATTCGTACGGCAAGGGATGAAATTCAAGAAAATTGAAAATAAAATATAAAAAGTAAAAATAAAAATCAAATATAAATACACTTTGAGTATAAGATTAAAATTTAAAAGAAAATTATCAAAATATCGAAAATAAAAATTGTAGAATGGATATTATTAAATTAAAATTAAAACTATTTTTAAATGAATTTAAGAAATTAAAATTAATAGTAGTTTATTAAAATGTTTAAAATCAACGTTGAAATAATTAAAATCAGAACAAATATTGGAATAATTGAAATAAAAAAATACAAATAAAGTTAAATGTAATAGACTATACTTCTTTAGTACAAATGGTTAATCATATGTATAATATCATATTTTCTCTCGAATATTATAGGGTCTAAAATCGTGTTAACCTACTGAAAGTCATCAAGACAGCATTGCAAAATGCCTTCTATATTTGGTCGGTCTGAAGTCATGGACAAGGAACAGAGGCGATACTACGAGGCCACGATCCTGTACTATCGAGACAAGTATCATCTCGGAACTAGCAACATGATTGGACTTCAGATTGGAGCAAGGCAAATGATCCCACGTCCTGTGCAGTTGTATTAGATCTTTGGGATGAGAAACGACGTCATCTGCCAATCACCCCAATGCAACAGTTCATACATTATTGAGCTGCGTGTGCTTATTGTACAATGAGAACTATTCTACCAGTACATTTACTTTCCTTTTAATTATGCAGGATACTCATTGTCCCCACGGGATCTTGCTTCATGTGTACAGAGAGAGAATCATACTAAATGGATGTGTATAATTTAAAGGATGCAAATTAATTTTCTAGATGCAAAATACACCACGTTCATTAAGGATGAAGTAGGTCAAATGTACAAAAGAGACAGAAAAAATATTTATTTCTTTGTTTATTTATTTATTTATTTATTTATTTATTTATTTATTTATTTACTAGCAGAAGTACCCGTTCTTCGAACGGTGTTCGTTGTTGACACCAGACATTATCAATTGAGCTACTGTTGCAATGGTTAACGGTTTGTCATTCCTTCAAATTTATCAGAACGAAGTTAGTTTTCTGGGAATATCGCACACACGGTTAATTTAAGGCCCTTAAAATGTAGTTTTCGGAGACCCTTCATATATTCCAGAATTTTGTGTCTCACATTGAGAAGCGCAACCAACATATGCTTCAATCTTCCTTCTAGGATAATTTTTATATTTCGCCTATTTTAGCATATATTGAGAAGTTTTTCTCTATATCCACCCTTCTACTGTATGAAAAGTACGGTGAAGAGTTTTATAAATGATTGGTGTATTGACTCTCATGGTTACCATACCTAATTTTACGATGCACCAAGCATCCGAACACGAGTTATAGGCGTAGGCTACATAAAGATACAAAGAAAGACAGACAGACAATTCTATTGTCAACAACATACTACCCAGATATCGAAATATGGGTATATCTACCACACAGTATCAAACAAAATCATCCTTACGATGAACCCGTTTGTCGAAAAAAAAAAAAAAAAAAATTAAATGTGCTCTCAGACTAAATTCACCTAACCTGTACTTCCTGACGTGAAATAGAATTGAAAGCCTTGTAGACGAAACGCAATACACGTCACATAAAAAATGACCCTCTACGTTGTGCTAGGTGCCCATACACAGGAAGACCCCTTTCATAAATTATAAAGGCTTGTGGTGCATGAAACTTCAGGTTCTTTAGCCTCAAATTGCCCAAATTCCGAAAAGCCGCAAAAAAAAAAAAAAAAAAAAAATGCTGGTTCAATTCAAGAATTTTTGAAAATAATGTTGCTGTTTGGAGATATAATAGACCTTGTGTACTATATGTCGAACGTAAAAATTGCATGAAAAAATTCTAGGTTACCCCTTGACCCCCTTAATTGCATTGATGAATTTTACAGTCTACGTTAGTTCCGTGATAACCTTATAGCCATTTGCAAACTTTCACAGAAATGTAATAAATGGAGTGACATTGCTTCTTACAGAAATAGAAGGAAAGTTGTAAGCCGCCCCTTGATATAATGTACTCGTGGTTACCGATTTGCATTCCTTCATTAGTTTGTTAAATTAAATTAAATTTGTGTTCTGGGAATATTTCAGAAACTGTTGGATTTAGAGCCTTATAATGTAGTTTTCGAGGACCCTTTAGGGCCCCCAAGTTTTGTTTCTGGCACCAAGGGGATTTGTCTCGTCGTTGTACGCCGTAATATAATACTAATAATAATATAATATAGGGAGAAATTATAACACCTATTTTCTTAAATTATTAATGCAGCCAATGGCCATGTACTTTTCTTTTCAGGACGGGTCAGGGAAGGGATATTATCAGAGAAAGAAGCATTCAATCACGCATGAGCAAAATGGAAATGGCCTACCATTTAACTAAGGCCATCTATAAGAAAAGGTCAATATCCTTCAACGCAAAACTAATACATTACTGCAGTGTCATCCGTCCGGAGGACTTGCATGCTTCTGAATGCCTCACGATGAACAAAAAAGGCTTGGTCGAGAAACTGGAGGCCAAAGAAAGGAAAATTTTGAGAAAGATATTGGGTTCCATCAAAGACAATGGGGAATACAGAAGACGGCATAACCATGACCTATATACTCATGTGGAGAAGATAAGTAACGTCATCCTGAAGAGAAGGATACCGTTTTTTGGGCATGTGAAACGAATGAGCCCAGCGAGACTGACCAACCGCAACATAACTTACTTTCAGGAGAGGAAAACAAAATGGGCCTGGTTCATAGAACTGGATAAAGACCTGAATGAAGTGGGGATTACACCAATAGACATTCAGGAGCGCGCCCCACTTTAAAGAAAACTTCAAGCTTGCAAAGGTTTCCAAGAAAAATCGAAGCTGAAAACGGGAAAAATTTGGACCTAGGAACGGAAGGAAGTCCACCGAGAACGAATGCGGGCGTACTGGGCAAACATCAAAGCCAGTAGGAGACAGTTGAAATGACGCGGTCCATAGATGGCCTATAGGAAATGAATGAATGAATAATATGGGGATAGGAATATAATAGACCTGCCGTACCACACCCGCAGGTGTAAATCGCGTGAAAAAATTCTAGAGTACCCCTTGTTCCCCTTAAGCACGTTATATGTATTGATGAATTTTACGGCTTAATTTGGTTCCGTGATAACCTTCTAGCCGTTTGCAAACTTTCACACTAATGTAATTAATGGAATTGCATTGCGTCTTACAGCAATAGATGACCTCTGAGAATCTGTTGCCATGGTTACTGGCTTGCATTCGTTCATTAGTTTATTAAATTAAATAAGTTTTCTGGGAATATCTCAAAAACGGTTGGTCTTAGGGCCTTAAAATGTGGTTTTTCTGGTACCCGAGTTTTGTATCTCACATTGAGGGGCTGAAAATGAGCTTTGTCTCGTTCTTCTACGCCTATTTCAGCATGTATTTTAAGGGGGTAGGCCCCCTTTTATGAGGGGTACGGAGAAGAGTTATATAAATGATAAGTATCGTGCCTCTGATTGAATCTGTACCAAATTTTACGTTGATACACCCAGCCGTTCTCGAGTTATAAGGGAACAAATTTGTCCACAGACGAACAAACAAACAAACAGACAGACAAAAAAATATTTTCGCGCTCATCCATCAAAAACAGTCTGAAACGCGTAAACAACTCAATTTTCCGTAGAAGTTCAGAGAAAAACAGACAAACTTTCATTTTTATATATAGAGAGATATACTGCACCGCTCGGTGTTGACCGTGTTTTATTGCACATATTTAGGGTTCACTCGCTAACCGTTGGAGATATACGATAAGTGATAAGGACCTTTCGGATAGAAAATTAAATGTTAAAGCCCATGTATGCCATCAAAAGTTTGCTATTTCTTAGCGTTCTGTTTTTATTTGAAATGGAAATATGAAATTTTGAAACCAAAGGGTGTAGTGACGTCACAAATGTCGGTTTTACTCGCTAACCGTTGGAGATACACGAAAAGTGATAAGGACCTTTTGGTTAGGAAATTAAATTTCAAGGCTCATATGTGCCATCGAAAGTTTGCTATTTCCTACCGTTCTCTTTTTATTTGATATGGAAATATGAAATTTTCAAACCAAAGGGTGTAGTGACGTCACTAAAATGGTCGCCATTTTTTAATAGTGCAAAATTTCGAAATCAAAAGTATCCTATATGTAAACTTGGTAAATCAGCTACATCCATGCAAAATTTCATTTAAATCGGACCAATGGTTCTTGCGTTATTGAGTAACACACACACAGACAGACAGACAGAAAGACAGACACACACCATCTTTTTTTATATAGGCCTACAGTAGAACTTGGATATTCGAATTTCTATAATTCGAAATCGTCTTTAATTCGAATATTTTGCTTGGTCCCTAGCATTTTATATGTAAACAATGTTAAAAGAGCGTGGATAATTCGAATATGTTTTTGGTTAATTCGAACTCTTTACGTCAACGGTAGAGCGCAGTAGTGTATTGTATTTCATAACTTGTATATTTTCTAAACAATATTGTCCAGGCAGTGTTGGAATGCGGCCAAGTTCCCAGTTGACGGTAGGGAGGAAATTGTGACTGTTCCTATCTCGTATGAAGAATTTGTTAATGTTGGTGAGATGTTGCAGTGTGTGGCGAGGTTAGTGACGTGGACATAATTATCGAGGTAAACAGTAACGCCAACCAAGCTACAGATGACGCATCTGAAGATGAGGACGGTGATTCTTTGGAAGATCAGGAACGACCGAATCCGAGTGCGGCAGAAGCATCCAATTAAGTCCAACAACTCAGAACTTTTTTGAAAATCAACACAGCATAATAATGTGATTCTATTTTCCAGTTACTAAATGACGTAGATTCATATATTACTCGTGAAAAAATTAAATCAAGAGAGCAATCTACTACCTCGGACTTTTTTGACCAACAGTAAATGTTATTTACTGGGTCCAGTACTGTTGTATTTAGGCTACTAATAGGATCTAAAAATATCGTTTTTGTTAAATCTTAAAGTTTGAGTAATTTTTGAAATATTTTGTTTAATTCGAATTATTGTTTAATTCGATTTTTTTAATTGTCCCTTGAAGTTCGAATTATCCAAGCTTCACTGTATTAGTATGATTTACTTATTAATTTTTCCAATCCGCCTCCGTGGTGTAGTGGTCAGCGTGCTTAGCAGCCACCCCGGAGATCCAAGGTGCGATTCCTGGCTCTGCCACGAAATTTGAAAAGTGGTATGAGGACTGGACCGGGGTCTTCTCTGACTCGGGTGGTTCAAATGAGTAGAGAGGGTTCGATTCCAACCTCAGCTATCCTCGAAGTGGTTTTCCGTGGTTTCCCACTTCGTCTTCGGGCAAATGCCAGATGTTAACTACCGTCAGGCCACGGCCGCCTCCTTCCGTCTTCCTTGTCTATCCCTCCCATTCTTCCCATCCCGTCCCATCCCTCATGAGGCCCCCTGTTTGCTTTGCAGGCGAGGCCGTCTGGGCAAGGCGCTAGTCCCGCCTCCCCAATTGTATCCTCCGACCCGATGTCAAGCTCCAGGACACTGCCCGTAGAGGCGGTAAAGGTGGGATCCCTCGTTTAGTCCGGGGAAAGAGCCTACATGGAAGGTAAACTGACTACGAAAACTTAATTTTCCAAAAGTTGATATGGGAAGGGTAAGCCCCAAATATACAAAAGTAAAGGAAACAACTGGCACTGAATTTGGATTCATACTGTAGTGCAGCGCCATTAATAACTTGTCTTCATTTACTAGATGGTTCCATTACTTTGGTAACCCCCGCATAATAACGGTTCATGTGAGGTTGATCTGAAGCCTCGCTCTTTGTTCTGAGAGCTATATACACTGTCGCTGATTGCTCTAATGAAGAATCACGTATCGATGAGTGGCAATATTAAACGCAGGCTCTATGCTTACATTTAGTTAAGTAATTCGACCAGTTCACACAGACGAGAATTTAGAAACGAAACTAAAAAAAAAGGGTCCAATTACACAGCAGCTGAATTAATCCCGCATCTTTTTGTAGGTTCTGATATTAAATGTAACATCTGCTTTCCTCCAGAGAGACATAAAATGGATTGGACTCCTAGTTTTTAATTGGAATTGGAACTTGCTGGAGATTAAAGGTACACAGAGACAGCAGCAGAAGATACAATAAATCTGATACCCAACAGCACTGCGGTCGAGCCATATCACCACCTGATTAGCTTCAATGAACACTGTTGCTGTTGCTTCATATGAAAGCATAAATAAATCTGATTCCCGATAGCACTGTGGTCGAATAACACCACCGCCTGAGTAGCCTCAATTAACACTGTTGTTGTTGCTCCGTGTGAAAGTTTAAACCTAAATTTAATGTTTTTCAATCGGTTGTACCCAATTGTAATGTGTGGTTCACTAATCCTGATTTTTCACTTGAGATTATTCAATACATCAAGCCACAATCAACATAGTTGTTGTTGCATCAAGTGAAAGCTTAAATAAATATGGTACCCAACAGCACAGTGGTCGATTAGCACCACCACTTGAGACCGCGGGCCTTCATGAAATTTAAATCAAAATTAATGATTTTCAGTCAGTCAACACAATTGGGTACAAAAGCATTAAGTTTGATTACACTCAACACGTAGTTCCGTGAAGAACTAAGTAGCCTACTTTCATGTAACTTATCCTACTTATGGTAATTGCATCTCTCAACATACTAAATTTCTGTTTAATTGCTAAAATAAATTTTTGGATATTGAGAACAGTCTAAATATTTCGGTTGGACGCCATGTTGGATTCTTATATATGCAAGCCATAGAGTTATGCACTATTAGATGAAGGTTATTGCGTAGGTTTATTAATGAAACTTCAATCGCTTGATTAGGAAACAATAAATAAAAACGAGAATTTAAAATTTCGTACAGCCTCCATCTTGAAGTTATGAAAACAATTGAAAATAATTACATGTCAATAGTTAAAATTTTTATAGGCATTTACCTTACGAAGTTTCACTGCGCTCGGGTGGTTAAATCGCGAGAAACGTCCATTTAAATATTTACATTTCGCGCCGCCGCCATGATAGATTTGTTACTCAAATTCCCATAGGTGAACTTATGTTAATAACCTTTATCAACATACAGAATTTCAGTTTGATTTCTGACATAGATTTGTAGATATTGAGAACCATCTAAATATTTCGTAAGGTTGCCATGTTGGATTTTTTATATGTAAGCCATAGAGTTAAGTACTATTATATGACGATTATTACGTAGCTTAATTATTCAAACATTCACTTCGATCACATGATTAGAACACAAGAAATAAAAACTTAATTTAAATATTTGGCCCAGCCGCCATCTTGAGGTTTTGTAAACAATTGAACTAAATTGTATGTCAGTGCATTACAATACGTATAAACATTTGCTGTACAATGTTTCAATGCGCTCGGATCACGCGAAAAGTCTTTTTAAATGTTTCAACTTTTCCTTGGCCGCCATGTTCGTTGTGTACTTAACAGCTTTTTGATAGTCACTTAGGTGAACGTCTAGTAGTGCTCTGTATCACCGTACAAAATTTCAGGGTGATATCAGTAATAGTTTCGGTGATATGGAATGCCGGAGAAATATTTAATATAGCCGCCATGTTGGATTAGTGCGACGTAATAAAATTTGAAGGGTACGGCCGGGGTCGGACAAAACAGTACTATGTTCTTACCGTTTAGACAGCTTGCCACGGTGGGTGAGTGGATAGCGTGTCGGTCTACTAACCCCAAGATTGCAGGTTCGCTCCTGGCCGTGGTAAAATATTTTTGAAAGGCGGCAAAAATACGACACGCATGACATACGATGTTGGCATGTCAATGAACCCATTTGAATTCAGTAGGCCGTGTTCATAATGGCAAAAGTAATCTCGGGAGTTTCCGCCAACACTAAGTTCCTCATTTCTCTACTAGAAAGCGCTATATTGTTCAAGGAGCTTAGATATCTACCCTCCTTGACTTTCATAGTGATTCAAGGAACAACGAAATTCGACATGCAAGCTACCCTCTGGGTGTCAAATTACGAAGCTTGCACCCGGCATCCGAGGCCATACGATATTATTAATATTATTACCGTTTAGACTTTATTACGGACACACACACGGACAAGAGGTGATCTCATAAGACTGTTTTTTTCATAAATGAATATCGACTAAGGGTGGCTTCCAACACGTTAATGACATTTAAATGCTTTTCACTTGGTTAACGCGATTCTACCAAAATTGTGATGGGTGTTATTTTTTAAACCGGAAAAAAATGACATGATATTAATTAGTACACTTGAATGATACACTGGGAATAACATCCATCGAAATTTGGATACCATCGTTCTGACCGTCTGAATTACATTAAATTTCTATTTATTTATAGAGCACGCTCATGTGGTAATGCGGATCATGGGAGAGTGCTTGTGAACCTGCCATGTTCCGGTATGGGGAATAAACCTATAGGCTTTATTGAACGTGCGGTTAGAATACCCCACATTTACATAATAGACCCATGGTTTATGATAATAATCTGGCTTTATTATCATCCGGTCAATGTTGTCGTCATAATTAATTGCCAGACATGTTGCTCTCCACCTGAGTGCGTCATCAGGGACTTGGGGGTACGTAATACATAATTAAGTAGAGAGCGCTAGATGTACAGAGAGCAATACTAATAAGATTAAAAGTCACGCAAGGTAACAAACATGACTTGTTTATCCGGAAGAGATGGTTGCGTTCCGGGACCGGATTTAGAAGTAGGGCTGTCCCTAAGCCACGCCCCGACAAACACTTGCCTGCGCGAGGACAAGTCTATAGCACACAGCAAATGACGAACGGTACTGCAATTACGTCATCATTAGCAAGGCCAATGGGGCAGGCTTTCTGTTGACACGAGTTTGAAACCCACCGTCGGCCGTTCTTGAAATGGTTTTCTCGTTTTCAACTCCATCCTGCAGGTTATCGTAATTGACCATGACCAGTTCTACAGGGCGCCAGGAAATGTTATCCGCAGTGGCTACGTGCAGCTGCGAGAGGTCGCGTCATCAGTTTAGTTGGCAGCACGGTGTCCTTGATAGGGTAAAGGCCACGTGTGGGCTGTGGGCTGTCGAAGTCGTCAGTGCGTATAGTTAGATTATTGGAAGAGTGCAACAGTATGTTATGAATGGCTGTGGTGAGTATAAAGTTATGATACAAGCGACACCCGTGCTGCCAACGTAACTGGTGACGAAATCTCTCGCAGCAGATTTTAGGCACTGCGGAGAACATTTCCTGGCACCCTGTATTATAATGCTTGTCTGTTGGTCAACAAGATTGTGCCCAATTCTATTAGGCGGAGAGTACAAATATTTAAACATCCTTACCCGAAATAAATATTACATGAATTATGTATCAGAAAATTAACATACAAACATGAGAAGGGGGAAGAATTGTTAATTGGATGACATTTTTCGATCGTCACGCGATCATCATCTGATCCTGTTCACCTAAGCATAAATAAGGTGAAACGTCGGGAGATATCCTGTCTGGACCACGGCCTACAAGCCCGAAAAACTTGTACTTAATAATGAACGCCGGCCGTGAAAGCCTAAGCTGTTATATCAGTCGCCTCTACGGGGAGGAAACTACCAACCTAGTTCGCCGCTTCGAGAAGCTACGGAAGAAGAAAGCCCAGCAACTTTCTTCGCTGACGTTTCTCTTACGGTGCAGGGACACGGACACGATTCCTAAGTTTATTAGGATGAAGAGGAATTTCGGCTCAGCACATGCTCACCGTATATACGACAGAGCTGAGCGCTCAATGCTGCGAGAACAGATACATGCTACACGCAGGGACTTAGCTACGACTGACCGGGACCTCATATCAGTACACCTCCGACTCACGTCTACGCTCTCAAACGAGGATTGGGACAACATCGACCACTTCACGCACTATTCTATGCGCTCCACCTTCGAACAATCGACGAATCGCCAGAAAAATAAATTTGAGCTATGTCAGGACCTCAAGACGATAACTGCAACCACATCTGCGCCGGACTCGTCTCGCACTGTAGTAAACCTGACTAACCGTCGTCTATCGCCAGGGGAAACTTCACTTTTGGCGAAAGGTCAGAACTTCTCTGTCACCCCACCTTTTGTGCCTGTAGAAGACATTATAAGCAACATTGAGGCTGCCATACACCGTTTATCCAGGGAGCAGGCCGAGGAAGTCCGCTCAGAGGCCTCACGCATCCTTCGTAAAGCTCCAGCGCCCAGCAGTAACCTCACACCTCAAGAGAAGAATGTCTTTAAAACCCTTAACAGGGATAGAAGCATCATCATTCTACCTGCAGATAAGGGCAACGCGACTGTAGTCATGTCATCGGAAGACTACGACACTAAGATCCTGTCGCTACTAGAACCTCAGACATACCGAAAAACTCACGAAAGACCCCACAACACGGATACTGAGAGAGACCAACAGGTTAATCAAGGCTTCTTCACTACCAGACCACGTGAAGAAGGATACATGCAAGAGTGAAGCTCTACCTCCCAGGCTGTACGGTCTACCCAAAGTACACAAAACTGACATTCCACTGAGACCTATCGTGAGTGCTATCGGCTCTCCAAACTACACCATCGCCAAGTATCTCTCCATCATTCTACAACCGCACATTGGTAACACTGAGACTTACGTCAGGGATTCAGACCATTTTATTGAGAAATTGCAGAACATACGTCTGGAACCTGAAGACCGCCTAGTCAGCTTTGACGTAGTATCCCCCTTCACGAAAGTGCCTATGAAAGAATCCATAAACCAGATTTCCGAGCTCTTCACTGAAGACATCACTGACTTGTTTCGCCACTGCCTCGCCACGAGCTACTTCCTATGGCGCGAGAACATCTACGAGCAAATAGAGGGAGTTGCCATGGGTAGCCCACTAAGCGCTGTGATTGCGAACTTCTACATGGAAAAGTTCGAGCAGTTGGCGATCGAGACTTCACCCCTCAAACCGAAAATATGGCTACGTTATGTTGACGATACCTTCGTAGTCTGGAGCCACGGAGAAGAAGAGCTGGAACGTTTCCTGGACCACCTTAACAGCCTCAACACCAGCATAAAATTTACTATGGAGAAGGAGAAAGACAACTGCCTGGCCTTTCTTGACGTGCTGATCACCAGGACTAATGACCTGCGCTTGGGGCACACCGTATACCGGAAACCCACACACACCGACCGGTATCTACACAACATATCCAATCACCACCCCCGACAGAAACACGGAGTTATTAAAACATTGGTAGACCGTGCTAGGAGAATCTGTGAGCCATCGAACCTCAATCAAGAGCTGAAACATATAAAGAGGGCCCTATGCGCCAACGGATACAGCAATAAGGAGATTGAGCGAGCCTCTCATCCCAGGCGCCGGAGCACGAGGAAAGATTCTGAAGAAACTCCGGTGGCCACCGCATTCCTGCCGTACGTGAAGAAGGTGATGGACAGGATAGGCAAATTACTGAAGACCTATGGGGTGAAGACGGTTTATAAACCCACCGCCAAAATCCGGGACTTGCTGCGATCCGCTAAAGACAAGCGCCACCCACACTCTACTGCAGGTGTCTACAGAATCCCGTGTTCCTGTGGGAAGGTGTACATAGGAACGACGAAGAGGAGCGTGACCACCAGACTCAAGGAACATAACAGACACAGCCGCCTGGGTCAAACTGAGAAATCGTCAGTCGCTGAGCATTCTCTCTTGCCCGGTCACGATGTACAGTACGGGGACACGGAGATACTCTCCACGACCACACACTACCACGCCAGGCTGCAACGGGATGCCATAGAAATCTTCAAACACCCCGAGAATTTCAATCGGAAGGAAGAAATTGAACGTGTGCGTAATACATGGATCCCGGCTCTTAGGAACACCAAGGCCAAGAAATCACTCACACGTCAACCTGAAGAACCTTACCGCTACAGCCCGGCAGTCGCGCAGAGAACACCTGACCCTCACAAGCTCGGTCGCCGAAGCTGGAGCACGCCCCGCACCCCGCAACATGTACGTGAGATCAGGCGATCCAGCCGGAATGCGAAGAGAACGCTCGGGTCACCATGCTAATTTGAAGATCCAAACTACACACATCAAAAAAAGTTTTGCATCACCTCGGTTCCCAGATCTCCGGCATATAGACGTTGACTGTGTATATTGTATCCAAGATACAGTCCCTTTGACTGTTCATAGATGTCACTAAAACTGCTCAAAGATGTAAACAACCATGCATGAGCAGGGCCTATTAGACGGAGGGGGTACGACAGCCGATCAGTTCCAGTCATTCCACCAGGACGAAGGTACGCTGCTCATGTTGTCTGTAGTTCTACCATGCCTAGAAGGTCAATACCGCAGTTCGATCGCGTCCGCATTGTTACTTTGTGTCAAGAAGGGCTCTCAACAAGGGAAGTTTCCAGGCGTCTCAGAGTGAACCAAAGCGATGTTGTTCGGACATGGAGGAGGTACAGAGATACAGGAACTGTCGATGCCAGGCCTCGCTCAGGCCGCCCAAGGGCTACTACTGTAGTGGATGACCGCTACTTACGGATTGCCGCTCGGAGGAACCCTGACAGCAATGCCACCATGTTGAATAATGCGTTTCGTTCAGCCACAGGACGTCGTGTTTCAACTCAAACTGTGCGCAATAGGCTGCATGATGCGCAACTTCACTCCCGACGTCCATGGCGAGGTCCAGCTTTGCAACCCCGACACCATGCAGCGCGGTACAGATGGGCCCAGCAACATGCTGAATGGACCCCACGGAATTGGCATCACGTTCTCTTCACCGATGAGTGTCGCATATGCCTTCAACCAGACAATCGTCGGAGACGTGTTTGGAGGCACCCTGGTCAGGCTGAACGTCTTAGACACACTGTCCAGCGAGTGCAGCAAGGTGGTGGTTCCCTGATGTTTTGGGGTGGCATTATGTGGGGCCGACGTACGCCACTGGTGGTCATGGAAGGCTCCGAAACGGCTTTACGATACCTGAATGACATCCTCCGACCCATAGTGCAACCATATCGGCAGAATATTGGAGAGGCATTTGTCTTCATGGACGACAATTCTCGACCTCATCGTGCACATCTTGTGAATGCGTTCCTTCAAGATAACGACATCGCTCGACTACAGTGGCCAGCATGTTCGCCAGACATGAACCCTATCGAACATGCCTGGGATATGTTGAAAAGGGCTGTTTATGGACGTCTTGACCCACCAACCACTCTGAGAGATTTACGCCGAATTGTCGTTGAGGAGTGGGACAATTTGGACCAACAGTGTCTTGATGAACTTGTGGATAGTATGCCACGGCGAATACAGGCATGCATCAATGCAAGAGGACGTGCTACTGGGTATTAGAGGTAGTGGTGTGTACTGCAATCTGGACCACAAATGCTGAAAGTCTAGCTGTATGATGGTACAACATGCAATGTGTGGGTCTCATGAGCAATAAAACGAGCTGAAATGTTGTTTGTGTTGATCTCTATTCCCTTTGTATTTAACGGTTCCGGAACTCTTGGAACCGAGGTGATGCAAAACTTTTTTTGATGTGTGTACCTTCCAGCCGTTAGTTCATCGCCAAGATCCACCCAACCAACAGTCATATTCAAACAACAATACCCCACTACAAACCGTTACCCATTATTTCAAGCCTCTTCCTCATTCCACTGCTGACCAAGGAAAGGAGCGGAACCCTTGATAATGCCGGACGCAGTTTCCGGTGAAACGTCGGGAGATATCCTGTCTGGACCATGGCCTACAAGCCCGTAAAACTTGTACTTAATAATGAACGCCGGCCGTGAAAGCCTAAGCTGTTATATACGGCGAATATGTTTCCATTTTTGTAGAAATATATTTACAATTATTAAATAAAAGTTTTAATGTTGGAAACATTTCTTAGCACACAAAATAATGGTCCCCATCTCAGCAAAAACGTAAAATTAAGCAATTTCCTCAACTGTGCCAAACGATGAAGGGATAATGGGTCCGGAAAGGTTTCAAATTGTGAGTGTTGGAGACCTCTATCAAACTAAAAGAAAAGCAAATTTCGAAAATCACTTCTGGCTTAAATGCAGTGCCGGAAATAACAGCCTAAAATCACTTGTCTCTTTACTCGATTTCATCTAGATTCAAATCGTAGCAAAAATACTTATTTACAGAATTCTTTCTTTAATGTGTTCCTTGGTTCAATACCCCCGGACATTTTTGATTTTATCACTTTAAATGATATAGCCGACTTCGTTGTTACGTTACGGCAACGTCACGAAATGTACCGAGAATGCACTGAGGTGTGTGACGTCATAGTACGATGTAGCAGCCGAGTACCAAGAAGGCAGTGCGGGAACAGAGTTTCAAGAAGGCAGTGTGAGAACAATCAAGTAGGTAGTGAAGAAACAAAATAGAATCATGAAACTCTGTTCTTGCACTGCCTTCTTGGTACTCGGCTGCTAGCATTTAAAATGATATAAAGTCCAGTCTTTGAGACTGACTGTCTCTTTTTTAAAAATTCCCGGTCAATGCATGTGAGATTTTCGATGTGAAATGCCATGTCCTGTGGTTCGGATTCCACGTAAAACGGAGGTCCCGTGGCTTATGATCGCGAGATTAACGGTCACGTTAAACTACAAGCTTAGCTTTTTCTTTTTTAAAAACATATTCCCACCGTAAGTAGTTATATAGGGCTTAAGTGAAACTTAGGATTGGCTCCCACTAGTGCTCTTAGTGGAAGAAAAGGCAAGGTGCTAATCAAATCGACCGGATATGGTTGAGTTTCCGGTGAACAATCACCAGTTAACCGCGTATCATCATGCTGGCATCTCGTAAGAAACGTTCAGTGTGTCCTTTACATTGTACTACGAAGAGGAGATATCAACGAACATTAATTATAAATGCACCAAAAAAGGAAGGTCTAGTCAATGATGGGTCCATGTTTTCGACATTGAGTTGCTTGCCTGAGCTCATTTTTTTACACCTTGTGTAACGTGCCCTTTTTTCTTATAGATATTACTAGAAGATCCGTGCTGCTCCGCAACATTCATTTCAACAATCGTATACCACTTCTTTCCACACGACAATTGCCCGCATGCCTTTATGCTAATGACCTGAACAAAACCTAGAATCAAACCCGGTCCAACTTGGTGAGAGGAATGAACTCCCACTTCACGCTCCCAGCCCCCATTTAATTTTAATATAAGGTGAAATGTCTTGGTAAAATTATATATTCACAATTATTTTAACACACAGATGACAGAACGAAGTAAGTTGGGGCTCAATTGATAATGCAAAATACGAGTATCTCTAGGCATCAAACGCTATCGTAGCACAATTACTTGTAGAGATATTTCAGGTTTTGGAGAATATGACAGTTCTTCCCAATATTGATGTGTAACATCTTTACACTCAGTTGCTGGATGTTTTCAGTGGAGTGATTTTGGAAAAGGGACGGAAATGAGACGGAAATATGTAAGAGGAAACATCGCATACGGTTTACTTCAAGGTTGCTTTTTTGTGGGAGTGATTTAGGAAAAGGGACGGAAATGGGACGGAAATGTGTAAGAGGAAACATCGCATACGGTTTGGAGGCCCTATTAAAGATATTCCTACAATACATATTGTGAAAATATTCATTATAATCTCATATTTGCTGAAAACAATTATGATTTTCTTGATTTGCAGAGATGGGTAAATCCAGAGCAGATTATATGCGAAATTATCGACAAAAGAAACGTGAGAAAAAATTGAATATTAGGATAACATGTCAGATGTTACACATCATATGCGACTACTGTAAGGCTTGTAATTCTTTTTATTATATGGATCGCAGTAGATGATGATGATAATTGTTGTTTTAAGGGGCCTAACATCGAGGTTGTCGGCCCAAGAATCGCAGTAGGCGAATGTCGATGGAATTTCTACGGGAATGAAGTGCTAAACTCAAACAGCACTTCCCTTTAGTGAACCAAAACTTTGGTAGCCCTACACAAGAGATTTCTAATATATAAACGTGCCAGTAAATATACTGACACGGCTCCCTCACATTTGCGCAACCTCAAATGCCAGTTGACAGCACGAGGATTCGATCCTGCAACCTTGGGATCAGGAGGCGGGAACGTTATCGCTGAGCCATGCTGTCAGTTTCCAAATGAGAACTTGAGAGGATTTTTACGACTGAACAACGTTTGAGTTAAGTAAGGCCAGGAGTATTTTCCAACCCTTCAAAATTTCCACTTCCTCCACTGGGAATCAAATCCGTGATTTTGGGAGATGAGTTTGACATTTGGGCTTATGACCTCGCTGTTCCACCTCAATATCCTCAATAACTAACTTAAATGTGAGGAATCGATTCATTTTTCTCTTGCTTCATCAGATAAACTTAAATATCAGGCGATACTTGCTTCCCACCAAAGTGATTTGGGTTTGACTCCTTGTTAATGACTGTGAGTGAAGTGTTCACGCGCAGTGGTAGAAGTCCAGGTAAAAAAATGAAAGGTCTTTTGTCATATGATGGTTAGATTTAAAATAGCTTTGCTTCTTCTATCTACCTCAGTTTCTACAGGGCCAGGGACGAGGAGAGACGAGGCAAATGGGGGTTCAAGACGCCAACCTCATCAAAGAAGTTAATGAAAGATGGAATTAATCAATATACAGTATAGGGGGCGTGGTGGCTCAGCGGTCTAGCTGTATGCCTCTCACCAAGGCGGTCCAGGTTCGTTTCCCGGTCAATGCATGTGAAATGCCATGTCCTGTGGTTCGGATTCCACGTAAAAAAAGAGGTCCCGTGGCTCATGATCTCGAGATTAACGGTCACGTTAAACTACAAGCTTGCTTGCAATATACAGTAGGCCTATATATTTTTAATGAGTTTTAGGAACTGGCCGTATTGAAGTATTGGAAGCCATTTTTTCAGTGTTGCCTAGTAATCGATTATAGAATGGTTTTCAGTCGGCCAACACGATTGTGCCCAACTATATTATATTAGACGCGAAGGTTATGTAAACTACTTTATAAAATGTATTCACCTCTCGGGTATTGTAGCAATTGCGCATTACTTATTTAATAGATACTCTTACAGTTAGGCAAAACCAGGTGGTGACAAGATGTTTGCAGATATCTCAATTTCTCTCCGTAATGCCTCCATGTTCCCTGAATACAACATTCATTTTCTTCTTGAAAACGTTTAAACTGTTAGGAAAAAGTTCTAAGACTTCTTCAGGTAACTCTTTCCATGTTTGAATGCCTCTGTTTATAAAAGAATAATTAGCTAATTTTATTTTTATTTTGAACTTTGTGCCTAATTTTGTAAGCGTGATCTCTCTGGATCATTCATCCTGTTTAGCAATTCATTCCATGTCGGCTCCCCCGTGTATGCTTTGTACATCTCCAGGAGTCTTCTTTTATGCCTTGTGGTGTGTAGGGATTCCCATCCCTTTAACATGTCAGAGACATTGTCAGTTTCGAGAATTAGTTTTCTTAACCAGTCGCCTCCGTAGCGTAGCGGTCAGCATAGTTAGCTGCCGTCCCGGAGGTCCTGGGTTCGATTCCCGGCTCTGCCACGAAAATTTGAAAAGTGGTATGAGGACTGGAACGGGGTCTACTCAGCCTCGGGTGGCCCAAATGAGTAGAGGGGGTTCGATTCCCTCTCAGCCATCCTCGAAGTGGTTTTCCGTGGTTTCCCACTTCGTCTTCGGGCAAATGCCGGGATGGTACCTTCTTCAAGGCCACGGCCGCCTCCTTCCCTCTTCCTTGCCTATCCATCCCAATCTTCCCCTCCCTTCCCTCATGGGGCCCCTGTTCGCTTTGCAGGTGAGGCCGCCTGGGCGAGGTGCTAATCCCACCTCACCAGTTGTATCCCTTCCGATTAGATGTTCCCAGCTCTAGGACACTGCCTGGATAGGCGGTATGGGTGAGTTCCCTCGCTGAGTCCCTGGGAGCCACCACCCTGGAGGGTAAACACGATTTAAAAAAAAGTTTTCTTAACCAACTAAACACATTATAGAAGACCACCAGTTGAGTTAATAGCAACACAACTATTACAGACAGATGCTTGTCAATATTACACACCGCTTTGAAGCTTATACATGTTATCAAGTCATAGTTGCCAAGAAGCAGCGAAATCGTGGTCTATGTGATTGCATGTTTGGACTTCGCTTATGTTACCAATTTTAGGTGGCTCGAGTCCCAACGAAGCAGATTATTTTTGCCTGCCAATTTGTGTTTAATATTTTTCCTTTGTGTTTCATTACATCCTATTTATTTATAATGTAATTAATGCAGCCAATGGATATTTCTTTTTCTTTTCAGGATGGGTCAGGGAAGGGATTTTGGAAGGAAATCGGCCGTGGACCTATTCAAAGGAACCGTCCCGGTATTTGCCTGGTGGTGAAACTGGGAAACCACGAAAACCATTTTCAGGACGGCCGAGATGAAATTTGAACCCACACTCTCTCCCGATGCCTTAATTTTTTGCCTTAATTTTAACAATGTTTCCATCATCTTTTTACCTGATGAAGGCTGCAATAACCAGCCGTTACATGTATTATTAAATTTAGTAATAGGAAACTGATTAAGGTTGGCACTTTGTTTTCTACTTACCTTAGTAGTTTTTTAGTATCATATTTCAGATAGAAATTAGTGAGGTGCCATCAACATGTGATGCTGTACTGTACGTACCGATGTTCCTATAACATGCGAGCTGAGCTGAATACACATCATTGCCACTGAAAGGCTCTTACGCTATTTTGGGCACGTAGTAACAAGGGAAAGAACATGGAGCGCTAATGATAGAGGGTAAGCTGGATGACTCAAGACAGCAGGTTTCTCCGTTCATGCGATGGTCAGCAGAGGTCTGCCTGTTGTTGAATTATTTAGGAGCTTTGTGACATCGTGGTCATATAATCCCATTTACTTGGGTGTGAGTGTGGAATATGTATGATAACCTGTGTCGTTCTGATGGCTGTATAGTGTATGTATTTGTGATTGAGACTAGTATTACGGAACGAGGTGACTGTGCTCTTAATTTAGGAACCATCCCGGTATTTACAGTACCTGGAGTAGAAGTGGTAAATCACTTAAAAACCTATTCTAGAAGAGCTGAGGTAAGAATCAAACCCATATCTTATCAGTGTTGCCTTACGAGGCTCAGTGTACCCCGCCTCCTGCCCTCAGGTCAGAATTAAATTTCTTGGTACAGTAGAACCAGAAAGTGCACACATAGCAATCTGAAGCTTACGTAGGAATACATTTACTCCTTGTGCTATCCTGATCGTCGTGAGGTTTCGAGTTGGTTCTTGTTGTTGATTAAGGACCTTTGCGACCTCGTGGTCATGTGGCCCCAAATATTTGAGTGTGTATGGAATTTGTCTGACAACCTGTTATGGCTGTATTAGTGTGTGCATTTGTAATTCAGATGAGAATTGGGAATAGGGAGACCATGGCCTTACGTTAGGAACAATCCCGACATTTGTCTGGACTAGAAGTGGGGAAACCACAGAAAATCACCTCCAAGATGGCTGAGATGCAAATCGACCCCTTCTCTCTGAGTTTTGATTCAAGACGCTGAGTGTACCCCGCCCCAAACCTCAGTCCACAATTACATTTCTTGGTAGAGCCGAGAATTGCACACTCAGCAAGATTATGTATTATTTCTTGTACTATCCTGATAGGCATGAGTTTTCTTGTCGAGCCGAATAGATCAGGTGTTCCCAAACTTTTTCTGTCGTGCCCCCTTTCTGAAGCTAGAAATATCTAGCGCCCCCCTCCCCCACTCTTATTCTTCTTCTTTCCTTTCTTAGCACTTCTCATATGCTACTTCACATAATAATAATAATAACACCCATTTTACTATTCCTATAGCACATCAAAGTTCAATATATTTTTGTAAAAGAAATTCATGAATTTGTGCTGAAAGTTAACTATATCTCCTTGCTTATAAAAAAAAACAACTGCTACATGTGCAGTTATTGGAATTGAAATAAAATAACTAATTAGCTCTTAGCTGTGGCACCTGTGTTGGTTTTAGTTCAATAATACTTTTCATATTTAATAGCTCGTGACTTAAGCATCTCAGAATTCCTGCTGACAGGATCTACTGGTCAGGTCTTGTTGAATAATACAGCAAAAGTACGAGTTTATTAGTCTTGAATGGTCATGGGAGCTTCTTGCCTATGATAGGTTCATGAATATGAGGATAGCAATATTTGTTACAGAATATGGAATATAAAGATTTCAATCAGAGCCAGTGCCCCCCTTTTTAACTATCTGCACCCCGCACTTTGAGGACCTCCGGAATAGATTACGTGACAGGACTACACTTGTTTGAAACAGTGCTGGCAGTCTTCGAAGCATTTGAACCATGGCTGACCATTCTCCTCAGAAGCTTTAGAGTGGAGAAATAAGAGGTATTATTCGATCCCTATTCGTGAGTAACGAGCACAGTTCTGATCAGTGCACGAAAGCAAAAATGTAGTCACAGATCGGTATTTGTAGTCTGGTTTAAACAAAGTGCATGGCCTACTATTGTTTTATTATCATTTGAGTGGACTGGACATTGTGGTCATTCCGTCCCGTGTATTTGGATGTGAGAGAATGTGAGCCAGTCAATAGTAGTAGTTTTAGTTGTAGTAGTACTTGTAGTAGGTGTCGTGTCTAATAGTAATTGGTAGAACATTGGTAGCAAAAAGCAAAAGATTGCAGGATGGTTCGATTCCTAAAAGCGTCATATCAGTATAACTCCTTGTTTTCCATCTGGAAGTTCGCACTTCATATACACAGGACGAGCTAATAGTCGAGATAATGGTTGTTTGTGGTCGTAAAATAATAATTTTTGGTAACTTCGCTTTAATTAAATGTGCTGGAGTGTGTGTGAGTATAAATGTTCCACAACTGTACATTTTGCACATGGCGGTATACTGAGTGACAGGAACGAATTGTGAAATGCATTTGTAGCTTGCGGTGTTGAAAAAGGAAAACTGATTTTTATTGTATTAGCATAGTTCAAACAGAAAGAGAGAGCTACTAGCAAGTTGATTTTGTTTGTGAAGGTTGGTAGTGCTGTTCCACTAAGTCCCCCATTTGAATGTGTATTTGCTATCGATTTATGCCGTAGGGACGTGTCACTCGTGTGACAGTCTTTATAAAAATTGGTGCTTACACAGTGTGGCTAGTAGAGCTCCACCTGGCTCCCACGCTCAATAGACAGACGCACGCGCCACAGTTCGCGCGCGAGGCGACTCTCCTCAACAATGACAACTTCACTTGCGGGGAACATTATGGTTATTATTAAAATTATTCATACATTTGGCATGTTGCCGTCTGAAAATACAATTAAAAGATACAGTCAGTGTGAAAGACTGGACTTTATATCATTTAAAATGCTACAAATGCTGTAAAATGCTAGAAAGGCTGGAGGCTTCTCGCTTCGCTCGAAGACAGAGACTCTTGACATGTTAGATGATCAAGAAACAATCAGAACGCTAAAAAGTTTTAAGTCATGAGAAATCTGGAGCGCGCGGAGAAAGTAGGGAGCTGGCTGGATGACGTCACGCTCGCCGTGTCGTTGCCGTCTCGTAACGCCAGAGCTCACCAGTGAACTCAGTACACATGCACCTAGCTGTACTATGACGTCACACACCTCAGTGCATTCTCGGTACATTTCGTGACGTCGCCGTAACGTAACAACGAAGTCCACTAGATCATTTAAAATGATAAAATTCTTATTTACTCTCTATTTAGACATCTAAATAACCTCCTTCAGCACCGACTGATCATCATCATCATCTTCATCACCATCATTAGTCTACATTTTATCAGTATTTCCTTACCTTACTCTCCTTAACTCTTCAAGTGTCATTGAAATATATTGTAGGCTACTATTCTTTGAGTGATAATTTTTTCATGGAAAATTTATTAAGACATGTTTATTTGTTTTTACTTTCTTATATTGTTTAGAAAGACATTTGTAATGAAAAGAGGAAGAAAGTACAAAGTATGCAACAGTTGATGGAAACTATGGAATCCACATCGCGTAATGCAGATATACCTTGAAATACTACACTAATATCTGAATCGCCACCGCTCTCACCTACAATCTCTTTTACATTGTTTACAAATTCACTATAATTACAGTACAATTCCCTCAAATACCTTCAAACTGTAGCCACATATTTATCCTGCAAACCCCCTCATTTCACAGTTTACATCGTGCATCAGTTGATAATGTCAAACTCAACTATTTATCTAACCAATCCCAACAAATGAAGATGAAATTATTACGTAGTCTGTTCCGGTTCCAGGTACTGTAAGTTCAGTAAGATTGTCTAATAGCTTCCTGCCATCTATCTTATGTAAAATTATGATAGACTGTGAATTGTTCCGTATGTAACCCGCAAGAGCCGGAATTACGTCAAGGAATATTCCGAAAAAGACACGGCAAGGGTTAACTTACTTCTAAGTATCTTAGTTATTCACCCTAGCAATACAACAATTTACCATCTACACCACCAAGCTAATCCAGTTTTTATGCATTTTATATTGTACTAGCAGAAGTACCCGTTCTTCGAACGGTGTTCGTTGTTAACACCAGACATTATCAATTGAGCTACTGTTGCAATGGTTAGCGGTTTGTCATTCCTTCAAGTTAATCAGAACTAAGTTAGTTTTCTGGGAATATCACACACACGGTTAATTTAAGGCCCTTAAAATGTAGTTTTCGCAGACCCTTTATAGATTCCCGAATTTTGTGTCTCAAAATTGAGAAGCGCAACATATGCTTCGGTCGTCCTTCTAGGATAATTTTTATATTTCGCCTATTTTAGCATGTATTGAGAAGTTTTTCTCTATATCCACCCTTCTACTGTATGAAAAGTGCGGTGAAGAGTTTTATAAATGATTGGTGTATTGACTCTCATGGTTACCATATCTAATTTTACGATGCTCCAAGCATCCCAACACGAGTTATAGGCGTAGGCTACATAAAGATACAAAGAAAGACATACAGACAATTCTATTGTCTACAACATATTACCGAGATATCCAAATATGGGTATATCTACCACACAGTATCAAACAAAATCATCCTTACGATGAACCCGTTTGTCGACAAAATAAATTAGTTTAAAATGTGCTCTCAGACTAAATTCACCTAACGTGTACTTCCTGACGTGAAATAGAATTGAAAGCCTTGTAGACGAAACGCAATACACGTCACATAAAAACTGACACTCTACGTTGTGCTAGGTGCTCATACACAGGAAGACCCCTTTCATAAATTATAAAGGCTTGTGGTGCATGAAACTTCAGGTTCTTTAGCCTCAAATTGCCCAAATTCCTAAAAGCCGCAAAAAAAAAAAAAAAAAAATGCTGGTTCAATTCAAGAATTTTTGAAAATAATATTGCTGTTTGGAGATATAATAGACCTTCTGTACTATATGACGAACGTGAAAATTGCATGAAAAAATTCTAGGTTACCCCTTGACCCCCTTAATTGCATTGATGAATTGTACAGTCTACGTTAGTTCCGTGATAACCTCATAGCCATTTTGCAAACTTTCACAGAAATGTAATAAATGGAGTGACATTGCTTCTTACAGAAATAGAAGGAAAGTTGTAAGCCACCCCTTGATATAATGTTCTCATGGTTACCGATTTGCAATCCTTCATTAGTTTGTTAAATTAAATTAGTTTTCAGGGAATATTTCAGAAACTGTTGGATTTAGAGCCTTATAATGTAGTTTTCGAGGACCCTTTAGGGCCCCCGAGTTTTGTTTCTGGCACCGAGGGGATTTGTCTCGTCGTTGTACGCCATAATATAATACTACTAATCCCTATATCCCTATATATATTATAATTGTGAAAATCTGTGTGTCCGTGTGTGTGTGTGTGTGTGTGAGTGTGTGTGTTAGTTTGTTACCTCTTGACACTAAAACGGCTGGACGGATTTGGATGAAATTTGAAATGGAGACAGCTTATACCATGGGATAACATATAGGCTGCCTTTTGTCCGGAAATAAATCATTGTTCCCGTGGAATGGGCAACATAACTGAAAAGTCACCAAAAATACTCAACCAGGACAAAATATCGAAGTTGTCGCATAAAGACCGGACAAAGCTCATTTTACTCCCCTCGATGCAAGAAACAATACTCGGTATGTCCCTACGGGACACCGAAAACTACATTTTAAGGCTCTAAAACCAACAGTTTCAAAGATATTCGCAGAAAACTATCTTCGCTCTGATTGATGAACTAATCGCAAGTCCGTTTCCATGGCAACACTACCTCAAGGTATGACATCCGATTTTCTATATATCCCTCTAGGAGGCAATGCCAATTCATTTATTATCTTTTTTAAGATATATATAAACACAATAAGAACAGTGTAGCGCGCCTGCCTCCCGTCCGGAGGCCCCGGGTTCGATTCCCGGCTCCGTCAGAGATTTTAGACACTGACGTGAGGGCTGCAACGGGCTGAACTCAGATTCGTGAGGACAATTGTGTAGCTGTGAGGCAGCGCGCTGGTCACGAAGAACAAGATTAACGGCAGAGGGGACACTATGCACTGACCACGCGTCACCACAATATCTGCAGGCCAAATGGCCGATTTTCTATATATCCCTCTAGGAGGCAATGCCAATTCATTTATTATCTTTTTCAAGATATATATAAACACAATAAGAACAGAGTAGCGCGCCTGCCTCCCGTCCGGAGGCCCCGGGTTCGATTCCCGGCTCCGTCAGAGATTTTAGACACTGACGTGAGGGCTGCAACGGGCTGAACTCAGATTCGTGAGGACAATTGAGTAGCTGTGAGGCAGCGTGCCGGTCACGAAGAACAAGATTAACGGCTGAGAGGACACTATGCACTGACCACGCGTCACCACAATATCTGCAGGCCAAATGGCTGGGAAGCGGTCGCATGATAGGCCTAGGCCCTTCATGGGCTGTAGTGCCAGGGGTAAAAAATATTAGGGGAAGCGCCTTCTAATACCACCTTTAATTTTTAAACACTACAGTAGCGGCTATTAAATAAAGGTAGCGATATAGCTACGTTCAATTTCATAAACACTGGGCTCACAAATCCCGTATAGTTAAGTACAAATATCGGTCTGGTCATAATTTCAATAGCAACGAAGCTCTGAGGCGGCTATTGCCGTTTCCTTAACACTTAAGGCATCCCGCCGTCATATACCTCAATGTGCACTTACCAAATTGTGAACCAGTCAATTTTACTGAAAAGAATTTCTACTAGCGAGTATCCACTCCGGCAAAAACCACTCTCACTACATTTTCCAAAATTTACACAAGACATGATTTTTAAAGCACTCTTCTGTATGTTGAGGTACAGAGACATACCACATGGAAAGATACAATAAAATGTTGGCAAATCTGAGTTCAAGGAACTGCTGTCCAGAATAGGCTTTCGGTACAGGTTATTCGGCCCATGTTCGTAACATGGAATGTTTTCCTTTGACAATGCATCTACACCATGTGCGAGGGCAACGCATTTCAAAGATCTCTAAAAACACAATAATCAGGAAATTGGAGAACAATTTAAAGTCGGAGTGAAGATTCAAGGAGAAATAATTTCATCTCTGAGATTTGCTGATGACATAGTCATCTTGGCCAATACGCCAGAAGCTCAATGTGCAGTTACCAAATTGTGAACCAGTCTATTTTACTGAAAAGAATTTCTACTAGCGAGTATCCACTCCGGCAAAAACCACTCTCACTACATTTTCCAAAATTTACACAAGACATGATTTTTAAAGCACTCTTCTGTATGTTGAGGTACAGAGACATACCACATGGAAAGATACAATAAAATGTTGGCAAATCTGAGTTCAAGGAACTGCTGTCCAGAATAGGCTTTCGGTACAGGTTATTCGGCCCATGTTCGTAACATGGAATGTTTTCCTTTGACAATGCATCTACACCATGTGCGAGGGCAACGCATTTCAAAGATCTCTAAAAACACAATAATCAGGAAATTGGAGAACAATTTAAAGTCGGAGTGAAGATTCAAGGAGAAATAATTTCATCTCTGAGATTTGCTGATGACATCGTCATCTTGGCCAATACGCCAGAAAATTTGAACGAGTTTATGAATGGTATGGACTCCGTCTTGACGAATGAATTCATGATGAAAATCAATAAATGTAAAACAAAATTATTGGAATGCAGCCGAAATAAATCAGAAACCTCTATGGACATCAAATTGGCAGGTGAAACGCTACGGGAAGTAGGAGACTTCTGTTACCGGTACTTAGGAAGCAAAATAACCAGTAATGGACGAAGCAAAGAGGATATAAAAAGCAGGTTGGCTCAGGCAAGGAAAGCATTTCTACACAAAAAGGGATCTCTTGACATCGAATATACATTTAGGTATTAGGATGTCATTTTTGAAAGCTTTTGAGTCACTATAAGGAAGTGAAACTTGGACTAATGGTGCTGCAGTAAAGAGGAGAATTGAAGCGTTTGAAATGTGGTGTTACGGGAGAATGATGAAGATCAGATGGTTAGATAGGGTATCAAATGAAGAGCTATTAAGACGAGTGGGAGAGTAGAGATGTTTCTGGCGACTGCTAATGAAGAGAAGAGATAGGTTGGTACGACACATATTAAGACACCCAGGAATAGCAAGCTTAGTTATGGATGGGAGGGTCAAGGACAAGAACTGTAGGGGTAGACCAGGGTTATACAGATTGCCTCGGATGTAGGGTGTGGTAGCTATGTAGTGATGAAACGATTAGCTCAGGAGAGCGAGGCATGGAGGGCTGCATCAAACCAGTCAAAAAACTTAAGACTCAAACAACAACAATCGGGAATTTTAATTACTTAGAGAGGCATGTGAGGCAAAAGGGTTGTTGGAGAATTTCAATCCCTGGGATGTAACACTGGAAGTGACTGCATAATGTACATCAGCGACCAAGGTGAGAGATATTTTACTATAGGTCTATTAATAGCGACATGTTGACGTTCAAATCATCAATAAGTGTGGCAAAATTATACCCAGAATAGCTTAAGGAAAAATACTTTTAATTCCCCATATTCAGATAGATTTGCCATTCCAGGTGTACGTTTAGACAAAACCATTATTTCCCATGGACAACTGTATGTGGCGTGCTGGCGAGTATCTGGACAACAAAATCGTTATGTCTCAGCAGAAGATGGCAAAACCAAAACTAAAATTTTCAAATGTGTTCACAACTCTATAAAATTCCCACTTTGCTGCTCATATCTATATACTGTATGTATCAGAATTCTCAGAATTTGAATCTACCCACCTGTAGCCGCGATTGCTGTAATAGAATAAACCAACTATCAGCAATAATGCATCGTCCCCATTGCCTTGATCGCGAGCGAAGCCGCGGGTACCTGCTAGTAATATAATATAGGGAGAAATTATAACACCTATTTTTTAAATTATTAATGCAGCCAATGACCATGTACTTTTCTTTTCAGGACGGGTCAGGGAAGGGATATTATCAGAGAAAGAAGCATTCAATCACGCATGAGCAAAATGGAAATGGCCTACCATTTAACTAAGGCCATCTATAAGAAAAGGTCAATATCCTTCAACGCAAAACTAAAACATTACTGCAGTGTCATCCGTCCGGAGGTCTTGCATGCTTCTGAATGCCTCACGATGAACAAAAAAGGCTTGGTCGAGAAACTGGAGGCCCAAGAAAGACAAATTTTGAGAAAGATATTGGGTTCCATCAAAGACAATGGGGAATACAGAAGACGGCATAACCATGAACTATATACTCATGTGGAGAAGATAACAAGTGTTTAGTGCTTTTCAGTCGGTCAACACGAATGTACCCAAAAGAGATGGGTTATGCCCTAATCCTGAAATAAATTACATGAGATTAATAAAACACTAGGATGACCAGTTTCGATCGTCAAGCGATCATCATCAGATCCATTACACTTAGGCTATAAAATCTATGTTTGAAATACAGGTGAAAATATTTACAATATGTACAATTATTTAGTTGCAGTATTGGTACTGCAACTGTCAGTGTATGCTAAATGCAGTATATATGTTAGGTGAAATGCTAAATGGTGATAGCTATCCGGAGATTGTACTTTAGAGAGATTATATGGTTGTAAACTATGGTTAAACTATAAAATTTTAGGCTAACTACTTATCTGATTGTCTTCCGTACTACAGCTACTCGCAGTTTTCGTGCTTACTAGAACTCACTGTGCGGTCGACTGCGGTGGTTATCTTAACGACTGGTTTTTCCCTCCCTTCTCCCCCCTACCCCTACGTGCTGTGGGGAGTGATCGCGATGTGTTTATGTGAGGTGTTGCCAACCTAGATAAGATGAATGTTATTGATTGAGGTGGGTCTGCAACTATTAAAGACCGTGGATTAGCCCTCGCCACGCGTGGAGCATAACCCATTCGAACTAAGCGTTGACGGTCTTATGAGGACGTCCCGGCACCTTTAATACTGCCGCGAATATGGGCCTTGGTTTATTGCAGAAGATAAGTACATCGTACACCTGATCCAGATAACATTTACCTATTAAAAACCCCCTAATTTCCCCCCTTTTTTATCTAGCTTGGCTGTGTCGCTAATTTGTGCTTTGTTTCCGACAGGGTGTGTTTTTAGTAGCGTGAAGAGGGTGAGCTCTCCATGAACGTGTGTTCATTTAGATTGTTGGGATTGTTTCGTTTGGCTAGGTGTATCTCGATTGCTTCCTTTATGTCAAGAGCTCTGCCTTTCGATTCGTGATGGATTATTTTAAGGTCCGACTCTATGTTGGTAAAGCTGTGCCCTGCGTCACACATATGTTCGCACACGGCTGAATGTGTTCCGTATCTTATCGCATTCCTATGTTCATTATAACGTGTGTCTACTCGCCTTCCACTCTGCCCGATGTAATTAGCTTGACAATCGGTGTCTTGGCACGTTATAGAATATACCCCTGACCTTGAATACGGGTCACGTTTATTTAGATTACTATTTAGGAGGTGCCTAGCGGTTGTGTTTTTCGTCGTGAAAGCTATCTTTATGCCTTGCTTTTTGAATAGGTTAGTGATTTAATATGTATTCGCATTCACATAGTTGAAACGCGCAAATTTTTTCTCATTACTGTCCGGTTTGGGAATCGTTTTATCTTTATTTTTATGTTTGGCTATAATTTGATTTATTTTGCTTGGCGAGAAGTTGTTTTCCTTTGCTATTTGCATAATAGTTCTTATTTCCTTATTATAGTTGTCTTTTGACATGGGTATGTTTAAAGCCCTGTGCACCATTGAGTTGAAACCCGCTAGTTTGTGCGTACTGGGGTGATTAGACTGATTGTCGATTGCAGGCGAGGTTTGTGTTGCTTTCCGGAATATGGAATATGAAAGGTCGTTGTCTTTACGTTCAATAGTTATATCGAGATAATTTATTTTCCGGTCTATTTCGGATTCCTTAGTGAATTTGATAGAGTGGTGAAGGCTATTAATGGATTGGAGAATTGTTTCTTCGCTTGTTAGTTCAGTATCGTAGATGCAAATTACATCATCTACGTATCTCTTCCATATTACTATTCCCTTTGTTGAAGTGTACTGCACAGACGCACACACGAACCACAATATAAAACAGTTGATCACAGATATTGAGATAGCCAGTCACAAGCTCCCAGCAGAAGACAGGGAATTAACCAAAAATCTCGCCACCAAAGAAGCCAAAAAAATCCTCAAACGAGAGGGCGATAGCAATAACATTCAAAACAACAAACAACTCAAAGAAATAAAGTCGTTGAAACAAAAAATAAAAGAACATGACTTAATCATCACAAAAGCAGATAAGGGAAACACTACAGTAATTTTGAACAAAACAGAATACATTGAAAAAACAGTCGAATTCCTAAACAACAACGAAATCAAGGAATTAACAAAAGACCCCACCAACAAATTCCAAAAGCAAATAAAAAGTGCGCTAAAAGAAACAGAATACATACTGACCAAAGCCGAAAAATCAAAACTAATAAACATGAACCCGAAAATACCGTCATTGAGGGGACAGCCAGAAATACACAAAAAGGAATGCCCAATGAGACCAATAGTCAATTGTAGGAATGCCCCTAAATACAAAATCAGCAAAGAGTTACTAAAGATCTTAAAATGCCGTCTTTCCAACGACAAAAACAACTCTGTAAAGAACACAACAGAACTAGTAACAGCATTGAACACCCTACAAATGAAACCTAGCTTCAGGCTAGTATCCTTCGCCGTAACTAACATGTACACCAATATTCCGATTATTGAAGCAATCAACACTATCGAAAACAACTTAAAATCCAACAATTCGGTAAAAGAAATTGAAGAGATTGTGAGATTACTGAGGGTCGTTCTCACCCAAAACGTGTTTCAATTCGACAATAAAATATACACACAGAGAGAAGGCCTAGCAATGGGATCGCCACTAAGTGGGTTAATCGCTGACATCTTCATCAATGCACTGGAAAATGCGTTCTTAGAAAACACTTCCACAAAGGGAATAGTAATATGGAAGAGATACGTAGATGATGTAATTTGCATCTACGATACTGAACTAACAAGCGAAGAAACAATTCTCCAATCCATTAATAGCCTTCACCACTCTATCAAATTCACTAAGGAATCCGAAATAGACCGGAAAATAAATTATCTCGATATAACTATTGAACGTAAAGACAACGACCTTTCATATTCCATATTCCGGAAAGCAACACAAACCTCGCCTGCAATCGACAATCAGTCTAATCACCCCAGTACGCACAAACTAGCGGGTTTCAACTCAATGGTGCACAGGGCTTTAAACATACCCATGTCAAAAGACAACTATAATAAGGAAATAAGAACTATTATGCAAATAGCAAAGGAAAACAACTTCTCGCCAAGCAAAATAAATCAAATTATAGCCAAACATAAAAATAAAGATAAAACGATTCCCAAACCGGACAGTAATGAGAAAAAATTTGCGCGTTTCAACTATGTGAATGCGAATACATATTAAATCACTAACCTATTCAAAAAGCAAGGCATAAAGATAGCTTTCACGACGAAAAACACAACCGCTAGGCACCTCCTAAATAGTAATCTAAATAAACGTGACCCGTATTCAAGGTCAGGGGTATATTCTATAACGTGCCAAGACACCGATTGTCAAGCTAATTACATCGGGCAGAGTGGAAGGCGAGTAGACACACGTTATAATGAACATAGGAATGCGATAAGATACGGAACACATTCAGCCGTGTGCGAACATACGTGTGACGCAGGGCACAGCTTTACCAACATAGAGTCGGACCTTAAAATAATCCATCACGAATCGAAAGGCAGAGCTCTTGACATAAAGGAAGCAATCGAGATACACCTAGCCAAACGAAACAATCCCAACAATCTAAATGAACACACGTTCATGGAGAGCTCACCCCTCTTCACGCTACTAAAAAACACACCCTGTCGGAAACAAAACACAAATTAGCGACACAGCCAAGCTAGATAAAAAAGGGGGGAAATTAGGGGATTTTTAATAGGTAAATGTTATCTGGATCAGGTGTACGATGTACTTTTCTTCTGAAATAAACCAAGGCCCATATTCGCGGCAGTATTAAAGGTGCCGGGACGTCCTCATAAGACCGTCAACGCTTAGTTCGAATGGGTTATGCTCCACGCGTGGCGAGGGCTAATCCACGGTCTTTAATAGTTGCAGACCCACCTCATTCAATAACATACATCTTATCTAGGCTGGCAACACCTCACATAAACACATCTTGATCACTCCCCACAGCACGTAGGGGAAGGGGGGAGAAGGGAGGGAAAAACCAGTCGTTAAGATAACCACCGCAGTCGACCGCACAGTGAGTTCTAGTAAGCACGAAAACTGCGAGTAGCTGTAGTACGGAAGACAATCAGATAAGTAGTTAGCCTAAAATTTTATAGTTTAACCATAGTTTACAACCATATAATCTCTCTAAAGTACAATCTCCGGATAGCTATCACCATTTAGCATTTCACCTAACATATATACTGCATTTAGCATACACTGACAGTTGCAGTACCAATACTGCAACTAAATAATTGTACATATTGTAAATATTTTCACCTGTATTTCAAACATAGATTTTATAGCCTAAGTGTAATGGATCTGATGATGATCGCTTGACGATCGAAACTGGTCATCCTAGTGTTTTATTAATCTCATGTAATTTATTTCAGGATTAGGGCATAACCCATCTCTTTTGGGTACATTCGTGTTGACCGACTGAAAAGCACTAAACACTTGTTTACTAAGGCAACACTGAAAATATGGCTTCAAACACCACAATGGAGAAGATAAGTAACGTCATCCGGAAGAGAAGGATACCATTTTTTGGGCATGTGAAACGAATGAGCCCAGCGAGACTGACCAACCGCAACATAACTTACTTTCAGGAGAGGAAAACAAAATGGACCTGGTTCATAGAACTGGATAAAGATCTGAAAGAAGTGGGGATTACACCAATAGGCATTCAGGAGCGCGCCCCACTCAAAAGGAAACTTCAAGCTTGCAAAGGTTTCCAAGAAAAACCGAAGCTGAAAACGGGAAAGATTTGGACCCAGGAACGGAAGGAAGTCCACTGAGAACGAATGCGGGCGTACTGGGCAAACATCAAAGCCAGTAGGAGACAGTGGGAATGACGCGGTCCATAGATGGCCTATACGAAATGAATGAATGAATAATATGGGGATAGGAATATAATAAACCTGCCGTACCACACCCACATGTGTAAATCTCGTGAAAAAATTCTAGAGTACCCCTTGATCCCCTTAAGCGCGTTAAACGTATTGATGCATTTTACGGCTTAATTTGGTTCCGTGATAGCCTTCTAGCCGTTTGCAAACTTTCACACTAATGCAATTAATGGAATTTCATTGCGTCTTACAGCAATAGATGGACCTCTGAGAATCGGTTGCCATGGTTACTGGATTGCATTTGTTCAATAGTTTATTAAATGAAATTAGTTTTCTGCGAATATCTCAAAAACGGTTGGTCTTAGGGCCTTAAAATGAGGTTTTCGGGTACCCAAGTTTTGTCTCTCACATTGAGGGGCTGAAAATGAACTTTGTCTCGTCCTTCTACGCCTATTTCAGCATGTATTTTAAGGGGGTAGGCCCCCTTTTATGAGGGGTACGGAGAAAAGTTATAGCAATGATAAGTGTCGTGCCTCTGATGGATATCTGTACCAAATTTTACGTTGATACACCCAGCCGTTCTCAAGTTATAAGGGAACCAATTTGTCCACAGACGAACAAACAAACAAACGGACAGACAGACAGACGACATAAAAATCGCGCGCATCCAACAAAAACAGTCTGAAACGCGTAAAGAACTCAATTTTCCGTAGAAATTCAGAGAAGAACAGACCAACTTTCATTTTTATATAGAGAGAGATATACTGCACTGGTTGGTGTTGACCATGTTTTATTGCACAAATTTAGGTTTCACTCGCTAACCGTTGGAGATATACGAAAAGTGATAATGACCTTTCGGATAGAAAATTAAATGTTAAAGCTCATGTATGCCATCAAAAGTTTGCTATTTCTTAGCGTTCTCTTTTATTTTGAAATGGAATTATGAAATTTTGAAACCAAAGGGTGTAGTGACGTCACAAATGTCAGTTTTACTCGCTAACCGTTGGAGATACACGAAAAGTGATAAGGGCCTTTTGGATAGGAAATTAAATTTCAAAGCTCGGATGTGCCATCAAAAGTTTGCTATTTCCTACCGTTCTCTTTTTATTTGACAAGGAAATATGAAATTTTGAAACCAAAGGGTGTAGTGACGTCACTAAAATGGTCGCCGTTCTTTAATAGTGCAAAATTTCGAAATCAAAAGTATCCTATATGTAAACCTGGTAAATCAGCTACATCCATGCAAAATTTCATTTAAATCGGACCAGTGGTTCTTGCGTTATTGAGTAACACACAGACAGACAGACAGACAGACAGACAGAAAGACAGACACACACCATCTCATTTTTATTAGCCTATTTTCAATTTTGAAAAATTAGGCTTATGAGATCACCTTTTGTCCGTGTGTGTGTGTGTGAGGTGTGTGTGTGTGTGTCCCCCTAATAAAATCTAAACGGCTGGAGCGATTTCAATGAAACTCGGTAAGTTCATAGCACTATTCCGGACGACCCCGACCGTGCCCTTCAAAGTTTGTTACGTCTCACCAATCCAACATGGCGGCTGTGCGAAATATTTCACCATTATTCAATATCTCCGAAACTATTCCCGATATCACCCTGGATTTTTTTACGGTGATAAAGAGAACTACTGGAAGTTCACCTATGTAACTTTTGAAAAACTGGTAACTACAAAACCAACATGGCGGTCACGCGAATTTGCAACTTGTAAATAGACGTTTCTCGTGATTTAACCAACCAAACGCAATAAAACTTGGTACAGTATAAGTTTATACACATTGTAATGCACCGACCTCTAACATCGTTCATTTTTTTACATTGCCACAAGATGGCGGATGTGCGAAATATTTCACCGGCATTCAATATCTCTGAAACTATTAGTGGCATCACCGTGAAATTTTGAACGGAGACGAAGGGCACTACTGGAAGCTCACCTATATGACTTTCAAAAAAAGGTTAACTACAAAACGAACATGGCGGCCAAGCGAATTTGAAAATTTTAAATAGATCTTTCTCACGAATCAATGTTCCAAATGCAATGAAATCTGGTACAGGAAATGTTTATACTCATTGTATTGCACTGGTATCTAATTTAGTTCAATTGTTTACATAACCTCAAGATGGCGGCTGTGCGAATTTTAAAATATTTTTTTTATTTCTTGTGTCGTAATCATGCGATCGAAGTGAAAGTTTGATTAATTAACCTACGCAATAATTTTCCTTTAATGGTACATGACTCCATGGCCTATACATTTAACAATCCAACATGGTGACCATCCGAAATATTTAGACGGCTCTGAATATCTACGAATCTATTATAGCAATCAAAAAGATTTTTTAATGTTCATAGGGGCTATAAACTTAAGTTCACCTATAGGACTTTAAATAACCTGGTGTTCACAAATTCAACATGGCGGTGACGCGAAGTATAAATATTCACATGGACGTTTCTCGCAATTTAACCATCCGTGTGCAGTGAAACTTAGTACAGTAAATCCTTATACGAATGTTAATCCACTGGCATCTAATTTATTTCAATTGTTTCCATAACCACAAGATGGCAGCTGTGCGAAATTTTAAAATCTCTTAGTTATTTCTTGTGTCCTAATCATGCGATTGAAGTTTGAATGCTACACGTACACGTACACAATAATCTACATGTAACAGTACGTAACTCTAGGACCTACATATATAAAATTCAACATGGCGACCATCCGAAATATTTAGTCGGTTCTCAATATCTACGAATATCTTACAGCAATCAAACTGAAATTTTGTATGTTGATAGTGGCAATTAGCATAAGTAGGATATATGAAAATAGGCTGTATAGTTCTTCACGGAACTTCTTGTTATATATTAGTATGATAAATATTGTAATATCGTTAGATTTAAGCTGTATTTGTATTGTTCATTATGTATCAATTGTATAATCTGGTTAGTTGGAAGAGATGGCCCAATGGCCGTAATCTTGACAGGCAAAATAAATCTATCAATCTATCTATCTATTTATCTATTGGATTTCAAGGCTAGTGAATTAAAACTCAGCAAGTGTTCTAGGTTTGTGCTCCACACAAGACACGGCACAAATCTACAAAACTTGCTGAGTTTTAATTCACTGGCCGTGGAAGCCAATATACCATCTTTTAGGAAGTTTTCATCGGGAGGTTATGGCTGCTTGAGCTTTTAGTTCTCGCAGTAAAGAGGCACAGGTGCGCTTTAGCGCGCAGTTCGCTACTCCTGAGGGGTCCGGGAGGGGACACCAAGAGCCCGCTGATGAGCCAGCTTGGTGTCCTAGGCAAAACACCACCTAGAAAACTTGCTGAGTTTCAAAATTCTAGACATTTCGAGAGGAACCTTGCCTCCTTTTTCAATACATAAAAACATTGTTTGAATAATAAATGAATAATGTTAATGGTGTTCCGGGCCGTGAAAGCCTTAATCTAAACATTATAATAATTGTTGGATTTTGAGTGAATTTGACCATAAGAAGAATAAGTGAAAAATTAATATCGCATTGTTTACAAATCTGAAGTGATAATTCAGAATTCTGATCAAACTCAAACATATCCAAACAATTATGAACTAACAGGAAATTGAAAACCAATGAAGAAACAAGAACACAAACGTATTACAAGAAGATTGATATTACAACTTTTGGTCAACACAATGTAATCCCAATTGCTAAGGCATACCAACAATAACCTGGAACGTTACGTGATTAATATTTGTATATGAATTGCTGCCAATGGCCATAGCTGGGTATTTTTGATTGAACGCCCGAGGGCTCCCAGAAAGTTCAATTTCAAGTAGTTCCACCTTTGGCTACCGGATGCTACTCTCACTAACACCTAGCGTGGAACGTTGGTACTTGATAGTGCATTTCTAACTAGTCACATATAACCTACAAATTTTGCTACACACTACCAATTGCAGTGGTAGGTTCTTTTACGTGACATAATGTAATAATGTAATTGCATTAGATTAATACACAGTATATATATGTATATATATAAGCAAAATGAGTTGCCGTGAAGAAACGAAAATTCTTACTAGCTCCACTCCTCAAAGAGCCTTTATTCATCACATAGAAAGCACACATCGACCATCTGAAGACATTTATAAATATATATTTAGACTAATTTTAAAGGAATATACAATACCAACTATTGAGATGTATGGCATTTTCGCAAATAATTTACATTAACACAAATTAAGGCCCACATTTGTTACAGATCTGTCTTTAACTACTGTATTTTTATAACATTTATTATACAAATCCCAAGTAAAATATTAACAAAGCTTCGCTCGTAATTGCATTGGTTTCTTTTTCTTTTAACAACATTTCTGAAGAAGGCCATAAAATGGCCGAAACTGGTACAATTCATTAATTAATATTAATTTATTATTATTGACTAAGGTGTAATACATTTATGAAATAGCCATTTGCATTTCATTTCATATAAAATATACATCAACATTAAGCTTCAGTGCTTAAACACAGCCCAGTTTGTGCCAACTGCAAACTGTAAAACTCCGCTATATTCTGCGCACACTGTCGACCCTACAGCAAAATGGTCGGAAAGAAGTCGCTTCAGTCATTCGTCATTCATTATTCTGAGGAAGTGTATGTCGACATGCTCGTTATTTACGATAATGCTAACGTCAGCAGCCACAACATGCACTATTGGAGTGCTAACAGGAGGCCTATCAAGCGCAACGGAGAGTAAATATATGGTATGAAATCTTTGGTGATCCACTTACTGGGCCGTATTTCTTTTCGAGTTATCTAAAATACGCAAGCTACCTGCACTTTTTACGCCATGACGTCCCACTTGTGCTGAAGGATGTGTCACTTGGATAACGTTTAACAATGTGGTTTCAACAGGATGGACCTCCACTACGTTGGACGTTAGCCGCCCATAACCATTTGAATTATTCACATTCAAGAAATGGCTAGGAAGAGGAGGACCTGTCTCTTATTCCGCCAGGTCACCCGATTTAAATCCATTAGACTTATTCCTCTGATAGCATTGAAAACTCACATTTTACTCTATGGAGCCAGCAATTTCCGAGCGCCTTCGACACCTCATCGTCGAAACTGGAAGATCATTAGCCCCGACTATACCAAAATGCACTAGCAGGGCCAGTTTGTCTGACAATATTTATCATTATGGTGTCTATGGTCGTATGTGTATTTACAGTTAATGCTAGTATTAGGAAGGAGGAAAACGTGGCCTGAAGTTAAGAAACATTCCGGCATTGCGTGGAGTAGTAGTGATAAACCACAGAAAATCAATTCTAGCATGATTGAGATGGGATCGAGTCCAATTCTTCTCAATTCTAACACATGAGGCTGAGTGTACCACTGATTCACCACTCGGATCAGAATTTATTTTCTTGGTAGAGCCGGGAATTGATCCCGTACCTCAGGGGTATTAGTGAAGAATACTAGCCACTACACCCATACTGATCTTGAGATACTGAATTTCTCATGAAGATTGTGCGTGTGGCTTTGCGCGTAAACAATACAAATGTAAGACTAAATATGAATGGAAAAATCGTATATACGTAAGTTACTTAACCAATTACCTTGACCTAAAGAAACTATAGGAAACATTTTACGAACAAATTCCATAAATATAAAAATATAAAAAAGGAGGTAGTGCACAGTTCGCTACTCCTGTGGGGGTCCGGACACGGACACCAAGAGCCCGCTGATGAGTCAGCTTAGTGTCCTAGGCGAAACCCCACACAAGACAGGGCACAAACCTAGAAAAATTGCTGAGTTTTAATTCCTTGTCCGTGAATGCCAATATACCATCCATAAATATGTTTTTAAAAGTTACTTAACGAATCGCCTTGACTTCAGGAAGCTATTGGAAATATTTTACGAGCCAAACCCATAAAGAATTTTAGTATCCCTTGGCAATACAGTATACTACAGTATTATATCCCCTCTGAACTATAGTTTTGTTTCTGTATAAAATTTTCTATTTGTTTCAAGCGTTATATCTTCCTTTTCCTGGATATGTACTCATCCCGCAATAAAACGCGTGAGCCAATTTCAATGCTGCAGAAATTCAATGTTACGCTAAATCATGCTCGAGATAGCTGAAACTCAGCGAGAAGTTGGAACAAGTAGTTCCGTGAAGAACTAAAGGGCCTACTTTTCTTAAAATTTAAGATTCATGCTATTGATTAATCTATATAGTTATAATGACGAAATCAAGTTGGTAATACTAACATTTCTAAGTACGGTAGTTTGAAATACACCTGAAGTAACTGTTACTTCCCAGAAACTCCAGCCTCATTTAATCGAGCTGCCACTGGATTAAGCTCCGATATTAACGTTTTGGTTATAGGAACCGTATTATCTGTGTTGTTCAGGCAAACGCCACCACATATCAGAGATCAACCGGTTGTTTGCTAAGACGAGGTCTCTGCTTAGAGGGCAGAAAGGGCGAGAGGATACATTACAACGAACGGATGCAATTTTAATACCTGTAATGATATTACAGAAGAACAAATGTACGTCTTTAGTAGCTGGTCTTGAAGGAATAGTTCCACGAAGTCAATTAAGGAGTTTGGTCTGATAACTTCTTGTGACGCTCCTGTTTTGTGCATGACTGCAAGTTTCCGATAACATGCAGGTCCGCCAAATTTTCTAACTAGGTCATATCCTATACACTGGTTTTAGAGACACTCCCTACAATGTAACGTAATATAAATCAAATGAAAATTATTCCTTATACAATACTAACATGTTAAGGAGCATATTAATGGTATAGTCTCGGTAGAGGAACATCGAACTGAAATGTGAAACAAGGGCCTTAGAGCACACCATAAATGATTTGAGTTCTATGACATAGGGGCTGCTTTTTTGGACATCCATTCGCTGTAATGTATCCTTTCACCCTGCAATAACATACTGTAGAACACATGAAAAAGCAAAATTTATGTACGGATAAGGCATACTCTACGTAATTTCACCACTTATTATTTATGGAGTATGGGTTGAGTTGTTGATTCGTTTCTGGGCTCGCAGGATTGTCATTTAGCCCCGTGTATTGGGTGTGCGAATGGTGTTTTAATTTTTATTTATTTTTATTTGTCTAATAATAAGTGTTATTGTGGTATATGTTGTAATGTGTGTATTTTTAATTGAGATTACAACTGGAAAAGAGGTTAGAAGTTAGAAGCAATCTTGGTATTGGCCTTGAGTTAAAATAGGGAAAGCCCGGAAAACCACTTATAGGATGGTTGAGAAGGGAATTGAACCGACCTTGTCTCAGTTTGCATCACGAGGTTCAGTGTACCCCGTTCCAATTCTCAGACTAGAATTGAATTTCCTGGCAAAGACGAGAATCAAACCCAGGCTCTTTGGGTCCAGAGTCTCAGTATGTACCGCGAGACCAGAGAATGCGTCAGAGGTATGAGGTGATATGTGCCTGTAAGTCGCAAATGGATTTTAAGGTTGAATGTACTTCCCGAATGAATGTGGGAAATGGATTGGAAGGAAGCGTCCGTGGCTTTTATGTCCCGGAATTTGCCTGTAATTGAGAATAAAAACTAAGGAAAACTATTTCGAAGATGGCTGATGGTGGAGTTTGAGCCCAGCCGTCTTCTGAGTCCGATAATAGCGGGACCTCAACGATATTGCAAACTGCATGTAAAAAAATCCTCTCGGCACGCCGGAAGGCGGAGGTAGATTTCACCGGGCAAACTAGGGGATTGGCTATAATAGGCAAAATATGCAGGTTTTCGTAGGAGGATCAGACCTCATTGATTGCAAGAAAGTATTTTACATTTGGAGGTTAAAAATCAACTTTTTTCCGTTTTTGTATGCATATTTTTATCATTTTATTGTCTTATGGGGATGGTAACCTTCTTGTCATTCGGGGTTCATTTTTATACTTCTGATCACACTGTCCTTATGCAAGGTTTGGAAATGATGTGTAACTATCAGACAGTCTGTTACTTCTTCTCGCAAAATTTTATCTCCCGCAGAGATTTTTGTTGTTTCCTCAGTTTATGGGCTGCGACAACGTGGTCATGTAACCCCGGGTGTGTAGAATCTGATAAATGGTGTTAATTGTGATGACTGTTTTAGTCTGTAATTCAGGTAAGGTCTGCAGACGGTCAATTTTAAGTAGTAGTTCGTAATTTTGTACCATATCCTAACGTGAACGACACCTAGCTGTGAACTTGGCTACTAGATGCCACCGCAACCAGCAACTTGCAACGAACGTTGGAACTTCTCCTCCAAAGGAAAGCATGCTGAGGGTTTTTAGCGCTCTTAGAAAATCCGACGACTTTGGCCGGCTTTGAACCAGCGACCTTGGGCATATAAGTTCAGCATGCTACCAGTTAGATGGAAAAATGAATGTGATCTCGTGCAATGGCGTTGTCTTGGCAACCTCTGATAGCTCATCCCTCATCAATTTAGAAGCGTTGTCACGGTAACCTCTGATGGCACTTGGCATGTTCTTTAATTCCGAAATCATTTTTCTCTTCCCTTGGCGTAATGGTAGGTCAGATCAAAAATTATTTCAGACAAAGTTTTAGGTAATTATTAGGGGAATATTTTCCATTATGTACGGGTTTGATATTGTGCGTATTAAGAGAGATATGATTAATGTTTCCCGAAAAAAACACTTTTTTCCACCCCTTTGGTCAATGGTTGGTGCTATCAAAAAACCTATTTGACATAAATTTTTGGCACTTATCCGACCAATATTATGAACTTTGAATTGATTCGATATTTCACGTATTAAGAGAGTTATAGCGACATTTCACTTTTTCGAGAAACCCCCCCCATTTTCCCCCCTTTAACCGATTTTGCCCATTAACGAACTCGACCGATTTTTAAGGGGTTACATATTATGTAAAACATTAAAGTGATTGGTGCAAAATTACGGCAGTTATCGTGTCCACAAGAAACTGATATATATGCATATATATACACACACATATATATAAACTTTTGAACTGACGGTGGTTTGGGGTCTGGGGGATGTGAAACGCGAAGATATGTCGAAATTTTCCGGAAGTCGAAACATGGCACCCATTGCAATAGTTAGCTTTCTGATGAAATCTACCTAAAATAGGCTACATAATTTAAAATACTACCATCAACGACACCTAGCTGTGAACTTGGCCACTAGATGCCACCGGAACCATCAACTCGCAACGAACGTTGGAACTTCCCCTCCGAAGGAAAGCATACTCAGGGTTTTTTGGCGCTCTTAGTAAATCCAACGACTTCAGCCGGGTTTGAACCCGCGACGTTGGGCATAGAAGTTCAGCATGCTACCAGTTCCGATACCGAAGTCGCTTCCCACAGACATATGAAAACAGAATGTGATCTCGTGCAGTGGCGTTGTCATAGCAACTGCTGATGGCTCAACCCGTATCAATTAAAAGTAAAGTTGTCATGGCAACCACTCTTGGCACTTGGAATTTTCTTATAATTTAAATCATTTTGCTCACTCCGTGGCGTAATGGTGGGTCATATCGAAAATTCTTTCAGACAAAAGTTTTAGGTAATTATTGGAGGAATATTGTCCATTTTGTACGGTTTTGATATTGTGCCTATTAAGAGAGATATGATTAATGTTTCCCGAAAAACCCACTTTTTTCCACCCCTTTGGTCAATGGTTGGTGCTATCAAAAAACTTATTTGACATAAATTTTTGGCACTTATCCGACACATATTATGAACTTTGAATGGATTCGATATTTCACGTATTAAGAGAGTTATAGCGAAATTTCACTTTTTCGAAAAAAGCCCCCCATTTTCACCCCCTTCAACCGATTTTGCCCATTAACGAACTCGACCGAGATTTTATAAGGATACATGTTATGTAAAAAATTCAAAGTGATTGGTGCAAAATTACGGCAGTTATCGTGTCCACAAGAAACTGATATATATATATATATATAGATAGATAGATACATATATACATAAATTATATATAAACTTTTGAACTGACGGTGGTTTTGGGGTCTGGGGGATGTGAAACGCGAAGATATGTCGAAATTTTCCGGAAGTCGAAACATGGTACCCATTGCAATAGTTAGCTTTCTAATGAAATCTACCTAAAAGGATTTTTTCGCAAGCAATTCTTTTCGCTAACATGTTTCCAGTACAAAATACACAGAAATATACTACTTTAGTTATACGCAGTAAAGAATTCAGTGAAGACGAATATGTATTCTGACGCTAGATTTTCAAATAAATTTCAATACTATATTGCAAAAAGAATTGTAAAATATTATTAATGATGCAAGCAATAATTATGTAGCCTATATAATGAAAGAAAACAGGAGCCAACTCCAAATGTATATTCTATCATGGATGTTTAGTCGTTGGAAATTTTATTCAAGAGCTGAAGGATGCTCATAAAATAATAAACATGGATATCCTATATATTTTTCATGAACGATCACAGACAAAATATTTTTGTTTTGTAAATCATGAGTACCTTTGATCATAAAATTCAGTTGGTAATTGAAATGCCTATAGGTCATAATGCTGGCCACAATCATTCTTCATCTGAACTGTATTCTACTCATCAATGTCCTACTAATTGGCACATTCTGTAATAATTAAGCAGGAGACTCAGTGAGGTGTATTCAGACCCACCAAGGCATGAAACATCACTCACTCGGCTATCAATTTCATTTCAGAGATGGGGTGATTTAGTAACTTTTCCACTTCGAGTACAGCAGAGGACTGTTTTGAGTGGCTTTTCCCAACCCTTTACCGTGAAACCACCAGACGCACTCACATAATTATGATACAAAACAATATCATTCCCCTCTGCCAAAAGGCCCATTAGGATTCTTTCCTTCAAAGGATCATTGACCGTTGTGCTTATGATAACTCACAGGCGAATCTGAAGGGGGGTCGGAAAACAATTCATAATAGCTAAATAATAATAATAATAATAATAATAATAATAATAATAATAATAATAATATGTATTGGGATAGACCTATTTTAACCGACCAGAAAATCTTGGCCAATCGGCCTGATATTGTCTATCTCAATAAAAGAATGCAAAAGGCCTACTTGTTAGACGTTGCTGTCCCACTTAGCCAAAATATGCAAACTACCCAAGCTAAAAAGACAAACAAGTACGCACCGTTGGCGGAAGAAATACGAAAACTATGGGGATTAAAATGCGTGAGGATTTTGCCAGTGGTGATCTCTTCCACGGGAGTTGTTCCAAAGACGTTGGCAATGGCTTTGGAGGAACTGAAAATGAAACACCGATTGCCAGAATACAGAAGGCAGTGCTGCTGTATACGTGCCATATTGTTAGGTTATTTTTTATCACAGTAATAGGCTTACAGGGTACTTGATTAACAAATTCGTACCCTGAAAACCGAGTTGTACCATAATTATGAGAAATTAAAGATAATAATAATAATAACAATAATAATAATAATAATAATAATAATAATAATAATAATAATAGTACTGATAATGGTAAGCGTGCATAAAATGCGTATATGCCTACCATATTAAACTGGTAAAGGTTGATCTGCATTGTATATTGGTAATTATTTATTTTATTGAATCCACCTTGTCAATGCTATATACAGTATATGATGTTTATTATTATTATTATTATTATTATTATTATTATTATTATTATTTAAATGTACATGTTTCCATATCAGTGATACCTTCTTCAGAGTTTAAACTTCATAAAATGGATATCCTTACAATAATTTTGTATAAAATAAAACGTTCCAATTACATAAATATACATTTTCCAAACACTTAGAAGATATTGTTTCTAAACTGTGTTATTGAACTTGTAACTTTTTATTTTAATGAGTTTTATTACGAGGATATCCATTTAATTTAGTTTAAACGCTCGTCAGGTATCAATGAATATCGAAACATGTACGTTTAAATAATAATAAACATCATATACCAGGTGAATCAGCTGCCCCTAATAATATTGATTTATGCACCCCACTAACGAATTTTTTCAGTAAGGTCGATATTTCTCTGCTTGCATCGCGTATGGTGCTAATGCACTGCAAACATATCCCATAGGCGATACTGAACACTATTATTTTTCCCTCTATCATATTATTCGAACGGTCTGTAGTAATATCGAAAATTTAGCGGACACTTATTTTGGTTTCTAGGCCATAGCTTCGTACAAATTGGCTTAGTGAAGTGTTATACATTGTTGAGCAGTGCTGGACGTTTCCCCCGAGTATCATGGCGTAAATGGTACTCATACATCAAGAATGATCTACGGTATGATCATTGTTCAACTTTACTTACTGCACATCTATTTTGGAGTATGGCCTCTAGCATACCAAGTTTTGTTTGTGCTGTCAACTAGCCACCAATGTACACATGCAATCTGGCAACGGCATTCCGTGCTGTGAAAAACAGATTTACCAACGTATTTAGTGAACTGAGGCATTTGGACTATTTCAGAAAATAAGACATCTTTGTCATTACTTATGGTAGGCATGGCTTTGCATTTTCCCCTAGACGAAGTCGTGTACCTCTGCTGATTGTAGATAACAATCAAATATGGTACAAATATGCAAAGTTTACACAAAAAGACAATTATACGGATACTTTATGAGATTAATATTTCCAATAGATAAGAGAGGATTTGTCATAGGTTTTTCCTGAACCATTTGACAACTCTCCAGTGTTTTTTTTTTGCGTATGGCTTTTAGTGCCGGGAGTGTCCGAAAACATGTTCGGCTCGCAATTTTTGTAGCTGCTTCAAGGTGGACACCCAATGGGTGAGCTACAAGTACCGTCGCGTGTGGAGTGTTGTCTGGGGAGGAAAGTTCGAAATGTAAGGACAGGAGTTGGCCTATAGTTAGGGACCAACCCCGGCAATTGCCTGGAAGGAAGATGGGAAACCACAGAAGACCATCTTCAAGGTTGCCGGCGGGGGGATTCGAATCTCCTTGCCTCCCGGATGTGAGCGACTGCCAGCAGTCATGCCGTAACGACCACGGCTAACTCACCCGGTTCTCCAGTGGTAACTGCTTAATATACTTCACGTCCTGTGAAGCAGTGCAATGAATTCGTAACGAAACATTCGTGGTAAATAGCATTACTATATTAGTATTCAAACATTCCTCAGGAATGTGCATGTGTTATGCAAAAATGATTACAGTCATTACTAGTGAACGGAGAGCATACCTGAGCACCACGATATCGAATGGTCAACATGTGCTGTGCAGTTGGAAAGCAATACAGTACAGTTAATTGTAGGCTATATGAAAATCCACAGCCTGCTTCCAGTCGACCGACCGGGTCAGGGAATGGAATGAATGAAGCCCCCATCTAGCGGCGAGGATATGAACTGTGCCGCCTGCCGAAGCCTGTCGCACTCCCCTGGGGCAATGATTAAATGAATGACAGATGAAATGAAATGTTAGGGAAGAGTGTTGCTGGAATGAAAGTTGTGACAGGGGAAACTGGAGTACCCGGAGAAAATCCTGTCTTCCCCCCCCCCTTTCCTAGCACAAATCTCTCACATGGAGTACCCGGATTTGAACCACGGACCGAGCGGTGAGAGGCTGGCGTGCTGCCCCCTAATCCACGGAGGCGCTTAATTGTATAATTTAACACATTTTTTGAGGAGGGGAGTGGACAATAAGGGCCTTAAAAAGGAAAACTTGTAGCATCTGTTCTTCCTCTAGGTCTTCACTTTGACGTAATTAACAAACTCAAGTATGTTTGCTTAACATTTCCATAACTTATTTTCAGCCAACTTGGATAAATTAGGCCTATACATTGTCGATATGCTAGTGGAGAAATTTGATGCCAACAGTGGATTTCTAGTGGACACATGTTGTAACTTCAGTCCGCTAATCGCAAATGCCAGAGGCAGGTCTCCACTCAAGTGCCATTTTCAGCAGCCAAACTGGAAAGATAATACTCCTTCGATAGCAGCTCCGGCACAATTCATTGGTAGTACGATCCAAGGAATCCGCTGACGCCAACTTTATTTCAACTTTATTGTCTATTTTCAAAGGCAGAGCTTGGACAGAAGGCTGCCGGGATGAATATATTAGCATTACACATCCTTGCTTGCACCGTAACTCGGGCTTGTAATGTGTCCCACCCTCGAGTGGTTTCATCCTTTCAAGAAAACTGTCTGTCTGCCGTCTACGAGCTCACACTTACACAAATTCATTTTGGGGCAAACACTTACATCTCTTGGAGTATGAGATGGGAATAAAAATGTTGAAAAGATTCTTTGGAATGGCTCCTCTTTCTGTTGGTTAAGGCCTGTTACACATCGAAGCGGATCTCTGGATCTCCACGAGCGTATCGCGGTGGATGGATGACTTGGCTGATCTTTCACATAGAAGGGGATATCAGTCCCTATCAGTGCTTCAAATTAACGCATACACACTTAAGCAGCCGTTGCTTACTATTCATCTAGAACTACGAGAAGATGCAGGGAACGGAGGGGAAGTGTTTGGATATTCCCTGCAGGCTGTTCCAAATCGACGAGTTTGAGTATGCGTACACGCGGGTACTCAGCAGTAATGCTCGGAGCACGGCTGGAGAGGGACGGGGGTGAGAGCCAATACGTCACTGGACGAAGGTCATCGTACAAGTCCATGCGCTTCCTGCCAGTCTTGATGTATGCACCGCTTAGTAATGGCAGCCCCTACAGCAGAGCTGTATTGTATATTGCAGGTTTACTCAAACAAGGCGGTTAGTACTCAGCTGCTCACAGGTAAGCAGCTCGGCTGGAACAGTCTGTGAGTCTAAACGAATGGACATGAAATTTAGATAACCCTAGGTTACCCTGTAAACAGGTTTAAGAATATAACGATAATGTTATTGGTTTTAACACCTTTTTAAATACTGCGTATTCTAGAGACGCCGGGGTGCAGGTATTTTGCCCAGAAGGAGATATTTAACGTGCGAGGAAATATACTGGCACGGATCCCTCACATTTGCGTACACTCAAATGTCAACTGACGGCGGTAAGATTTGATCGTGAAATCTACGGCACAGAAGGCGAGAACGTTACCGCTGAGCCACGCAGCCAGTCATAACAGGTCTAAGACTAGAGAATGTTATGGGCATTGGGACTCAAACCCGAATCTCCTGCATACCTCGCCTATGTGACTAACGGTGTACGCCAAAAACAGCCCAAGTACAAGTATTAAATAATGCGGACACTGCATAGCAATTTACAGGACATCGACGCACAGGCTTCTAGAATATCATGTAGTGAGCTTTGGTGTCCTCTATCAAGATCACAAATATCTCGCCGACTGAGGTCACAATTTCTTGTCTTGTTCAACAGATCTGGATGTTGGAAGAGGAAAATGGCGTTTGAATAATATCTCGATTAGTTTCTGACAGATTCCAGTGTATTTCAAACACACAACGGCATCGTGATCTTACGATAAGTATAGCAACTCTCCGCACAAATGTCCAGGATCAATTCCAAGAGGATTTCAATCCTGTTAAGAGGGTTGAAACGGAGTTCACTCAGTCTCATGAAGACAACTGCTCCCCCGCTGTCTAGGCGTGCGCATCAAGGCCGAATAGCGGAGCTCGAAGTCCGGAATTCGAAGGATTGCATTCCGACAATTACAGCGGCCATTCTGGTGATTTGCAAACTTCCTCCAGGACAATGCTGGGATGGTTCCTAACTTAGAGCCAAGGCCGTCTCCTTCCCTATCCTTACCTGAATTACAAATACACTCACTAATACAGAAACCACAGGTTATCAGACCCCAGTACATGGGGCTAAATGACCACGATGTCCAAGCCCCTTAATTGAAACAACAACAAAACCTCTACTCGGTGCACCCCGTTAGCAACAAAGTCGTCTTCTTGATAATGTCTCATTTTAAACTTGGTTCCTCTGGCGACTTCTAGCATTGCGCGCTCCAATAGAGAGTACCGTACGTAATGAATAGAAATGCTGACAAGAACGTTTTACATTTATGTGTGAAGAGGTATTTATGTTAATGTTAGCATAGACATATTACATACTGTATTCCTTTCGGATATTATTTCTCCCTACATTTTATTTACTACGCGGGAGGATTCTACATCCAGCCAAACAATAAACTAATTAAAAGGAGTCACAAAGCAAGAGATGACGAGCTCGTGCATTTTAATTTACCTCAGCCCAACACTCCACCTGGAAATATTTAGTAGCTGAGTATTCTCGGAAGAGAAAACACTAGAAGTTACATTACGATCTTGAGGAAGGAAGGAAGAAAGGAAGAAAGAAAGAAAGGAAGTAAAGAAGGAAGTAAAGAAGGAAGTAAGGAAGAATAGAAGGCAGGAAGAAAGGTGAAGGAAGGAAGAAAGGAAGTAAATAAGGAAGGAAGGAAGGAAAGTAAGGAAGGAAGGAAGGAAGAAATGTGAAGGAAGGAAGAAATGAAGTAAAGAAGGAAGGAAAGTAAGGAAGAAGGAAAGGAAGGAAGAAAGAATGGAAGGCAGTAAGGAAGGATGTAAGGAAGAAAGAAAGGAAGAAAAAAGTAAGGAAGAAAGGAAGGAAGTAAGAAAGGAAGGAAGCAAGGAAGGAAGCAAGGAAGGAAGGAAGAAAGGAAGAATGGAAGCAAGGAAGGAAGAAAGGAAATAAGTAAGTAAGTAAGTAAGTAAGGAAGAAAGGGAGGAAGGAAGGAAGCAAGGAAGGAAGAATGGAAGGCAGTAAGGAAGGATGTAAGGAAGAAAGAAAGGAAGGAAGGAAGGAAGAATGGAAGGCAGTAAGGAAGGATGTAAGGAAGAAAGAAAGGAAGAAAAAATTAAGGAAGAAAGGAAATGAGGAAGAAAGGAAGAATGGAAGCAAGGAAGGAAGAAAGGAAATAAGTAAGTAAGTAGGTAAGGAAGAAAGGGAGGAAGGAAGGAAGCAAGGAAGCTTGTGATTTTACTTAAATGTTAATCTTTTGATCATTAAACTCCTGATCCCAATTTTAGTGGACTGACTTGACATTTCACCTCGAAAACCTCACATGTATCAATCGGGAATCGAATCCCGTTTGCTTTGGTGAGGGACAAGCATTCACCGTTGAGACATCACACTCCTGATCTTAAGGAACAAAAAAAGTAGAGTATGCCTATCATGAACTACCGACCAGAGTAGCTACGCTCTCCAAGGCACAAGGCCATGAGGCTAGGCACTCTTCAAATATGGAAATAAGAGGCGTTTGGACTACAGGGATGTTGAGTACAGGTATTTCGAGTTGATCTGTGCGTCACGATGAGGATGGAATGAACTATGAAGACGTCACAAGCACCTACTCCCCATACCAGGGGAATCAACCAGCTGGGATTAAAATCCCACGACTCTGCCCGAAAACTTTGAATCGAAGGTTAACTTCCTGTCCACTTAGTCACGAAACCCACAACTAGGACTTGGAATTGCTTTCCTTGGCTTCCCAGGTAACTGCAGAGACGGTATCTGCCAATAGGCAACCGACGCTGCTTTCAAACTCCTTACCAAGTGTCATTCATCTCTAAATTATCTGATAAGGTTGGCGTCAAGAAGGGCGTCCAGCCGTAGAATACATTTCCTCCACCACAAAGAAACTCACTCATCCCATCCTATCCCATCCCCGACCCCATGGACATGTACATATCAGGTGAATCAGCTGCCCCAAATAATATTGTTTTATGCAGCCCAACTAACGTTGTTATCAGGAAGGTCGATAACTCTCTGCTTGCATCCCGTATGGTACTAATGCATTGCAAGCATATCCTGCAAACGATACTTATTGTTTTTTCCTCGATGTGACTACAGACTAATACGAGGGAAAATACTAGTGTTCAGTATCGTTTGCGGAATATGCTTGTAGTGTACCGTACGGGATGCAAGCAGAGAAATAACAACCTTCCTGCCAACACGCGTTAGTTGGGCTGCATAAAACAATATTATTGGGACAGCTGATTCACCTGCTATTACACATACATACAAACATAGTTTCTTTGAACTCATCTAGAGTAATTACGAGTATGAACAATACTTCTTTCAGAGAGATCCAGCAACATAGCCGTGTTCGTTCAGTCACTCTTTATGACCGCAATACGAGCTGAAGTCCAGATATCTGAGGTTTGAGGCTCGCCATTGATACCAGCGTGGTGTAGTTTTTCCCAGCCAAAAGTCGGGATACTACCCAATTTCAGATAGGGGCAGCTGCCCCGGGAATTGAAACAAGGTACTTTCTTGGCATTTTACTGGAGTGAGTATAGAAAATTACGGCGAATACTGGTTCTCAAGGTGGGCACTGGCAGTACCTGATTATTACCTCAGATCTCCGAACTTCAGCTCCCCATTGGAGTCGTGTGCCTGACTTCAACGCAACCTGGCATGTTGTGGAATAAATCTTAATTACAGTAAGCCCATAGAAAGAACATCTCCTCATTATTTATTTATTTATCGTATGGCATACATGAAAATTATTTACAATTTGACATCAAGTTCCGAAACGTAACGAAGTGCCTGTGGTGTCCCTAGGAAGAAGTCGCTGATGTCTAAAGGGAATACATTAGATCGTGTTCACTGGTCATATTCTACAAGGCTGTATCAGGTGATATTACAGATGATTTAATGGTATAGCACTGCGATATATTAATATTTGATGGTACTTGTACTTCCCCAGTACATTTATAACCCATGAGCAATCAATACCACGAGGTAAGGAAGTGTTGAGCGTCCCTGGGTGAGTTCGTGTTATTACTGTTTCATTTATTAAGAGTTCAAGTGAATCGTTAATCCCCAAGAACTAGATCTGGTCATATTATGCTAAGTTCTCAACAAGCTGCCCCTCGCACGAAGCGTGGCACAGGTGAACAAATATTAGGGGCCACAAAGTTGCTTAAATGCACCATCCTCGTCAACCAGCACAAAATCGATACATAACATTCCCCTCACTGATCTTTAAAACGATAAGACTAACGAAATTGTGTCACAGAGACACATATGATTAGCATTGAGTCTTATACACTTCGTGTTCATGCCTTATTATTGGAACCGATTATCATTAGCCTGTTTTATGAAATATAAGCAAACCACAGCGACTTTTGTCCGTGTCTACGGGACCGATGTTAGAGAAATTGTTTAGTAAGTTACTTCCATATTCGGACACTTCAACTGTGACTTTAAAATTTCCATCATTGTAACCAACGTAACATGGTGGCAGCGTGAAATATTACAATGGAACTCATTATTTCCAAAAACGATTACAGTACATTCATGCTATATTTTTTACGGTGATACATGACTATATAGTAAGTTTATACTGTATATGCAACCTTCAAAAACTTGATATACACTAAAACAACATAGTGGCTATGAAAATTATAAATGTTTTAACAGAATATTCTTGCGATCTAAGTAGCCATGCACAATGAAACTTTCCATAACGAACCTGTATTTAGAACTAAATATATTGGGTAATCGGCGTCCAATGTTGTTCAATTGTTTTCAATGAATGGCTGTGCGAAATTTAAAAAAAATAAAACATCTCTTCCCATATTCAAGTGATTCCGGTACATGAATCTATGTCTTATACTTAGCAAGCATTGAATGGTGAGCACGTCAATTATTCAAGGCTGAATTACTCTACTAATCACAAAAGTTTCCGATCTCCGTGGAACTTTGTATAACGGACCATGGCCTAATTCTACCGGTATCGAAATCTATATTTTCATAAATAATAGATAGAACACATGTCAATTCTCCAAACATGAATTCATCTAATTTGTCATTGAATGTGAAAAATGGCGGGAACTCGTCCGATACCGTAGTCTAATTCTTCAGGTAGGCTACATAAATCAGTTTCTCCCTTTTCGAAATTTATATATGGCACGCTTGTCAATTCCTCAGATATGAGTTCATCCAATTCGTCTCAGAATGAATCTGTGTCTTTGTATCTGGTGTAGTGAACCCAGAGTACGTACATATATTGGTTCCCTTTCACTAATAATTATAGAAAGTTTGCATGCCAATTCCTCAGATTTTAATTTCCTTCAAATCGTTAAAGAAATTATCCAATGACAATAAAACTTAGGACGGTAGCACAACGCTCTGAGAGAAATAACACAGCACATTATTTCTAGAGTAGTTCGTATCAATTTTAGATGGCACTCGTGTTATCATCATAAATAAACTTCCTAATGCAAGTTGATAAAATATACTAGTACTGTGTGGTCAACGAAGTATACTGTATATTTATTTAAAGTTTCATTCATGAGGAGAAGAAAAGAAACAGTAGATGATATTATTAAAAGAAAAGCGCACAATGTGCAAATACATATTTGTACATATGATCAATTATGCTAATGCCAGTCTTATTATTGAGGTTGTCCTCATTTTGCAGTTTTGTGCGTTGTACCTTTCACAATGATTGTTGCACAGGTCACATACACAGTCTTCATTCGGTTGGTGGAAATTCTTGGTTTTGCGGAATTAATAGTGAAATCCATGGGTGGCCTAACGTGTTATTACGTGTCGTAGCTCGTAGTTAGCTTGTTTCCACTCTTCCGTCATTATGGCATCTGTGGAGTAAAAGTCGGACCAAATGGCATTTTGTTTCTCATTCAAGGTTCGGCGTGCATTCTCATAGGCTTTGGTGTTTGGTAGCTAAAAATGTATTTTGATGTCGTCGATGAAGTAGTCCTCCTTAGTTAATACCTATGTAAACCTTGAAGGGGAAGACTTTCCTATGCCTAAAATCCTCTTAAGATATCGGGCCTTGACTTTTTCTATTATCAACAGGTCGCTGAGTGTGAGTTTTTCCCAGGTAATGCTAATCCCATAGGTTGCTATTGGTGATATGGCTGTTCTGAACAGTAGCATTGCTGTACCCAATCATATTTGTTGAGGTTGTTCGATGTGGTAGATGGCTTTTTATTGCTGCGGCCGCTCTTTCTTTAACGTGGATATTGTAGGATGTTAGAGTAGTTTGGAGCGTGACTCCGAGGTACTTGAATTTCGGCACTACTTCTAGTGGTTTGTTGTGACGAGTCATTGTGTTTTTAAGTGCATGCCTTCCTCCTTTCCTGAAGGTCATCTGTTTGGTTTTGCTGTGGTTAATTTGTAGGCCATTTCTTTCTGTCCATGATGTGAGCCTGTTGAGGACCTCTTGGAGCTCTTGTGTGAAGCCTTACAGTAGATGATATGAAAATAGGTTTTCTTCACGGAACTAATTGTTTTTGTGCTCTTAGGTCTAGTGTAGTGGCACCAAGACCCTGTGAAAGATAGTTGTATAAGTAGATCCTGTCACTTATCAAAACATCAAGACAGCTTCTTATCTGCTCATTTAGGACTTCACACAAGCCTTACGAATATCGCAGGATCACGGGCTTATCTGAGTATACAGCTGTCAGTCATAATCGTCAACCACGCTTTAATTTAGGTGTCAGCACTTGTCCACAAGAGGAGCGAATATACCCTCAATACTTCTTGCAGTAGTCGAGGTTCACTGCCTTGGTAATCACATGCCATCGAGTATATCATTCCTCGTCAGCACAACTTAAGAACAGTTTTAGTGTTACTCGAGTCGCAAGGCTAAATAGAGACAGTTTGGTGATAAACGGGTAATTCTCTGTATTATTGGCAGGACAAAGAAGGGCACATTCCTTATTAAAACTTATTTTGTACCCTGAATACATCGTGAAATACACACGACGTAATATTCTGTATGTAAAAATTTCAAGCGGAGACCTCTTTGAAATATTGAACTGTATCCTTTACTTACTGAAGGAAAGGAAGAACGGACTCGTGTGTAGACCATTGCTACTAGGAACAGAATAATGGGTCGATCAGCACAGCTCTGTGACTGGACTGATCATTGGGTGTCGTGGCCTCTGGTGCTATCCTAAGGAAAGGAGGCTATCAGTCATTAGTTATTTATGGTTTTATTGTTTGAGGAACTGTTATTTAACATTTCTCCATCGTTATGGTGTTTGAAGCCATTCTTCAGTGTTGCCTTAGTAAACAAAAGTTTGGTGCTTTTCAGTCGGTCAACAGGAATGTATCCAAATGAGTTGGGTTATACCTTAATCCTGATTTTTTTTTCAGGGTACATTCTTGTTGACCAACTGAAAAGCACCAAACTTTTTTTCTTTTTTTCTCCATCGAAAAAGGTAATCTTATACTTCCTCAGTTACATATTACTTACAGACTCTTAAGAAAATATATAAATAGAGTTTGGCAAATATTCATCAAATACATTCTACTTTAATTCTCTTAATCAATCTTATAAAATCCAGTGCTTCATTGAACTTGTTGGTTATATCACAATGTCTATTCCTGCAACATGTTGAAAATTTCAAGGAAATTGCACATGTAAGCAGAAAGTTACAATGCAAAATATGTTGTGTCCAATCTCTGTCTGTAATCGCGGAGAAAAGCATTGTAATTCAAAATGGCTGTTTCTAGGTATAGTGCAAATCGCTTAATTTGAATTATTAGATAATTCGAATAAAAGTTATTCTCCTTAGAATTACTATTGAAATACATATTGATATACATACTTGTTTTGAATTTTGTGAGTTTGTATTATAATTATTCGAAGGTTGTGTTTCGATAATTTCGTTAAAAAAAAAGAACGATTTCCGAAGGTCTTGCAGCTATAAAAGTTTAAGTATCAAAGCATTTAGTTTAAATCAAAGTTAATGTTTAATAATGTCAAGCACGTAGGAGGGAAGTTCCAAAGGTAAGTTTTGTCAATTTATTGCGCGAACTGATGGCACACGAGGTGACACAAACAAATGCCTTAAGAACGCACCCGTGGCTGGTTCAACTATAGACGGAGCGTCAGTGGAGGGGAAACGACGCATGCGCAGAGCGCCAACGAAGGGAGAGGAGCAGCAGACCAGCGTGCCCTGATATCAACCGGTCTGTCGCTGGGGTTGCATGTTCAGTAAAGGACGTCTGAGTGTGGAGGATGAAGATCAAAGTGGGCGTCCCTCCACATCCACGAATAAAATCAACATTGTTTTAGTACAGGACAAGATGAAGGCGGATAAGCGCATAACGGTGGCAGACCGTTTAGTTTGTTTAGTTACACTTAAGCAAATGAAGCAAACCAAAATCATGAACTAATGTAAGACAAGCGAATTGATGTGGGGGTATACACAAATACAGTAAAAAGCATGTAGTTCCGTGAAGAACTATGCAGCCTATTTTCATATATCCTCTATTGCCCCTATCAACATATACAATTTCTGTTTGATTGCCGTAATATATTCGTAGATATTGAGAAACGTCTAAATATTTCGGATGGTCGCCATGTTTGCTTTTTATATTTGTAGGTCTTAGAGTTATGTACTATTACATGGCCGGTGAAATATTTTGCACAGCCACCATATTGAGGCTATGTAAACAATTGAACTAAATTAGATCTCAGTACATTACAATGTGTATAAACATTTTCTGTACCAAGTTTCATTGCGTTTGGATGGTTTAATCGCGAGAAAAGTCTATTTAAAACTTTCAACTTCTCTTTGCCGCCATGTTCGTTTTGTAGTCAACTGTTTTTTCAAGTCACGTTGGTGAACTTCCAGTAGTGCCTCTTATCACCGTACAAAATGTCAGGGTGATATCAGTAATAGTTTCGGAGATATAGAATGCCAGTGAAATATTTCGCACGGCCGCCATGTTGGATTAGTGAGACGTAATAAAATTTAAAGGGCATGGTCGGGGTCGGCCATAATAGCACTATGACCTCAATGAGTTTCATTGAAATCGCCCCAGCCGTTCAGATGTTATTAGGAGTGGACACACACACTGACGCCCACACACACACATACACACACACACGGCCAAAAAGTCGGGGTAAGCCTATTTTTTTCATAAATGAAAATAGGCTAATAATAGTCTTGTGATGATGGCTGACTGTTTATGGAGTGAACTGTTTTTATCGTATATTATTAGAATTTAACCACATAGTAAATTAATTATTACAATTAATCAGATTTACTTATCTCTCTGTCTACAATTCACAGTTCAAATTTTGTATTATTCTTAAGTGTTCGCATTCCCCTTGGATTTAGAATTAGAAAGAGCCCACTATTTTAAACACGTAGCACACCCAAAGGTTTCCCACTGGAGCCTGGTCAGTCAAAATAGCAGCCTTTCTTCCACCCAGGGGCATTACACGGATCGCTTACCTTGAGAGGCGTGCCATGGATCTAAAACGTCACATGCTCTGCTGCACAAAGGGAGAGAATATTTAAACAAGGCGATAGACTATAAAATAGCGCAATAACGCTTATAGATTCTTCATGCGCTAAATTTCAAGCTGCCATGTCGTAATTTGATACAGTGCTTCTTGAGCATAAACAAATTGCTTGAGTAACCGTAAACTATAGGATAAAATAAAAGTAGTCTGCAAGTTTAAAACTGGTCATGGTAAAAAAATGTGAAAGCGTTGAATACAAGTTCTTAAATGAGTTAGTAATGGAAAAGTTGGGCGCGGCAGCAGAGTTAGCTTCATCGAAATAAAGACGCAGTATAGTCTCGTAGGAGTTAGAAATAGCTTCGTCACCGGGAGTCAAGCCCGAGTCTCCTGCATTCCAGGCAGGTGTGCTAACACAAGGCACACAAGAAGTGAGCTCTCTGACAACTGTGGTGTAATGGGTGAAGTTACATGTGGTCAAAGATGCCTAGTTCATAAAATAACTTTCGGGTGCGTGAACATCTCCAAACAAAGCTGTCGATCTATCGTCTTTGCACTTTCAATCAGACATATAGCGATCGATCTACGAAGCCTTACATTATATTGAGAGTCAATATTATTAAAAGATATATATTTATGAATACAATATGAAGAACTCACATGAAATGTAAATATGTCAGTACTAATAATATTATAAAATATAAAAATATACTAGTACATTAAGCAACGAGCCTATAATGACAATAATTAAGACACTTGTATGGAAATTATAAAACTCGCTTTGCTCGTTTTATAAACATACTCGTGTCTTAATTACCATTATAGGCGAGTTGCTTACGACTGTTTATGTTCGACGATAATTATAAATATTTTATGTTTGAACATAAATATCTGTCGAGATTTCGCCAGTTTTATGTACTGAACAGAGCGCATGGGACGCAGAGAATACCTTGTATTTGACGTGGCCTCCTCAAATACCCCCCCATGACACTAGGCCACGCAGTGAAATTTAAAATAGGAGGCCGTGGAAGTCAGCGCAGATGCGATGCTTTCCTTACCTAATTGGTCGCACAACTGTTTCTTGAGCTCTGATTGGTGGGAGAAACTGCTTCATAATGAAAAATAGTGTTATAATGACCCTCATTATGATACAGTTTTCTGACATATAATATTTACATTTCGACATCTTCGAACATAAAATAGGCTATATATCTTAACCATATGTAATTTATTTTAGGTTACATTTTCCTATATTCCAGTAAATGGAATTATTGCGTTGACCGACTGAAAGTTATAATATCAATTATTAATAATCAGTAAATAATAAAACACTTTTAGTATTCATTCAGGTATTATTTTAGTGCAGCGAGTATTAAAATGCAATAAACATTTATCTTCATTACAGCTATGCAACATAAGATCATTCATTTTAACACTTCATTTGTTTATTTGATTTTTATTCGTAATAATGTTAGTAATACTAATAATAATAATAATAATAATAATAATAATAATGTAATAACAATAGTTATACTACGATTTCATTCGGAAATATTCCCTGAATGTGATACTTTATCGCACCAGTGAATCTACTGAGAATGGTTTCTCACAATTGTTGTTGCTGTTGTTGTTGTTGATTCTTTAGAGGTTTTTCGACATCGTGTTCAAATAACTCCGTGTACTTGTGTGTGAAATCTATCTGATAACATGTGGCATTGTGATTGCTGTACTAGTGCGCATAATTGTCATTGGGGCTAATATTTGGAGAGGAGGTGGTTGTGGCCTTAATTTGTGCACCAATCTCTGCAGTAGAAGTGCGAAACAACGGATAACTATAATACTGTATTTCAAGGATGGCTGAGATAGGTATCGAATACAACTCTTTTCAGTTGTGTCTCTCGAGGTTGAGTAAACACCACTCCAGCCTTAAGAACAGAATTCATTTCCTTGGATGAGCAAGGAATCGAACCAGGACCTCTCCGGTGACAGCCAATAATGCTAGTCACTACGTCACGAGGTGGACTTGTATGGATATATTGTCTCTGCGCCAGGAGAAGTCAGTTCGACAAGCTGCGACGGGGAGTGGGGATTTCAACTGTGCTCATGCGCAGACCGTCTATTCCTGATCTTAAACCTGTATACCAGCAGTTAGATGTTGTTACCTCCAGCATGGTGTTTGTAATTTATCGAGTTGTAAGTGTGTATTTCTCCCTCACTACAGTCGACATTTTTACATGACTTAGTGTTTTTGTTTAAGATAGCACTGAGTGCAAATAATGAAAGAATGCTGGTAGTGACTGACATGATGTTTTTGGAATGCGCGGTACATGGTACGCGGGAAGGGACCTCAAGTTCAAATCTACCTGACTTCACCTGGCGCGATTACAATATGCATGTATGTACTGTATGGATGTGCCATATATGCTCTGTCGTTAGTAAGAAGACGATTCGTTCAGGTGCTAAAAATCTGGAGTTCGAACTGTGTGCATGATAATGAGAAGACAAAATGTAGCACTTGCTAACAAATGACCGAGTGAAGAGCAGAAGAGGAGAAAAGGGGAGATAAGGTGAGTGGAGGAACATTACGTATGCTAGGAGGGTGAGGGACACACATCTCCCAAGATTGAGAGGTGAAAGGGAGGATGGAAAGAGCAGATAACACAAGTAGCTAAAGTGCTTTCCGCGATAATAGCTGAAGATTTAAACAAGTTCAAGGTCATAAATAGAAATGACTGTATTAAAGAAAGGGTGAGGTGACGTCAGAATACACAGTCCGTCTGCGAGGCGGAGAGTGGTAATTGGAAGACGTGGCGTTACCAAGGTAACGGGCGATGAGTTTCATACTAGTTAAAAAGTTCGTGTCTAAATTTAAATAAGATGGCGTAGCGACTAATGTTATTGGCTGACACCCGTGAGATGCCGCGTTCGATTCACTGCTCTTCCAAGAATTCTAAAGCAAGGCTGAGTGGTGCAGTCTGCAAAGCGTCGGGTGAGATTTTAGCTTATTCAGATGGCATATCAGAGTGCTAAAATGTGCCAACATGGTGTCTTTTAGTTTAAATCTCTCTTTTTCGGGAAAATTTCCGTCCCTTAAACATTTCTAGAAGCATATCGGTTAAAAGGGACATTAAATTCTTATTATAGAATGCATTATAAAATGTATACGTCTTAGTTATGAACTGGTAGGGATCTTCCAGCCACGTGATGCCAAATAGATACATTTACGATGTTGTGAGTGTTGGACAAGGAAATTACTACGTTGATGTTAATTTTCATTTAGGGGTTTTGCGATATCGTGGTCAAGTAGCTCCGTGTGCTTGGGTGTGTGTGTGGAAAATTTCTGATAATCTGTTTCATTATGAAGTCTATACTAGGCTAGGCTATGGTTAGGAGGTAGTCGTGAAGTAGTAGAAGTGGCAAACTACGGAAAATCACGTCTAGGTTGACTGGGGTGAGAATAGAACTCACCTCTTCACAGTTGTGCTTCATGAGGATAAGTGTACCCCGTTCAAGCCCCTCAGGTCAAAATTAATTCCTTGGCAGAGCCGGGAATCGAACCTGGACCTTCACGTTGTCAGTCAAAAATACTAGTCAAAATGCCATGACGCAATGACCACGTTACAGCACATAAACTCCAGTTGAGACTGTTTTAACCAATTCCTTGTCATAATAAAGAAAACTAGTTCAAAGCTGACGATTGGATGCCAACCCATTCATCTTCCCAGTCGAAAGATAGCTTCACCCATATTCCAGGTGCGTTAATGTGACGAATTACTCCTTTCAGTTCACACATTCTTCAAATAATAGCATACAACAAAATACCGTGTCATATTCACAAGGGACGTCGGCGGCTCCATTATAGTTATACATAATTTAAATTCGCTCGGCCGCCATGTTGGTTTTGTACTTAACATATTTTTAAGCGTCGCACAGCTAAGCTTATCTTAGTATTTTCAATCACCAAACAAAATTTCAGGGTGATATCAGTGTACTTTCGGGGATATAGAATGCCAGTGAATTATTTCGCACGGCCGCCATGTTAGATTGGTGAAACGTATTTAAATTTGAAGGAGACGGACGAGGTTGGATAACGTAGAAGTATGTCTTTAACGAGGGTCATTGAAATCTCTCAAGTCGTTTAGATTCTATAAAGGACACACCCACACACGGACAAAAGGTGATTTCGTAAGTCTGTTTTTTTTTAATATATATATGATGAAAATAGGCTGAATTGAGATTCTGGAGTTTGCCATTTCATGGTTTTAAGACACTTTGGAAATAGGCTTTCCATATATCACTGTTAACGAAATAATTACCGGGTGAGTTAGCCGTGGTCGTTATGGCATGACTGCTGGCAGTCGCTCACATCCGGGAGGTGAGGAGATTCGAATCCCCCCGCCGGCAACCTTGAAGATGGTATTCTGTGGTTTCCCATCTTCCTTCCAGGCAAATGCCGGGGATGGTTCCTAACTATAGGCCAAAGCCGCTACCTTCCAACTCCTCATCCTTACATTACAACTTTCCTACCCAACGGTACTTGTAGCTCACCCATTGGGTGTCCGCATAGAAGCAGCTACAAAACTGGCGAGCCGAACATGTCCCCGGACACTCCCGGCACTAAAAGCTATACGCTAAAAAAAAACGAAATAATTGTACGCATGTTTATAGGTTTCATGTTTGACTGTATGCATACCTCGGCAAGTTCAAGTGAAGCCCTGAATGAGGGCGCTGCAGGCGCGAGCGAGCAAAGGAGGGAGGAGGAAAAGCACGTGGTAGGCGGGGGGAGAGAGTGACACCATTGGAAAATCATCCTAACGTGCGTGCTATCCAGCACCAGTTGGTTTCTGTGTAAGTAACGCCTTTTGCGGCAGCAAATAGCAGTAGATCCAGCAACATGATGAGTAGAGAGGTAAGGGTAAGCCTAGTACTTTGCATATTCTCCGGTGCTTCAGATGAACCTGTCGCGCTGTAACTTCCCTAACGTTTAATAGGTATCTACAAATTAATTTTCACCAAACCAGTGCCTCTTACATTTTTGTAGTCACCTATAGTTACAATGACTAGTTGTTTGTATAGTCAATGGTCATGCTTTGCTTTGATACCTAGTAACTCGTGTATTAATGAACGTGATTCTGGTAAGTTTTCTCATTTGTCAGACACGTTCATGTGTTGTCTGTAGCAGTAGTTGCTAACTATGCGCAATGCAGCTGCTGCAAACTGATGGATGTGTTAATATTGTCTGCAACACGCTGGTCTGTTCGAGAGTGGATATCGTTCCCGTATCACAAGATTCATATTATGTATTTATATCAACGCCACACCGAACACAGCGAGGACTTGCTTTAAACGGAGAGGAGAACACATGTGTGATTTTACCCATCCCGAAATCATTGTCGATAAAGGATATAGGCTACATACATTATTTTGTATTGAAGCCGTTGCCACTTCATGTGACCGCTGAAGTCAATTGGCGAGGAAATGTTATGCGAATAGATTACCCTCTGCTGAAAGCGCAGTTTTTCCCACAGTGGTTTTTGTTGATAAATTTAAGGGGTTAGCAACATCATGGTCATGAAGCCCGTGTACTTGGGTGTGTGAAATCTGCCCCATGAACTGTGAAAATATGTGTATTTTTAATACGGGTTAGAATTTGGATCGGAGACGGCCGTGTCCTTTATTTAGGTACTATCCCGGCATTTGACTGGAGTAGAAGTGAGAAACCACGTAAAACCCCTTATAGAGTGGCTGAGGTGGGAATCGAGCCCATATATTGTCAGATGTGCCTCACAAGGCCGAGTGCTCCCACTCCAAGCCACATAATAGAATGAAATTGATTGGCAGAGCCGGGAATTATTCCGAACCTTCACCGTCACAGCTAAAAATGCTAGCCGCTGTGACAGAAAATGAACTGCCCACTATTATTTCAAGAAACGCTTATCACGACCTGTGTAAAGTTAATTCAAAAATTCGTCGACGTTGACGATTGCGAATATTTCTGGGCAATGTCTTATAGAACACGGTGACATTAAATACATTGGAAAAGAAGTGTTGAATTGTTTACAGCAAGAGAAGGGAAGGAGATTGATGATGTGAACAATGACGATCCCATGAAATAAAATGTATCGTTCAACTTGGGCACTACCTCATGCAGTATATGTACGTTCATTACTTTCATCACAGTTTATGAAATGAATGCATCAATGCATACATTGCTCTATACATTCCTCAGAACCAGTATAAGTAATAATAATAATAGTGATATTACATCCCTTTTAACAACTAAGACTTTTAGAGACACCGGGGTGCCGGAATTTTGCCCCGAAGGGATCTTTAACGGGCAGTAAATTTACTGACACGGCTCCCTTGCATTTGTGCACCCTCAAATGCCAGCTGACTGCGCCAGGATTCAATCCTGTAACCCTGGAAATAGCAGGCAAAAACGTTACCGCTGCGCAACAAATATAAGAACAGAATGCTTATTTTATAGGGAATGCAGCTGAAATAAATCAGAAACCTTTATGGATATCAAATTGGCAGGTGAAAAACTAAAGGAAGTAGGAGACTTCTGTTACTTAGGAAGCAAAATAACCAGCGATGGACGAAGCAAAGAGGATATTAAAAGTAGGTTTTCTACAGAAAAGGAATCTGTTGACATCGAATATAGATTTAGGTATTAGGAAGTCATTTTTGAAGGCCTTTGTATGGAGCGTGGCACTCTGTGGAAGTGAAACTTGGACTATTGGTGAAATAGAAAAGGGGAGAATTGAAGCGTTTGAAATGTGGTGTTACAGGAGAATGATGAAGATCAAATGGGTGGGTAGGGTTACAAACGAAGAGGTAATTAAGACTAGTGGGAGAGGAGAGATGTATCTGGCGACTGCTAATGAAGAGAAGATATAGGTTGGTAGGACACATATTAAGACACCCAGGAATAGCAAGCTTAGTTATGGAAAGAAGGGTCTAGGACAAGAACTGTAGGGGTAGACCAAGGTTAGAATATGTTAAACAGATTGCCTCGGATGTAGGGTGTGGTAGCAATGTAGAGATGAAACGATTAGCTCAGGACAGGGAGGCATGGAGTGCTGCAACAAACCAGTCAAAAGACTGAAGACTCAAACAACATAGGGACTACTGTGTGTATTTTACTCTGGAATGTGATTCAATATTACCTTGCTGTTTAGAATTATTATAGTCTTTGGTTTTGATTGCGGCTTTATTGATTGACACACTAGAATTTCTGGATCAAGTCGGAAGCTTAGCTCACATAACTGGACCAGTTAGTCGGGATTGACTCTACTATAAACTAAAACGGAAACAAAGACAACTCTAAATGGACGAAACAAGCGAGGCAATTCACAAGAAAAATAATAAGCATAAACAAGAATTGGTCCATAAATACAAAATTCGTAAAAATAACCACTATCCAGTGTGTTTGTGAAGTCGGAAGCATATCCCGTTAAAATAGCAGCGTCGTTAAGAGGAACATCAGCAGTAGAAGTCAATGTCTGATGCATTTGTGATGGGAGGAATCTGATGTGGGAGATGAAATATTTATCGAAGAATAATTCAGGCTGCAGATAGAGTAGGCTGTTAAACAGTGATGGCAAAGGGGAATAAAAAGAAGAAGAGAGCGTTAACAGTGAAAATCGTCGGTCTGGGTCTGTAAAATCGGCCAGCAAGCCGGTTAAGCCTGGAGAGAATCGGGCCATAAATCACTACATTACAATGCGAAATTTGAGGTCAGTTATTTTCCTTCTATGGGGGAATTACAACATTTTAAACTGATCCTGGAACTCTGCATTAGATATGAAAAGTTATTTCTTAATTCTGACAACAGATCAAAAGGAGAAACTACTTAAATTTGACAGATTTGTAGAAAGTTTCAGATCGTTCATCTTATAATTCGAGCCGAACGCGGAGAGATATCCAATTTATGCCTTCATCTTAAGTTAGATATTGTTGTTTTAAGGGGCGGAACAGCGAGGTTATCTACCTTTATTGTTAAATTAAAATGAATACTTCTCCTATCCTCTGTGATGCCCACGAATAGTGATGTTTGGCAACTGTGATTGTGTAACATGAGTTCGTACGCTTGGTCCAAAAGCTAGAAATGAGACATTAGCTTACTTCTGCCATGCTTGAAGAGTTGTTATGAGACTCATCACATTGCCAATTCACTAATATACTGACTAAATTATGGTACATGATGTCCCAAGTCAATAGCATTGCAACTCCACTTAGCGAGATATTAAAAGTAAATACATCCATGATCCTACCAGATCCAGTATGACTGAAGGAGGGTTGAGAGGATCATATTAGGATCATTCCATTGTAGATTTTAGAAGTACTGTATGTGTACATTAAAATAAAATTTAAAACATTTGAAATGCACGCTTCAAAAACCATTATTTTGGAATGGTCGTATTTAAAAGGTTGTGTGTGTCTTGTAGCAGTCGCTGAAAGTTCAAAGAAAAAGAAGAAATCTGTGAAAATGAAAATCCACAGCCTGCTTCCAGTCTCCGACCGGGTCAGGAATGGAATGAATGAAGCCCCCATCTAGCGGCGAGGATATGAACTGTGCCGGCTGCCGAGGCCTGACGCACTCCTCTGGGGCAATGATTAAATGAATGACACATGAAATGAAATGATAGTGGAGAGTGTTGCTGGAATGAAATATTGACAGGGAAAACCGGAGTACCCGGAGAAAAACCTGTCTGCCTCCGTTTTGTCCAGCACAGATCTCACATGGTGTGACCGGGATTTGAACCACGGACCCAGCGGTGAGAGGCCGGCGTGCTGCCGCCTAAGCCACGGAGGCTCTAAGAAATCTGTAAAGAAGGAAAATGAATATGAAGAGGATTATGATTATCCTGCAATTGCCTTCTATTGATTTCCTGCAAAATTGTCATATTTTCAAACATAGCCTTCCATCTCCGCAACCAAGTTTCTAAACGTTTACAGCAGTTTAGTAATACTTCAGGACGTAAACAAAACCTGTGCACTTATCAAAACATAGCAAATATATGGAATTATCATTTGTTTAACATTCTTTTCTTCAATATTTTGCTTCTTATTCAAAATTCGGAATTCAATCTTATATACGAATTTCATAATTTAAAGTGGAAGTATAATTCAAAGATTTATCTCAATCATATGTAAACAACTCAGAAAACCATCTCTCAAGAATTAGAAGAACAATGTTGAATATGATGATAGCAAAGGGATAGTCCGCTTAAGGTAATTGTACCTTACTTTAAGAACACACATCGTGTAGTTTTGGATACAGTTTACGACATCAAACGAACAGTACATACATGAAAAGTACTGTAGGCCTTAACTGTATTCAAGTTCAGGTAGCAAGATGATTTATTTAATTTCTTGGTATTCTATGAGAAAAGAATACCGTACTTTGTTCTGTTGGACGAGACCATGCGGTTGATTATATATCTCATATTTATCATAATTCCAGGCAAATGCCGGGATGGTACCTAACTTAAGGCCACATCTGTTCCTTCCCAAATCCTACCTCAATATTTGCAAATACAATTACTAGTACAGATATATCAGTTACACACGTCATCAGAGAAATTATACACACACCCAATTAGACGGGGCTATATGACCACGATGTGGCAAAGCCCCTGAAAGAATCAACAACAACTTAAAGAAAGGTAATATCCCGTCATATGCCTGGTGGGAGTGTGGAAAAATCCGAGGGAATACAACACATAGGATAGCCGCTCACAGCGCCGGAAGTCGAATTACCGATGTGCAGACTTACTGCAGCTGCCCTCACGGCCATGGTGCACGATTTGACGAGCACGGCTACGCCAAGGTGTGCCAGCGTTTATGTACAATAACCAACTGCGTTATGTGTCTTGCGCTTATCCGTGAGTCTATTTGATCAGGTAATATTCTATTGTTGATTCATTTAGGGGCTTCCGACATAATGGGGCATTACCCCCGTGTACTTGGATGTGGGAAGGATTTGTCTGAAAACCTCTATTATTGTGAAGGCTGTATTAGTGTGTGTATTTGTAATTGGGCCGTGGCGTTACGCCCAGCATTTGCTTGGGGATAAAAGTGGATAACAACGGAAAACCACTTGAAAGATGACTGAGGTGAGATTCTAACCTACTTCTTCTCAGTTCTGCCACACTAGGCTGAATGTACATGTACTTTATTCCTGCCCTCCGTTCAGAATTGAATTTCTTAGTAGAAATCTGAATCGAACTCAGGGCCTTCTGATCTGGAGCCTCAAAACGTTCCCCGAGACCACAAATGGTTCGACAAACTGATAAGGAAACTTAAACATCCTGATATAGTTTTGAGCTGAATTAAAACAGTTAAATATCCCCAAAATGATCAAAATACAGGAATGTACACATAATAAACTCACTGCAGTTTAATTTCATTAGATGCGGATAATAATAATAATAATATATATATATATATATTTTTTCGTATCCAGGACAGTACAATACAGCTTTTTACAATTCAGAACATATTCACAATACACACACAAATTGTGGACACATCAAATCGATTTTGAGGCCCAGAACTCGGCAGCCTTGATTGCACGAGCATTTGCTGAAACCAGGTCATCCAGCGTGCAGGCTTCAGGCAAGTTCGGACAGACCAAGAGGTGTTCAACATCTTGAATATCTCCACATTCGCAGGTTGCATCTTCAGTAATGTAGCCCCACCGCTTCAAATTTTGTTTGCACCGCGTCACTCCAGTTCGCAGTCTGTTCAACGTCTTCCACGTCTGGTAGGGTAGTTGAAAACCAGCAGCCGGCTCTTCCTTTCGGTTTTGGCCATTACTTCCAGGTGTCCTGATTCGCCATAGCTCTATACGGCTAGCGGAAGATGTTGTTGCAATTGCTTCAGTTGTTCGAAGAAAGCTCTTTCTTGACTTCAACCTGGGACGTGATGCTTCACTTCCAAACATGGGATGCCTAGGATCATTTTCCTGTTTTTTCTTCTCAACCTCTGCTGCTGTTCTTCTTCTAATATCCGGAGTTGCTATGCCTACAAGTTGGTAGATTTTGTCAACTGGAGTTGGTCGTAGACAACCTGTCATAATGCGACCTGTCTCGTTGAGAGCGGTGTCAACATTCCTGGCGTGTGCAGAGTTCTGCCAGACTGGTGCTGCATATTCTGCAGTGGAGAAACATAGAGCTAAAGCAGACGTACGTAGTACACTTGGTTGAGCCCCCCATGTGCTGTTAGTGAGGTTGCGTATGATATTATTTCGGCTGCAGACTTTGAGCTTCATATTCTCGCAATGGTCTTTGAACGTGAGTGAGCGGTCGAGCTTTACTCCGAGGTATGTAGGGGTGTCACAGTGTTGTAGTTGTTTTCCCCTCCAAGGTACTTCCTCCTAGCTTGTCTATTTCTCAAGTGAAACGCACAGACCTGTGTTTTGGTTGGATTAGGTTTTAGGTGGTTATTGTCATAGTACTCTGCCAGGACTTCGAGGGCTGTAGCCAGCTTCGTTTCCACCTCATCAAACGTACATCCTTGGGCTGCAACTGCTGTATCGTCGGCATAAATGAAAGATCTTGTGTTCGTTCCGATAGGTTGGTCATTGGTGTAGATATTGTACCGCAACGGTGCCAGCACACTGCCTTGAGGAAGGCCGTTCTTCTGGAATCTCCATCGGCTTTTCTTGCTATTCAAGGTGACAAAGAACCGTCTGTTTTGTAGTAGACATTGGGTGAACTGCATTAATCGGTAGTCCTTGGTGATGGTATAAATTTTCCTTACGAGTTTGTTATGATTTACTGTGTCATACGCAGCTGTTAGATCTACGAATGGTACACCTGTAATCTGCCCTCTCTCGTACCCATTCTCTATATGCTGAGTTAGTTTGAGGATTTGACCACAACATGATTTTCCCGGGCGAAATCCTGCCTTTTGTTTAATGAGGTTTTGGTCTACATATCCCGATATGCGGTTCAAGATCATTCTTTCCAACAGTTTGTAGAGATGACAGAGAAGCGAGACTGGTCGATAATGACAACGATAATGATAATAATAATAATAATAATAATAATAATAATAATAATAATAGACTATTAATCATTTAGGGTAGGTAGGACTCTTCAGCCGTAGTGAAGGCAACCTGCCTAGGGGATGAAAACCTCGAAATCAAACTCATTGCAGCAGCGTCTGTCCCGCAGCGGGCGGCTGCTAACGACGTCTGTTCCCCATGTTAGGGGCGGTCGAAATCATATCCTGGCCGTAGGTATAAAAGGCACACCATCATCATGATGAGATCAAATAAGAAAAGTGGAAATAAAAGGCCGCTACCCGAGGAGCGTCGGGGCACCCTTGGAGCCATCGCTGGGGGTGACAGCATACAAGCCGGTGGTGATCAGGAGCTGAACAGGCGGGCCCTGATCGAGGAACACCCCGAACATGTTACAGCCGATGTTGATAGTAGCATCCTAACAGCATTCAACGCTACACCTGCTCCTAGTGTTTCTTCTGATACTCAGGAGACCACAATAGCAGGCAAACCGAGAAAGCGCATGAAATGGACAAATGAAATGAATATGTACATCATGCGTTCATATTATCAGATAACGAATATGGAAACTGACACTACTGCATGTATACAGAAGTTGCACGCTGCATTCTGCCAGAAATTCCCTGATATTAATGTTACGGAACAGAGAATAGCAGATCAGCGCCGTGCTATAGTTTTGAAGAAACTTATCCCAGAACATCACCTCAAGCTGCTAATGGTTGACGTAGCTGCCGACAATACTCATACCTCTGTAGACGAATCCATAGATCAGGAGAGTAATCGATGCAGTTACTATGGAACAAGCAGGAAAGATGATGCGTAACCTCTATTGATTACAAGAAAGCTTTTGATTCAGTGCCACATTCCTGGTTAATCCAAACCCTGAAGATATATAAAGTTGATCCTGCCATCATTATAAGTCTGCAACATGTGATGTCCCATTGGGGGACCAATTTATTAATGTCTAATGGAGACACATGTATGGAATCGGGATTTATTCAAATCAAAAGAGGTATCTTTCAGGGTGACAGCTTGAGCCCTCTATGGTTCTGTTTGGCGATCAATCCACTATCATCATTGCTGAACAATGCGAAGTGTGGTTTTCCAATTAAGCACCATGGTATAGTCAAATACAAAATTTCTCATTTGATGTATATGGATGACATTAAACTATATGCATCCTCTGAGAAACACATCGACAATCTAATTGCAATTACTGCTTCATTTTCTTCTGATATTGGAATGACCTTCGGATTAGATAAGTGTCGCACCCTCACCATTCGGCGTGGAAAATCAGAGGACCGAGCATTTCAACTTGATGACGGTTGTTTCATAAAGCCTATGGAAGGTAATGAGACCTACAAATATCTTGGTGTCCTGAAATCTAATCGAATTGATCATAAAGGTATTAAAGATAGAACAATCAACGCCTTAACAAGATTTTAAAATCAAAGTTGAATGGAAAGAACACCTTTAAGGCTATTAATACCTATGCTATTCCTGCTCTGACATATACTTTCGGTATTATCAAATGGACGCAGACTGACTTGGAGAACATCCTAATTAGGACACGTACCATCTTAACAAAACACTGATGTCTCCACCCTAAGTCAGCTGTTGAGCGATTGACAATCCCGCGTCAAAGAGGTGGACATGGGCTCACGGACAATTGCATGCAAGGCAAGTGAGGAACCTTCAGAGATATTTTCTGGGAAGACATGACTCTCCCATACATCAAGCCGCTGTGAAGGCAGATGACAAGTGCACACCGCTGGATCTTCTTCACGTAAGGGATATACAGTTAGCCACTGATGAGGAATGATCAGCCATCAAGCTTCAGCAGTGGACGCAGAAAGCTCTGCACGGTCGTCATCCGTACGATCTCAACCAGAAACATGTCGACATTGATGCGTCGAACAGCTGGTTGACTCATGCTGACCTATTCACTGAGACTGAAGGATTCATGGTTGCAATCCAGGATCAAGTTGTGGCTACCAAAAACTACCTTAAATATATAGTTAAGGCAAATATTCAGGATGATAAATGCAGAAGATGCCAACTAGAACCGGAATCAATTCAACATATCTCAGGAGGCTGCCAAGCAATCTCCTGTACTGATCACATGAAAAGGCACAACCAAGTGGCCAAAATAATGCACCAACACCTTGCTCAAAAGCATTTATTATCTGATAATATTTTGCCTTACTAGCAGTATGTTCCTGACGCCGTTTTGGAAAATCCCAGTCACAAGTTGTTATGGGACCGATCAGTTATTACTGATAAAACCATACCAGCAAACCGGCCAGATATCGTTCTTGTGGACAAGGTGCGGAAGAGAACCTTCCTAATTGATATTGCAGTGCCCAATTCAAATAATCTGCAACAAACCTGTTGTGATAAGATCACCAAATATCTGCCTTTGGCTGAGGAAATACGGCAAATGTGGAGACAGGAAAGTGTAGTGGTTCTGCCCATAGTAATTTCTTCTACCGGCATCGTCCCTAAATTATTGGCTCGCAATCTACAAATATTGGGAATACATCCTGGTCTATATATCACCATGCAGAAGGCCGTCATCTTGGAGACCTGTTCCATTGTTCGCTCGTTTTTCAATGTGCCACCTTAAGAGAATTAGCCATACCGTCTTGCAAACAAGCCGACGATATGTTGATATGCCCCACTTATGTGGTGAAATGAATGTAGAAATAATAATAATAATAATAATAATAACGAGGTTTAACGCAAGTGACTTACTAGACGCGTATTGCCCTGGAGGTCCGGGTTCGATTTCCACCTCTAACAAGACATTTAATTCTGGTCTGAGAGCTGAAAAGGGGTGCACGCAACTTCGTGAGGCAGAACTGAGGATAGGTAGGTTCGAACCCCACGTGAACCATCCTGGAAGTTGTTTTCCGTGGTTTCCCCATTTCTACTCCAGGCAAATTCCGAGATGGTTTCTAACTTTAGGCCACGACCGCCTCCTTCCCTATCTACAGCTGAATTACAAATTTACACACTACTACAGACACCACAATAACACAGGTTATCAGACAAATTCTACATATATATATACACACACACTCTCTCCCAAGTACACAGGGCTATATGACTACTATATCCAAGCCCTCAAATGGAACAACAACTATTTTATTGACACGACGCTGCCGGAATTTTACCGTGAAGAAATCTTTATAGTTCCAGAAAATGTAATGTCATGGGTCTCTCACATCCGAGCATTCTCAAATGCCAATCGACTGCGCCAAAATTCGATCCCACAACCTTAGACATAGCAGATGATAGCTTTATCGTCCTATAGCTAAGCTTCGAAATGTAGCCGGTAATGTTCTCGTCAGCGATTGGAGGTACGGCTTCTGCTTCATGAGGGCAACTGAGAAGCTTTGCTTCTTTCTCCCTTTCAGAGATGCTTTGTTGTTGACGGACGGAAGGTACCTCTACAATACTCATCACCTGACTGACTGGTGGGTTGGCATACAATTCCGGCAAAGAAATAAGTGCCAAAGGTGATTTTGGCACCTGTTAGTTGGTTAGTTATTAATGTTTGAATAGGGTGGAACAGCGAAGTCATCTGTCCCTAAGGTAACCGGTTTCAGTTCATTCATTCATTCATTCATTCATTCATTCATTCATTCATTTACTTTATTTTCAAATTGTAGTAATTCCCCGGTGGCAAATTCTACACTTATAAAAAATTAGGCCCTACCAACAATAATATCGAACACATTTACCAATAGCACGATTAATGAAATAATATTTCCCGATCACGAAAACAAAGATTAACGGCCGAGGGGGCCCGATGCGCTGATCACGCGTCACCCCAATATCTGCAGGCCAAATGGCTGGGCAGCGGTCGCTTGGTCGGCCTAGGCCCTTCATGGGCTGTATAGTGCCAGGGGTTGACTTTGTTTTTGTTGACTTTTGATAATTTGTACGCTGTGGTATAGCAGCGGTACAGTAAGCCCAAAATGGAGTTCATTTATACGTAATTCGAGAAAGGTTCTAGACGTATTGCTATGTATGTATTCTGTTTGTGTCTCAATAGAAAACTAATAAAGGTGTGTGGCATCCAGGGAGGCCTGGTGCAGATCTTGAGAGTTAACACCCGTGAGCGACCTGCATATCTTGAAAATAAAAGCAATAAAATGTATTTTAATTCTCCAGACGAAGTCTGTCTGGCTCGTGCCTTGTTCGGGGCAACATAAATCTTAGTTTATTGGCAGTGGAGATAATCATGGTTAAAACAGAACATTATTATGGTACTTGAGAGCTTTAAGGGGAAGTTCCAATCACGTCCACTAATAGCTCTCTGGTGAACGCTATAATTGCCCTGCTCCTTACCGTCCGTGCGACAAGCTCCCGCACTAGATGCTTACTCAACCACACATGCCTACTTCAGATTCTTAGAACAGTGAGTGAGCTTCATGACACAATCCACTGGAGTAAGCTACGGCACAGGGCCATGTGGCTAGGCTATCTCCGAACTATGAAGATGAGTGGTTTCGAACACCGTCGTTACCCATTCTTGAAATGGTTTGCCTATCGTTCCCAATTTCGACTCCAAAGAAATGCCAGGACATTACTTTATTATTTCCAGTAAAGATAGCTTTGAAGCCATTTTTCAGTGTTGCCTTATTAACAATTAATATTGTAGTTTTCAGTCGACCAACACTAGATAATTCCAATTAGACTACTATGAAATGGAGTAGTCATGTAGGATGTGTAGTTTCAAAAGCTTACAAATCCCTGCACTTTGTAATGAGGGTATTAAAAGGAAGTAGTACCTCTGCTAAAGAATTAGGCTATTTGTCACTTGTAAGACCTATTCTGGAATATGCCTCGGCGGTTTGGGATCCATATCAAGTAGGGCTCATCAATGAGTTGGAAATGGTACGAAGAAAGGCCGCTAGATTTGTGCTCAGTGACTTTAATCCCAGGAGCAGTGTGAGCCGTATGTTAAAGAAACTTGGGTGGGAATCACTGGAGGCTAGGAGGATGAAATCTAGACTCTGCGCTATGTACAACACGTATACAAATCAACCAGCATGGGGTGAGCTTAGCAAACGTATGGGAAAGTCTACTTAATGGGTAGGAGCGATCATCCTTTCAAAGTTAAGGGCCGACCACAGCGAACAAATTATGGTAAATATTCTTTTGTAAACCGTGCCATTGATAACTGGAACTCTCTACCTGCCGCAGTCTTAGAGCCTTTTCCCAAACATATAGGTGTGTTTAAGAGAAGACTGACTATTTGTGAAAATACTCCAGTTTAATTGTTATTGAATTGTTATGTATAATTATTTATTTGTTATGTATATCCAATTTGCCACCGGGGGACACACCCCCCATTGCAAATAAATGAATGAATGAATGAATGAATGAATAATAATAATGACCCCTGGCACTACAGCCCATGGAGGGCCTAGACCTACCAAGCGACCGCTGCCCAGCCATTCGGCCTGCAGATATTGGGGTGACGTGTGATCAGCGCATCGGGTAACCCTCGGCCGTTAATCTTGGTTTTCGTGATCAGGGTGCTGCCTCACTGTCAGACAGCTACTCAATTGTCCTCACGAGGCATAGTGCACCCCGTTCCAGCCCTCACGTCAGTTTCTAAAATCCCTGACGGAGCCGGGAAATGAACCCGGGGCCTTCAGTTGAGAGGTATGTGCGCTACCCCGACACCACGGGGCCCGGCCATTCCAATTAATGGAATATGTGAAAAATAACCAGAAATGAATTACATGGGATTAAGATTTATATATAGCCTATTGTTACGTACTATTCAAGAAGAAGAAAACTAAGGGATGATATGTTTCGCTCGTCTAGTGTGCATCATCAGATACAATGGATTTCCGGTCATTTTTCACATACTGTATTCCAATAGTTGGAATGATTTTGTGTTGATCAACTGATATCTACAGTACAAAATAATTTATAATTTTCAGTACCCTTATTTCCTTGCACAGTTTCATTCACCATCAGTCATTTAATCTCTTATTAACTCCTCTCAAAAACTTGGATACAGGAAAGGCATCCGGCCGTAAAATCCATCCACCACATAGTAAACTCATCTCATATCATCACCGAATTCATAGCATGATGATGATAAGTGGTAGAAATGCAATAACTTTACGACGCTATACTAGGAAGTAGTAAGCACAGTAAATGCATACATTGTTATTCTGTACTGTGTTTGATACATTTAGGGTACATTTACATTGATAAAATTGCTAGATTTTTTTTTTTTTAAATTGAGGCCTTCCTACCATGTGACCTCACAATTTATATTAATGTTACTGCAGTGTAAATATTTACACGGAGTCAGTGATCCACAAAATTTATGTTCTTAACTACAGAAATATTTAGCACATTTGTTTATCCTCCCTATCGATGCTCTGTAATTAACAATATTATGAGATTATGGGGAAGGTTTTCTTTTCATAGACTGTTGGCATGATAAGAATCTTTTTGACTAAAAATCATTACAAAACTCATGCAATAGCTCAAAATAGATTGTGAATGCAATCAGACCATCTCGAACATTACGCATGTTCCTGTTCAGATATGTAAATGCCGTAGTTAATTAATTATGGAACATCGTTCGGGACTTGTGTGATTCCTTGCCAAGGGTATCTCATATCAATATGCCGACGTATAACAAAAAAAAACCTGGCACTATACAGCCCATGAAGGGCCTTGGCCGACCAAGCGACCGCTGCCCAGCCATTTGGCTTGCAGATATTGGGCTGACGCGTGATCAGCGCATCGGGTCCCCTCGGCCGTTAATCTTGGTTTTCGTGATCGGGGCGCTGCCTCACTGTCAGACAGCTACTTAATTGTCCTCACGAGACTGAGTGCACCCCGTTCCAACCCTCACGTCAGTTTTAAAATCCCTGGCAAAGCCGGGAATCGAACCCAGGGCCTCCGGGTGAGAGGCAGGCGCGCTACCCCGACACCATGGGGCCGGTGATGTATAACAACTTGCAATGTAATACCCCGTGGTAACTTTCCTAATTTTCTTAAGTTGATAAACCTTCCGTAATGCCTCGTGTTATCTGGTTTTACTCCGTTTTCATAAATAATGCCCTTTGACATGTTTGCTTTAATCCTAAGAAACAGATATAAATCGCAGGGTCTCAGTCCGGAGATTAGACGAGATATTCTAGCACGGAAGTTAATTGTTTGGCGCGGAATTCTAAGACTAGTAAGGACCAATATGCGTGCCTTACAACCACCAAAGAAGTATTTGGCTGGGTATAAGCATCTAATAATACATTTGTTTGTTATATACCAGGTGAATCAGCTGCCCCTAATAATATTGTTTTATTCAGCCCAACTAGCGTTGTTGGCAGGAAGGTCGATAATTCTCTGCTTGCATCCCGTATGGTACTAATGCACTGCACGCATATCTTGTTAATGATACTGAACCCTATTATCTTTCTCTCGATGTGACTGTAGACTATTTTCTTACAGTTATTCGTTATTTTAGGAGTTATAGACTGATGACGAATGCGTGCAAATATATTTCCTCTCTCTCTGTTTATTCGTGTGCTTTCTCGCCTAAAACATGTTATAACCTAATACTTCTTCTTCTACTACTACTACGACGACTACTACTACTACTACTACTACTATTAATAATAATAATAATAATAATAATAATAATATTGGTTCTGTGTCCCTTTAACTAATGTGGCTTTAAAGGGTTGCCAGAATTTTGCCCCGAAGGGGGTTACTAACGTGTCAGAAATATACTGACAGGGTTCCTTCGCATTTGCGCACCCTCAAATGACAACTGACGGCACCAGGATTCGATCCTGCAGCCTTGGGAACATCACGCGAGAACGTTACCGCTGAGCCACGCTGTCTGTTCTTACAACTTGAGAACGCCTTCTTGGATCAACGTGAAATTAGGCATGGTTATTTTTGGTATAATTTTTCACTGTGCTACCCATTCAGAGGGATGATATGGGTAAATACGTTTCCATAGAAAGTGAATGCGAGAAACGTTTGTTCACCGGGCCAATCTGGGTATGATTGGTAGTTAATTTATATATCTTAAACTTACGGACACTTTCATTTTCACCCGGACGGCCGGGGTTCGAATTCCAGTGGTAGTGGGGTGGAATTTTCATCTGAAACAAGTAGTTCCGTGAAGAACTATACAGCCTATTTTCATATATCCTACTTATGTAAATTGCCTCTCTCTACATACAAAATTTCAGTTTGATTGCTGTAATAGATTCGTAGATATTGAGAACCGACTAAATACTTCGGATGGTCGCCATGTTGGATTTTATATATGTAGGTCCTAGAGTTATGTACTGTTACATGAAGATTATTGTGTACGTGTAGCATTCAAACTTCAATCGCATGATTAGGACACAAGAAGTAACAAGGAGATTTTAAAATTTCGCACAGCTGCCATCTTGTGGCTATGGAAAGAATTGAAATAAATTAGATGCCAGTGGATTAACATTCGTATAAGGATTTACTGTACAAAGTTTCACTGCACTCGGATGGTTAAACTGCGAGAAACGTCCATGTGAATATTTATATTTCGCGTCGCCGCCATGTTGGATTTGTGATCACTAGGTTATTTAAAGTCCTATAGGTGAACTTAAGTTTATAGCCCCTATGAACATTAAAAAAATCAGTTTGATTGCTATAATAGATTCGTAGATATTCAGAGCCGTCTAAATATTTCGGATGGTCGCCATGTTGGATTGTTAAATGTATAGGCCATAGAGTCATGTACCATTAAAGGAAAATTATTGCGTAGGTTCATTATTCAAACATTCACTTCGATCGCATGATTACGACACAAAAAATAAAAACTTAATTTTAAAATTTGCAAAGCCGCCATCTTGAGGTTATGTAAACAATTGATCTAAATTAGATACCAGCGTATTAAAATGTGTATTAACATTTCCTGTACAAGATTTCATTGTGGTTGGAACATTAAATCGCGAGAAAGGTCTACTTAAAATTTTCAAATTCGCTTGGCCGCCTTATTCGTTTTGTAGTTAACCGGTTTTTGAAAGTCTTATAGATGAACTTTCAGTAGTGCCCTTTATCTCCGTACAAGATGTCAGGGTGATACCGCTAATAGTTTCAGAGATACAGAATGCCGGTGATATATTTCGCACATCCGCCATCTTGTGGTTATGCAAACAATTGAACGAAGTTAGATATCAGTGCATTACAATGTGTATAAATATATACTGTACCAAGTTTTATTTCGTTTGGTTGGTTAAATCGCGAGAAACGTCTATTTAAAAGTTGCAAATTCGCGTGGCCGCCATGTTGGTTTTATAGTTACCATGTTTTCAAAAGTCACATAGGTGAACTTCCAGTAGTTCTCTTTATCACCGTGCAAAATTCCAGGGTGATATCGAGAATAGTTTCGGAGATATTGAATGCTGGTGAAATATTTCGCACAGTCGCCATGTTGGATTGGTGAGACGTAACAAAATTTGAAGGGCACGGTCGGGGTCGTCCGGAATAGTGCTATGAACTAACTGAGTTTCATTGAAATCGCTCCAGCCGTTTAAATGTTATTAGGGGGACACACACACTCCACACACACACACACACGCACACACACACACGGACAAAAGGTGATCTCATAAGCCTATTGTTTCAAAATTGAAAATAGGCTAAAAATCACGTGGTGCCAGGTAGGGCATCCGGCCTTAAATTCACGGCCAAAACCAAAAGGAGCCTGGTTGGCTCCAACGACCCCAATTAATTGGGAAATGCTGAAGAAAGTTTTTTTTACGGACACTTTCATGATTGTTGTAAACACAATTCTTCACGCTATTGTGATTCATTCGAGTATCTTGAGCCTTTGGAAAATTGCACGACTAACTTTACTGGCACATAAGAGCTTCATCAGATGGCGAAGACTGAGTTGTAGCCTATGTCTCAGAGTAGTAACGTCACAGATATCACTCATCAGTTCTGTCAGGTGGTCGTGATCTGTCACTTGTCTCGAGTTAATAGGCTGATGGGTTGCGCATGGATACAAGCAAGTTGTCTCAGTATGGGTCACCAAATGCCACTTGATACCCGTCATCTCAGTTCTCGCTAGATGGATTGCCCTGTATTAGGATAGCTTATGAGCATATAGGACGAATGACGTACCATATTGGGCTTAACGGATGTGTTATAGGGGCACGATATAATATTCAAAGATACCAAAGTAGTAAAGATTAAATCCATTCTACAACAAATCTCTTGACGGAAGCCATCGTCATACTGACATAGGGAAGACAGGTATCACTGGAATATATTATGTTCATCGTTGTGATGAAGCGTTTTGCGCTTTAGTTTGATATAACCAGTTGAATAATTTCAACAATTCTAAAACAGGGCTTCGTTTCAGTAATTTCTATTTAATTTGGTTCAACGCGTTTACATTCAACAAATTGTAACCCGCGGATATTGTTTGAATTTCCATATATTACAAGTAAATACTGGTGTTTTATGATGTATTTGCATTGCACAGGAACAACGGTGTGTAGGTAGTACTCATGGTTTTTAATAAAGCAACCATTGCCGATACTCACGAAAGACGTACCTTATCTTGGTCAAGAGCAACTAAGTGGGCAACATATCATCTCTTTCTTTCTTTCTTTCTTTCTTCGTCTATATCATTCATTCTCTTTTATTTTCTATCTCTCTTCCTCTAATTTCTTTCTTCTTTCTTTCTTTCTTTCTTTCTTTCTTTCTTTCTTTCTTCCTCTCTCCTCGCTTTCATTCTCTCTTTCTTTCTGTCTATTTCTTTCTCTCCTCCTTTCTTCCCTTCATTCTTTATGCCTCTGTTTCTTTCTTCCTTCATTTCTTTCTTTCTTTCTTTCTTTCTTTCATTCTTTCATCCTCTCCTTATTTCGGTTATAAGCTTAAGTTCATATCACAAGTAGGATTCAGTGTTGTGTGTTTGAGGCTGTGTCTGATTCAGCTCGCCCATCTCTTCTCTTCATTAGCAGTCGCTGGAAAGATCTCTCCTCTACCACTCGTCTTAATACCTCTTCATTTGTTATTCTATGTACCAATCTGATCTCCATCATTCTCCTGTAACACCACATTTCAAATGCTTCTATTCTCATCTTTTCTGCTGCGCCAACAGTCCAAGTTTCACATCCATAGAGGGCCACGCTCACTACACTGAAACTTTATTTCATTATGTAGAGCGTACTTAAAAATTAGATAGTTCGAATCCCAGTGTTCACCGTGGATATCCCCATTGATCTTTTACCGTGTTCCCTCAATCAAAAGCTGAGATAGTATTTAAGTCATTAATCAGATAAACGGAATGAAGCAATGAAGTAACAACAACAAAGAAAGGTGCGTGTCAGAGAAGAAGAGTTGAAATGAAATCAAGGGTATAACAGATTCACAGTCCTATTATTCAATGAGCCCAAATCACTCGTAATTTCACAAACTGCGTTAATATTAGGTTTGTGTCTGATTTTTGAGTGTGCAGAACAACATACCAAAGAGGGCAGAACGCTAATGGACTTGTTCCTTATCATGGGGCAGCTGCTTACCCATGGCATTATATAAAATGAATTTCGAAATGTAATGGTTTTCTATCGGTCAACACGATTGTACCCAATTGTAATGGGTGTTTCCTCAATCCTGAAAAAGAAATTTACATGAGATTAATATATTTTTCAGGATTAGGGAATTACCCAAGTCAATCGTTTTGACAGACTGAAGAACAACAAATTTCGATTACCATGACAACACAAAAATTGAATTTCTTAATAAAATATTTCATCTCAAACAACAAAACTTGAGATAACAGGCAATTAACCATGTAAAACTCAAGAAAAGAAGAAGAAGTCTAGTGTCGATATTGAAACGGATTAGGTATGACAATTGAAGGCTTTGCGCTATGAGGTCGCGTAATGCGCAGATAGTGTGAGGGCCATGTAGATGGAGGAAAGGGAATTGAAATGACTGACCTATGCGGGGGGGGGGGGTTGAACCAGTGACCCCCACCTCTGCAGACCCATAATTTGATCACTGAGCTAATAAGGAAGACTTTAAATCTCACTTGCCAATGCTACATCTATGCCGATAGCTTGTGCCAGCATCGGCGTACAAAACCGGTGATCACGGGTTCGAATCCCTCATGGATAGACATTTTAATTTTCTATCTTCCTAGGGGGCGGGGTGGTGGCTCTAACCGTGGTAGACCAGGTTAGATTCACGGTCAATACATGTAACATTTTTGAAGTGAAATGCCATGTCCTGTGGTTTGGATTCCACGTAGAAACTATGTCTTGTGACTCATAATCGCGAGATTGACGGTCACGTTTAACTACCAGCTTCCTTCCTTTCCTTTTACATGGTTTACAAAACGTGTGCATTTCACGACTTGTGCTAATAAAACCAATAGTAGTCATCATTCTTGTCGTGAAAATCTAATTCTTGGAAACTATGATTAAGGTAGGTAAATATTCAAATATACGGTGAAACGTTCGAAATGGCAAGCTTATAGTTATACGTAACTATTAACCACGTGGAATAGTGAAATCCAAACGTGACTTTTTACTTCAGAAAATCTTAAATATTTGTACCAGGAATTAAATCTGGTTCGCTTTAGTGGGAACTAAGCAGCTGCGCCCTTATTTGAACTATTGTAGCACTTACAGCACCTCTCCTCAAGCAAAGTTTCCGTAAATTTTATCAAGTAAACGATGAGTTCCTCGTTTCTGTACTTTGTCAAGATAAGGCCTGTCCCCACCGCAGGATGAAATCCATTATTATGCGGAGCAAGGCTTGGATTTCGTGTCCTTACACAACATAAATGACGCTGCAGAATCTTTTTTTTGTCGCGCTGGTCGTAATGAAGTAGCTATTATAGAACGTGCACCGCCTACCAGTGGGAACAACACCCAGCCACACCCTTTCTACATCTGTGAGGAACTCATATTATAAAACTTAGTTCCCAACTCGCGTGGCTAATCCACACAGATCTCCTCCCAGCCAAAGTTCTTTCTGCCAGGGGCTAAGAATGAAAGTAATTTGATATACAAGGTACTCGAGGTTTTGGACGGTAGAGACACTATTCTGAGCACTAATTGGTGGTTAACCTTAATTTGTCTTTAACCCGGCGTTAGTCGTGGCTCTTAGACAGAGCAGATCTGTCGCGGAGATCTCTTAGATCGTCTAGTTGTAAAATTAGTTAATATATGAGACAATAAAGTTCAGTGAATAGTCCTGTACTATCAACATAGATGAACAATGCACGACAGTGACCCTACTGTCCTTCGAAATAGTCCCCTACCGTAACTATGCAATAATGAGATCAGCGATACATGTCCTGGAAACTTTGCAAGAAGGCGACCTTTGGGATGGTGTTCAAAAGCCTCGTCACGTTGTGTTCGGTGAATAAAGACAGAACGGTCGACCTGGCAACAATGGCGACACACAACGCAACGTGTAAGACCTGTTTGACACTGTGCGTGTTTAGAAGGATGAATTTATGCAACCTACCATGCACACCCTTTGGGTTGGTGTTCAAAAGCCTTCAGTTGGGTCGTCACATTACGTTGGATATCCGAAATGTCCGAAAACCTCTGGCACTTCGAGATTTTTCGGTGAACTTGGACCCATACTCCATACTTGTCGCTTGACTTCGGGGTCGTACCCCAGACACCAGGTCTCGTTGCCCGTGACGATGGTTTTCAGAGCCATTCCTTTCCACCGAACATTCACCCTTTTCTCTGCCACCCTCCGAACAGGTGTGCAAGGTAGGTGGCATAAATTCATCCTTCTCACTGCCACCCGCCGAACTTAATTGTCATAGGTTGTATTATACGTATATACGAGGGGTGTTCAAATGAAAAGGTATGAATCGATACTGTGGGCACAATTTATTCGTTATTCAAACGTAATCACCACAGGCCTGTACACTAGTGTCCCATTGCTTCACTAGCCGCAGGATTCCCCGTTCCTAGAGGTCTTGCGGTTGTGACAGGAGCCAATCCTGTACAGTGTCCTTTAGTTCGTCGTCCGATTTGAAACGTTTTCCTTTGAGGTGTTTTTTTTAACGGACCAAACAGATGAAAGTCGCAGGTTGACAAGTCCAGATAGTAGGGCGGATGCTCAAGTTGCTCGCACTTGAACGTGGCCAATACACATTGTGTGACGTTAGAGACGTGTGGGCGAGCGTTATCATGGAGCAGAATCACTCCCTTTGTGAACAGTCCAGGCCGTTAGTTCTTGAGGACTTGCGTAGGCTACGGAGTGTCGCACAATACACGTCACTGTTAAAGGTTCGTCTCAAGGGAAAACGTTTCCAATCAGACGACGAACTAAAGGATACCGTGCAGGACTGGTTCCTGTCACAGCCACAAGACTTCTGGGAAAAGGAAATCATGCGGCTAGTGAAGCATGTGGCTTGTGGTGATTACGTTTGAATAACGAATAAATTGTACCCACAGTATCGTTTCGTACCTTTTCATTTGAACACCCCTGATATATTATTTTTATATATTATAGTTTATATATTTTAAAAATAATCTAGAGTGAATGGAAGAAATATAAAATAGACCAGGAATGTTTGCTATTATGATCAGCTTAAAATAAGTATTGATATGATACAATTTAGAGGGAGGAGTTAGGATTAATCATGAATAGCCTTTCTCCAGCGTCACTTGCAAAATAATGGTTTATGTATGTTGTAAAGACTGTTCTAAACATATCCATTCTATCGCCTATGATTCCAACAATACATGAAACCTAATGGAAGATCAAATATGCTGATCTGTAGTTAGGACATTATTATATCAGCAAAAACTGCCGCATGAGTCGCGGCGATCTGTGAGATCAAACTAGCTTCTGCACATAATACTAATATAGACGAGGAAGCTTGGAAGATAGTGGAGGGGTAGAGACAGGCCTGCCCCTCTTCACGCAGCAATGAATAAAAAATAATGTCCCCGTTCTGTGAGATCAGCCGCGACTAATGCCGGGTTAAACATATAGGCTACACCTTCCACGTATTATTTCCCTTTCTACAGGACCTGGGTTAAGATGCGATGAATTTATATACGTCGGGTGGACTTTTCAGCCAGATGCCCTTCCTTACGTCAACCTCATGAGAGATAATAATTATATTGGTTTTACGTCCCTTTTAACTACTGCGACGCCAGGGTGAAGGAATTTCATTTTGAAGGGGAACTTTAACCTGCCAGTAAATCTACCAACACGGCTCCCTCACATTTAAGCACCCTCAAATGCCAACTGACTGCGCCGGGATTCAATCCCGCTATATTGAGCTCAGCAGGCAATAACGTTACCGCCGAGTCACGCCGCCAATCAAATGTCATTTGGCTAAACTGTGTAAATGAAATTTAAATGATTTTCAGTTGGTCCACATAATTGTACCCAAATTCTAATGGGAGTTATTTCCTACACCTGAAAGAATACATCCGGTTCATTAATTAAATGACAGACTGAAAAGCATTTAAACTCTGAAGAATGACTTCCAACAGGATAACGTTAAACTTCGTACGTAGTAGAGTCAATAAGTTCGTGGACAGGGTGTATGGTGTCGTTATGGTGCACTACAGCAGACAAATTGCGCCGCAGGATGGTGCAAAGTGAGTCATTCTCTCGTTCCAGCAGGAGACGCAATTGTGTGCACACGGTGTCAGTAGAAGTACAGGCTTTGTTTTGAAGGGACATTGAATGCGCGCGGTAGAATTTGAGGATATCGCAGTTTGAGCAACGGGAAAACGTCAAGTTCTCCCCCCCCCCCCCTCCAAAAAAAAGTCTGTTATTGAAACGTTTCAGACCAGAATAAAAAAACGACAAGACAATTCGAAAGGCAAGGTGATGCTTGAACCGTTTTTCAACTCAATGAACATTATTAACATGGAATTCTTCCCATATGGAGCATCTGTCAACAATACCCGCTATGAGAAGATCCTTTGCCGTCTACATGATTCAATTCACAGTAAGAGCTCTGAGGTTTGGCGAAGGAAGACATGGTTCTTGCTACATCCTAATGCCACTGCACATCGCTCTGTGCTTGTCCATGAGGAAGTCGCAAGACAACTGGTCACACCTCCGTACTCACCTGATCTTGCACCGTGCGATTTCTTTCTCTTTTCCAGATTGAAAGCAACACTGCGTGGGTGTAGAATTCATTTGACCAAGGAACGGGACCTTTCTCCCAATATCTTTCAGCGGTGTTTTCAGAAGCTACACGAACGTTCCCAGACCTCTATAGTGGCCACAGGCGACTATTTCGAGGGAAGATATAGTTCTGTGTAAATAAACGCCGTGTTGTGCGGCAACATATAAGACTCATTGTTTCGGCTGGCGCCCTATACTCTAGGCGCCAATCCACGAAAGCAATGACTCTGCGACGTATTTATTCCAAATGATGTGTATACGCTAGGCCTAATGACCAAATATAGAGTACCTCCTTCTAAATTTTGTATCTCGGCGCCAAATCTACTAGAGTGAATGGCATGAAATTCCTATTTAAGTAGAAGCAACCCCAGGAGTATAAATGGGCAACAAATTATTAATCTAATACAAAAGGGTGAATTGATGATGTTGATTTATTTGGGGGCTGTGTGAAATCGTGGTCGTGTAGCGCCGTGTACTTGGGTGTGGGTGGTATTTGCCTGATAACCTATCTTATTGTGATGTATGTATTAGTGTGTGAAATTTTAAGTCGAGCGAGGATTGGGAGGAGACGACCGTGGCCTTAAGTTAGGAATCATCACGGCAATTGCTTGGAGTAGAAGTGAGAAATCACGGAAAACCACTTCCAAGATGGCTTAGGTGCGAATCAAACCCACATCTTCTCAATTTTGCCTTACAAGGCTAAGTGTACACCGTTCCAACCCTCAGACCAGAATAAAATATTCTTGGCAGAGCCGAGAATTGAACCCAGACCTCCGAGGCGACAACCAAGCATGATAGCTAGACGCTACATCACGAGACGGTCTGATCACAAAAGGGCGAGGAGGTTCCAGCAGTATACTACAGTAATTGCGCTGTATCCATTTCTTGACTAAATACGTCCAGCCGTGAGAAAGATTTGGTAAGTTAATTGCTTCCGCTAATGTGCGAATATCGATATGGTGAGGAGACCTTCCTGACAAGGATATGTCGCTACAATTCTATTACACGTGCCACAATCAAGTATATGAGACATCGCAATATACCTTCCACTCACTTCGCAAGGACCGTGGAGTGAGTGCATTCACACGCTACTTAAAATCTGCCTCCGGCAGGTAGAAGGGATAATCGATTGTTCTTGGAACTAATTCATGTGTATTGCTGCTTCCCTCAAAATCTACTTGTTTGTGGTAACGACAAAGGATTAATTCCTTTTTTTATACGATTCGAACGTTAGTAAGTATTTTATTCTTCCCCATCCCCAGAGACTAGTGTATTCACTCTTGATAGAAATCACAAGGTTTATTAGTGCAACCCGGAGAGACTCCATTCAAGAACTTTAATTTAAAAAACAAGTAGTTCCGTGAAGAACTATACAGTCTATTTTCATATATCCTACTTATGTTAATTGCCACTATCAACCTACAAAATTTCAGTTTGATTGCTGTAATAGATTCGTAGGTATTGAGAACCAACTAAATATTTCGGATGGTCGCCATGCTGGATTTTATATATGCAGGTCCTAGAGTTATGTACTGTTACATGAAGATTATTGTGTACGTCTAGCATTCAAACTTCAATCGCATGATTAAGACACAAGAAGTAACAAGGAGATTTTAAAATTTCCCATATCTGCCATCTTGAGGTTATGGAAACAATTGGAATACATAAGATGCCAGTGGATTAACATTCGTATAAGGATTTACTGTATCAAGTGTCACTGCACTCGGATGGTTAAATTTCGAGAAACGTCCATGAGGACATTTATACTTCGCGTCGCCGCCATGTTGGATTTGTGATCACCAGGTTATTTAAAGTCCTATAGGTGAACTTCAGTTCATAGCCCCTATGAACAATAAAAAAATCAGTTTGATTGCTATAATAGATTCGTAGATATTCAGAGCCATCTTAATATTTCGGATGGTCGCCATGTTGGATTGTTAAATGTATAGGCCATAGAGTCATGTACCATTAAAGGAAAATTATTTCGTAGGTCCATTATTCAAACTTTCACTTCGATTGCATGATTACGACACAAGAAATAAAAACTTAATTTTAAAATTCGCACAGCCGCCATCTTGAGGTTATGTAAACAATTGAACTAAATTGGATACCAGTGCATTACAATGTGTATAAACATTTCCTGTACCAGATTTCATTGCGGTTGGAACATTAAATCACGTGAAAGGTCTATTTAAAACTTTCAAATTCGCTTGGCCGCCATGTTCGTTTTGTAGGTAAACGGTTTTTGAAAGTCTTACAGATGAACTTCCAGTAGCGCCCTTTATCTCCGTACAAAATGTTAGGGTGATACCGCAAATAGTTACAGAGATATAGAATGCCGGTGAAATATTTCGCACATCCGCCATCTTGTGGTTACGTAGACAATTGAACGAAGTTAGATGTCGGTGCATTACAATGTGTATAAACATATACTGTGCCAAGTTTTATTGCGTTTGGTTGGTTAAATCGCGAGAAACGTCTATTTAAAAGTCGCAAATTCACTTGGCCGCCATGTTGGTTTTGTAGTTACCAGTATTTCAAAAGTCACATAGGTGAACTTCTAGTAGCTCCCTTTATCACCGTAAAAAATTCCAGGGTGATGTCGGGAATAGTTTCGGAGATATTGAAGGCTGGTGAAATATTTCGCACAGCCGCCATGTTGGATTGGTGAGATGTAACAAAATTTGAAGGGTCGCCCGGAATAGTGCTATGAACTTATTGAGTTTCATTTAAATCGCTCCAGCCATTTAGAATTTATTAGGGGACACACACACACACTCCTCACACACACACACGAACAAAAGGTGATCTCATAAGCCTATTTTTTCAAAATTGAAAATAGGCTAATAAACTGCCATTTGAAATCTTTAGAGTTATTATTGTTTCATTTGAGAGTCCTGGACATCGTGGTCATTTCATCCCGTGTACTTGGATGTGTGTTTGTGTAGAATTTGTATGATAACCTGTGTTATTGTGGTATATGTAGTAGTGTGTGTATTTGTAATTTAATTGAGAATTGGAATGGAGGCGACCTACGCCTTAAGTTGGGAACCAGTCTTGTAGTAGAAGTGGTTTACCGTGGAGAACCACTTCTAAGGTAGCTCAGGTGGGAATCGAACACACCTCTTTCCAGTTTAGCCTCACGGGCTGAGTGTACCCAGTTACAGCAGAGCTGTTGCCAGAGCTGAGTATCGAACACGGAACTCCGGTGTGAAAGCCAAGAATGCTAGCCGCTATACCACGGTGAGTTTTTGCTCTTAGATCCCAAAACGCTTTGGATGTAGAAGAGAGAATGAGAGAAAAGGAAAGGGCCACCCTACCGCAAGTAAACTCTGGGTCAAGAACCTCCCTTCAGAGGTTCAAATCTGAATATATGGCAGAAATCCCTTAATTTCTTGGCTCTGTATTCTCACAAGATATTATGTATAAATCCACTGGACTCCTTTATTTGCACAAAATCATTACTTTTTTTCAGCAGTAAAACATTCAGCTCGAGATCACAGATGCTATGGATCAATTGTATAACGCTTCTAGATAATGATGTCTTCCCTCATAAAGAGGCTGTGTGAGCTGACATTATGTTGATTACATGCTCCAGATTATAGCGTGACACTTTAATGGCGTCTCTGAGGTCGTATCATCAGTTTCATTGCTCTCCCATTTTACGTGGCAGCTCTAGCGTGGGTGACAGATTTACGGTGCATATAAATCACGGCACAGTTATATTCATCACTGAAATCACTGGGAATCAAACCAAGCCTGTCTGGTTACCTGGTCAGCATATTTCATAACAATCTTGGTTTTCAAAGTGAGTTTACAGCAAACAAACAAACCAACAAACTAACAAACCGCTATAATAATAATACTAATAACATTAACAATAATAATAATAATAATAATAATAATAATAATAATAATAATAATAATAATAATAATAATAATATCGTATGGCCTCGGTTGCCGGGTGCAAGCATTGTTATTTGACATCCAGAGGACAGCTTGCATGTCGCATTCTGTCGTTCCTTGAAGTGCTATGAAAGTCAAGGAGGTTAGATATCTAAACTTTTTGACACTATAGCGCTTTCTAGTAGAGAAAGGAGGAACTTTGTGTTGGCGGTAACTCCCGAGATTAATTTTGCCATTATGAACACGGCCTACTGATTTCAAATGGGTTCTTTATCACGCTAACAACGTATGACATGCTTATCGACGATTTTGTCGCCTTTCAAAAATCACTTATCACGGCCAGGAGCGAACCTGCAAGCTTGGGGGTTAGTAGTCCGACACGATAACCACCCATCCACCGTAGCAAGTCCAATAATAGTAATAATAATAATAAAATCTGGAATTTCACAGAACCAAAAGCAACGAAATGGAGATAGTTCCAAGAATGTGAGAAAGATCTTATGTAAATTAGTATTCCAGAAACAAAACTCCTGAATTGAATTTCGACAAACTGTTAAAAACTATCATAATTCTAAAGTGGAATCTGATCCCAAGAGACGGAGAAGGCACTGATCGATGAACTCAAGCAATACTGGGAGAATGTCAAGGTTGGTAGAGGAACAAGATCTAGACAAAAATGAAATTGATCGTTAATATGCAGTCCAAAAGCCTCCGTGGCTTAGGCGGCAGCACGCCGGCCTCTCACCGCTGGGTCCGTGGTTCAAATCCCGGTCACTCCAAGTGAGTTCTGTGCCTGACAAAACGGAGGCAGACAGGTTTTTCTCCGGGTACTCCGGTTTTCCTTGTCAAAATTTCATCCCAGCAACACTCTCCACTATCATTTCATTTCATCTATCATTCATTTAATCCTTGCCCCAGAGGAGTGCGTCAGGCCTCGGCAACCGGCACAGTTCATATCCTCGCCGCTAGATGGGGGCTCCATTCATTCCATTCCTGACCCGGTCGGTCGACTGGATGCAGGCTGTGGATTTTCATTTCAATATGCAGTCCATAGAGGCTCAATTCAAATGTAAGAGCGGCTTCGGTGGCGCAGTTGGTAGCATGCTGAACTGCTGTGCCCAAGATAGCGGGTTCAAACCCGGCCGAAGTCCACGGAATTTTTAAGAGCGTTAAAAATCCTTCAGTATGCCTTCCTTCGGAGGGGAAGTAAATCCGGCGGTCCCATGTCATAGATTTATGGCATGTAAAAGATCCTTGCACAGACTAAACTTGTGTGGAGCTAAATTTCTAGGTTAGATTTCGTTGGAACGCTCTATCCAAGTTCCAACGTTCACCACTAGGTATCATTGATATCTGGTAGCGAAAGTTTGAACTACTTGAAACTGAAAAGAACGTGTACTGCAGTTCACCCTCTGGGTGTCCGCTGGAAGCAGCTACAGACTTGGCGAGCCGAACATGTCCTCAGACACTCCCGGCACTAAAAGTTATACGATAAATAAATCAAATGTAAGAAATAATAATAATAAAAATTCAACAACATTGAATGAAGAGCATGTAGCCTAGTTTCTCTTAAATGTATTGGTATTATTATAACTCTTTGTCCATATCAAGCAATATAATTACGTGAATGCTCCTCTGATGATCGTTAAAAATTGTATCATATTCAAGATCTCATTTCTAAGTTTCGTTGAAATGCTGATTTTGAATGCAGAGGGATTGTCCAACATTATAAAAGTACGTCCATCCACCATCTTGAATATATGGAAACATTGGAATTGTGCCTTGCGCAGAGAAAGTCTCCTATGTGAGACTAGCTACTTGCTGCGTTTCGTCATTGTAACTGAAATAAATAGTGGACTGTCGATATTATTGACTTATGTCTTTAAATAATGTGGTGTTCGCGTGCCATATGCAGTGTGATAGTCGTATTAGTCTAACTTACATGTAGGTCATTGAGTTATGCACCAGTACATGAGGATCAATGTTTTGTTTTATTATACAAACGTCCACTTCGATTGAATGTTTAGGATAAACATTTCGCACATCTGCCATCTTGAGTTTATGAAGACAATTGAATTAAATTAGATGCCAGTAGATAATAATAATATCGTATGGCCTCGGGTGCCTGGTACAAGCTTTGTTAATTGAAACCCAGAGCGTAGCTTGCATGTCGAATTTCGTCATTCCTTTGAACGCTATGAAAGTCAAGGAGGTTAGATATCTAAACTCCTTGACACTACAGCACTTTCAAGTAGAGAATGGAGGAACTTGGTGTTGGCGGAAAATCCCGAGATTAATTTTGCCATTGAACACGGCCTACTGAATTCAAAGGGTTCTTTAACATGCCAACAACGTATGACATGAGTGTCGTGATTTTTGTCGCCTTCAAAAATCACTTACCACGACCAGTGGCGAACCTGCAATCTTGGGATTGGTAGTCCGACACTATAACCACTCACCCACCGTGGCAAGACATGCCAGTAGATGAAATCTTGTGACACGACTCTGTGTTCAAATTTTTGTGAGGTCTGCTGGTGAAGAGCTGAACCTTTCACATAACCCCATACAAGAAATTTCACATGCATTTAGGGCAGGAGAGTGTGGAGGTCATGCCGTGCCCACCACGACTGGTACATCAATTCTCCCTTACAGAAGCATCCTGTAGTAGTGACTTGTGCAGACTAATACTATTGCCGAGGAGATTTGGCACTCGGTGAATCTTTGTTAATCTTCGTTCTGGGTTGTCGCTGCACTGTGACAGATTATTCTGCATGAGATTCAAGCACTGCATAAAATTTTTTAGTGCCTGTCGCCATCTTTACTAACTGCTGCGCTCTCGCAACAGAATTATGATTTGCTCCTACGGAACAAATCGTTCTGAGTTTCTGTATACGACTTAAGTTTAGTCGCAATATGTTAAATATTATAAATACATTTCTAATAACCATATGCATAGCCTTTCCACCGACTGGGTTATATCTGCGCGGAAGGGCACAAGGCAATGAGGCCAGGTTCTCTCCGGACTCGGTAGACGAACGTCGGCCCTCATTGAAATTACTTCCCTTTTACAACTTTCGGAAAAAACCGGGACGGTACTCTCTAATATGTCACGACCACTACCTTCCAAAATCTTGCGTAGCCTCATTCTTATTCATGGCATCTCTCACTCTTCTGATGATGTTGGCGTCATAAGAACATCCAGTCGTAAGAACCATCTAGATAAAATCCTGTAGAAACGGGATAAAAAGGGGCAGAAATACACATCTTCCGTGATCTAAAAGTAGACCTACTATAGATGCTGCCGACCCAAAGAATTGGGTTCAATTCCTGGCATCAGAAAGCAGGCTATTTAATTCTGGTCTGAAGAAATGAACGAAGTGCATTCAGCCTAGTGAGGCCAAATCTGAAGTGGTATTCAGTGGATTCTCATATGGGTATATCTTCCTCAATATTACTAATTACTACCAGACGCATTCTCACAAGAACAAGGACATGGACTAATTCGACCAAGCCCATAAACTTTGTTGTTGTTGTTGTTGTTGTTGATTATTTAGGGGTTTTGAGACATCCTGGTTATGTGGCCCCGTGTTTGGGTGAGTGTAGAATTTGTCCGATAACTTGTATCACTGTGATGTCTGCACTGGTGTGTGTATTTGTAATTGAGGTAGGCTTTGGGTATGAAGCAGCCGCGGCCTTATGTTACGTACCATCCCACACATTTGTCTAGAGTAGAAGGGGGAAAATCACTTCCAGGATGGTTGAGGTACGAATCGAACCCGCCTCTTCTCAGTTTTTCCTCACGAGGCTATGTGTACCCTGTTCCAGCACTAAGACCAGAACTAAATTCCTTGGCAGAGCCGGGAATTGAACCCGGGCCCCCAATGTGACAGCCACGATGCAAAGACGCGGACAAGTCTATAAATGAAACAACAAAAAATACTACACACACGACAGTCGTCCCTTTCTTCAGGGAGTGTATGTCTTACATGGTTGACGTTTCCCAGTGGTTTAGGAGTTGGTGTTGGTATTCCTGACCCGAAAATTCTCGATTCTGTTCCAGGTCTTCAAGAAATGCAATTCTATACTGAGGGCTGAAGAAGGAGGGAAACTGAGGATATATGGGATTTATTCCATCCTCAGCCATCCTAAAAGTGGATTTCCGTGGTTGCACTCTTCTAATCCAGTCAAATGCTGGGACGATTCTCAAATGAATGCCCCAGCTGATTCATTTTTTGATTTTCAACCTTAATTGGAAGTACTAATACTAGTATAAACAATACAATGACACATGTTATCAGATTCTGAACACATCCTAGCACATGTGGCTAATTACCAGAATGTTAGCAGCCCCTAAATGAAACAACAACAACAATTTTTATATGGCAGACGAAGTATTTTCCAGCAATGACATCTACCCACTTTGAAAAACCATGTTTTCTAAATTAATATGTTACATTTGATGATGATGATGATGATGATGATGATGATAATTGTTGTTTTAAGGGGCCTAACATTAGGTTATCGGCCCCTTTGTTACATTTGAAACCTGCTTTGAGGCGAGAAACTTTGCGGTTGATTCTTGATCCCGCGTACATTCTCCAGAAATACTCTATATGGGGATGGCACTAGGGTAAGGGCTGGTCAGATATGAAGACGTTCCTTTACACATTGTGTTTGCTTGCATGAGCCTGCAGAGCAGTGGTTCTGAACCCGTAGAAGTCTACGGACCACTCAGCCTGAAATTGAATCATGTACGGACCACCCCTAACCCCTCCCCCCTCCTCCCCCCAATACACCTTATCAGTTGTGTAACCCTTCCTCAATAACACATTTTTTTAAAGATATTTCAATTCTAAACCTGATAGTCATCGCTGCGAATACATTCGGACGATTGTCGCTCAACGCACATCGTTTTCGAAATCCCCATTTTTGCCACTTTTTTATACGTGCTGGTGGACCTTTTTCTCCCGTGGACCACTCCCGAAGCACTCACGGACCACCTGTGGTCCGCGGACCACCGGTTAAGAACCACTGCTGTACAGGGATAATGTACCTGGTATGTTTTGGTCTAAATAATAATGATAATAATGTATCTTATTATTCGCGTTTACAACGGGGTCGGGAATGAGATGCGTTGAAAGTCTATGTGGTGGGTGTCATTTTTATGACCGGATGCTCTTCCTGGTACCAACCTCATGAGAGGAGTTAATGGGAGATGAAATGAATGAAGATGAAACTGGACAAAGATATGGAAGAAACAGGCCGTGGCTTGTCGGGAGGCACCGTCCCAACATTTGCTTGTAGTTGAAAACGGGAAACCATGAAAAGCCATTTCAAGGACGGCTGACATTGGGGCTCGAACCCACGTCTACCGAGACCGCAGATAGTTTGACTCCATGCTCCAGTGCTGTGCGTGAGCGAGCGTAGCTACCGCTGTCGGTTACAATAATAATAATAATAATGATTATTATTATTATTATAAATTATCATTTATAGGGGTCAAGGAGTCTCTATGTCGTGAATGTTTTTTTTATAGGTGGGCCTCTTTCTCAAAATAACAAACGCGAGGGAGTCATGTCAGTAGATTTACTGGCGCATTCAAGATCCCTTCGGGACAAAATTCCGGCACCCTGGCGTCTCTAAAAGCCAGAGTATTTAAAAAGGACGTAAAACCTATAGCATTGTTATTATTATTATTATTCCTGAAAATAAGACGAGTTCAGCTTTGATGAAATGAGATATATGAACGAAATTCGGCAAGTAATTGTAATTAATTTTGGCCTTGCGCATTAAAGGTTAGGTAGTTAGTTGGTGTTAATTTAAGGGGCGGAACAACAAGATCATTTGCCCTTCACTTAAATATACAATCTCATTATATTTTACTGGAGTTAAAAATGTGAAGTCATGGAATAAAGACGACTGACGATTAGGTTATAACCTTTTCATACCTTAAATATGAACCTGTGGCTTGCTGCTCATTAACGCACTGATCTTCACCAGTGGGTAATAGTATTAATAATAATAATAATAATAATAATAATAATAATAATAATAATAATAATAATAATAAGAGCAAGCGTTTTACATCCCGGTTAACGGCTGCATTTTTATGGACAGTATCTACTGTCATGGATCTCTGGCAACTCCTAGATTCGATCCCGCAACCTTATGCATAGGAGATAATCACCTCAACTGTGCTACATAGCTGGCCGACATTATTTTCGTTTAAGTCCTTGATGGGTGGGAGAAAACAAGGGAGAGCATAGAAACGTGTACCCTGTAATACATCGCAAGGGGTAGGAATGACACACACATACACACACGCACGCACACTTACATTAGCTACTAATATCAATTGTGTGTGGCATAGTCTAGAATATATTCACTAGAAAGCATAATATACATAATATCATGGGTGCAATCATCGAACCTGAACCCAAAAGGGAAATAAAAATCAAATATGATGCTACGGTAAATGAATAAAATTTCACTTACCCATCCTGTTCATTTTTATGCAGGGATTTTTGGAGATCTAACGCGGTAGCTTATTTTTCTTACCTATTTTATATTATATATATATTTTAAATTATGTCACTACAGAAGAACATCTTTATTTTTACTATAGACTAAGAGTATTGAGAACCGAGTAATGAAGCATAACGAGGATGAGAATATTTAGGATGAAATTTTACTATTTACTCGAAACACACGATCTTAATAACAATTGAACCAAGTCTATCGGCTTTAAAATTTCGACCACTCCTACTTTTTAGGCTGATATAATTTCTACACACGGTTTATGCTGGCCGGCCTACGGACCAGATAACTAAACTAACTACAATATTTGAATTCAGACAGATAATGGCTTGATAGTTCTTTGTTTACTCTATTGAGGGAGCTGTAATGTTTTGAAGAATCGGTAGCGGCTGATAAATAATCTTCCTCCGTTCTTCGTGGTGGCTACCGTCGAGAGTCTACTAGCCAATACTGTGAGCCGAGGGGGGAGAGCACACGCAGGACGACACCGTTCGGGTGCAACCCGCTAGCAGCCGACGATACCCGAGCATACGCGGAGGGAGAGAAGAGAAGGAAATATTGGAATTGCAGTAGTAAAATCTCACTCAACCCTATCTTGCACCTAAAGTGGCTCGCGACTGTCATACAGAAGTACCCCTACCCTCCCCACACAATAAACCTAAGAGTTCCACACACAGCAATAAGAGAAAAAGCACGTGGATACGGCGCGATAAAGTATTAATGTGGCGAGCCATTCACGAAAAGGAAGAACATGTTTTGTAGTGGTGGGGTTAAACGAAGTTCCTGTCTGTCTCTTCCGAAACTATGAAGCACAAAACTTCACCATATGGGGCCAAAATTAATGTTGGAGAAAGATGTAAACATCACGCTAGGAAGTTACGAATTTCATAGAGAAAATATGCCAAATTTAGAAATTCATTCAATTTTGGCGAATGGTAAACAAATGTTTACTTGAAAATATTTGGTAATTGGTAACAGTGATCTTGGTTTACGTTGTTGTCTTGCACTTTAAACTCCTTGGGTTATATTAGGTATGAGTAGGGACTCAATTTTATGGGGAAATAAATTGGTTCATAGTGGCGCTATCAATGGTACGAGAGTGGTAACTATTTCACAATTATAAATTTAGATAGAAATCACGAAGAAAACCAACACCGTTAATTAATTTTATTTTAAGTCTTTATACAACCATTTCCCCTAATTTACTGAATAATCTGTATCATTTTCATAAGTTGTATGTATAGTGAACAGAAAACCTGTAAATATAAGCTGATTCAAAATGAAGACAAATTAATATTCCACAGCACCGTCACAGACCAAGGTGTGTAACGAGACATTGGCGTCACTAGTGCAGTCACGTGACAATACACTGACAAGTGTTCCTTTCTAATGACATTCTAATGTCATTTAATGATAAGAACCTGAATCATAATGTTATTGTTTCGTCAGTTCCACATGTTACGCATGCAATAAATGCCCTAAAAGGCTAAAAATTGAAGATTATTAAAATAATTGGAGCTGTATCACACATCTACAATAGGTATGTTATTTGACATATTGTCCTTAAAACTTACAAGTCATACAGAAAAACTCATATTGTCCAACAATATACAAGTCATATTGAGAAAGTCTTATTGTCAAAAATTAAAACTAAAAGTCATATTAGAGAAACTCATATGGTCCAAAAACTCACAAGTCATATAGAGAAACTCATCTTGTCAATAAACTTACAATTCATATTAAGAAACTCATGGAGTTTTTATTTTATTTTGACATTTGAAAGTGCTCAATAGAGATTTTTCAGAATTGTATAATCACACTTTATGTAACATGCTCCTATACGAAATGGAAAGCTTAGAAGACATTTTTAGTGTTACCCTATTAACAATTGATATTATAACTATTCAGTCGGTCAACATGAGTAGATAACCAATTGTTGGGAAAGGAGAGATTATATGCGATTAAAAGTAATTTGCACAGATTACAAGAGGAGGGGGATTAAGAGCATGAGATATTTCGCCACCAAGCAAGCATCGTCAGGTATAAATCTATTCGACAAAATAGTTCTGCAAAATTCTACCAAAACCCACAATGTTAGCCATGAAGAGTCACGGACCTCCAACACCAACCCAAAATTATAATAAAGTGCGGCCAATGCTGTTATAAAATACGAGTACAAGATTGTAAGGTTGAAAATCAGAAATCCACAATCGCCCTGCACCAACTAATCCACGACATGGGATGGTATTCATTTTGGCCCACTGGAAAGTTACAATATCCCATATTCTTATCGGTTGCATGCATTGTCGATTTGTTTCTCGCAGTTTTGTTACATGTGCTGGTAAAGAGGGCACTTCCACATAACTCTACAAAAGAAAATCACACAGAGTTAAGTCAGGAAAGCGTGGAAGCCACGAGAAGACTTTTTAATCATTATCCCTACTATGACCAATCCATAGATTTACCCATACGCAGCCATCCTGTGGATACAGACTGTGCATGCCATCGCCAATTGGTGTTGGCACTCTGTGTCTTCATGTTAAACATCGTTATGAAGTGTCGCAGTATTGCGAGAGACTGATGTGAATGGACTTGAAATACTGTGCGGTGGCTGTTGTCATCTTTACTAATTGCTAACTGCTTCACTCTCGCGAGAGAGAGTTGAAACGTGGCTGTAAGTAAACAAGAGCGGTCTCAAAGTAAAATATGGCATGGTTTCCTTTATTAGGAAATTTGTGACATCAGGGTCATGTAGCTCTGTGTACTTTACGTGTGTGTGTGGGTGAATCTGTCTGATACCTGTGTTATTGTGCAGCCTGCAGGCCTACTAGTGTGTGAATGGGAAATGGTGGCTAGGATTTGCAGACAACTGTCGAGTAGATGTTTGTTGCAAGCCACTGTGGGACCATGGCCTTCATTTGCGTACCACCCTAGCATTTACCTGATGTAGAAGTAGGAAACTACGAAAAAACACCTCTAGGATGTCTAAGGTCGGAGTCTAACTCAGTTTTGCATCATGAGGCTGAGTGCACCCCGTTTTTGCCTCCGGCCAGAATTAAATTTCTTGGTAGAGCCGGGAATCGAACCCGGGCCACTTTGGTGACAAAGGTGGAATCAAATTAAATTAGTAACTGTTTGGTTTCAGGAGAAATGTAGGAACAAGGGAAGCTGTACTAAGTCTTAGGCTGATTTTGGAAGGTAGAATAAGGAAAGATAAGAGAACGTTCATGGCTTTTGTAGACTTGGAAAAGGCTTTTGATAACGTTGATTGGACTAAATTGTTTGACATTTTGAAATCGATTGGAATAAAGTACAGGGATAGGAGGGTGATATACAATCTATACAGAAACCAGACAGGAGTCATTCGAGTTGAAGGACATGAGAGAGAAGCTGGTATTCAGAAAGGTGTAAGGCAAGGCTGCAACTTATCACCCATACTTTTCAATCTTTACATTGAAAAAGCAATGAAGGAAATTGGAGAAAAATTTGAAGTGGGAGTGAAGATTCAAGGAGAAATAATTTCAACTCTGAGATTTGCTGATGACATAGTCATCTTGGCCGACAAGCCTGAGGATTTGAATGAGTTTTTGAATGGTATGGACTCCGTCTTACGGAAAGAATTCATGATGAAAATTAATAAATGTAAAACAAAAATACTGGAATGCAGCCGAAATAAATCAGAAACCTCTATGGAGATCAAATTGACAGGTGAAATGCTGAAGGAAGTAGAAGACTTCTGTTACTTAGGAAGTAGAATAACCAGTGATGGACGAAGCAAAGAGGATATAAAAAGTAGGTTGGCTCAGGCAAAGAAAGCTTTTCTACAAAAAAGGAATCTGCTGACATCGAATATAGATTTAGGTATTAGGAAGTCATTTTTGAAAGCCTTTGTCTGGAGCGTGGCGCTCTATGGAAGTGAAACTTGGACTATTGGTGCAGCAGAAAAGAGGAGAATAGAAGCATTTGAAATGTGGTGTTACAGGAGAATGATGAAGATCAGATGGGTAGATAGGGTTACAAACATAGAGGTATTAAGACGAGTGGGAGAGGAGAGATGTTTCTGGCGACTGCTAATGAAGAGAAGAGATAGGTTGGTAGGACACATACTAAGACACCCAGGAATAGCAAGCTTAGTTATGGAAGGAAGGGTCGAGGACAAGAACTGTAGGGGTAGACCAAGGTTAGAATATGTTAAACAGATTGCCTCAGATGTAGGGTGTGGTAGTTATGTAGAGATGAAACGATTAGCTCAGGACAGGGAGGCATGGAGAGCTGCATCAAACCAGTCAAAAGACTGAAGACTCAAACAACAACAACAACTGTCGATTTAAGGTGACGGTGATTACTCATCAAGGGACTGCCTCAAGGGTAATATAATTACAGTTATGTGAAACCACACCAAATAATTCTGTAGAAAGTTTATAAGAAATTGTGTGCACATGGCAATTATCATAGACTTTAGTCACTAGTTATCACTCTCTTTGTAGTGTATTGCTGGTTCGTTGGTTCCTCAGTTTAGGGACTGCCACAACGCGGTCTTGTAGCCCCGTGTACTTTGGGTGAGTAGAATCTGTCTGATAACCAGTGTTAATATTGTGATGGCTGTAGTAGTGTGTGTTATCTGTGGATCAGGCAAGGACTGCAGACGATCAATTTCAAGTAGTTCCTACTTTCGCTACCAAATGTTAGCGTCAACGACACCTAGTGGTGAACTTGGCTACTAGATACCATTGCAACCGGCACCTGGCAATGAACTTTGGAACTTCATAGAGCATTAATCAAATATAACCTACAAATTTAGCTTCAGAGGATTTTAGTTAGTAGAAGGTTCTTTTACATACCATAAATCTATGACATGGGCCCCACCAGCTTTACTTCCCCTCCAAAGGAAGGCATATTGAGGTATTTTTAACGTTCATAAAAAAATCCGACGACTTCTGCCGGGTTTGAACCCGCGATCATGGGCATAAAAGCTCACAGAAGCCGCCACAGTGTATTGTGATGAAGTGAACGTATATTGCACCTGAAGTGGCTTACGGCGGACATCTACTCGTCACTTGTCTCCACACAATAAACCAACGAGTCCCACACACTACAATACGAAAAAGAGTAGGTGGATAGAGCACAATGAAAGATTAATGTGGCGAGCCGTTGATAAAAGGGAAGGAATTATCTGAAATGCTATGCTTTAATATAGTTGCTATCTGTAGGACAGTAAATGTATCGTGTTTGTGAGAAAGCCCTAGTTGTCGGGAAAGAGTTAGTACTATTTCTGGGATACCCCGTATCTACATACGTGTTCATATTATTAGAATTAAACATTATTTTAACTGTATGAGAAAAGAAAGCTTCCACGACTTGAATGCGGCTTCAGAAGGCCATGGTTTTTCTTAAATGTGGCCATGTAAAGCCTATAGAAAGTTATTTAAATTTCTGTTTGTGTATGAGTCTTCAGTCTGTAGACTGGTTTGATGTAGCTCTTCATGCCTCCCTGTCCTGAGTTATTCATTTTAGCTGTACATAGCTAACACACACTACAACCCATACAATCTGAAGAACATATTCTAACCTTGGTCTACTCCTACAGTTCTTGTCCTCGACCTTCCTTCCATAACCAAGTTTACTATTTGTAGGTGCATAAGTATGTATGCTACGAACCTATCTCTTCTCACTTGCAATCACAGAAATCATCCCTCTCCCACTCGTCGGAATACCTCTTTATTTGTAACTAGCTGCTATCTGTAGGAGAGTAATTGTATCGTGTCGTGTTTGTCTGAAATTAATTATTCTTCTTTAACACCACATTTAAAATGCTTCTATCCTCCTCTTTCCTGCTGCACCAACAGTTCAAGTTCCACTTCCATAGAGCGCTGCGCTCCAGAAAAAGGCTTTCAGAAATGGCTTGCTAATACTAAAATCTATATTTGATATCAACAGATTTCTCTTCGGAAGAAACGCTTCCCTTGCCAGAGCCAACCTAGTCTTTCATATCCTCTTTGCTTCGTCCATCACGGGTTATTTTACTTCCCAAGTAGCAGAAGTGTCTTACTTCCTTTAGCTCTTCATCTGACATTTTGATGTCCACAGCGGTATCTTATTTCTTGTGGCTGCGTTCCATTATATTTGAAATATTAAGAAACAAGATGTTTAGTAAATAACATATAGCCTACTTTCTCCTAAATGCATGTGTATTGTTATAACTCTTTGTCCTTTTCAAGGAGTATAATTGAATATTGGTTGCAGTAGCTTGTTGAAATACAACGTGCTATGCGGATAATAAACATGAATATAAAGTGCCCTTTGCTAGTGCTACCTCTGGACAAAATTTCATTCAATTCGGTTTCACTGTGTTTGAATCGATATGGTGAATCGATTGACACACATGCATGGCCACTATCTGCAAACTAATGGGCTGATGACCTTGTAGTTCAGTCGAAAGATGCTTCCCACAAAAAGGTATGTTGTTGAAAAATTTGGTAGAGATCAAATGATTAGGTTGGTCGTAATTTGATTTCAGCTTTTAAAATTTAGGTGGCCGACATTATGTTTCCGTCAAGATGGTGGCGATATAAAACATGACACTTAGGTACCCTTTGATAGTGCTACCTCTGTACCAAATTTAGTTCAATTCAGTTTTACCGTGTTTGAATTCAAGGGGGAATCGAGATTTGCACACATACATGGCCGCCATATGCAGACTATTGGACTGATGATCTTGTAGTTTGGTCAAAATATGTTGCTGCAAAATTTGGTAGAGATCAGATGATTAGGTTGGTCGTAATTTGATTTAAGCTTTAAACATTTGGGTGGCCGCCATTACGTGTCCGTCAAGACGGTAGCGATATAAAACATGACACTGAGGTGCCCTTTGCTAGTGCTACCTTTGTACCAAATGTCGTTCAATTCGGTTTCACCGTGTTTGAATAGATATGGGGAATCGATTTGCACACATACATGGCCGCCATCTGCAAATTATTGTGCTGATGACCTTGTATTTTCGTCAGAAGATTTTTCATACACAAAGGTATAATGCTGCAACATTTGGTACAGATCAGATGATTGGGTTGGTTGTAATTTGATTTAAGCGTTTTACATTTGGGTGGCTGCCATTATTGTTTTCGTCAAGATGGCGGCGATATGAAACATAACACTGAGGTGCCATTTGCTAGTACTATCTCTCTACCAAATTTCGTTCAATTCGATTTCACCGTGTTTGAATTGATACGGGGAATACATGGCCGCCATCTGCAATCTATTGGGCTGATGACCTTCTAATTTAGTTAAAAGACGCTCGCCATATAAATATATATTGTTGCAAAATTGGTAGAGATCCGATAATTAGGGGGACAGACATTCAGAGTACACACGCTCACACACAGACACACACACACACACACACACACACACACACACACACACAGACACACAATTTTTGGTCCTTTGTAGATCTCATAAGTCTACTTTCAATTTTTGCACAAATCGAAAGTAGGCTAAAAATGGAATGCAGGCACAAAAAAACAGAAATCCCTATTGACATCGAATCAGCAGGTGAAAAGTCAAATTATAAACCGCAATTCGTGTTGTGATTAAACAATCCTGTTAACCATGTAAGAAACTGTAAAATGAACAAATATTTCATTTTCCAAAGACTTGATTCAAAATTATTTTACATGACTCTTTTGCAACTGATTGCATTACACTTAAAGCAAAAAGGTCAATATTTTCATGACCGTCAAGTTATTTTTCCTATGGTAAACGAATTGCATACACTTGTCCAGAATAAACACAACCAACATGGATTTTCATTGAAATATAGCCAACGATATGACGATGTCATCTTAAGCCATAACTGAACATCTTAAGTGATGGAATGCTCATGTAAATACTCTCCACATTTTACAACATTCAAGACGTTACAAACTTTGTTTGATTTAGCCTACATAATACAAAAGACATTGAGAGAATATTTAATTATATTAATAAGGTCACGTCTGTAAGTGATTAATAGTTATATAAATAATTCATTTTTGGGCTAATGCCGTGTGTATTTAAGTTAGAACCATACGTTTCGGAGAAACCCTGCCTCCTTTTTCAATGGAATCAAACAATGTGGCCAAAGAAAGTATATCAATGAGATTACAAAAAATTACAAAATATATAGATAAATTCCTCTGTTCGTCACCAGAGAGCATCTGCACCTCCCCCCTTTTTCTTTTGGACATCCTCATTCTTCGAGGATTCTCTATATTTTCACCCCGCCCCCTTTACTTTCTCCTTACTTACTACTCGGTCCGCCGTTCTACCATGGTCAATACAGTATTTTCTGGCAGCTGCCATTTTGAGTTTCAAATAGTAGGAAAAATGATAACGTTTATTCAAATTTGAATTTTTGGGTTAAACGCCTCATTGGGGCGCCAGTTCACTCACCGCATTGCATGATTTAACAACAGGCCAAATTGCGATCTTCAGACCACTATCGTGTTGTAATCCATTTCGCATTGTTGCCTTAATAAATGAATATTACATTCTTTTCAGTCGGTCAACATAATTATACCAATTGTAATGGGTGTTTTTCCATAAATCTGAAAACAATTACATGAGATTAATTCATTTACTTGGATTACTAGTTTCGATCGTCAAGTGACCATCATCAGATCCCTTTCAATTTACTGTATTTCAAGCTATTGTAAATATCTTCACCCACATACTAAAAGACATAGATTTAATAGCCTGAGTCTAAGGGATCTGGTGCTGATTGCTTGCGGATTTAAAATACGAGTTATCCAAGTGAATGCATTAATCTCATATATTATATTTTCTGGTTTAGGGCATAACACCCAATAAAATTGGGTACAATCGTGTTTACCGACTGAAAATAATTTACATTTCGTCTTCAGACCCCGCTACATGGTATGACTTGAGCGTGTTCTTTAGGCTGCACGTCTTCGGTGGGCCAAACAACACCGGAAGTGAACATTAGCGTAGTCCGATGAGTCAGTATTTTGACTGTTTTCAAATTATACAAGGCGTTCAGCTGACTACTGGCCATATATCAGTGGTCAAGGATCACATGCCCTCCTAGTACCAGTGCAACACACTCTACAGCACTCCGAAGCCACTTGAGTGCTCTTTCAATAGTATAAATAATTATTTTTATTTTTATTAATGTTGTTAATTCACTTAGGGGCTCAGTGACATCGTAGTCATGTAGCCCCGTGTATTTGGGTGTGTGTAGAATTAGTCTGATAACCTGTGTAACTGTGATGCCTGTACTACTGTGTGTACTCGTAATTGAGGTAGGATTTAGGTGTGAAGCGGCTATGGCCTTATGTTAGCTACCATGCAATCAGTTTTCTGAAGTAGACATGGAGAAACCACAGAAAACCATTTCCAGGATAGCTGAGTAGGAATCGAAGCTATCTCTTCTCAGTGTTGACTCCCGAGGCTAAGTATTCCCAGTTTCAGCCCTCATACCAGAATTGAGTTAGTTATTGAGGTTAAAAGGGGCGGATCAGCGAGGTCATCTGCCCTTTATACCAGAATTGGATTCCTTCGTAGAGCCGGGAATTGAACCCGGGGCTCCGTGGTGACAGCCGAGCATGCTGGCCACTACGTAACGAGGTGGACACTAATTCTCTTTTTTTTAAATATCTGATGTGATTTTGTCTCCATTTATTTAAGAAAAGAATGCATTACCTAGTCTAGTAGAGTACTCATTGTAAACATGGTTGGTTCCTCTGTTTAGGGGCTCTGAGAACGTGGTCATATAGCCCCGTGTACTTTGGATGTGTCTAGGATCTGTCTGATAACTGCTGTTAATTATGATGGCTGTATTAGTGTGTGTTATCTGTAATTTAGGTACGGACAGCAGACGGTCAATTTTAAGTATTTCCTAATTTTGCTACAAAATACTACCGCCAACGACACCTAGCTGCAAACTTGGCTACTAGATGCCACCGCAACCGGCACCTGTTGGCGAACGTTGGAAATTCATCGAGCATTAATCAAATCCAACCTACAAATTTAGCTTCACACAATTGTAGTTTGTGGAAGGTTCTTTTACATGCCATAAATCTATGACATGGGACGCCGGCTTTACTTCCCCTCCAAAGGAAGGCAAACTGAAATATTTTAACGCTCTTAAAAAATCCGACGACTTCAGCCGTGTTTGAACCCACGATCTTTGGCATTGTAAACCTGTTTTCTAAGAAATTGTACTCTCCATTTTTCACGATAACATAATTATTGTATTACTTTGCGTTGACCGATGATATGAGAATGGCACCAAATCGAACAGGATAGTTCTTTAGGGCTAACCTAGATTGCTTTGTTAAGGTTTCAAGTAATGGGCAGCCGATGTTTTCAATATTTGGCATGCAGCTCTCTTCCACTGAATTTGTGAGAGGTTTGCATAAAAACATGAAAGGAACATGTGTATTTTTACGTTCGTATTTTCCCATCATGACCCAGAATAACAAGGTTATTGTTCCTATAAATTCTAATGGAAAATTCTATAAATCTAATGGAAAAGACAAGCAAGATACGCCTTCAAGGTTTCCATGCAGTAAAACAAAACAAACAAGCAATTGGCAGTTTTAGTTAGTTAGTTATTTATTGTTGTTTTAAGGGGCGGAACTACGAGGTCATCTGCCCATAATTGGCAGTTTTGTATTCTCAATTTGGTATTAAAACAAGCCTCAGTATTTCGCTTACTGCCAAAACACAAATATTCAATATATAGCCAACAAATTCAATTTGTTGGCTTCTAAAGAGTTCTTATTAGAATATTCTTAGTTTTAATCTTTGTTATCAGCTATCGACGAAATTACTTAATTGGACCTAATGCCATTGGCATTCATTTGTCAGACTATTTCCATGGCTACGACAAAAATTGGAGAAAGAAGTAACAAAATACAATAAAGTTAGTTAAAAATGAGATCATAATGTCATGTCAGGTCTTATATCAGACGCAAAGAAATTTAGGTTAATACAATATGATAAAGGACATTGCACAACACTTAAGCTATATTAAAGTTCTAATGATTTAATAATAATAATAATAAAATTAATAACAATTATTATTAATATTAATACTAACAAATATATACAAAAGAGCGCATACAGATCCAGTATCAGACTGAAAAACACAACAAATATACCTATACACAAGCAATAGAATACAATATATTATTCACAAACGTAATGTATTAATTGAACCTAATACCATTGAAATGATTCAATATCCCTCATTTTATATCGTCTTCAGTTCCCAGATTTGACTGAATTCTGTTAATTTTACGACTACCGTACAAAGTATCACAAAATTTTGATGTTGGAACGATACCAATACATCTTTCATGTGTTGAGTAGCTCGATTGATTTTATTTTCACGGGTACACTTCGAATTCAGGAACTATCAACATAATGCATTAATAGTACATTAAGCAGCGAGCCTATAATGACAATAATTAGGACACAAGTATGTTCATAATATCCATACGAGTATCTTAATTACCATTATAGGCGAGTTGCATATGTTTGACGATAATTATAACTATTTTATGTTCGAAGATAAATATTCATAAATATCTGTCGAGATTTCATCGATTTTATGTATTGAACAGAGCGCAAGGGATGCAGAGAATACCATGGCTTCCTGGAATACCACAATATGACACTAGAAGCCACGCAGTGAAATTTTAAATGGAAGGCCGTGGAACAGCGCAGGTGCGATGCTATTCTTCCCTAATTGGTCACACAACTGTTTCTTGACTCTGATTGTTGGGAGAAACAGTATCATAATGAAAAATAGTGTTATAATGACCCTCATTATGATACAGTTTTCTGACATATAATATTTACATTTCGACATTGTCGAACATAAAACTCTTTATCAACGCGTTTTAGTTTTAATCCCAGTTTCTAAATAACAACTTTGGAACCCTGATTGTAAGATCAAGGGAAATTCCTAAAATAAGTTTCGACTCTTTTATCCCAAGGACCCTTTATTGTCAAACTTACATACACCATGGGATTATGAACTATACACCTTGCACTATTTTTCGGTATAGTCACCACTCGCATTTAGACACTTGTCTTTAGCATGCATTCCGTTTGAAGAAACCACTCTGGTAAAACTCGGTGACCTGTGATGCAAGGAATTGCCACCCAGCCTGGAAGCAAGCATTGGTGTGAAAGTGGCGTACCGAGAGTGCGGCCTTCAATGCATGGGATGGGCCCAGGCACGTTGCGCGGTGATTACATCAAAACTGGCAGGAAAAGCATGGACTTGTGTTATGACCTTCGCCCAGTGACGTATAGGCTATCACCCCCAGTCCCTCTCCAACCGTACTCCGAGCATCACTGCTGAGTACTCGCGTGTACGCTTACTCAAACTCGTGGATTTGGAACAGCCTGCCATATACTGTCTGTAGGCATTCATGAATGACGTACACACTATTCTCACGTGCCCAATCATACAGGATAACAGCACGCACTTCCATTGGCGACCACGTTGTCAGTACAAGTCTGTCTGCCATCGTGTGTTGTACTCTAATGATATCGGGCACGCCGGTCTGCTGCTCCTTTCCCTTTGTCGGTGTTCTGCGCATGCGTCATTCCCCCTCCACTGACGCTCCTTCCGTCGTTGAACTAGCCACGGGTGTGGATTCTTGTGGAGATTGTTTGTGTCACTTAGCGTACCATCTGCTCCTGCAATAAAATGACGAAACTTACTTTCGGAACTTCCCTCGTACAATGCAACTGGAGGTATTTGGCCAGCGTTAGGTTTTGTACTGTATTGTCCCTGAGGTTCTACAATATAGCTCGCAATTATCGTGGGAAATGCGACTATTATGTTCTTAGTTTACAGATAAATCTCCACGCATAAAGCGTGATATTTATTAGCGTTATATAATGAGTATAATGAAGTGTAAATTGAAATGTACTATTGCTGTAACATACTGAATTCAAATAACTGCTTTATCAGTGAATCGTTGCCTACAAGTAGGAAGCATTTTAACTTACCACACAAAGACACATCATATGCAAAGCACAAGTGGGTACATACCTGAAAAGAGAGAAAAACATGCATATTAGTTCCCAAAAGTAAGGATGTCAACAAAAAGACATTAATGTATGGAGTGTCAGAATTCTGTAATAACTGTGTCGATACTCTGAACAATAAAATTAATTTCAATTTTTGTTTGAACCATTATTATATTTTTGTAATACAGTACATTTAGTTCAGGGATTGACAATGAAAGATCACTCTTTGATTTACTCTTTAAGGTACTCTTTGTCCTCGCGGCAACTTGCTCATTGTATGCAAGAAGTATATTTAATTCAGAGCACATTTTTATGGTATTTTAGGCAGTAAAGTAGTCTAATAAGCGCTCCAACGGAAGGAAAGTTTAATAAGATTCTGTAATTGGCATGACCATGATAATGGGTGACCAATTTTTATATTTCTGAGAGTAGGAAAAGTAGTTCACAAGTATCTTGAAAAATGTTGGTTCCAGGCCCTTAAAGCAAGGTTTTAGGTAGATTTCATTAGAAAGCTAACTATTGCAATGGGTACCATGTTTCGACTTCCGGAAAATTTCGACATATCTTCGCGTTTCACATCCCCCAGACCCCAAAACCACCGTCAGTTCAAAAGTTTATATATAATTTATGTATATATGTATCTATCTATCTATATATATATATCAGTTTCTTGTGGACACGATAACTGCCGTAATTTTGCACCAATCACTTTGATTTTTTTACATAATATGTATCCCTATAAAATCTCGGTCGAGTTCGTTAATGGGCAAAATCGGTCAAAGGTTTGAAAATGGGGGGCTTTTTTCGAAAAAGTGAAATTTCGCTATAACTCTCTTAATACGTGAAATATCGAATCCATTCAAAGTTCATAATATGTGTCGGATAAGTGCCAAAAATTTGTGTCAAATACGTTTTTTGATAGCACCAACCATTGACCAAAGGGGTGGAAAAAAGTGGGTTTTTCGGGAAACATTAATCATATCTCTCTTAATAGGCACAATATCAAAACCGTACAAAATGGAAAATATTCCCCTAGTAAGTATCTAAAACTTTTGTCTGAAAGAATTTTTGATATGACCCACCATTACGCCAAAGGATGAGAAAAATGATTTCGAAATTTTAAAAAATGCCAAGTGCCATCAGAGGTTACCATAACAACGCTTTTAAATTGATAAGGGATGATCTATCAGAGGTTGCCAAGACAACGCCATTGACGAGATCACATTCATTTTTAGCCCACTTTTCACACTTTTCAAAAATGAGGAAAAAGTAGATTTATAAGATAGGCTATATCCGGGAAAATGTGTCTGTCCTTCTGTCTGTCTGTCTGGCTGTGTGTGAGTCCCCCCCCCCCCCTATCAACTCCTAAACGGCTGCAGCAATCGAAACCAAATTTAGTATGGGTAAAGATGTATACCGGAATATCTCAGGCCCATATTTGAGAAAGATGCCAGTGCTACCAACTGCTAAAAAACGCACTAGAAATTTGAGCTCCATGTTGGATATCTTGCAAGGTATACATGGGAGCTATTCTAAAATTGGCACACATGTAGATAATACTATTTCAGTTTAATTTCCAGGTGGCCATACATGACAGCGTTGCCAAAATAATTTTAAGCCTTCTGATAAGTCCAATTTTTAAATGCATATAACTTCTACACTATCAATTGGATTTCAACCAAATTTTGTATGTAATATGTGTACATAAACATATATGACTGAGTGTATTCTTAAGAGCCACCAGGGCTGCCAACTGTTAATAATTGCTCTCTATTTTGTATCCAAATATATCAGAAAGTATGCAAGCCGACAGCTTTAAACTATGCACACGTAAATTACCCGACATTTTACATTAATTTGGAGTAACTTATATACGTCAGTTCTACCAACATGATTTTAAGCCTGCTGATAGGACCAATTTTAAATACATGTAACTTCTATACCAACTAATGGATTTCATCCAAAATTGGCACAAAAATATATAATATTTCAGATTATTTCTGACCAGCACTCGCATGACATTGTTGCCAACATGCTTTTACGTGTACTAATAGATCAAATGTCTAAATCCATGTAACGTCCTTTGGACTTCAACCACATTTTGTATTCTGTACCTTAGGAGATGGAAGTAAGAATATATTCCGTCACCAGAGCTGCCAACTGTATTGCTCTATTAGGCTACATTATGCCTAGTATACCTTATTTCGAACTAATTAAGACATTTCGATATTACCCACTAATTTCGTCATTATTCTAGATAGGTTCATATACTGTAGATTAATCTATGGCATGAATCTTAATTTTAAGAAAAGTAGGCTCTTTAGTTCGTCACGGAACTTCTTGTTCCATCTGACTATTAGGGAAGCGGCTAACTGGTAGCATGCTGAAATTCTATGCCCAAGGTGCTGGTTCAAAGCCGGACAAAGTCGCCGGATTTTCTAAGAGCGCTAAAAATCCGTCAGCATGCTTTCCTTCTGAGGGGAAGTTACAACGTTCATTGCAAGTTGCTGGTTGCGGTGGCATCTAGCAGCCAAGTTCACAGCTAGGTGTCGTTGACGTTAGTATTTGGTACAAAATTAGGTACTACTACTTAAAATTGACCGTCTGCAGACCTTACCTGAATTACAGACTAATACAGTCATCACAAATAACACCGTTTATCAGACAGATTCTACACACACCCAATGTACACGGGGTTACATGACCACCTTGTCGCAGCCTCTAAACTGAGGAACCAACCAACATCTCTTTGCGTGAAGAAGTAACAGACTGTTAGATAGTTACACATTAGTTCCAAACCTTGCATAAGGACAGTGTGATCACAAGTATAAATAAAAATTAACCTCAAATGACAAGAAGGTTACCATCCCCATAAGACAGTAAAATGTTAAAAGTATGCATAGAAAGACGAAAAAATGTTAACTAACCTCCAATTGTAAAATACTTTCTCGCAATAAATGAGGTCTGAACCTCCTACGAAAACCTGCATATTTTGCCTATTATAGCCTATCCCCTAGTTTGCCCGGTGAAATCTACCTCCGCCTTCCGGCGTGCCGAGAGGAATTTTTGGAGTTTCTTTGGGACCTACCGGTTTTTTTCTTGCTTCGTGAGGCTTAAAATGAACTCTACCTGGTCCTCCTACGACAAATTTTGTATTTTACCTATGCTAATCTATGCTAATGTACCTAAAAGTCTAAATCTATGGAACAAATAGCGCAGTTAAAATTTAAGGTGAACAGTATTACCTGTAGGGTCCTGTGAGTAAAGTATACAAGTACTCAATTTAGTTCGCTCTTCTTTGTATGTGAGTAGATAGGAAGGGGGACTTTGAAGGCATTTAAACAGTCTGTTTTCTGCAAAATGAGGTGCCGTCATAAGGCGCAAGGAGGTGAGTTGAGTGATTTCGTCAATAGTGTGGATTTACCCCGCACGCTCAACCATTACGTTCCTGACGTGTAGGGTACCTGTATATCTCCAAAACAAAAAACCCTGCTTCCATAATGTGCTGTGAAGAACAGCTACTGTGTTATTAAAATTTACGTTCAATACAATTTAAAGAATATTAAAGAAAGCTTTCCGGTCAGTCAATACAAATTGTGGCCAATTACATTAGGCGGGAAAACAAGTATTTATATACCCTAGCCTGAAAGAAATATTACATAAGATATTTGTCAATAAATAACACGCTTTTATGTACACAACTTGGTTTCACGCTTAATGTAATTTGGCACAATTTGTGTTGACCGACTGGAAAGCTTTCTTTAATACAATTAGCCAACACTGAAAAATGGCTTCTTTCACTTCAATATATAAATATGTTTTAGAGTGGGAGGGTGATATTTTGAATGGTCCTGAGTTCTCTAATCTATCGCAAGATTATATATTTTCCTCGTAGGGGAGCGTGATGGCGCAGTGGCTTAGCTGCTCGTCTTGCACCCGAATGGCCGGGGTTCGATTCCCGGTGAGAGCAAGGTGGAATTTTCAACTGAAAAATCACGTGGTGTCAGGAAGAGCATCCGGCCTTAAATTCACGGCCAAAACCAAAATGGGCCTGGTTGGCTCCGGCGATCTCAATTAATTGGGAAAAGCCGAGGAAAGATTTTTATATGTTCTCCTCGTAACAAGTAAGAGGGAATACGCTGTGGATAAGTGTAGGGGAGGGGAGGGCTGAGTACTTATGTGTGCAAGTGAAATGCTTGATCCACAAATTAAGGTCCGGCTGCTTTCTAATTATTAGTACCTTTACTCTGTTATCCTCAGTTGATACAGAATAGTCGGTCATCATACCAATTTCTGAATAATAATAATAATAATGAAATATACATGATAATAGAAAATATAACAGAAACGATAAGAAAAAGGAGATTGCAATTTTTTGGACATATTTACAGAATGTATGATTCCAGATTAACAAAAAGGATATTCAAGTACCTTTGGGAGAAAAGGGCAACAACTAGCTGGATTCAAGAAGTAAAGAAAGATTTAGAAAGAAATAATATAAGTGAAGAAGAAACGGTGAACAGAGAGATCTTTAGAAAAAGGGTATTAAGTATGAAAGGATTCCAAGGAAGATTGCCAAAGAAACCTGGTGCGAAGTGGTTCGAGGACAGAAAGAAGCAGCATAGTGAACGGATGAAGGAGTACTGGAGGGAACGGAAGAGAAAACAACAAAGTGTGAAGAATTGAAATAGGCACGTGGTCCCTAGCAGGCCTCATCGGAAAGAATAATAATAATAATAAATATCTTGGTGAAATCATACTACCATCGGGACAGTAAGGCCAATGTGGAAAGAGCCACCAAACTCCATAAGGTGTACAGACTAATGAGGAATTATTAGAAAAGAGTCATATCGCGTAATGCAAAATTACGGCACTACAAGCCAGTTGTTTTGCTGGAAGCTTAATACGCCTCAGAAACCATACCTCTCGGTGGTCACTCAACATTATAGAAATGCAAAAGCATAAACCGAGAATTATTCTCCGGAAGATTTTTGGTCCCATGAGAGAAGATGGAATGTGGAGTAGAGCGGACTTCTATTCCTTAACTGACAGGTTCTTTGATGCCGTACTCAAGACACGTTGGAAATGCTGTGTCCATATCTATACCATGGACAGCGACCGACTGACTAAAAGATTATATGAAGTAATCAGTATAAAGATGGGCAAAATAAACTGGCTAGAAGAAACTAAGGTGGACCTCCAAGAAATAAATACCACAGATGAGATCATAGAAAATCGTGGAGCATTTAGTACATAGTAGGCAAGTAGTTTTAGCAATAAATTGTATATCCGCCTTAGTCAATATATTTATGTATTGACTAAGGCGGATATACAATTTGTTGTTAAAACTATTTGGTACGTCAATACGGAACCATCATGGAAACTAGTTTAAATAATAGAATAGTAGGCAAGCACAAATTCATGGAGAAAACTAAAAGGAAACTGTTAGGAAGTGATCCATAGAACGATAGATGCAAGACAGTGCATTCATGAGATTTTACGAGGATAAGAAGGCGAAAACCAATCAGGCCAACTAACAAGTTCAACGCGCTCTTTGAATGAGCATAACGAAGAAGAGGAATAAGGAGAAGTGGAAAAATAAATAATTGGAAAATAGGCAGTGGTAAACTCTGAATTTGGATGTCGACGTATAGGGACACAGTTATAAGCACACCGGATATTAATACATTTTTAAGACGTTCATGCAGAGTGTGGGAAGCCAAAATACAGCACGATCCGCATTTTTGCCGGTCATAGTCCAGGTCTCATGCCGAGGCGGAACTGTGGGAGTGAGATATTGATAATAACATGGGGACATCAAATGCACGCACGCCCATATCCAAATGCCAGCCGGAAACCGCGGCTCAAACGTTCAGGGAATAGACGAGCGAGTGTGGGTCCACATGGAATGAAAGAAATAGCCGACTGAGAGAGGGAATGGGCATAACATACAGCACGATTGGGATGGGATGGACGAGGGAGAGAGAACAAACTAACATTAATGTGTGAAGTGTCCAAATTCTGTAATAATCGTGTCGATAGTATGAAATGCAAAATACAGAACCCATAGTTCATAGAGCATACACAATTACGCTGCTACATTTGCTTGTCAAAGTAGATTTCTCGTTTGAACCATTAAGTCTAAATAGACCCATGGAATTCCTGTCATATTAATGCCCATATTACAGAATGATACTAACTGATCGCTACTTGACTGTTAAATCGGAAGTGTTAAAGTCAACGCAATATCACACAGCGATGATTTTCTTTTATGCATTTCTGAAGCTGAGCAGTTTAAGTAGCCTATTATATTATGGGAACGCCTCGACTAATCCATGGAGTACTACAAAACAACATATTAGGAGTCTGTTGTTCAAAATACACATGTCGTCAAGATTTTCGAAAATATTACCAATTTACTGCAATTGGGATGTTCTACCCTGAGGATATCAAAAATAAATTGAGTATTGCAGGTGGGGAAATGCTGAGGCATTGAATTATGTTAATTTTTCTAGGTTTGTGCCGTGTCTTGCGTGGGGTTTCTTCAAGGAACACCACACAAGGCAGGGTACAAACCTAGAAGAATCCCTGAGTTTTAATTAACTGGCCGTGAAAGCCAATATACCATCTTTCCGGAAGCCTTCATAGGGTGGTTAAGGCCGCTTGAGCGTTTAGCTCTCGCAGTTGAGAGGCACAAGTGCGCTTCATAAAAAGGGAGGTAACGCGCAGTTTGCTACTCCTGTGGGGGTGCGGGAGTTGACTCCAAGACCCCGCTGATGAGCCAGCTTGGTGTTCCTATGCGAAAACCCACACAAGACACGGCAAAAACCTAGAAAAATTGCTGGAGTTCTAATTCACTGGCCGTGAAAGCCAATATACCACCTTTTCCTGTTTTACTTCAGGATTAAATTATCCGATGTGAGCATTGAGCGAGAACGGACGCCGTATACGACTCAGGATTCAAATGCCAGCTACGTTTATATAACCTTGTTTCACTCTTGTGTATTGTATCATCTGTGTATTCGCCACATTAACAAGATAACTACATTAAAATAGGCCACCAGTTGAAATAGAATCTGTTGATTTAGAACAAAATACCGTAGAGAACATCATTTCTGAAGTTCGTCACAACAATAATTCAATAGATCGCATGTTAACTAACATAACCTACATAAGCAACATTTTTAATAATGCAATAACCATATAAGTGCTTCAAACCGACTGAGTTATAATATCTGTAAATAAGATTGGCACGTTACACAAGTTTTTACAAACGTTTGTAATCTAAATATTGTTTGTACATTTGTGCACAATTGCCATACATAAACACCGTACATTAACTTAGCCTAATTGAGTAGGATCTGATGATGATTGCTTGACGATCGAAACATGTCATCCAATTATGTATACCCCTATTTTTGTACATAGAAGCATGTTATTTTGTGATAAATATCTTATGTATTTTTTATAGGTTATGGTGTATAAATACTTGTTTTCCCGCCTAATGTAATTGGGCACAATTTCTGTTGACCGACTGGAAATATTTCTTTAATAAATATCTAGCAGTCTGATCGTTCGTTCTGTAGACTTCGTGTTTGCACTAGGTTGTCCAACGTAACAAAACAAACAACATAGGACCAAGGTTGAATCTGTGTACGCCGAATGATTCTCCCAAAAATCCATGCTACTGCAGCCACTTTGTGGGAGACATTTGAACGTATCCTACTACTTAAAATTAAGAATTTTTGGAAGTAGTGAAGTGCACAATGTATTAGTGTGTCATTTATTTCTGGTATTTGTGTGGAATATATTCAAATTGATCACCCACGATATTTGGGCTCCCCTATAATGGGTTCGCCGACTAAAGAACATTTATGTGGAAAATGCATATCAGCAATATTGTTTATAATGGAAATTTTATGGAGAACATACTGCACAAACTATCAAGTCATCTAGACGTGCATAAATCCAGGGTTGGTAATGTTAAGTACAGGGTGATTTTTGGCAAGGTTGACAACGCTCACGCACGCCCCGGTCAGGAATTGACGTCCCTCCGCCTGACTCATGTGTCGCCTATTTTCGACTGTGTTAGCCATCTGGCGAAGTTCAGTCTACAGGAGAAATTGGTTTTTGTTGCCACCGAGGGTTGTTAACTAGATATAACCAGGAAAACATACATTCTTGTGATCTGTTTCTAAATTAGAATTAGAATGACTTAGAGTTATTTCATTGAAAGAACCTATGTATCTTGTACAATTATTTTGTAAATATCGTAGTGTTGCATTTGTGTGCAGAAGGTTTTCCTATAAATTCCCTGAGTTCCCCACAGATTCACAAGTTCATAATGGAATGAACGCTGCTATTTTACACAGGAGTAGGTGGATGAAATCTGACCTAACTTTAAACGTTTTCCTCGGAAATCTATCCGGCGTATTGCTCAGAAAATTGGATTAAGTCCACTGTCTGTTCGAGCCGCTGTATTTGTCACGTGACTCTTAAGAGACTTTTGTTTTAAATGCAGATCAATTACGAATAACTACGTCGACTGGAAGCCAACTTCATCCGGCGGTGTCATCAATGGGGAGGGATAGTAGGCTACATCTGACAATTATAAGTACTGAATGCTTTCTTTCTTGCCGTTAACTATTGGCAATGCACAGCACGTGGCTCGGGTGGCGAGCGCTCAAGTCCTATTATTCACGTTTGTTAGCACTAAAGAGTCATTCAGACGAGGATAACTCGTTGTTGTTAGTGAGCACTATATTCTTCACATTACTTATTTGTTGAATGAATTGGCCATTTTCGAACTGCTCAACAGTGACCGTAAACTGATTATCACCTATAATATACGGTTGGCAGTACTGTAGCTGTCAAAATGTAAGCTAATCAAGCTTTGATCTGGAGATCTTCATCTACACAATGTTTGTTAAAAATAGGGTCAACCATTCACAGAGTATTTATGGTTGTCAGCATTGAAATAATGATTAAGAATAGAAATGTGGGGTTGGTGCACAGTTTGGCACAAATTAGGCTACAAATTATATAAGCTCATCCCGAACTATTCAAGGGTGTCCATACAAATTATACCACCTTGTACATTAGGGTTTGCAGCCCACCTCTAGTATTTGACTGTATAAATTAAATCTATGGAGTGAGTACTTCCATTGTACAAAATTTGGTTAAAATTGGATCAGCTATTTCGGGTTATTTAATGATAACCATACAGTTGGCAGCACTCATTTCATAGTCAAAAATCCCCCTCGACTCGCCGGAAGGTGCAGGTAGATTTCATCGGGAAACAAGTAGTTCCGTGTAGAACTAAAGCCTATTTTCATATATCCTACTTGTATTAATTGCCACTATCAACATACAAAATTTCATTTTGATCGCTGTAATAGATTCGTAGATATTGAGAACCGACTAAATATTTCGGATGGTCACCATGTTGAAATTTAACTCTTAGAGTTAAGTACTGTTACATGAAGATTATTGTGTACGTGTAGTACTCAAACTTCAATCGCATGATTAGAACACAAGAAGTAAAAACGAGATTTTAAAACTGCGCACAGCTGCCATCTTGTGGTTATGGAAACAATTGAAATAAATTAGATGCCAGTGAATTAACATTGGTATAAGGAATTACTGTACCAAGTTAAACTGCACTCGGATGGTTAAATTGCGAGAAACGTCCATGTGAATATTTATACTTCGCGTCGCCACCATGTTGGATTTGTGGTCACCACGTTATTGAAAGTCCTATGGGTGAACTTATGTTCATACCCCCTATGAACATAAGAAAATTCAGTTTGATTACTGTAACATATCCGTAGATATTGAGAACCGTCTAAATATTTCGGATGGTCGCCATGCTGGATTGTTATATGTATAGGCCATGGAGTCATGTACCATTAATGGAAAATTATTGCGTAGGTTCATTATTCAAACTTTCACTTCGATCGCATGATTACGACACAAGAAATAAAAACTTAATTTTAAAAATCGCACAGCCGCCATCTTGAGGTTATGTAAACAATTTAACTAAATTAGATACCAGTAGATTACAATGTGTATAAGCATTTGCTGTACCAATTTTCGTTGCGTTTGGATCATTAAATCGCGGCAAAAGTCTATTTAAAACTTTGAATTTCGCTTGGCCGCCATGTTCGTTGTGTAGTTAACCAGTTTTTGAAAGTTGCATAGATGAACTTCCAGTGCCGCCATTTATCTCCGTATATGATTTCTGGGTGATACCGGTAATAGTTTCAGAGATATAGAATGCTGGTGCTATATTTCGCACTGCCGCCATTTTGAGGTTATGTAAACAATTGAACGAAGTTAGATATCGGTGCATTGCAATGTGTATAAACATATACTATACCAAGTTTCATTGCGTTTGGTTGGTTAAATCGCGAGGAACGTCTATTTAAAGGTCGCAAATTCGCTTGGCAGCCATATTGGTTTTGTAGTTACCAGGTTTCCAAGGGTCACATAGGTAAACTTCTAGTAGTTACCTTTATCACCGTACAAAATTCCAGGGAGATATCGCTAATTATTTCGGAGATATTGAATGCTGGTGAAATACTTCGCACAGCCGCCGGATTGGTGAGACATTACAAAATTAAAGGTCACGGTCGGGGTCGTCCGGAATAGTGCTATTTACTTACCGGGTTTCATTGAAATCGCTCCAGCCGTTTAGATGTTATTAGGGGGACACACACACACACACACGAATCACACACGCACAGACAGACAGACACACGGACAAAAGGTGATCTCATAAAATGAGATAAATTTTCATAAATGAAAATAGGTTAGAATGGTTTTAGAATTCACTAAATTTGACAATGTTTTTATAACTTCAAAACTTCCACATATGAAAATCCACATCTTAATTATGAAAACATTTTTTTCATACCATGGCGTAAGGGTAAGTAATATCAAAACTTCTTTCAGACAAAAGATTTTGGTAGTTTTTGGAGAACTATCGACCATTTTATATACAATATAAACATTTTATATAAACTTAATAACTGACGTTGGCTTTGAGGTCTGGAGGATGTGAAACGCGAACACATATCGAAATTTTCTCAAGTCCCAACGTGGTACCCATTGCAATAATTAGCTTTCTCATGAAATCTACCTAACAGGAGTAACATGAACGAAAGGTGCAAAAGTGAAATGTTGCTAGTGAGTATTTAATTCATACTAAATTACAACAAACTAGGGTAAGCCGTTTGGAGGGGCTAACATGGAAAATAGAACCACACACATCTCGCCCTTGATTAATTCACTAAACCCACTTTTCAATTTTAATACTAAAAAGAGAAGTAAGCTAGCAACAATTATTATCTTTAATTAAGTTTTATATTGCAAAATTTATTTTATCGTGAATGTATGAATGTATAATTTATTGTAATTGAATATATGTAATTCAATAGTATAAATACAAGCTTGGATATCTGAAACTGTATATCATTTATAATAATACAGTAGAGTATATTGTATGTTGTCTGTATTCGCTTTCAAATATATTTCATGCTTTGTTCACGTAATATTGACCAAGCAAAACATATATTATGCAGCATCTTATAAACATGGATAAAACATGAAACACGATGGTGTTTATTTTATAAATATACAACGCTATCCTATTCTTGTTAAATCCTACTTCACACCTTACCAGAAAATAGAATTCCTTTCTCACGCTACAGTATAATACTGCTTCAATTTCTTCAAACACATACCTAGATTTTGTGAGTTCACGCAATTCGTTCTAGAAACAGCGAATTGATTCACAATGACATAATTTTGTAAAATACTTTTTGTATCATTTAGGGGCTAGGGCATCGTGGCCATTTCAGCTCTATGAACATTGGTGTATGTATATATTAATCTATATAAATTGCCTGATAACCTGTGTTGTTGAGATTGCTATAAAAGTGTGTCTATTTGTAATTCAGGTGAGGATAGGGAACGTTAGGTACCATTACACAATTTGCTTGGAATAAGAAATGGGAAATCACGGAAATCCACTTCCAGGAGGGTTGAGGTGAGAATCGAACCCGTCCCTTCTCAGTTACGCCTCAAGAGGCTGAGTGTACCTCGTTCCAGCCCTCATACAAAAGTTAAATTTCTTGACAGAGTCGGGAGTGTAACCCAGGACCTCTGCATACGGAGTCTTAATATGTACCCCGACACCGCAGAAGACAGCAGTTCAATTTCGACAGCTACTAAGCTTTTCCCAATTGTTAACCGACTGGCTGCGTGGCTCAGAGGTATCATTCTTACCTGCTGTGCATAATATTTGCAGGATCGAATCCTGGCGTAGTCAGTTGGCATTTTAGAGTGCACTAATGCGAGAGAGCCGCGTCAGTAAATTAACTAACACATTGAAGATCTCCTTTGGGGAAAAATACCGGTACCCCGGCGTCTTTAAAAGTCACAGTAGTTAAAAGGGACGTAAGTCCAATAATATTTACAGTATGTTATTATATTTTTCCGTCTAAGCGGCGCGATCGAACCTATCTAGCTGGTCTTGCTCTCTTGACCTTTAAAAATCTTTTCATCTTCTCGCTATGGCTATTTCTGCGCTTCTCTGTTCAGGTTATTTTGGATGCAATTTTCGAGTGATCTGAAAATTGATGATTGTCAATAAGTTCTCTGGATTTAGATCTAACAAGTACCATATCACTTGAGATGTAGGTAAATTTCCTGAAAGGCTTCTTCAACTTCAATCAGACTGTTGTTCTTAGCTTTCTTTGAGAGAGTAACATTTTGAATTCGTCTAGTCAGCCAGTGATCACTCATTATGAGATGATTATTATTATTATTAATAATAATATTATTATTAGTAGTAGTACTCAACAATCAATCAGAAAACAGAAAATATGCGCAAACTTTGTGAATTTTTGGACATTATTAAAGGATTCAAATATTAATGAAATTTATATATTTTCTTCTACTTGCAATCCTAGAATAAATCTCAGTATTCTCTAGGTTGGCAGAAAAATATGTATAATCTGGCAACGCTGTTTACGAGTACGGCGAGTTCCAATGGAACGAGCAGTTAGTGGCATATATGATGCATAAAATTACAACATGCATTAATGTGGCAAACGTTAGCCATTGTATATTTTCAGTAGAATTGATGCATGCACCATCAGTTGATGGATGCATGGGGCAGGAGCAGGGCCAGAGGCAGGGTAACGTATCGCTGGCTGCAATAGCCTTGTTGACACTATCTGCCAGGCCATGCGTGCCCAACATGTGCGGCCGTTCAGACTGATCGCCACGATACCGCCGCGCTGCGCCTCATGCACAACAAACAATCTCAGCCGCACTCTTCTGTACGTCACAGGTACAACCTGTGCTTGCAATTGGGAGTTAACTGGATATCACAAGAAAAAAATATAACAAAAATATGAATAATAATAATAATAATAATAATAATAATAATAAACTATAAGTTAGAGATCAAGGATAGGGAAATACTACGACATTCTGTGTCCCAAATTCCACAAAAATGAACTCTCGCGCAACAGCAATGATACCCTGTACAGGAGAACCGAAAGGATTACCGACGCAATAAAGAAAAGGAGGGTTGACTTCTATGGCCACATCCTAGGAATAGACCCGAAAGGGATAACTATAAGAATATTCGACTTTTTCCGAAATAACAAAAATCAAGCCGAACTAGTTTAAGGAGACTGAGAAGGACCTACGAGAGTAATTACACAAGGGATGCTTGCCGGTGAATCCACGTAGAATATAACCAAAGATAAATTGAAGAGGTTCCAGGACAGGGTTAAGTCCAAATGACTATACAGAATATCTGAAAATGAGAGGACGGCAAAATCTGAAAGAATGAAAAAATAAAAAAGTAGTTCCGTTGAGAACTAAGTAGCCTATTTTCATAAATCCTAATTATGTTATTTGCCTGTATCAACATACCAAACTTCAGTTTGATTGCTGTAAAGATGATGATGATAATTGTTGTTTTAAGGGGCCTAACATCGAGGTTATCGGCCCCTTGCTGTAAAGATTCGTAGATATTGAGAATCGTCTAAATATTTCGGATGATCACCATGTTGGATTTTTATATATGTAGGCCATAAAGTTATATATTATTGCATGAAAATTATTTCATAGGTATATTATTCAAACTAAATATCACATGATTAGGACACAATAATAATAAAAAAAAAGAGATTTTAAAATTTCGCTCAACCGCCATCTAGTGGTTATGAAATCAAATTGAAATAAATTAGATGTCAATGGATTAAAGTTTGTATAAGCATTTACCGTACCAAGTTTCACTGCCCTCGGATGGTTAAATCGCGAGAAACGTCCTTTTCAATATTTAAATATCGCGTCGCCACCATGTTGGATTTGTGCTCACCAGGTTATTAAAAAGGGCCCAGTCCAATTCGGCCAGTTAATTACATTGATAAAATCGGACAGACTTTTTCTGGCCACCATGATCTGCCCCTTTGATAATTCATAGTCCAATTCGGCCAGCGATAGCTCATTAGCAACCTCCCCTACCTTCACCCACTCTGCAGCCAACACATACCATACTGTACACACGTTCCAACATTTTGTCATTAAACTGTTGGAGGGGAGGTGACTCTCAGTTTGACGGTCCCAGGGGTGTCAATTATTATAAATTCACATATGTATGACCTAGCTTTCTGGATATGGTGACAACTACTGTCTGTGGAGGAGCTTCATACAAAGAATACAATATGTCCTCAATAGTTTCACAAATATGGACATCCATGAGATTGTGTTCGATAAACTGACAGCGTTAATATAACCTACTGTAAGTGCAAGCTCTAACATTTTACCCGATCTTCTTTGCATACACTAATGAAAATCCACAGCCTGCTTCCAGTCCCCGACCGGGTCAGGAATGGAATGAATGAAGCCCCCATCTAGCGGCGAGGATATGAACTGTGCCGGTTGCCGAGGCCTGACGCACTCCTCTGGGGCAATGATTAAATGAATGACAGATGAAATGAAATGATAGTGGAGAGTGTTGCTGGAATGAAATTTTGACAGGGAAAACCGGAGTACCCGGAGAAAAACCTGTCTGCCTCCGTTCTGTCCAGCACAGATCTCACATGGAGTGACCGGGATTTGAACCACGGACCCAGCGGTGAGAGGCCGGCGTGCTGCCGCCTAAGCCACGGAGGCTTTCTTTGCATACACTAATAAATGAACAAAATTAATTTTTTTATAATCCAAGTGAACAATTTTCATTGAATACCCTAAACTATTAGATGAAATTAAAACATACTTAATACCAGTACCATAATTAATAGTTGGAGATTCATTTTAAGGGCTGGGGTAGCTTGGCAATCAGCCCGGTGAACTGAATTTTTAATTGGTGTAAATTATATTTATATACTAACCAAGGGTCACAATATTATTTAGCAATTATATTTCGACCATGCAGCCAGCCTGAAATGGTTATCCGTTTTTTTCTATTTTCAACTCTATTCAAATCCAGGAACTGTCCCTTCCAATAGGCCATGGCTGCTTCCTTCTTTAGTTCATTAATTCGAATGACATTTTAACTGCCATTTCCTTGTTAAGTTCAAGTAGGCTATCAACATCCCTCGCTTTACTACAAGATCAACTATAACATTCAAAAATGATATAACCAATACTACTTCACATAATAATTCACCTGTATGGAGGCTTTGCAATATTTACAACGATGCGGTTCGTGTAAACTGGAAACTAGATTTCTGTCTCTCAATTAGACCGTTCTTGGAAATTATAACCCAGTCACTCTAATTCATACCTGAAATAAAATTATCACACAAAACAGAACCAACAATGTATATATGTGGATAGGCCTGTTCCCTAGTTATCAATGTTACCTTTTAGTTTACGATGTAATAATTTCAAAACCTGCTTTTTATATATTTGACATTAGGTAAAATTTAGATTTAGTTTTTATATTACCTTTAGATTAAGCTTTTTACTACTATGCATTTCAATCTGTGTTAACTTCCTAGTTTTAATAATTACATTTAGATATTAATACTTAATGTAGAAATATCAGAAAGTGTATTTTACTGTGTAGGTGCACTGTTATTGGGGCGCACACTGAGCCCTGTTGTGTACCGTCAATAAATAAATAAATAAATAAATAAATTTTAATGAAAGTTAGTAGTTTTTTTTTCTTTATTGTCTATCCGGGAAATTTGTTTTATTGAGATTTTAATTAATAAGGTTCAAAAAAACACTAAGATTAAGAATAACATTTTAACTGCCATTTCCTTGTTAAATTCAAGTATATTTTAATGAGAGTGGGTGATTGTGTAGTGAATAAAACAGTATTCCTTCTATGAATCCTCTGTAAAACTGTCGCCATATTTCAGTTCGATGGAATAGTTTTTTAAAAGTCATTTTCATTCATTTTAGTAGGTTTTTTAGATGACATTTCATTGAGCATTATATGTCCGCCTCGTTACGTAGTAGCTATCACCACGGAGGCCCGGGTTCGATTACCGGCTCTGCCAAGAAATTTAATTCTGATTTGAGGGCTGGAACGGGTTACACTCAGCCTCGCGAGGTAAAACTGAGAGGATGAGGACGGTTCGTCCCACCTCCGCCATCCTGGAAGTAGTTTTCCGTGGTTTCCCACTTCTACTCCAGGAAAATGCCGGATTGAGTCCTAACTGAAGGCCACGGCTGCCTCCTTCCCAATCCTCATCTTAATTACAACTACACGCAATAATACAGCCATCGCAATAAGACAAGTTATCAAACAAATTCCACACACACAACCAAGTACACGGGGTTACATGACGACGATGTCGCAAAGCCCCTCAATGAATCAACAATAATGGTCTAACAAACCCGTGGTTGGGAGCACCCAAACATCAAGCCGACTGCAACCCAGTTCATAGTCTACAAATTGTGGGGGACGAATAACCTGCGCGACGACACATCACTTTGATTTTATATCATGGACCACTACTTCTCATATCAAGCAGGTACTTAATTGTACTCACGAGGCTTTCCTTCTCCTGATGCAGAATTGAGAACAGGCGGGTTTGATTCCTACCTCAGCCATGCTGGAAATGGTTTTTCATGGTTTCTCATTTTTATTCCAGGCAGATGCCTAGATTGTACCTAAATTAAGGTCATGGCGCCCTTCTAACCATATCCTAGCCAAATTACAAGTACACAATAGTACGCTACAGCAGTTACAATAACACAGATTATCAGACAGATTCCACACACACCAAAGTACACAGCACTACATGATCGCCAAGCCTTCAAAATGAATAAACGACAATTGTTTACAGCCCTCAAATCAGATGTTAAGTATGACTGGCTGCGTTGCTCAGCGGTAACGTTCTTGCCTACTGATCCCAAGGCTGCAGGATTGAATCCTGGCACAGTCACTTGGCACTCGTGGGTGCGTAATTGCGATGGAGCCGTGTCAGTAGGTTTACTGGCACGTTAAAGATCTTCGGGACAAAATTCCGGCACCCCGGCCATAGTAGTTAAAAGGGACGTAAAACCAATAACATTACATAGATCTTAAGTTTCTGGCTGGAATCTAATTCAGAGCCTCCTCGGTAAGAGAAAAGCGTGCTATCCATACACCACGAGGGACAATAATAATTAAAATAGTAATAATAGTAATAATAATGTAACGGGTTTAAGGTAACTTTTAACTGATGTGGCCTTTTAAAAGAATTAAGGCATAGGCTAATGTTGGTTTCAGTGAATTGTGCAATTTGTACAGCCCTGCATGGCAGAGTGTTTACAGGAAATCCCAGAGCCAGCGGGTCATTCTGCATGGACAAATAAGTTACCTTAGATTTTGGGTTTTCACAGTGATAGTGGTGAGGGACGGAAGGGAGGATAATTTCAGCGGAAGAACCAGAACTTGGCCTGGGGCAACTGGCCAAAAAGGACTGTGGGATGGAATGACAAGATAAGAATGATCCACTCGGAAGATTAGCTGGCTCAATTCGCCAACACCCATTAAAAGTCCCGTAGATGAACTTATGTTAATAGGGTCTATCTTCTTCTTCTTCTTCTGCTTCTTCCTTGGCGTTTGTCCTGCCTAGCTGCAGGGTCCGCGATATGGCTACGTTGTCGCCATTTGTTTCTGTCTCGGGCCATGTCAGGATGAAGGAGTTGGTTCTTCAGATCTCCATGTAGCGTATCATCCCACCGTTACTTTGGTCTTCCCTTAGGTCTCTTGCCGACCACTTGTATATTGTAGCCAGTCTTTGAAATTGTGACCGCTTCCGCTCGTAGAACATGCCCAAACCACCGCAGACGGCACTCCCGCATCTTGTCACTGATTGGTGCAACCCCAAACCGTTTCCTGATGTTGTCATTGGAAACATGATCCAATTTGGTGACACCTGCTGTCCATCGCAACATCTTGGTCTCCATATCGCCCAAGCGACGTTCTGTCAATGTTATTGTTGGCCAACACTCGCATTCGTACAATGTGACAGGACGGATGATATTACGATAGATCTTTGATTTTATGTTGTCCTTCATCCTTCGATCGCAGGTGACTCCAGTTGAGGTTCGGCACTTCATCCAAGCTGCGCTGATTCTCGTAATGACCTCTTCTACAAGACTTCCATCATTAGTGATCATAGAGCCTAGATATTTAAATTCTGTTACACATGGCAAGGTTTCCCCATCTACTTGGATAGTATCTATATCTTGCATATCTGTCGATATGTATTCCGTCTATCAACATACAAAATTTCAGTATGATTGCTGTCCTGGACTAGTAGATATTGAGAACCGTCTAAATATTTCGGATGGTCACCATGTTGGATGTTTTTATATGTAGGCCATAGAATTATGTACTATTAGATGCCGATTGTTGGGTAGGTTTTTTATTCAAACGTTGACTTCCATCGCATAATTAGGAACCAAGAAATAAAAACTTAACTTGAATATTTCGCACAGCCGCCATCTTGATTTTATGTAAACAATTGAACAAAATTAGATGGATGTCAATGCATTACAATGTGCGTAAACATTTTCTGTACCATGTTTCCATGCGCTCGGATGGTTAAATCACAAGAAAAGTCTATTTGCATGTTTCAACTTCGCTTGTCCGCTAGATTCGTTTTGTACTTAACAGGAGTTTAAAAGCCACGTAGGTGAACGTATAGTAGCGCTCATTATCACCGTTCACAATTTCAGGGAGATATCAGTAATAGCTTCGGAGATATAGAATGCCAGTGAAATATTTCGCACAGCCGCCATGTTAGATTGGTGAGAAATTTTAAAATTTGAAGGGCACGATCGGGGTCGGACAATACAGTACTATGATATTACCGGATTTCATTGAAATCGCTCCAGCCGTTGAGATTTTATTAGGGGGTGGCGACACACGCACACTTAGACGCACACACGCGGACAAAAGATGATCTCATAAGCCTTTTTTTTTCTCATAAATGAAAATAGGCTGAAAATTCTGGTAGGACAGGAAGACACGACCCGTTAAACGCTGACTGATCTATCGTACCCCAAATTGGGTGAAATAGACAAGAAGGGGAAGAAGAAGAAACTATAACCTCTCATATATTAGATCACCCGGTTTCGTTTACATATCGTAAAATACTAATGTTCTAAAGAAACTGCTTTCTTCCGAGCTACACACTCGAGTACGTGAGTTACGGTCATTGCAACTATTATCTCCGATTTAAAGATGGGAACTTACTGGTCTTAATATGTATGATTGTTGTAAATTCAGTATAAGAGCTTGGGAGATTCATCATCCCCTATTAGTTGGGTGTGTGTGTGTGGAACTTGTCTAATAACTTGTATTTATGTGATAATTGTAGCAGTGTTTGTATATTTATTAGGGACAGGGATGCGGTAAACGTCCCGGAACTTGAAGGAAGGTACTGTCCCGGTATTTTCCTGCTTGGCATGTGAACAATACCGGAGAAAACCACACTCAGTATAGCCGCTGTTAGCGCCAAGTTTCTAGCCTGTGATCTCCGGACTTGCTTCAGCTGCCCTCCCGGCCGTGGTGCAGGATTTAATGAGCATGGCTACGTCGTGGGACGATATGCATGACGTGGGAAGTACCTGAATTCAGCAGAACACGGTCGATCTCACTCCATTAACACATTGAATAGTAAACAAGAGCTAAAAGCACTTGTGGGAATTAAATCATTATTAACACTTACTCCACGCACAGGATTTCCCTCGAAGAAGTGGTTATAAGTTAGTTAATGTTGTTTTAAGGGGCAGAACAGCAAGGTCATCTGCCCATTTCTCATGGTGGGAACTTGTTATATCTTGTGGTTTACAGTTTTATTTTATTACAAGAAAACGAATATTCATAATTGATCGTTTTACAATAGAGAGCACTGACAGTTTTAGCCTACTTTTCACATTTTGCAAAAATGAGGAAAAAGTAGACTTATGAGATCGATCCGGGCAAATGTGTGTCTGTCTGTCCTTCTGTCTGTCATTCTGTCTGTCTGGCTGTGTGTGTCCCCCCTATCAACTCCTAAACGGCTGCAGCAATCGAAACAAAATTTGGTAGGAGTAAGGATCTATACCTGCATATCTCAATACCGTATTTGAAAATGATGTCAGTGCTACCAACTGCCGAAAAATAGCAATTGAAATTTGAGCTCCATGTTGGATATCTTGGAAGGTATGAATGGGAGCTATTTCAAAATTGGCACACGTGTAGATAATAATAATTCAGTTTAATTTCCAGGAGGCCATACATGGCAGTGTTGCCAAAATGATTATAAGCCTGCTGATAGGTCCAATTTTTAAATATATATAACTTCACACTATCAACAAGAATTCAACCAAATTTCGTATGTGCTATCTCTAAATAACCAGATATGACTGAGCGTATTGTTAAGAGCCAGCAGGGCTGCCAACTGTTATAAATACTCTCAATTTCTTATATCCAAATACCAATATATCAGAAAGTATGCAAGCCGACTATGCACACGTATAGTACCTGACATTCTATATTAATTTGGAGTAACTTATATACGTCAGTGCTACCAACATGATTTTAAGCCTGCTGAGAGGTTCAACTTTAAATATATGTAACTTCCATACTATCAGTTGGATTTCAACCAAATTTCGTATGTGCTATGTGTACCATAACAGATATGACTATGCGTATCCCTAAGAGCAACCAGGGCTGCCAACTGTTAATAAATGCTGTCTCTATTTTTGTTACCCTAATATCAATATATCAGATAGTACGCAAGCAAATAGCTCTAAACATTGCACACGTATAGTACCTGACATTCTAGATTAATTTGAAGTAACTAATATACGTCAGTGCTGCCAACATGATTCTAAGCCTGCTGATAGGTCCAATTAAAATGCATGTAACTTCTATACTAACTAATGGATTTCATTCAAAATTGGTACAACAATAGATAATATTATTTCAGATTATTTCTGACCAATACATGCATGACATTGTTGCCAACATGAATTTACGCGAGCTGTTAGATCCAATGTTTAACTGCATGTAACGTCCATGCTATCCATTGGACTTCAACCAAATTTTGTATTCCGTACTGTAAGAGAAGGAGCTAAGAATATATTCAGTCACCAGGGCTGCCAACTGTAGTGCTCTATTAGGCTACATTATGCCAGGTATACAGTATTTCGAACTAATTAGAAATGTCGATATCGCCAACTTAATTTCGTCATTATTCTAGATCGAGCCATATTGTGCCCAAATCCAGTTGCCTAGATTTGAGGGTACAGGCCACAATGCTAAGTCCAGAATTGAAAGTTCGAATAGCGCGCGCCAAACCGTCTTAGAAGGAGTTGGAAGATTTCGACAGCCAAGAAATGGTTAAGTGACGTAGGCCGAGAGCGTCATAGTCGAGGCTAAAATGTCATTAAATATTTCCCGATGGAGTTGAATCTTGAGACTAATATCAGATTACTGGCACGGACAAGGGAGGAAGAATGTGCTTTATTTCGAGGAAATTGATTGAGCGGAAGCTGAGATATGAGATGTTTTAGTTTCAGCCTTTTTCCGCAGTGACCTCGAGCAGCCAGCTGAGTAGTATATAAGGCACGCCCGCCCGAGCTAAGTATGTTCACTTCTCCATAAGCACTCCGTTGCTATGGATGTTCACTTCTCCATCAGCACTCCGTTGCTATGGATGTTCACTTCTCCATATGCACTCCGTTACTATGAACGTGCAGTACTTCGTAAGCGCTCTAGCCGCTAAACACTCTACGACTCCGAACACTGTTATAATCCTCGTGCACATGGTTGCAAAATTCTTCGTCATTAACAGCACAGTTGCTGGAACTTAGTGTTTCGACAGTGCATGGTTACTGGTATTAGGAAAGTGTTAAACATTTTAGTGATCTTCGAACTTTTCAAATGTTGTCACCGAAGTGATACAAATTTGTGGCACTGGTAATTATTTACTGCTACAACTGGACATATGGTAGACTTTGTCTACATTTCTTTCTTCTGTCCACAATTATTCAAAGCTGGATTATTTAATCCATCAGTCAGAGGACAAGCTTTTGTCTTGTTAGTGGACCAGCCAAGATAAATCAGTACTTTTATTACCATTCTTGCACAGTACAATTCGTTAGCCGATATTGGGAATACAGTTTTGCCTTGCGCAGTCTGAAGAGTGAGAAGCTCTGCTCAGCAAACTCGACAGAATTTGTACTATGCTGAACAAGATTATAAGCGTATTAGGAGTACTGAACACATCACAGTTGGGTCATGTTAATAATTTTCATCAAGGATCACTTTGATCAGACCCCTGTCAACTTTACTTCAGCTTTTGAAATTGTATATTTTGTACATAACATATGAATCGTCGTTCATCTTTTATGCCATTTTGGCATACATTCAGTCAATTTTAAAGTTTTAAATAAAATGAGTTAATTTTATCGGATGCATTCATTTCAGAAAATCTCCTTCTATCCTTATTGTTGCATCGAGTCGAAAATCAGTAAAGTTTTTTTTTGTTGAGTTACCGTAGTCACTTTAACCCATCTGGCGCCCCGGGATATTTTTATTCTCGTGCTGAGTGATTTTTGGTGAAATGCATATGTGGTCGTCCGGACTTCGGTCTGAACGGGCACAATATTGATTAATCATTGGCATGAATCTTAAATTTTAAGAAACGTAGGCTCTTTAGTTCGTCACGGAACTTCTCGTTAAAACTGTTGTTTCTCAGGGTGTCTGGTATTTTACTTAGAAAACCATCTAATATCAACATTTGAAGTTTTGAATCATCGAAATGGGAATGTGTCCGAAACATCAACAAATCAAGTTATACGAGGGAAGTTCCAAAAGTAAGTTTCGTCATTTCATTGCACGAGCAGATGGTACACCACAATCACCATATGAATCCACACCTGTGGCTGGTTCAACGACTGAAGGAACGTCAGTGATGGGGGAATGACGCATGCGCAGAACACTGTTGAAGAGAGAGGAGCAGCAGACTGGCGTGGCCGATATCATTAGAGTACAACGCACGATGGCAGACAAACGTGTACTTACAACATGGTTGCCAATGGAAATACGTGCTGTTATCCGGTATGATTGGGCACGTGGGAATAGTGTGTAAGTCATCAATGAATGCTTACAGACCATGTATGGTGAAGCAGTCATGTTTCGCCCAATGGTCGGTTGGTGGTGTTGCATGTTCAGTTAAGAACGGCAGAGTGTGGAGGATGAACGAAGTGGGCGTCTCTCCACACCCACGAATAAAACAACCTTGCTCGAATAGAGGACATGGTGTTAGCGGACAGCTGCATAACCAGAGTGGTATCTTCAAGCGGATTGCACGCTACGACAAGTGTCTCAATGTCGGTGACGACTATGTCAAGAAACAGTGCAAGGTGTATAGTTCATCATGCAATGGTGTATGTCAACTAATCTGGGGTCTCTGGGAAATGACGGAACTTTTTTTTTTGAACTTCTCTCGTATCAGCAGCCCAACATCCCACGAATATTACATTACATCCACGCCTCGTAACTTCCTAACCAAGTACAACATGTCACCAGTACTGCCCATTGTTGTCCTAACTATTTCATGTACAGTACTGACGATCCTTTTGCCAAATAGTACATCAAATTTAAAAATGTATAATAACAAATTAACAAGAAGTTCCGTGAGGAACTAAAGAGCCTACTTTTCTTAAAATTTAACATTCATGCCAATGATTAATCTATATGGATCTAAATAGAATAATGACGAAATTAAGTTGGTAATATCGAAATTTCTAATTAGTTCGAAATACTGTATACCTGGCATAATGTAGCGTATTAGAGAACTACAGTTGGCAGCCCTGGTGACTGAGTATATTCTTAGTTCCATCTCTTAAGGTACAGAATACAAAATTTGGTTGAAGTACAATTGATAGCATGGACGTTACATGCAGTTAAACATTGGATCTAACACCGCGCGTAAAGTCATGTTGGCAGCAATGACTAACATGTATTGGTCAGAAATAATCTGAAATAATATGATCTATTGTTGTGTCAATTTTGAATGAAATCCATTAGTTAGTAGAGAAGTTACATGTTAAAATTGGACCTATCGGCAGGCATAGAATCATGTTGGCAGCACTGGCGTAGGCCTATATTAGTTACTCCAAATTAAACTAGAATGCCAGGTACTATACGTGTGCAAAGTTTAGAGCTATAGGCTTGCATACTTTCTGATATATTGATATTAGGTTAACAAAAATAGAGACAGTATTTATTAACAGTTGGCAGCCCTGGTTGCTCCTTAGTATACACATAGTCATATCTGTTATGGTACACATAGCACATACGAAATTTGGTTGAAATCCAAATGATAGTATAGAAGTTACATGTATTTAAAGTTGGACTTCTCAGCAGGCTTAGAATCATGTTGGTAGCACTGACGTATATAAGTTACTCCAAATTAATATAGAATGTCAGGTACTATACGTGTGCATAGTTTAAAGTTGTCGGCTTGCATACTTTCTGATATATGGGTATCTGGATACAAAAAAGAGAGCATTTATTATCAGTTGGCAGCCCTGTTGGCTCTTAAGAATACGCTCCGTCATATCTGTTTATGAACGCATATCACATACGAAATTTGGTTGAAATCCAATTGATAGTGTAGAAGTTATATGCATTTAAAATTTGGACTTATCAGCAGGCTTATAATCATTTTGGCAACACTGCCATGTATGGCCTCCTGGAAATTAATCTGCAATAGTATTATCTATACGTGTGCCAATTTTGAAATAGCTCCCATTCATACCTTCCAAGATATCCAACATAGAGCTCAAATTTCAATGACAATTTTTCAGCAGTTGGTAGCACTGACATCATTTTCAAATGTGGCCGTGAGATTTTCAGGTATAGATCTTTACTCCTACCAAATTTTGCTTCAATTTCTGTAGCCGTTTAGGAGTTGATAGGGACACACACACACACACACACAGCCAGACAGACAGACAGACAGACAGACAGACAGACAGACAGACAGACAGACAGACAGACAGACAGACAGACAGACAGAAGGACAGACAGACAAACAGACATACAGACAGACAGACATTTGCCCGATCTCATAAGTCTACTTTTTCCTCATTTTTGCAAAATGTGAAAAGTAGGCTAAAAATGTGATTACAGGGTCTTTTTGGTATTTTGGTGAAAAGTTTCATTTACGCCGGTTTTATACATCACGCAGGCTAGGCTGAAATACTGGAAGTGAAATAATTATTGTTTCGTCTTGAGGTTAAGAAAGGAATGTACTTTTCGTTACACCTTAATTATTATAGTGGAACTTATAGCATGTTATTCCAAAACCATGGTTACCAAATCCCTTACAGACAAAATGTGTAGACCTAAAGTGGGTGAAATAGGAGCACTGAGGTAACAAAGACTTATTCTAAGCTATTACAAGTACAGAGCATATCATGTAGCTGTCTTCCAGCACACAGATTAATTAGCCACGTAATTACAGTGTGTACAACTACCACAGTGTATCAAGTAAAGGCACTTTCGCTTTGAGCGTATAAAACATGTCACGTTTGTAATCCATTACTCGTGGTCGAACAGTGAAATAACAACACAAGTTTTGGTGTACACACACCAAACACTTCACCTTTTACACAGTATTGAGTGTGTGCTGGAACTTAATGTCATGGTGGTCATCAGTTTTATGTACGTATTTGGCAGTTCCTTTGAATGTCCTGGACATCTCTTTGTCACGTAGAGTCGTAGTTGACTGATTGAGACACGCTGTGACAATTATTTCAATAAAGACTGTCGATTTTCCTCCATTTCCACAAGTCTACCAGAAATAGTTCTTATTCCATGCAAGAATGTCTTGGTCCTCCAGGTTAAGTTCAAACCTTGGAGTGGTCTAGAAGAATGCGACATTGGCCTTAGCTGATCAGGGTTTGCGATATCATGCCACGCCTAATTAAGTTCAATTTGAACCTGAATCGGCCTTTCGATGAAAACTAGATTTATTGTGAGGTTCACTGGTAGCCACGTCAAAGCAGCGACTAAATATTTACGCAGCATGCTTCTTGACCAAGTACTTTGTATGCGTATCTTCCAGAATTTATATGGTGCATCACAATCTGAAATAATATGATCTTAATGATTCTATGACATTTTGTAACTTAAAAATACTGTTTTATATATCTTTGTGAAATTCCTGTAACTGGAATTATTTTCTCTCTATATATAACAACGACCAAAGAGATTCCCGTACATGTAAACCCTGAATCTCCACCACCTACTAAAGAAGAAATCCAGAGACACATTTTCAGACTCAAAAGTAACAGGGCGTCTGGAGAAGATGGCATAGTTGCAGAACTATTGAAGAACATAGGCCCAAATACACTTGAGGAGCTCACACTAATCATCATGGATATCTGGAAAACAGAAAAGCTACCTGAAGAATGGAAATGTGCACTCATCCATCCGTTATACAAGAAAGGTGACAGAACGGATGTGAATAACTACAGAGGGATTTCTCTCCTTCAAGTCACCTACAAGATTCTCTCCGCGTGTCTTCTTCAAAGAGTACAAGAACAGCTTGAACACAAAATTGGTGAATATCAAGCTGGTTTCCGACCTGAGCGTTCTTGTGTTGAACAAATTTTTAACTTGAAGACGATATTGAAATATAGAGCGACCCGAAGCTCTCCGATCATTTGTAGTTTCGTCGACTTTAAGAAGGCGTACGATTCGGTCGATCGACAGTCTCTCTTTAACATCTTAGAAGAACTAGGACTTGATCCAAAGACATTAAGACTCATCAAGGAAACACTCACGGACACGAAGTCAAAAGTAAAATTTCTGGGTGAATTATCAGAGCCCTTTGCGATTAAGACCGGCGTGCGACAGGGTGACGGACTGTCACCACTGCTCTTCAACCTTGTTCTAGATAAAGTCATTCGAGAATGGGAGAAGGACTTGAATGCCCAGAAGCTCTGGAAACCCATTCAACTTGGACGAAAGAATGATGACATCAAGGTCAGTTGTTTAGCTTTCGCAGACGACCTAGCGATACTAGCAGACAGCGATATTTTAGCAATCAAACAGATTGAAGTCCTCAAGGAATGCGCTGAGAAAACTGGGTTGCAAATCTCATTCGAGAAGACCAAGTTTATTTGCACTAGGTTCGACATCCAGGAACTACAAACAAAATACGGGCACATCAAACGGTTTCCACACTTTAAATATCTCGGTGAGATCCTAGAACCAACAGGATTGGAAAAGGAAGCTCAGAAAGTTCGATTACAAAAACTCAAAAGAGCGTATTGGAGAACCCGTGGCATCTATAACAAGAAATGCATGTTCATACATACAAAAATCAATCACTATAATACGGTGATTAAACCTGAAGTGCTGTATGCAAGTGAAACCTTGGTACTTAATAAGAAAGGTGATCTGGAAAATATCTTGAAGGAGGAAAGAAAGATCTTGAGGAAAATTCTGGGCCCAGAGAAAAGTGAAGAAGGGTATAGACTCAAATCACGCAAAGCCACGGAAAAACTATCCAACCTCGCCGCAGACATCAGGAAACGAAGACTGAAATTCTATGGACACGTTCACAGACTCTCATCTTCAAGGTTAACTCACAAGATTTTGACATACTCTGGATAACTGAAGAACGTATCTTGGATACAAGATGTTAAAAATGACCTGGAAAAGGCCCGGATAGAAACGTCAGAAATACTAGACAGAAATGTCTACCGTCAAAAGATAAATAAATGGGTGGTACAGCCAGAGAATGAAGTCCCCAGAAGATCGGGGACTAAGTGGTCAGAAGAAAGGAAACAAGCGCACAGTGAAAGAATGAAAGCAATATGGTCTGTTCGAAAGGCGAATCATAAATGTAATGCGTGATCCAATAGGGTCCATTCGCACATAATAATAACAACGACCAATATCCATTTTAAGTCTCGGCATGATGGGTTAAAATCACTGACTGGACTTTTAATTATATTATCATGGAGATGCATGTGCAACCAAGATGTTCAGTAAATAACATATAGCCTACTTTCTCCTTAAAGCATGGGTATTGTTATAACTCTTTGTCCTTTTCAACGAGTATAATTGAATGTTGGTTTTAGTAGCTTGTTAAAATACAACGTGTTATACGGATATTAAACATGAATATGAGGTGCCCTTTGCTAGGGTTACCTCTGTACAAAATGTCATTCAATTAGATTTCACCGTGTTTGAATTGATCTGGTGAATCGATTTGCACACATACATGGCCGCTATCTGCAAACTATTGGGCTGATGACCTTGAAGTTCAGTCAAAATATGCTTCCCACAAAAAGGTATGTTGTTGCAAAATCTGGTAGAGATCAAATAATTAGGATGGTCGTAATTTGATTAAAGCTTTTAACATTTGGGTGGCCGCCATTCCGTTTCCGTCAAGATGGCGGTGATATAAAACATGACTCTGCGGTGCCATTTGCTAGTGCTACCTCTGTACCAAATTTCGTTCAATTTGGTTTTACCGTGTTTAAATTGAAAGGGGGAATCCATTTGCACACATACATGGCCGCCATATGCAAACTATTCGACTGATGACCGTGCAGCTTGGTCAAAGAACGCTTCTCACATAAAGGTATGTTGTTGCAAAATTTGGTAGAGATCAGATGATTAGGTTGGTCGTAATATTATTTAAGTTTCAACATTTGGGTGACCGCCATTACATTTCCGTCAAGATGGTGGCGATATAAAACATGACACTGAGGTGCACTTTGCTAGTGCTACCTCTGTACCAAATTTCGTTCAATTCGGATTCACCGTGTTTGAATAGATAGGGGGAATCGATTTGCACACGTACATGGCCGCCATCCGAAAATTATTGGGCTGATGACCTTGCAGTTCGGTCAAAAGTTTTTTCGTACATAAAGGTATAATGTTGCAAAATTTGGTAGAGATCAGATGATTAGGTTGGTCGTAATTTGATTTAAGCTATTAACGTTTGGATGTACGCCATTACGTTTCAGCCAAAATGGCGGCGATATAAAACATGACACTGAGGTGCCCTGTGCTAGTGCTACCTCTGTACAAATTTCGTTCAATTCGATTTCATCGTGTTTGAATTCATAGGGGGAATCGATTTGCACACATACATGGCCGCCATCTAGAAACTCTTGGGTTGATGACCTTGTAGTTTATTCAAAAGACGCTCGCCATATAAATATATGTTTTTGCAAAATTTGGTAGAGATCGGATGATTAGGTTAATCGTAATTTGATTTAAGCTTTGAACATTTGTGTGGCCGCCATTACGTTTCCGTCAAGATGGCGGCGATATAAAACATGACACTGAGGTGCCCTCTGTTAGTGCTACCTCTGTACCAAATTTCGTTCAATTCGGTTTCACCGTGTTCGAATTGATAAGGGGGGGGGGGTTGAGGGGAACAAACATTCAGAGTACACACACTCACACACACACACAGACAGATACTTTTTTTTCGCCCTGTGTTGATCTCATAAGCCTACTTTCATTTTTTGCAAATATCGAAAGTAGGCTAAAAATGAAAGTTTGTCTGAATTTCTACGGAAATTTGCGTTATTTACGCGTTTCAGACTGTTTTATGACGGATGCGCCCGAAAATATTTTTTTGTCTGTCTGTCTGTCTGTCTGTCTGTTTGTCTGTCTGTGGACAACTATGTTCCCTTATAACTCGAGAACGGCTGGATAGATCAACGTAAAATTTGGTACAGATATACTTCAGACGCACGACACTAATCATTGATGTAACTCTTACTGTACCTCTCATACAAGGGGGCCTACCCCCTTAAAATACTTGCTGAAATAAACGTAGAAGGGCGAGACAAAGCTCATTTTCTTCAGCCACTCAATGTGAGAAACAAAACTCGGGGCCCTATGGCCCCCGAAAACCATATTTTAAAGCCTTAAATCCAACAGTCTTTGAGATATTCCCAGAAAACTAATTTCATTTAATACAATAATGAAAGAATGCAAGGGGTCTCAGGAATTGACCTGGGAGGAGTCGGTGAGCCTCTGGCAAATGGGAGTGAAATGCGTCATATATTGGGTTCAGCAAGTGAACCCAACTAGCCTCTTACACTTCAACTTCACCACGTAACCTACACTAGGTGCCCCTGTTAAACCGAACAACCCAGTGAAAGGTTGGGTCCTTAATCCCAGAGGGAAGCTGGGGTCGGTGAGCTGATCGGTGCTGAGGGCTTCAAGGCTTACTACCTTGATAGTTAAAAACTCGTTACCTTTTAGGTAACCATTCCTCTACAATTCTCGTCGATCTCGAAGCATGAAGAAACTTTCACTCAGGAAATCTACCCCAGGAGTTACCCAACCCACCTCCACTCAGGATGGGGCATGCCGGTCTTCGGAGTCTGGGTAACCTGCACATTCATGTTTTTCATCCCTATTACCTTTACACAAACAAGAGAAGTATAAGAGAAACCTCACCTACCTAACTACAATCAACATTAACTCCCTTCATAAGGTAGGTAAGCTAAAGCAAACACTTAAAGTGCTCGACAAGTACAAAATAAAGATACCAGCGCTCCAAGAGACTCGGGTTATGGACGAGGATGCATTTGAGTGAGGTGCGTATAGGATCTACAAGGATGAAAGAGTGATGAGGACAGTCCCACACCTGGGCACAGGTTTTGCCGTACATCACATTATGGTTGACCACATTTTAGATTTGACTTCACCTAATGGAAGGACCTCCTCACTATCATTCAGATCTCGTAACAGAGCCTATACCACAGTGACCTTCCACGCACCCACAAATGACACCAACCGGAAAGACCTGGAATTAGTGGAACACTTTTGGTACTCCCTAGACAAAATACTAGACAAGATTCCACGTAACCACTCAACTATACTCATGGGGGACTTCAATGCCCAAGTCAGAAATACCGAAGGATAGTAGGTCTCTACCCAGCCCACAAGAGAACAAATAGAAACGGTGAGCGCCTCATTTAACTCTGTGACAAGTACCACTTGGTACTAAAATCAACAGCCTTCAAGCGACTACCTAGGAAAGACAAGACTTGGAGAAGCCTAAATCCTTTGCTAGGTGAATTTGCTAGGTGGCTATAGACAGACTATATCACAGGGAGATACAGAACGTCAAAGTACTGAGAGGAGCCAATATAGACTCTGACCATTAACTTTCACTAGTCAAAGCTAATTTTCAACCCTTGAGGAAATTTGCAAAACCACCAAGGAGCTCTAGAATACCTCGGTTCAATACTCAACGCCTACGTGATGAAAACTGTAACTTCCAACAAACCCTTCGGATGAATACACTGAAAGAAGGTTGGACAGCCCTCCAGAAAGCGTTACTGGATGCCACTCACGAAACTATTCCCGCTACGTCCAATACCGTGATACCGATTCCCAAGGCTGGAAAGGTCTGACAAATGGCCTATGTAAGCTGCTCGAAAAGATGGTGAACCGTCGACTGGTGTGGTTCTTGGAGAAGAGAGGTCTCCTGTCTGAGTACCAGTGTGGATTTCGCTCTCATAGGTCCACCACTGATCATCTGGTGCGACTTGAGAGCGCCATACAGGGGGCATTTCTCCGAAAGCAGCACCTAGTCACGGTTTTCTTTGACCTCGAGAAAGCCTACGACACCACATGGCGCTACGGGATCCTTTCCACCCTTCACAAGTGGGAACTCCATGGTAATCTACCGACTTTCATTGCGAATTTCATGTCCGTCCGACTCTTCCGTGTAAGGGTCGGTAGGACATTATCGCAATACTATACTCAGTAAAACGGAGTTCCTCTGGGTTCTGTGCTGAGTGTCACCTTGTTCGCGATTGCCATACATGGCATTGTTGCCGCCGCCGGGTCCTCGGTAGTTCCATCGCTGTATGTAAACGATTTAGCTCTGCATTACAGCTCTGGAAGTATGGCAGTCGTGGACGGGCAATTGCAGCCAGTTATCAACCGGGTCGACACGTGGGCTCACGACCGGGGTTTTCGTTTTTCAGCAGCGAAAACCTCCGTCGTCCATTTTTGTCGGCTCCGGAGGTTACATTTACACCCTGAACTACATCTCAGGGACGCTGCGTTGCCGTTGGTTGACACTTATCGCTTCCTGGGGCTCCATTTTGATAGCAAATTAACGTGGCAGCCCCATATACGGCAATTAAAAATGACGTGTCTCAGGAAACTGAACATGCTCAAGTTTCTTAGTGGCACTACGTGGCGGGCTGACCGTGCGGTGCTGCTACGGTTCTACCAAGCCTTCGTCCTGTCCCGGCTAGACTATGGTTCTGCGGCGTACGGTTCAGCAAGGCCGGCAACCTTGAAAATGCTGGACAGTATCCACCATAGTGGCGTTAGGCTGGCTACCGGTGCCTTCCGGACCAGCCCGATACCCAGCCTACTCGCCGAATCGGGTGTTCCACCTTTAAATTATAGACGCCAACATATGCGTTTAGCATATGCTGCCAATGTGCGTCAAATGCCGCAACACCCGACCTATCAAGCTCTCTTCGGTACCCAAAATCACCAGGGGTACGCCAACCGGCCTCGTGCCACTCGGCCGGTTGGTATTAGACTTGATAGCTCGTGTACTGAAATAGGAGTGGCTGTAGGTCCCTGTATGATCCGGACATCTAGCGAGGTGCCTCCGTGGCAAGTCCCGCGTCCGGAAATTCGGATAGATCTTCACCGAGGTCCTAAGGTGAACACGGATGCCTCCGTTTACCGGAGGCAGTTCCACAGCATAGTTCACCAATTTCCAGACGCTGGCATTCTCTACACCGATGGTTCGAAGGTGGACAAGAAAGTGGGTTGTGCTTACGTTATTGATGGTGCAAATACCAAGATCTCTTTGCCTGAGGCCTGTAGTGTGTTTACTGCGGAGCTCGTTGTCATCTGTGAAGCTCTGCAGTTTGCACTACAGGATGCACGAATCCACTTTCTCGTGTGTACCGACTCTTTGAGTTCGTTGCAGTAAATTGCTACATGTTTCCCGCAACACCCCCTAGTGCAGCGAATCCACGACCTACTAGCCGGGCTGTGCCACGCTGACACTCGAATCACCTTTCTGTGGCTTCCAAGCCACATGGGAATTGCGGGAAATGAGTTAGCTGATCAAGCTGCAAAAGAGGCGGTATCACTACCACCTCGACCAATGGAGGTACCCGCTAGAGATATTCGCTCTCAGTTACGCCTACAAGTTCTGGCTTTTTTGGGAGAGTCAGTGGCTAGCTGACCCACTGCCCAGTAAACTGAGAGCGATCAAGGGAACTACTCGCGTGTAGCGGAGCTCTTTCCGGTTACGGAGAGAGTCCGTCATTTTGTGTAGGTTAAGGATAGGTCATACAAGATCCACCCACTCGTATCTGATGAGAAGGGAAGACCCCCCCACTTTGTACCTGTGGAGCCGTTTTCACCATGGCCCACATTTTCACCGAGTGTGTGGATCTTGCTGACATACGAAGAAACCTTGGTTTGCAGATGACACTCAAACTTATATTAGCCGATGACGCGGTGGCTGCTGATCGCGTTATCCGCTTTATAAGTGAGAGTGGGTTAGGGCCAGCAATCTAAATTTTCCAGTATAAATTGACTCAACGACTTGTTCGTTTTTGAATGATTATGTTTTGTTTTTCCGTAAATTTTGTTTATTTTTATATTTTTTTATTATATGTTTTTGTTTTATTAATTTTTGGTCTTTTTAAATGTAGGCGTCCACCTCAAAATTTTAAATTCAATTCCAAATTTGTATTCTTTAATCTGTGTTAAGAGGGGCAGATGCCCTCGTAGTTCCGCCCCTTAAAACAACAATAACTAACTATAACTAACTACGTCCAATAAAGGAAAACACCCTTGGTGGACTACAGATTGCGATAAGGCCATAGAAGAAAGACGTCAAGCCTGGATCAGGTGGAACCAGTACAATAATGATTTCAACCTTGAGGCTTTCATCACGCAAAGAAAGGCAACAGCGAACACTGCACGTGGAGCTAAAAGGAATTACCTACGCACCCTGCTACAACAGGCAGAAGACTTAAAGAGACACAACTCCAGAGACCTGTACAAGGGGCTTAAGAAACAGACGACCCAGTACACTGCCCCTACCTTACTTCTTCGTGGACCAGACGGCAAGATCCAACTAAATAACAAGGATTGTGCCACCGTTCTTGCAGATTATTTACAGAAGCTCCTCAACACAGAAGAACCTAGTGAAAGATTAATCTTCCATGAACCATACCGTATATCAGGAATCCTGATTCTCAACCGCCTGACAGATAGGAAATAGAGAGTATAATCAATAACCTGAAAAATAATAAAGCCTCAGGTGAAGATGGAATTGTAGCAGAGATGTGGAAATGCGCAGATGAACAGTCCTTGCAGAGCATCCAACAGATCATACAAGACATATGGACAACAGAGACCCTACCGGAAGGGTGGACATCAGCAGTAATTCACCCGTCACACAAGAAGGGAAGCAAGACTGACCTCAACAATTACAGAGGTATCTCCTTATTACAGGTTACCTATAAGGTTTTTTCGAAAGCTCTGTTATCTAGAGTCACCAACTAACTAGACTCTCAATTAGGGGAATATCCGGCCGGCTTTCGTAATAATCGATCTTGTCCAGAGCAGATACAAAATCTCAAGACCATCCTCACTTATAAGAGTCGTGGGGGACAACCCTGGGTAGTTGTCTTAGTGGATTTTCAGAAGGCATACAACTCGGTGGACAGAGAGAGTCTTTTCTCCACCTTACGAGAATCTGGCCTTGATGAAAAAAACCCTTAAACTAGTCCAGGCCAACTTGATAAACACAAAATCTAAAGTCAAGTTCAGAGGTGAACTATCCGAGAGCTTCCCCATCAAGACGTTAGTTAGACAGGGCGATGGACTCTCTTGCATCCTCTTCAATTGCATCCTGGAGAAGATCATAAGGAAATGGATGGTGCGACTAACACCAAGGACTGGTCTGCAGCTTGGATACAAGAAAGATAACCTTCAAGTATCATGCCTGGACTTTGCCGACGACCTCGCCATACTGACCAACACTATAGAGGAAGCTACTCACCACCACAGAGTCTTCACGATGTAGCGGTTCGGGCTGGCCTGAAGATCAACATTGTGAAGACTGAATTCATGACTAACATCAAGGAAGTCCCGTCCACAATTCCACTTGAGGGGGGTCATCGTCCAAAAAGTCCCTGCGGTCAAGTACCTAGGAGAGTGGATCTCGGCAATAGACCATAGACACCAGGTGCACCAAGTTCGAGAGGGCCTACCACTCCTGCCGCAGCATCTACGCATCAAAGTTCCTCTCCAAATACCTCAAACTCAGACACTACAATTCAGTAGTAAAACCATCTGTTCTGTACGCCCCTGAGTGCCTCGTGATGGCCAGGAATGGCCCACTCAGGAAACTTGAACTCAAGGAGAGGAATATCCTGCGGAGGATACTAGGACCTATACGGGAAGAGGAAGGCACCTACAGAATTCGGCACAATGATGAGCTTTACAGCTATCAAGAAGACATTGTGACGTGTATAAGAAAGAGGCGCCTGGCCTTCTATGGACACTTGACCCACATGATCCCTTGTCGGCTCACCAGTAAGATCTTCACAGTGTCAGGAAGAGGGAAGGCCTCTAGGACCAAGTGGATCTCTACGGTCAGGACGGATTTAGACCACCTAGGGATCCCACTTAATTCCATACAGGACCGCCAACAATTCCGGCAAGCCATCCGACTGGGAGTTTTTCCTGTATCACTGACAGCTAGGAAGAACACCGGAGTCAGCAGACCACCAAGGTCGGAGGAAAAAAGGTGGCTCATAGTCAGATGATGAAAATGTACTGGAGGAAGAGAAAAGATAAAGCGACGAGGAGATACGAGCACCGTGGTCCTCAGTAGGCCCAAACGACGACGACGAAGGGGAAGAAGAAGAAGGAGTAGAATAAGCAGAAGAAGAAGAAAGAATGCAAGCCGGTAACCATGGCAACAGAATCTCACAGGTCAATCTATTGCTGTAAGTCGCAACACAGTTCCATTTATTACATTACTGAGATAGTTTGCAAACGGCTATAAGGTTATAACGGAAACAAATAAAGCTGTAAAATTCATCAATACTTAAGAGGATCAAGGGGTACTCTAGAATTTTTCACGTGATTTACACGTACGAGTGTGGTACGTACGGTCTATTATATCCATATCCCTAAATTGTTATATTATTATTTCAATTAGTATTATTATACTATGGTCTACAACATCGAGACAAAGCTTATTTTCAGCCCCTTGGTGTCAGAAACAAACCTCGGGGCCCCTAAATGGCCGTAAAGGGTCCCGAAAACTACATTTTAAGGCTCTAAAACCAACAGTTTCTGAGATATTACCAGAAAACTAATTTCATTTAATAAACGAATGAAGGAATGCAAGCCAGTAACCATGACAACAGTATCTCAAAAGGTTACATCCAACTTTCCGTCTATTTCTGCAAGAAGTAATGCCACTCCATTTATTAAATTTCTGTGAAGTTTGCAAATGGCTATAAGGTTATTGGCTATAAGGTTATCACGGAACCAACTAAAACTGCAAAATTCATCAATGCGCTAAGGGGGTCTAGGGGTACCCTAGATGTTTTTCACAGACTTAAACGTGGGATATGTCGTACAGGAGGCCTATTATATCTCCAAACAGCAATATTATTTTCTAAAATTCCTGAATTGGAATAGTATTTTTTAAAAGGAATTTGGGGCATTGGAGGCTAAAAAACCTGAATTTTCATGCACCACAAGCCTTTATAATTTATTAAAGGGGTCTTCCTCTGGATGGGGACTGGACACAACAGTGAGGGTCAGTTTTTATGTGACGTTTCGACTACGAGGTTTCCAATTTTATTTTCACGTCAGGAAGTACACGTTAGGTAAATTAAGTTTCAGAGCATATTTTAACTAATCATTTTTCTTTGTCGACAAACAGGTTCCAAGACCCTAACTATTGCAACAGTAGCTCAATTGATCACGTCTGGATATTAATACCGAAGACCATTCGAAGAATGGGTACTTCTGCTAGTACGATATAAATTCATACAAATGGAGAGTATAAATTATGTATTTCTAAGCGGGCTTATCTGTTATATTGGTTTGTTACGTTAAAATATACAGAAAATTGCACAATTTTCTAAATGGCAGTTTGAATGAGGGTTAATACTACTAATTTCTTTGTAATGATTGTATATAGGGATGCGTTTTCACAGTATAAATAATTATCACCATTTAACTTGGTATTTAACTTGCTGCATTTCAAGCATCCGTCTTTATTTCATTGAAAAATATAAAGCCACTTTAGAATAAATTGTTAACTGACATTACTTGTGTTCTGATCATTGTAATGGATTGCAATAGTGACCAGTTCCCACGATCCTCATGAGGTTACTCACAGACAGCAGTTTGCTGTAGAGTACCGGTACTGAACCACTCCATTGCAATTCCAAGTCTCTTTACACTGCATACGAAACAAGGATGTAGTGTTAGATCAGTAGTTGGAACTTTACTCACTAAGTCTCTGAAGGCCCTTTGATGTCTTAGGCATCAGGTCTCTGTCACAGTACACTATAGCCACCTGCACACTCAATATGTCACATGAGTTAATCTCAAAAATCAACTTTCACATGATATAACAGTCATCCCAATTGCTTTACATCCATGAATTGATTTTATGATTTCACGGTGTACTTCATTCTCTGCTTCATTCCTAAACCTAACACATACGCCACTTATCAATTTTTATGAGAAAGCACAATTCAAACTTCGAGTCACTTTCGAAAATTGTAGTAAAGTATTATTGTCGAAGGCAATGCAGCTATTAATTCTAAGTATTATTACAATAGAAAATGTTCCAAACTTGTACAGTTGTTTCAAGACTTGGAACCTTACTCACTAAGTCCCTGAAGCCCCTTTGATGTGTTAAGCATGACGTTTCTGTCACAGCACACTATACCCGCCTGGACACAAATTCAAAAACAATTAGTGTCAGCTTCATTCTTCAGCATGAAATTCTCGCATACGAAACTGGTAAAAAACGGAACTGAACAGAATGACTAAACTAAACTAAACTAGAAAGTATAAAAATATAATTCTTTAGTCTGTTTATAGAATGATGAAATAAAATCACTTAAAGTGATACAAATCGTTATATTAACAACCTTCTGTATTAAAAGCAAACTGGTGGTGTAGAACACGCTCCATGGCTGAACTGAATAACAGAACTGGCAGTGGCCATCCAGAGACTGGATGTTTGCACACTCAATCCTGACAAATACATGTAACTGCTACTTGTTGAAATATTTAGGGTACTTTGATTTTGGTAAATACAGAACATATTTTGTGCACTTCATTCCTTTAAAACGATACTATGTCCATACGTATTCAATTAAGATGTTAGAAATTTATTATTATTATTACTATTTTTATTATTATTATTCATTTATTATTTATTATTTATTCATTAAGATGTTAGAAATTTATTATTATTATTACTATTTTTATTATTATTATTCATTCACCCAAGTTGTGTCAGTTTCAATGATTTGCACCAGATGTGGGGGCTACACGAGTACACTATACTATTATAAGGCTTTTTAAATATCCGTTTTGCAAATGTGTGATTATCTAAGCATTTGAACACATAACGTAACTGTACATTTGTTAGAGCAAAAATATTTTTCACTAAAGTATGACATTTCTTTAATCTTAATTCGTAGCAAAACTAGAGCTACTACAGTCAATGTGTTTTTAGTTGCAAAATTAGTTTTTTTGAATTTTCTTTCAAATATTTGTTTACAAATTTCTTTTTTCTTTCTGTCTGTTTGAAAAATAATTTTTGTCAGTATTTTTTTGTTTTCTTAAATAGCCTATTTTTTAATATTTATATTTTATACTTAACAGTTTACATCTTACATATTTTATATCAGAAACACAGGTTTTCAGACAAATCTAACACTTAACCAAGTAGCCTATAGGCTACGCGTACGTCTGATGACCCTATGAAATGAATAATTAGTAATAACTCAGTAGTTAATTGAAACATTTCTTAACATTTTATAATTGCTAGGAGAAGTAAACAAAGTACATATTCAAACGACATATTTTTGTACCGTGCCAGAAATCACCAGGTTTTCTATTTGATTCACAGACATTCCACACAACGTAATACCTTGTTTTAATAATCTGGCGATAACACATACACATAGCCGATCGTGCGAATGGCTTCGGAACAAAACTCTTGGCAATAAAGGGATTGAGAAGTACGAACACGTAAAACTAATTACCGTCGCTAAAACTAGCTGGGGGCAGTATTAGCGTGCCACGTGCAAGGATCCTCGATAATGGCAGACTACCAAACCTTCCAGTTAATTCCGAACTGTAAAATGGAGGATAGCTGTATTTCATGAAGCAATCGTGCTTCTGCAAGTTATGGTTCGTTATGATTTTCCTGCCTGTCATCCGCGTCTCTTGACATAATGGAAGTGGAATAGTGAAGTAATTTACCTTTCAGTAGATGAGGTAAAATGGGAGCATTGGGAATAGGCCAAACTCGTCGTTAAAGAGCGTAGATGTCACTTACTTTATGGGCAAGGTATTAACGAGCCATAGCAGAGCTTCAAAGAACAACCTTCTTGAAGACTCGGGGTATACAGGGTGTTAGTTAAAAGCGGTGTAAAACACGCTCAACGACTTCAACTTAATACCAGAACTGGCAGTGGCCATCCTGAGAGTGGGTGCTTGCAAACTCAATCCTGACAAAAACTGGGATGGTTTGATGTCCCAATCCTGCGGGCACATACACCAATCCTGGGCCTAAGTGACACACACTGGTACAGTCATCACACCAACACTGGGATAAAATTTACACACATACAAGTATTTAGGTCTGACGACCAAGATATTCCGTGTTCTCAAATCAACTAGGGCAAGCAATGTTCAGGAGAGTACTGGATGAAAAAAAGTATTTTGTATACTTTTCTACATTTTCTTTACACTGAACATTAATAATAATTTTCGTAACAGTGAAGAGCACCTACTATACACGAGACCGTCATGTAAACAATTCTGGTAAACCAAACGTGTGCGTGAGGTGTGTGAGTTATTAGCCGGCTTCAGAGGACACAGCAGTAGATGAAGCACGTTGTGTGATGGCACTGATCTTAAGCAGCTATTTTTAAGCCCATAGCGATTCTAGATTTTCTTGTATTATTAGAAGCACTACGAGGAAAATAGTTTTGCACGCACTGCTTGCTGACTTACGAAGAAACCTTGTTTGCAGATGACACTCAAAATTATATTAGCCGATGACGCGGTGGCTGCTGATCTCGTCATCCACTTTATAAGTGAGACTTTGTTCTTTTTTGAAATCTGAATTTTTTGTTTTTCCTTAATTTTGTGTTCATAATTATACGTATTAGTTTTTTTAAATTTTATTTATATTTTTAAGTCTTTTCATATTTAGGTGTCCACCTCTAAATTTTTTACTTCCATTCCAAATTTGTATACTTTAATCTGTGTTAGGGCCTCCGTGGCTTAGGCGGCAGCACGCCGGCCTCTCACCGCTGGGCCCGTGGTTCAAATCCCGGTCACTCCATGTGAGATCTGTGCTGGACAAAACGGAGGCAGACAGGTTTTTATCCGGGTACTCCGGTTTTCCCTGTCAAAATTTCATTCCAGCAACACTCTCCACTATTATTTCATTTCATCTGTCATTCATTTAATCATTGCCCCAGAGGAGTGCGTCAGGCCTCGGCAGCCGGCACAGTTCATATCCTCGCCGCTAGATGGGGGCTTCATTCATTCCATTCCTGACCCGGTCGGAGACTGGAAGCTGGCTGTGGATTTTCATTTTTTTTTCAATCTGTGTTAGGAGGGGTAGATGAGCTCGTAGTTCCGCTCCTTAAAACCTCAATAACTAACTAACCAGAAGATAAAGCAATACAGACGTGAAACATAAAAGCAACAGTTCCTCACTCTTACACCGTATGATTCTAGAGCAATGCTCTTTCCCAGAGCATTACCAAATGCAAATAAAACGTTACTTCCTTCCTTCAAATGAGTTGAGCAGCGTCTGGTGTTTGCCGTGTTTCTAGTACATGACATACAGGGCAGGGATGTGGAACTACCTCTTGCACGAGTGCGTGTCAATTAGTGGCCGTGACTCGTACCAACTGCAAACATTTCCAATTACTCACTTTCATCCCAATTTCAACAGACATTATCTTTGAAACTAAGCCTCATGGGATTTTGAAACAAGATATGTTGTGATTTATTTTAAGAGAAGTATTATTCCCCTTTGACTTACTGTACAACTTACTGCACAATCTGGATATGTATCCACAGGTTACAGAGACATAACCAAACTGAAATCTGACCCACAAGTTGTTTGTAAACATACTGATTATTCTCTGTGGTTCAACCTATAGGCAGTACGCCACGCTAAATGTGAGGCAGCATTTCAGTGGAAGTTGTAGCACCTGTATGGACGCATTAGAGTTATGAACATTGTAGTGAACGTCTATAATGACACGATGAAAACTGCCGACACTTGATTGGGTATGCATCATTACTTCATGACAAGAAGGATTGTCAACACAGGAGGTTACTTGAAGTGCACCATAAACAGAGTGACGTAGTGCGAAAAAGGAAACCCGTTCAGGACGGCGCGGCGTGGCGAGTAGTGTGGAGGGCTGTACAAACTGTCCACATTCGATAACAAAAGCCTAAGACCGTTCTCTCCTATGTTCGCGTTGGATTAACTGCGAGATGAATGCTCTGGAACTTCGTTTAGTGCTCGTGAGGTCTACAGGGTTTCACGTGTCCACGCAGACTGTGAGGAACAGTGCATGGTGCCCATCTGCATTCTCGTTGGCCATGGCTAAATTCAGTTCTAAACCCTCAATATCATTCATCCCGCTACAAATGGGCAAGATATCACACTGCATGGATTCTTCCACATTGGAGTAAGGTGCTGTTTACCAACAATCCTCACCGTTGACAATCGCAGACGACGTGTTTAGTGGGAACCCGGTAACACCAACGTGGCTCCAGCACTGCCTTAACCTCCATGCTCTGATGTAGGTCACAGTACACCTCTTGTACATGTTCAAGGTAAGCCTACTTAAAATGCTCAACAGTAAAAATATATTGTTGAACCATTATACGATCCAGTTCACCAGCAGTTTGCCGAGGACTTCATCATAATGGACGAAATTTATTATGTCCATCGTACAATTTAGTTTCAGTTAAGGCTTAGTTATTGTTGATATACTGAGCGGAACAGCGCGGTCATCTGCCCGTAAAACGTGAATTCTCCGTGAGCACGTACCTATAGTGTATTGGTATCACTCGAATGGAAACCTTATTGTTTCCCTGACATGATCCACATTGAACATGCCTGGGATCGATTGAAATAAGATTTTTATGGACGCCCAGAACAACCACACCTACTTCAAATCACCGTGAAGAATGGGACAAACTGTACCGGCATTAGCTTGCCTAACTTCTGGAGAGTATGCCCTGATTGATTGAAGCACGTATCAGAGTAAGAGGACGGATTACCTCGTATTAACTCCATAAAGGGTGATATGCCTCTCCTCGCTAAGAAACCATGGCTGTTGTCTCGGACGAGATCAGTGTATTTTTCAATTTACGAAGGAGGAATATGTAAACACTTTGTACATTTTCTTATGTGTGCAAGTATACATGGAGGCGGGTTGAAAAGTTCCAAGACGTTTTTTTTAACCTTAATCTGAAGAATCTGAATGCTTTACATCTTTCCAGTATGATATTTACGGTTCAAAAATATATAATAGTCCATTTTGCGTCAACCGTTTTAACATGGCGGATCAGGCTTGTCGCAATACATGATCGGGAATAATTTTTTTTGCCACGTAATGTAATTCTTTCATGTTTCGGAACGCCCAGAAATCACATGGCGGAAGTTCGAGCTGTATGGAAGGTGTTAAAATGTTGCTCCTCCATTGTCGGCCAGTGCGTTAATTGCTACAGCAGCAACATGGCGACGTGCGTAATGAGCACCTATATCACAATGTATTGGGCAATTCCATTTACATGGAGCCAGGAGGAAGAAACGACAGGATTGTTCAATACTCTGAAGTATAGACATTCCAAGACAATGCACGTTCGTATGTTGCTGCCGTGGCAATGTAGGCTCAGTCCGACATTGGGGATACAACACTAGAACATCCTCCATACAGACCAGATTTAGCATCATGTGATTTCTAGGCGTCCCCAGACTTGACAAAATAATTACGCGCAAGAAACTCCCCTCCGATGACGCACTGCGAAATAACACATCCACAGTGTTAACACAGACGTCAGAAAATAGGCTGTGTGATACGTTTGAAATGTTTCTAATTCGCGGAAAAAATATATTCCACATAAAGGCTGGTACTCCGAAAAACAACGAAATATGTAGCCCGTAGAACCTTCCGGTTCGGAATATATAAAAGATACTTGTCTTGACACTTTTCAGTCTATGTATTACGAGATTGCTTTATTCATTCCTTTCAGTTTTGACTCTGGGCATGAGAGCTATACAAGAAAGAAAGAAAAAAGGAAAGAAAGAAAGAAAGAAAGAAAGAAAGAAAGAAGGAAAGAAAGAAAGAAAGAAAGAAAGAAAGAAAGAAAGAATGAAAGAAAGGTTCGCTCATTCTTTGTTTGAGTGGCTATACATGAGTTACGAAATACCACTGTTCAATACTTATTTAAGAACCATCTTTGTGCTACCTCGTTGCTCAGAGAGAACGATAATACACAACCCCTCACATCTGTTGAAGACTGTACACCGTGATCGTACCTAACACAATCTGAAGTAGGGCTATATATCTCTAGCAATAGCCAACGTACGGAGAATTCAAGTTGGTGAATATATAACATAACACGTGGGCTGCAGTGTGAAGCTGTTCGAGGAACACCTAAACAATTACAGAATTTTAATAATGGTTCGAGGAAGACTACTAGTAATAATGGTTCGAGGAAGGCTACTAGTAAGCGCTATGAATACAGTGAGAATGGATGTGCATGTGGGAGTACGCCATTTCTGGGAGCATACCTAAAATACTTTTATGTCTAGCTGGACAGCTAGTTCTCTTATTTAGTTAAGTACAGTAAATTTATCATGAACTATACGTCTGTTTCATACATTTCTTCTACTGGAGAAATAACATTAAGGTAAGACCGGTTGTCATTCATCCTCTTTATAAAACTTCATATTCCATTTCAGTTAAAAATTGCAATCGTGTTTATTTCCACATTTTTGTAAAGAGATTTGCCCAATAAAAATTCACCCACTCTACTAAAAAAAAGAACGTTTTTGGCATATGTTAACCAAATTAAAAGAGATGCCACATAACCAACATTTGAATTCGACGTAATAATTGTATAGGGTAAGTATGAATTTTATAATCACTACATATTTATGTAAAATTCTTTCACAGTCAATTAGCCTACATAGTTTTTCTCCTTTCCTCTTTGCTTTAGTGTCCTGGGAGGTGCCTCAATTTTAGTTATATATACAAATTAGATTCCGAATTGACATATTCTCTTAAGTCTGGATGAGAAGCAACCCAAAATTTTATACCATTTAATAAACATTTGCATAAAATATTTTCGCAAGTGTTTTTAATGTTTGCAAAAGAAAATAAGTTTGTCAATTTATATTATTAGTATTCTAGTGCTATAAAATGTTAAAAAATGAAGATTCGTATGTATTTAAATACGTTTATTTTAAATCACAGTCTATCCTGGCATGAGAATGATTAATTTTAATTCATTTATTCGGTATTACGACTTTCAAACTACTCTATTTTAAGTTCCGATGAAGATGGATCCACTGTCGATCCGAAACGTGTAAACTAATTTATATTAGTTATTGTTTCATCTAATAGACTGCATTGACATGCACTCACTTTATTATTTAATTTCATTTCCTAGACGACAAATAGTACGTATGATTTACGAACTGAATTAATAACATAGTATTCTACAAGATGGTTCATCGTATCTCTGCAGGTATTTCCTCCTGAACATAAGTAATGTGAGAAAATGTTGATCACGTGAGGTTCATTGTGTGTTTGTAATTAAAAATACATAAAAATAAATTAAAAATGAATACATAGGTTACCAAGAAAGGTCTAGTGGTAAAACAAGCACGTACAGATCCAGGAATATCTCATCCACCATCCAGCGATATTTACAAAATAACATCGACAAACCTAGCTTTCATGAGGTTCCTCAATATGTTAAATATACATTTTAGGTACAGTGCAGAAGAACCCCTTTCAGTTCAGTGAATATTAGTGTTCCACGTTGTCGTATTTCCTTGTAAAACGGGAGATTTGTGTTTGCTGTTCCATGTGTGGAAGAGCTCAAGTTGGTAGCTATAGCAGAGAAAACTGCGATCCACGGCAACTTCCCTAAATACATCTGTCTGTTGTTTGCTCCTATCGTTATAGGCATTTTACCATCTCAGACGCGGGAGAATGGCATCACATCTTCGACTGAAGGACTTACTGAAGCTCAGTTGACGTTGCAGCAGCGGCGCGGACGGCCGGTGTTGGGCGGATGCACACGTTACAGCCGATTGGAAATCCCCACGCGACGGTCGCAACCATTAAACAAAGCTCTGTAGCATGCCCCAAAAAGGAGGTACCACAATATTGGAACACCTTATATAGTGCGTTTAAGTGTCTTTTCTCACAAGTATCCAGATAAAAAATAAAAAATGATTTTCATGCGGTCAACACATAGACGATTGCCCAGTAATCTTGGGCAATTAATGCTAATAAACCTACTCATATATTTTAAGAAACATGAAGTAAGTACATCAAAAAATGCATTTACAAATTATAACTTCACTACATTAATTCAGGGGATGACATATTTCGTTCGTCAAACAAACTTCAGACTCAAGTAGTTATTTCGCTACTATAATAATAGAATGCTGTTGCTCCACGGTTATCGGTATATTCATATTCATTTGACAGTAATCTAATTGACGCCACTAAAATGCTTTTTAAAATAAAATTAAACTGTAAGCTTTTGTTTGTAATGTTTCTCTGGTTACTTATTATGCGGAACATAAATCCGCATGTGACTAAATAAGTAACTCTAAGCGTGCGACTAATGAAGGGTTGACAGAATACTGTACCTAGTATTATGGCCCAAATGAACTGGGGTGTGGAGGGAAACAATTATTCACCTTTGGGTAGGAAAACGCCAGGGTCATTGAGACTATTATCAATTAATGAAAGGCAAAGGAACGCTAGTTGTTAAAACAATAGTTCTCCAGAGCTCTGTTACCCGACTGAAGGGCACCCCTATAGCTACGGTACTGAATAAGTTTAGACATAGCTGGTTGTGGCATTTTAACCGATTCTGTCATTATAACAGAGTCTATCTCATGATTTAATTAAATAATTACCACTGGTTTTGTTTGGTGGTATCGCCCACGCAGAGGACCGATATATATTTTTTCATGCCCAATGCACCTCGTGGATTAATACATAGCGTATGCTAATGTTTGTATTAACGAGTCTTTGTTATTTTATGCATCGAACCTGAAATCCGCAGAGAATACCCTGTGAAGTTAATGTAAAACAATGCAGCTTTAGTTGCCCAGATCGAGATACTCTAATCTGATTGATGTTTGTGAATGTGCGTTTGTAGGGCTTTGCAAGCGGCATGCACATTATTGACTTCTATAGGATTACGGACAACAGAAAATAATAGTACCAAAATAAAATACTACTATTGATTAGAAATTTAATCAACTTTATGGAATAATTGTTACATTTATTGAGCTAAAGAGAGGTGATTGTTCAATCATCCAAAAGTTTTAGCTAGTACTATATTTGACTGCAAATAATCATGTTAATTTTTAAAAACCTGCATCAATATACAGCTAGTGCAATGTTCAAGTAACTTTATATTATCTGTCTTCCAGACTATTACTATTCTTTTTATTATTGGGGTATGCCTGAACAAAATTTTAAGGATACGTCATATAGACAAGGTACATGTCAATTTCCACCTTTCCTCTAACGGGAATCTCAACCTAAATACGTAGGTGTCCGATGACTGACATTTCATACTTGTCTTGTCACAAAATATGCTACCAGAGGTGAGTACCGTGAACATTTCTCCCCTCAAAAATAGTTATGTTTGTTTCATAGGATGTCAGGTTAGTTTAACCCTCAAATAACATTATCGTGCAGTAGGTTATGCTTAGATAGGCCTCGAAAGCACACAGCAGTACACAAGTGGCTCATTAATCCAGAATATAAATTTGGTAGGGTGACCAAAGCGTTTCCACCTCCATTGTATATAGTATTTGTTAATACTGGTGTACATAGACTAATTGGAAGGGTACTCGTATATAATAATGATTATACTATTACTAGTATTATCCAAAGGTGTTGTGCGTGGACATTCTTCAGCAGAACTAGAGGCCAAACGTTCCAGTCATCAGGTCCTCCCGTGTTCTTTAAAGTAAACTGCTTCTGAGAACTGCGCCCTGTTTGTCCTACATACTGATTTACAAGTAGAGCAAATGTACCTTGTATACCCCACAGTTAGACATTCTTAGTCTACTTTCCTTCTTCTTCTTCTTCTTCTTCTTCTTCTACTTCGCGAATGGGTCGCTTAGCACCACGCGAAATCAACACTTTCTAACCTTCCTGTTGGCCCAGTATTCCTTCATTCGCAACGAGTGGGTCTGTTTCCGTTGCTCTGACCATTGATGTCGTGTAGTCTTCTTCTCTTCTTCCTCAAAACCCCACGTCTGAGTGATTTTCCTGATTTCCTTCCGGTCATGTAAGTTTGGTGATCCTAATTCCTTTAAGTCATTTTCTGTAAATTTACACCAATTCGGTCTAGTAGCCTTGTTCTTTAAGAAAGTATGTATTTTGTGTGTGAGTCTGTTTGGGTCCATTCTTTCTATGTGTCTCATAAATTGGATTCTTCGCATTCGCATTGTGTCTGTGATTTTTTTTGTATATTTCTGTATTAGGCTTTGGATAATGTACACCCTCTTTTGTTCTTGGTCCAAGGATTTTTCTCATTATTTTATGTTCTTTCATTTCTATTTGGTGTTTTAGTGTTTTGTGTTGGAGATTGAGTGTCTCTGAAGTATAGATAGCATCAGGTTTGATTACAGTTGTATAGTGGTGAATTTTGCAGTTCTAGGAATACATGTTTTGGCCCCTTCATCAGCCGATATAGATTTAAATATCAAGGGAAACAGGTGGTATATTTGGGGTAAGCATCTTCCACCTTTCCATTATGGTGCACCATAATAGGGTTATTTATGGGAATGTTTTTAGTGTTAAGCTTTCAAACCACCTGTTTTCCTTGATATTTAAATCTATATCGGCCGATGAAGGGGCCAAAACAATTAGGCCTCGAAACGTGTACCCAATTACCACCAAGTGATCATTTATCATTGGGTGGAACTTTTGCCACAACTATTACTAGCTAGTTATATAGCCTATAGCTTAGGTATATAAGATGCGTTAGGTAGGGAATGGAGACTGGTGACTTGTAAAAAGGCACAGTACTAGTGTTTTACCAGGACACATAAGGCTCAAAATACAAGAAATAAATACTTCGAGGATGATTTCGTGGATGACTGATCAATGTGACCGAGGCGAGAATCCCAATTACTCAGCTCTTGGCTGATATACTGTAACTGTGCGAGAGGTAATGAATATCAGTACTAATTCTCGTAGTGAACATGCTCCAGCTTAATTAAAATTGTATTATTTCCATCATTATACTATTTATGGATTTTAAATCACACTGACTTGATAATATTTTGTAATTTTCTATTTAACACAAAAGTAAAATTATTTTATTTATGTAGCAGCCGTATCCGTTCTGACAGGATAATTTGTGGAACATCTAGTAGTTGCAGAAGTCAAAAGTTTATCCTCCCCAACCAATGGCAGTTGTGTGAAAATAATGTATGTCGACAATCTCCGCTCCTCATCGCAGCAAGTGAGCTACGATAACCAGGTTATCCCGAGTATAAAAGTTGAAAACTTGAGCTAAAACTAAAAATACTAAACATCTTTGTTATTATTAATCGCGCTGAGAAATGTACACTGAATTGAACATACGCAATACAACCTTTGCTATATATAGATTTTTATTGAGACATATTAATTAGGGATATTGTCTGATTTGTACTTGGTTCTTTCCTTTAACCCCCTAGTTTCTTTTGCACAAATCCATTAATTCCGAAACTAGATCTCCAATCGCTTTTACTGTTTGTTTCAAGAAATTGCACTCACTGTCAGATGTCTTACATTTGTTGCATAACCAAGTAGTTGTAGTTATTATTCCACTTATGGGCATGGACATTGTGGCGTTTAGTCACTTATACTAGACTAGGCTCCATGTAAGATTAGTTTGGTACCTTTTTTTGTAGTGGTGTCTGTAGTAGTGTGATACGTAACCAAGAACCTCAGGATGCACCCGGAGAACCATGACCGTACAAACAGACAGCAATTGAACAAATCGCCTGCGTGGCGTAGCGGTAACGTTCTCACCGGCTGTGCCCAAGATCTCGGAATCAAATCCAAGCGCAGTTAGTTGGCATTTGAGAGTGCGCAAATGTGAGGGAGTCATGTCAGTAGAATTACTGGCACGTTATTGATCCCTTTCAGGACACATTCCGGCACTCCTTCGTGGAGTTTCTTAGAGCCACAGTACTGTTGTTGACAGCTACGTACAACCCATATTATTATTATTATTATTATTATTTTATATATCGTTATGCCCATCTGTGGAGCGCGATATAACTTATTTTTCTAATGATGTTTTTTTTCTTCTCCCAATATCACTTCATCTGGTCACTGAAAATCTCCCTCCGTTCTTGCGTCCATGATTTCTTGGTGCTGGTAACTGGTAATTTTCTCTCGGAGAAATGATGGTTATTGATTAATGTTCTGAACTGGAGTCGACATTGTAAAATTTCCTCCGTAATGCCAATTTCCTGAAGGTCTTTTTCTATTTCACTAAGACAGTTGTCCTTGACTTACATTGAGAAAGCAAGGTTGAGAATCCTCTTGGTGAGCCTGTCATTGTTCATTCTGAGAATGTGGCCGTAGAACGTCAATCGCCTGTCAGTGATCTTTTCAGCATGCTGATAAAGCTCTTGAGACTTTCGTTTCAACCAGATTCCTTATGAGCAGACTGGACCGAGGATTCTCCACAATAATTTTCTTTCTTGTTTATCTACGTCTTTAATGAGAGATCTGCCACCAATTGTCAAGGATTTTGAAGCATATAGTGCTACAGGTTTGATTATCGTAGTGTAATCATATAATTATTAAAATTTATAATTTTTAATAATAATAGCGAACAAGTGGTCATTTCCGAACTGTTGGGAAATGAAGCATTCTATTCTTTAAATCTACGGAAATCACAGAACGAAACTCTTTCTTTATTTTATAAACTGGAGCGGTTTGCGCCACAGTCGTGCTCTTATTCTAAAACGATGACTGTTATTGGCTTATTGCCTCTTCAGAGAGTTTAAAATTGTCGTCTCAGTTCTGTGACCCAGTAAATACACTCGGAACTTTTGATGCACGGTTTATGTCGAGAATTTTATGAAAGGAATTTTTTTCTTCATCTGAGAAGGATCATCTCAGCGCCCTTTATGACTGTTTTAATCACCGTTTGAATCGACTTGAATAAATTAAATTTAATAAGATATTAACTTGAAATATGCACGATCCTTTGATGTGGAACTTGTAACTAACTTCAATGAGAACTCCTATTAACTTTTCAGCGTCTCAACTTCTTTGTATAAGAAGGACAGATGTAATGAGATGGTGGTGGGCTACAGGGACATTTGACAAGTTCACCACTGTTGTTTCTTGTCGTCATTGTTAATTAATTTTAAGGACTAGGGTGATCTTATTCATAAGCTCCTTGTACTTGGGGTATTTATATAATAACCTTTGTTTTTCTGATGACGTAACAGTTTGTTTCACTGTACTTACTAAGTTAAACATTGGAGTAGGTGTCCCGGGACTTACAATAAAGTTATAGAAAGCTTTCCAGTAGGTACGGTGGGTGAGTGGTTAGCGTGTCGTTCTACTAACCCCAAGCTTGCAGATTCGCTCCTGGCCGTGGTAAGTAATTTTTGAAAGACGGCAAAAATTACGACACGCATGTCATACGATGTTGGCATGTCAAAGAACACATTTGAATTCAGTATGCCGTGTTTATAATGGCAAAATTATTCTCGGGAGTTTCCACCAACACAAAGTTCCTCATTTCTCTACTAGAAAACGCTATAGTGTTCTAGGAGCTTAGATATCTAACCACCTTGAATTTCATAGTGCTTCAAGAAACAACGAAATTCGACATGCAAGCCACCCTCTGGGTGTCAAATAACAAAGCTTGCACCCGGCACCGAGGCCATACGATATTATTATTATTAGTAGTAGTAGGTCAACACACATTGTGGCCAATTGTATTAGGCGGAAAATCAAGTATTTAAATGACCTAACTTCAAAGAAATATACATGAGAGATTAATCACAAAATAGCACTCTTTCATGTAGAAAGTAAAGGTGGGGGATTTACGTAATTGGATGACATGTTTCGATAGTCACGTGATTATCATCAGATCCTGCTCACTAAGGCTACGATGTTTATGTATTACACTTATGCACTTATATGCAATATTTAAATTACGAAAGTTTGTATAACTTGTGTAATATTAATATCAACATTGAAAATTGCTTCTAATACGTCAAGTGGTTTGACTATAATTCCTATTCATTCATTTATTTACTTATTTATAATCCAACCAATTGAATACAATAACTATCCAGAAATCCATCTGGGAACACTGAAAAACTCCGGTGAACGAATACACTCGGGATCGCTGCTGTCAGCACCTAGATTCAAACCTTGGGTTGTCTGGCTTCATGATCCTCCTCCTCTCCCCCAGGGGCTCACAATTAGTAGTACGTGGGTTGGCGACCAAGGGACACCAGCTGAGTCCGGCATTGCTTCCACTTACTTGTGCCGGGCTCCACTCTGTCAACTTTCCTGTCGACCATGGTCAACTCTTAAAACTCAGCCAAACTTGTTCTCTTCCGACCTTGATGGTATTAGGGTAACCAGGATACAGGTAGTCTTTCAATTTCCCGTCTTAACTGCCCCTTGTCTCATATTTCCTAATACCCTCATTCTTCGAGAGGTTTGACCTCTTCTTTTCCGTTTCATGGTATCTCCTGCCTTCTGCACAAGGTCATAAAGGGAACAGGGTACGCGTGGGCCCACCACTTATGGTGCATGCACTCTGGACGGTGCTACACACTCAAAGGCTCACGGCTGGTGAGCTCACGAATTGGCAATACCATGGGATTCCTGAGCTGGGCCCGTTTTCCGTCCTCTCCTCTTCCCCATTCCTATCTGCCTTTCCTAGCCGTACTTATTTCCAAGTACCTCAATCCTCATTCTTCGAGAGTAGCGTTTCTTATCCATCGTCTTTATTTCCCTTATTCCTTCTTATTTGCCAGTTTCTTCTTCTAGCCCGTAAGTTAGTGGTATTTTGTAGTTTTTTTTAGTATTAGTGTTCGTTTCATCATCACTTTTCATTTTCACCGAAACCACTATAAATAACCCCTGGCAATACAGCCCATGAAGGGCCCAGGCCTACCAAGCTACCGCAGCCTAGCCATTTGCCCTGCAGATATTGGGGTGACGCGTGGTCAGCGCATCTGTTCCTCTCGGCCGTTAGTCTTGGTTTTCGTGACCGTGGTGCTGCCTCACTGTCAGACAGCTACCCAATTGTCCTCACGAGGCTGAGTGCACCTCGTTCCAGCCCTGACGTCAGTTTCTAAAATCCCTGACAGAGACACGAATCGAACCCGGAGCCTCCGGGTGAGAGGAAGGCGCGCTACCCCAACACCACGCGGCCGGCTCCCCAACTACTAGGGGCCGTTAAAACAAGAAATTTAATCATCATCGTCAACATCCTGATTCTCCTTGCAGTCGTGAACACTTGGGTTACAAGAAACACATTTTTAATTTCCCAGTTTTCTAGCAATCAGCTTTAGAAGTACATTAGACAGAATATCTGTCAATTTAAGCAGAGTATTATCATTAGTTTTTGTGTTTGTGTCGATCGTGCAACATACGCATTTCAAAATATTCATTGCAGGTTATAAATTTGCTTGCAAGTTCAAACATTTTTGAAATATTCCTAAATATGATTTTTAAAATAATACTTAAGGATAGGATTTTTAATTTTTATTAATTTGCTCAGTCAACACCTATTTCGGATTTTTATATTATTTCATGAAATTTTCCGCTGATTCATTTTCTCATAAATTGATTATTCTACAACTCCTTCGTTATGTTGCACACAGCAGAAGCTATGTAATATATTTCATGCACGAGAAGTTTTGGCCTGCATGGACTATTTAAGGGCACTAAATATGAAGTTCTGGGAGAAAGGACTTTTTATTCTTAAGAGCCATATATTGTAATGATCACCTAACTAATTCTCTTAAAAAGTATCAGCAACGTGTTTTCTAGCATCCTCTCTATATCAAATTCATTTTTTGATGTGTAACATCTTTCCATTCGGTAGCTGGATAATGTTTGTGGGAGTTATTTTGAAAAATGGGACGGAAGTGTGTAAGACGTACTGCTAGCTGGATCGCATCCCTCCTGGTTGCTAGGTAAGAGAAAACACTGAGCACGCAGTGTTGGAGATTGGTAATAAAACTATCAATTCTCCGTCTTTTCAATACAATATTAATAGTCTATTTATACAATTGGGTACATGTTTCGAACAAACGTTAGTGCTTCCTCAGCCCAAATATGCATTAAGACATAAAATGAAAATTTTCATTGTATGTATTTGATAAGTGCGTAATATTTGTTTATGTCTTAATGCATATTTGGGCTGAGGAAGCACTAACGTTTGTGCGAAACATGTACCCAATTGTATAAATAGACTATTAATATTATATTGAAAAGACGGAGAATTGATAGTTTTATTAGTAAACATATTCAATACGGACCTGAAATGGATAATATTATTCTGATTGGAGATTGATACCATGACGCACTGACGGCCATGTGGAATGTATATCACATATGGATTACTTCAAGGTTTGAAGGCGCCATTATGAATATTCCTACAGTAAATCATCTTCAAGTTGTCGTTCTTTGGTGTAAAAATTATCATTATGTCATATTTGCTGAAAACAAGTATGATTCATTAAGAGTCTCTTGTCCAATCTCTGGATGAAAGTGATGGTTACTCCCCGAGTAACTTTGGATCAACACTTTCATACTGAACGGTAAACACGCATGTGAAATCGGGTGTCAACTGATTGAAACGCAAACCACATGTCCAAAATCTTCGTATCAGTATTTAAATATGATCTTATATATCAAAATAGTTTTCAAAAAAATTTCACCCTTTACTAAAACTGAAATATCTCGGGAAGTATTTGAGCTACGACGACGTTTCTTGTCTTAAAATGTAATGCCCGTCAAGCACCGTCGATTGATACCCATCTTACTTGATTATATCATTCGAGTATTAAAATAATTGCGAATATTACTTCCTTCAAGGTCTCACGAAAATGGAATACGAATGACTTGACGGACATATTGTCGCTAGGCGACAACGACTAACACTGTATCATGATATTCAACGCCGCCCCAATAATAAATCTAACTTGATATTAACAGAGAGTTCTCTAATTACGTCATGATATCGTTAACTCCTACCTGCTCCACTCGGGCGCTAATGTCGCATGTATCCATACATGATATCGTTAACATCTACCTGTTCCACTCGGGCGCTAATGTTGCATGTATACATACAATAAGTAGAAGGGGATTCTGTGCACATAATTTTATTAAACTTCTCAAAGAATGTATTATTTTGAGACTGAAATGCTCATGCACAATCAGCAGTCATTTTGCTAATGACACTGTCATGTCAACATCTCTTTGAATATCAACAAATACTGTATACGAAAGACAACTAATTTCATAAAGATGCCGCTACAGTCGAATGTTGGACCCGCCGTTTTGTATTGTGTATCCGATCATTCTGTTATATAATCTTTGGTCTCACCAGCTACAAATTGTCTTCTCTTCATTTCATCATTCGTCCTTATAGGTTGTGTGCTTAATCAATACAATGAATCATATTATGATGAATGAGAGGCGACACTCAATTGCAAATGTTATAAAGATTAAAGGTGACGGTAATTGTCTGTTCAGGTCATTGGCATATTGTAAGTACAAAATTCAGAGTTTATTTACACAGGTTAAATAGCGAATTGTAAAACATGTTTCAGACAAGTGGAATAATTATTCTTCCTTTGTTGTTGGCAACAGCGATATGTACGAAACTGCTATCAATACGAGCGATGATTACAAAATGTATATGTCTATGAATGGTGTTCATAGAGGCCATGTTGAGTTAGTTGTCGCTGCTCAAGTTTGCAAAATGGATATTTATTCGTGGATTACTACTGTTGTATAGAAGATGACCGGTTAAAATATATCATCAACAAACGCAGTTACGAGTTGATACATATGCTGGTTTAGCAGTCGCCTTGCATGTACTAGCAGAAAATGAAAATCTCAGAGTCGGTCGTATTGTAGTTTTGCCATCTTCTTTTACAGGTAGACCAAGGAAATTATTGTAAAATTATCAGGATACGATGGCGAAAATGAGGAAGTTTGGAAAGCCAGATTTATTCATTACATTCACCTATAATGCGGGCTGGCCAGAAATACTTAGGCCTAACAGCATTCATCTCTGGGAAACGGCTAATAATAGGCCTGATATTGAAGTGAGAATTATCCATTGCAAAGTAAAGGAATTGCTACGATTGATTAATGTTAAGGAAATTTTCGGTAAAAATCATATCTATTATACAGTGGAATTTCAAAAACGAGGTCTCACGCACATCCATTTAGGCCTACTCTTAACATTAACGGAAGATTGTAAGTTTCGAGCAATTTCTGACATTGACAGTGTGGTGTCAGCCGAAATACCAGATCTCGAGGATGAAGCGCTATACGAGTTGGTAAGGCGTCATATGGTACATGGACCTCGCGGATCTTTGGATCCTGCTTCAGTCTGTATGAAAGATGGAATATGTGAGAAAAATTTCCCTAAACAGTTTCAGGAAGAGACCAAAGATAATGCCAATGGTTATCCTTCGTATAGGAGAAGAAATAATGGACGGATTATTATAAAAACAATTCGAGGCATTGACATTGAAGTCGATAGTCGATTCATTGTTCCCTATAATCCATTTCTTTTACTTTACGTGCAAGCTCATATTAATGTTGAAATATGCTCAAGTGTTCGGAGTGTTAAATACATCCACAAATGTCTTATATATTAAAATCCACAAGTATGTGTATAAAGGTCATGACTGCTGCATTGTTAAAATATGTCCTGAAGGCGAAACGGTGAACTACGATGAAATTAATTCTTTCCTAAATGCTAGATATGTTGGTCCAACAGAAGCCGCATTCAGGATATTTTCATTTCACATGCATGAACAGTCACATTCTATCGTGCGATTATCAGTTCACTTGCCAAACTTGCAAAATATCTATTTTAAAAATAATAACGCTCCTGATATTTTACTTCAAGCACAGTTGCGCAACACGGAATTACAAGCGTGGATGAAGTTAAATCAAGATTCGCAAGCCCGAAGTCCGTATATATACATCCTGAAACACCAGTACATTACGTCTGGAATACGAGAAACTGCCAGTGGAAAAAAAGAAAAAAATGTGTCAAAAACTATAGGCAGAATGTATAATGATTCGCCTACAGAAACAGAAAGGTATTATTTACGACTGTTATTGCTTCACGTCATAGGTGCTACCAGCTTCCAGGATCTACGAACATACAAAGCAGTTGTCTATTTTATTTTTAAAGAAACAGCTAAGGAGCGAGGTTTGCTGATTGACGATTCTGAATGGCAGCGTTGTTTGGCAGAAGCGTCACAATTTCAGATGCCTTCTCAGTTACGACTACTGTTTTATTACATATGTATCATTCAGACCCCTTCAAATGTAAGATAGTTATGGAACATTTTCAAGAATCCATTATCAGAAGATTATCTGCAGTTTCACGAACCTAACATTGCATATCAGTTCACTCTTATACATATTTCTAATACATTAAAGCTCCATGGTCTTCGCATTACTTCTCTCGAATTGCCAGCTATCATTGATAATTTCCCTCAGACAAATTTGCGAATGAATTATCCAAAACTTAATGAGGATCAATAAAGTCGGATGATAAACCAAGCTAATGGAAACCAAACGGCTATAATTACAGAAATTTTGGGATTAGTACAAAACAGCAATGAAAGTATGAGTAATGCATATTTCATTGACGGTCCAGGGGGCACCAGGAAAACATTTCTTTAGCAATGCTTGATTCACAGTTGCACAAATTTGGGGTTAAATGTAGTTTCTGTTGCATCGACTGGTATTGCAGCAATGTTACTACTCTACACAGCCAGTTCAGTTACCTCTACATTTACATGAAAGTTCTGTATCAGGAATAAAAGTTAACAGCAAGGAAGCTTTTTATATTCGTTCAGCAAAACTTATCATCTGGGATGAAGCCTCTATGGCTAATAAGCACGCGTTGATGTGTGTAAATCGGTTGCTCAAGGACATCATGAATAACGAAGTGCCTTTCGGAGGAAAAATTATCATATTAGGTTGAGATTTTAGGCAGGTATTGCCTGTTGTGCCTCACGCATCTAAAGCAGCATCAGTCCAAATGTCAGTAAGGTTCTCTCCTTTGTTGCCATTATTCAAAATTTTTAAACTCAACAAAAATATGCTAGCGGATACAGATCAACGAGACTTGGCAAACTTCTTCATACAAATTGGTAACGGTGAATACTCTCACGGCGATTGAGAAAACTCAGATTTAGTCCCACGCTGAAAAATATTTCACGCTTTTCAAAAATAGCGATTTTAGCACCTAAAAATGAACATTGTAAAGAAATCAATGATAAAGTTTTAGACCTAATCCCAGGATCATCGAGAACTTACATCATAATGACTAATTTGATTACTGAAGATGAGAGTGAACTTCTACAATTCCCAATATAATTTTTAGACAGAATAGGCATAAGCTGATTGCCACCTCGTATCATTCGTCTAAAAGAAGGATCAATTGTGATTTTGTTGAGAAATATTAATGTTACCCAAGGTCTGTTGAACGGTACTAGACTGTTGGTTTGGAAGATGTATGACAATTGCTTACACCTTGAAATTATTACTGGCGTGAATGTTGGAAACAATGTCCTAATCCCTCGCCTTGACATTACGCCATCAGATACTTCTATGCCATTTTCCTTCAAAAGGAGGCAGTTTCCAGTACGTTTGGCTTTATGTATAATTGTCAATAAAGCTCAAAGTCAAAAACTAGATCAAGTAGGCATTTATTTACCTCAACCGGTGTTTAGCCACGGACAACTTTACTGTATCCGCACTATCGCGAGCAAAATCCTTTCATGACGTCAAAGTTCAAATAGAATCAAAAGGCAAGCGAACAGCAAATGTCGAATGGAAGGAAGTACTATTAGAATTTTGAAACGAATGTTGCGGAGGAGCACAGACCTCACCAAACGGGGCACAGATTAAATAACAATTATACAAGGACGTCCGCATCCCTAGTACGATAACTGTCCTGTGGTGATGGTAAAAAAAATATTACTATTGTCCTACATCGGTGATTACTATCCTACATCCTGTTATTTCATTCCCTCAGTTCTATAACCAAGATGTACTTAATAAAATGTACAGCTTAATAAATATTAATACCTACTGTGTGAGTTATCTTTCCATTTCTCATCAATCGCCTTTACTTACTATTCTATCTGCAGGGGTGGAGGCGATAGCTGTCTTTACAGAGATGTGCAAATTATTAGATTCAATGTCAGTTTTCCAAAATTGAATTTTTAATTTTCACGGTTTAATGCACTAAGTATGTTTACAAGGCGATGAAATTACTTCAAATGTTTAACCAAGACTCCTAATTATATTTTCATCTAAGAAACTCAAATTAAAATGATTTTTTGGAATTTCCACTAACTGAGGAGCCTTGCAAATGCAAAATGCCACACGTTTCGATTTTATTACTTCACTCTACTTGACGTGTGAATTTAGAGTGGAGGGATTTGGTTTTTTTAAACTGATGAACGCTATTGAACTATTCAAAGATAGTAAAAAAAAGAAAAAGTCAATCCCTGGCACTATCCAGCCCATGACGGGCTAAGGCCGACCAAGCGACCGCTGCCCAGCCATTTGGCCTGCAGATATTGGGGTGACTCGTGATCAGCGCGTCGGGTCCCCTCGGCCGTTAATCTTGGTATTCGTGATCGGGGCGCTGTCTCACTGACTATTCAAATATTCATGAAATAATCATTGAAATCACCTGACTTGAATTCTAAAGTCAATGAAAAATTGAAAATGGACCCAGCTCAGATATCCCTCAGAATCCAATAATCTGATAGTTTCCAGACGCAATTCCTTATGGGAAAATGTGTAATTCCACGGGAGAGGAAACACTACTAAGTAGGACAACAAAAGAAGTTGGTCAATAAAATGATTTTGAATAAAATTATTACGACTAATTAGCTTGCCATGGTGGGTGAGTGGTTATAGTGTCGGACTACCAACCCCAAGATTGCAGGTTCGCCCCTGGCCATGCTAAGTGATTTTTGAAGGCGACAAAAATCACGATACTCATGTCATACGTTGTTGGCATGTTAAAGAACCCATTTGAATTCAGTAGACCGTGTTCAATGGCAAAATTAATCTCGGGATTTTCCGCCAACACAAAGTTCCTCCATTCTCTACTTGAAAGCGCTGTAGTGTCAAGGAGTTTAGATATCTAACCTCCTTGACTTTCATAGCGTTCAAAGGAACGACGAAATTCGACATGCAAGCTACCCTCTGGGTGTCAATTAACAAAGCTTGCACCAGGCACCCGAGGCCATACGATATTATTATTATATACGACTAATTAAAATTATTTATTTAATTCTATTAATTTGCACACCTCTATATGTTAACCAAGAGTTGCATCTCTAAATTCAAATATAAGAGACCCAACTTTTACTTAAAATTTATACCATTGTTCATAAGTAGACAAAACACCAAATTGTACCGCTGTAGCCTTAAATTGTGTGGATATCTATCTACTTAGTATAAAACAAAGTTCCCAATTCTTGGATGTAACGGGTAATCTCGAGAGCAACTTGATGGATTTTGATGCAGTTTTCACCATTCTGTTAAGGATTTCTCGATGAAGGATTAGGTAGAAAAACATTTATTTATGACCAAAAGAAGCCAAGCATTTACGATTTCAGTGAATTGAGTTGAAGAAAAACCTACCGTCCATGTATCTTAAAAAAATCGATATTCTCTGAGAATTGTTCAGCATGAAAAGTTCTGCAAGAAAGTCCTCGACAGCTCCCACATCGACGACTGTAAGTGTTTTTAAGTTTTCATTTCTTCCAGCAAACTCCATTCAGTGGAAATTTAAATTACTAGCTTCAGAGTGAGTTTACGAGCTTGCGAGCGACCTATTACCCTAGCTTCAGCCAGCATCAAACTGCCGAGTCGTGTCGAGTTAATTCTTCAAAGAAGAGTATAGCTTATGTGTTTGGAATTAGCTGTTCACCTCGGCCTGACGTCCGTGCGCCTTTTAAGCTTTCGCAGGGCAAATAGTGGGACATACACACAGAGGACAGACAGACACCCACACATTTGATCTCATAAGTCTACTTCATCATTTACCCAAAAGCGACGGTACCGTAAATGTCTGTTCAGGTCACTAGCATGAAGACATGCAAATTTCATATGGACAGAAGTGCTGTAGGATTGTTGAAGTGAATGTTGCGGAGCAGCACGGGTCTTCTAGTATGCTTTAATAATGAAACATTGTAACTAGTCGGCAAAGCCGGTATTATGTTTCTGCACAATGGCTATTCAGATATTAGTCCACATTGCGGTAATTCAGTGATCATTATAATATATATATATATATATATATATATATATATATATATATATATATCGATTTCTTTATACGGGAACTGGGCTAGCCTTTCATAGGAATTCCCTTTACTGTCAGGTAAGCGTATGCATAACTAATTTGAAACTCTACTAGAAGACCCATGCTGCTCCACAGCATTCACTTCAACAATCCTGCAGCACTTCTGTCCATATGACATATGCATATCTTCATGCTAGTGACCTGAACAGACATTTACGGTACCGTCGCTTTTGGGTAAATGATGAAGTAGACTTATGAGATCAAATGTGAGGGTGTCTGCCGGTCCTCTGTGTGTGTGTCCCACTATTTACCCTACGTAAGCTTAAAAGGCGCACGGACGTCAGGTTCCAGACGGAATTCTGAAAAGCCGAGGTGAACAGCTAACTCCAAACACATAAGCTATACTCTTCTCTGAAGAATTAACTCGACACGACTCGGCAGTTTGATGCTGGCTGAAGCTAGGGTGATAGGTCGCTCATAAGCTCGTAAACTCACTCCGAAGCTAGTAATTTAAATTTCCACTGAATGGAGATTGCAGGAAGAAATGAAAACGTAAAAACACTTACAGTGGTCGATGTGGGAGCTGTCCCGGACTTTCTTGCAGAACTTTTCATGCTGAAAAATTCTCAGAGAATATCGGTATTTTTAACGGTTTACCCAGTGTGAGCATAAAAGACACATGGACGTTAGGTTTTTCTTCAACTCAATTCACTGAAATCGTAAATGCTCGGCTTCTTTTGGTCATAAATAAATGTTTTTCCACCTAATCCTACATCGAGAAATCCTTTACAGAATGGTGAAAACCACATCAAAATCCATCAAGTTGCTCTCGAGATTACCCGTTACTTCCAAGAATTGGGAACTTTGTTTTATACTAAGTAGATAGAGATATCCCCACAATTTAAGGCTACAGCGGTACCATTTGGTGTCTTGTCTACTTATGAACAATGGTATACATTTAAAATAAAAGATGGGTCTCATATATTTGAATTTAGAGATGTAACTCTTGGTTAACATATAGAGGTGTGCAAATTAATAGAATTAAATAAATAATTTTAATTAGTCATAATTACTTTTATTCAAAATCATTTTATTGACCAACTTCTTTTGTTGTCCTACTTAGTAGTGTTTTCTCTCCCGTGGAATTACACCTTTTCCCATAAGGAATTGCGTCTGTAAACTTTCAGATTATTGGATTCCGAGGGATATCTGAGCTGGGTCCATTTTCAATTTTTCATTGACTTTAGAATCAAGTCAGATGCTTTCAATGCATAGTTCATGAATCTTTGAATAGTTCAATAGCTTTCATCAGTTAAAAGAACCCAAATCCCTACGCCCTAAATTCACACGTAAAGTAGAGTGGAGCAATAAAAACGAAACGAGTGGCATTTTGTATTCGCAAGGCTCCTCTGTTAGTGGAAATTCTAATAATCATCTTAATTTGAGTTTCTTAAATGAAAATATAATTAGGAGTCTTGGTTAAACATTTGAAGTAATTTCATCGCCTTGTAAAAATACTTAGTGCATTAAACCGTGAAAAGTAAAAATGCAATTTTGGAAAACTGACATCGAATCTAATAATTTTCACATCTCTGTAATGACAGTTATCGCCTCCACCCCTACAGATAGAATAGTAAGTAAAGGCGATTGATGAGAAATGAAACAAGTAGTTCCGTGAAGAACTATACAGCCTATTTTCATATATCCTGCTCATGTTAATTGTCTCTATCAACATACAAAATTTCAGTTTAATTGCTGTAACAGATTCGTAGATATTGAGAACCGTCTAAATATTTCATATGGTCGCCAGGATTGATTTTTATTTTTGTACTATTACATTAAGATTATTGTGTACGTGTGGTATTCAAACTTCAATCGCATGAATAGAACTCAAGAAGTAAAAACGAGATTTTAAAAGTACGCACACCAGCCATCTTGTGATTATGCAAACAATTGAAATAAATTACATGCCAGTGGATCAACATTTGTATAAGCATTTAACGTGCAACGTTTCACGGCACTCGGATATTTAATTCGCGAGAAACGTCCATTTAAATATTTATACTTCGCGTCACCGCTATGTTGGATTTGTGCTCACCAGGTTACTGAAAGACCTATAGGTGAACATATGTTCATAGTCCCTATGAACATAAAAAAATTCAGTTTGGTTGCTGTAAAAGATTCATAGATATTGAGAACCGTCTAAATATTTCGGAAGCTCGCCATTTAGGATTGTTATATGTATAGGCTATAGAGTTATGTACCATTCAAGGACAATTATTGCCTAGATTCATTATTCAAACGTTCACTTCGATCGCATGATTACGACACAAGAATAAAAACTTAATTTTAAAATTTCGCACAGCCGCCATCTGGAGGTTATGTAAACAATTGAATTAAATTAGATGGCAGTACATTACAATCTGCAAAATCATGTACTGTACCACATTTCACTGCGCTCAGAGAGTTAAATCACGAGAAAAGTCTATTAAAATATTTCAAATTCGCTTGGTCGCCATGTTCGTTTTGTACTTTACAGGTTTATGAAATATACATAGGTAAACTTGTATCAGTACCTTATATCACCGTACAAAATTGCATGATGATATCTGTAATAGTTTCGGAGATATAGAATGTCAGTGAAATATTTCGCACAGCCGCCATTTTGAGGTTATGTAAACAATTGAACTAAATTAGAATCCAGTGCATTACAATGTGTATAAACATTTGCTGTACCAAGTTTCATTACGTTTGGATAGTTAAATCGTGAGAAATGTCTATTTAAAAGTCTCAACTTCGCTTGACCGCCATGTTGGTTTTGTAGTCACCAGGTTTTTGAAAGTCTCATAGGCGAACTTCTAGTAGTGCCCTTTATCACCGTACACAATTTCAGGGCGATATCGGTAATAGTTTCGGAGATATTGATTGCTAGTGAAATATTTCGCACAGCCACCACGTTGGATTGGTGAGACGTAACAAAATTTGAAGGGCACGGTCGAGGTCGCCGGGAATAGTGCTATGAACCTACCGAGTTTCATTGAAATCGCTCCAGTTGTTTAGATTTTATTAGGGACACACACACACACACACACACCTCTCACACACACACACACACACACACGGAAAAAAGGTGATCTCATGAGCCTATTTTTTTCAAAATTGAAAATAGGCTAAAAATAACTCACACAGAAGGAATTAATATTTTTTAAGATGTAAATTTGATTGAGTATATCTTTGTTATAGAACTGAGGGAATGAAATAACAGGATGTAGGATAGTAATCACCAATGTAGGACAGTAGTATTTTTTTTTACCATTACCACAGGACAGTTATCGTACTAGGGATGCGGACGTCCTTGTATAATTGTTATTTAATCTGTGCCCCGTTTGCTGAGGTCTGTGCTCCTCCGCAACATTCGTTTCAAAATTTTAATAGTACTTCCTTCCATTCGACGTTTGCTGTTCGCTTGCCTTTTGGTTCTATTTGAACTTTGACGTCATGAAGGGATTTTGCTCGCGATAGTGCGACGTACAGTTAAGTTGTCGGTGGCTAAACACCGGTTGAAGTAAATAAATGCCTACTTGATCTAGTGTTTGACCTTGAGCTTTATTGAGAGTTATGGAAAAAGCCAAACGTACTGGAAACTGCCTCCTTTTGAAGGAAAATGGCATAGAAGTATCTCATGGCGTAAGGTCAAGGCGAGGGAGTAGGACATTGTTTCCAACATTTACGCCAGTAATAATTTCCAGGTGTAAGCAATTGTCATGCATCTTCCAAACCAATAGTCTAGTACCATTCAACAGACCTTGGGTAACATTAATATTTCTCAACAAAATCACAATTGATCCTTCTTTTAGTCGAAGGATATGAGGTGGCAATCCACTTATGCCTATGCTGTCTAAAAATTCTATTGGTAATTGTAGAAGTTCACTCTCATTTTCAGTAATCAAATTATTCATACTGATGTAAGTTCTCGATGATCCTGGGATTAGGTCTAAAACTTTGTCATTGATTTCTTTATAATGTTCATTTTTAGGTGCTAAAATCGCTATTTTTGAAAAGCGTGAAATATTTTTCAGCATGGGACTAATTCTGAATTTTCTCCATCGACGTAAGGATATTCACCTTTACCAATTTGTATCAAGAAGTTTGCAAAGTCACGTTGATGTGTATCCGCTCGCATATTTTTGTTGAGTTTAAACATTTTGAATAATGGCCACAAAGGAGAGAACCTTACTGATATTTGGACTGATGCTGCTTTAGATGCGTGAGGCACAACAGGTAATACCTGCCTAAAATCTCCACCTGTGATGATAATTTTTACTCCGAAAGGCACGTCGTTATTCATGATGTCCTTGAGCAACCGATTTACACACATCAACGCGTGCTTATTAGCCACAGGGGCTTCATCCCAGATGATAAGTTTTGCTGAACGAATATAAAAAGCTTCCTTGCTGTTAACTTTTATTCCTGATACAGAACTTTCATGTAAATGTAGAGGTAACTTGAACTGGCTGTGTAGAGTAGTAACATTGCTGCAATACCAGTCCATGCAACAGAAACTACATTTAACCCCAAATTTGTGCAACTGTGAATCAAGCATTGGTACAAAAATGTTTTCCCGGTGCCCCGTGGACCGTCAATGAATATGCATTACTCATCCTTTTATTGCTGTTTTGTACTAATCCCAAAATTTCTGTAATTATAGCCGTTTGGTTTCCATTTGCTTGGTTTATCATCCGACTTAATTGATCCTCATTAAGTTTTGGATAATTCATTCGTAAATTGGTCTGAGGAAAACTATCAATGTATGTATGACTACCCCTTATTATTCCCGTTTTTCCAACGGGGTCGGGGATGAGAGGCGATGGAAGTCGTTGTGGCGATGGTTTTTACGGCCGGATGCCCTTCCTGACACCAACCTCAGGAGAGGAGTTAATGAGAGATGAAATGAATGATGGTGAATGAAACTGGGCAAGGAAGTGGAAGGAAGCGGCCGTGGCCTGTCAGAAGGTACCGTCCCAGCATTTGCCTGGTGTTGAAAATGGGAAACCACGGAAAACCATTTCAAGGACGACCGACGGTGGGGCTCGAACCCACGCGTCTACCGAGTCAGCAGAGAGCTTGGCCCCATGACCTAATGCTGCTCTTTAGCCAGCGTAGCCACTACTGTCGGTTCTGAGGAAAACTATCAATAATAACTCGCAATTCGAGAGAAGTAATGGAAAGACCACGGAGCTTTAATGTATTAGAAATATGTATAAGAGTGATCTGATATTCAATGGTAGGTTCGTGAAACTGCAGATAATCTTCTAATAATGAATTCTTGAAAATGTCCCATAACTATTTTACATTTGAAGGGGTCTGAAAGATACATATGTAAGAAAACAGTTGTCGTAAATGATAAGGCATCCGAAATTGTGACGCTTCTGCCAAACAACGCTGCCATTCAGAATCGTCAATCAGCAAACCTCGCTCCTTAGTTGTTTCTTTAAAAGTAGAATATACAACTGCTTTGTATGTTCGTAGATCCTGGAAGCTGGTAGCACCCATGACGTGAAGCAATAACAGGCGTAAATAATACCTTTCTGTTTCTCTAGGCGAAACATTATACATTCTGCCTATAATTTTTGATTTTTTTTTGCTACTGGCAGTTGCTCTTCTTCCAGACGTAATGTACTGGTGTTTCAGGATATATATACGGACTTCTGGCTTGCGAATCTTGATTTAACTTGAACCACGCTTGTAATTCCGTGTTGCGCAACTGTGCTTGAAGTAAAATATCAGGAGCGTTATCATTTTTAAAATAGATATTTTGCAAGTTTGGCAAGTGAACTGGTAATCGCACGATGGAATGTGACTGTTCATGCATGTGAAATGAAAATATCCTGAATGCGGCTTCTGTTGTACCAACATATCTAGCATTTAGGAAAGAAGTAATTTCATCGTAGTTCACCGTTTCGCCTTCAAGACGTATTTTAACAATGCAGCAGTGATGACCTTTATACACATACTTGTGGATTTTAATATATAAGATACTTGTGGATGTATTTAACACTCCGAACACTTGAGCGTATTTCAACATTAATATGAGCTTGCAAGTAAAGTAAAAGAAATGGATTGTAGGGAACAATGAATCGACTATCGATTTCAATGTCAATGCCTCGAATTGTTTTTATAATAATCCGTCCATTATTTCTTCTCCTATACGAAGAATAACCATTGGCATTATCTTTGGTATCTTGCTGAAACTGCTTAGGGAAATCTTTCTTACATACGCCATCTTTCATACAGACTGAAGGAGGATTCAAAGATCCGCGAGGACCATGTACCATATGATGCCTTACCAACTCGTATAGCGCTTCATCCTCGAGATCTGGTATTTCGGCTGACACCACACTGTCAATGTCAGAAATTGCTCGAAACTTACAATCTTCCGTTAATGTTAAGAGTAAATGGAAGTGCGGGAGACCTCGTTTTTGAAATTCCACTGTATAATAGATATGATTTTACCGAAAATTTCCTTAACATTAATCAATCGTAGCAATTCCTTTACTTTGCAATGGATAACTCTCACTTCAATATCAGGCCTATTATTAGCCGTTTCCCAGAGATGAATGCTGTTAGGCCTAAGTATTTCTGGCCAGCCCGCATTATAGGTGAATGTAATGAATAAATCTGGCTTTCCAAACTTCCTCACTATCGCCATCGTTTCCTGATAATTTTGCAATATTTTCCTTGCGCTACCTGTAAAAGAAGATGGCAAACCTACAATACGACCGACTCTGAGATGTTCATTTTCTGCTCGTACTCGTACATGCAAGGCGTCTGCTAAACTGGCAAATGTATCAACTCGTAACTTAATTTGTTGATGACGTATATATTTTAACCGGTCACCTTCCATACGACAGTAGTAATCCACGAATAAATATCCATTTTGAAAACTTCAGCAGCGACAACTAACTCAACATGACCTCCATGAACACCATTCATAGACATATACATTTTGTAATCATCGCTCGTATTGATAGCAGTTTCGTACATATCGCTGTTGCCAACAATAAAGGAGGAATAATTATTCCAGTTGTCTGTAAAATGTTTTACAATTCGCTTTCCAACCTGTGTAAATAAACTCTGATTGTTGTAGTCACAATATGCCAATGACCTGAACAGACAATTACCATCACCATTAATCTTTATAACATTTGTAATTGAACTGACAGTAGTAGCTATGCTGGCTAAAGCGCAGCGTTAGGTCATGGGGCCAAGCTCTCTGCTGACTCGGTAGACGCGTGGGTTCGAGCCCCACCGTCGGCCGTCCTTGAAATGGTTTTCCGTGGTTTCCCATTTTCAACACCAGGCAAATCCTGGGACGGTACCTTCTGACAGGCCACGGCCGCTTCCTTCCACATCCTTGCCCAGTTTCATTCACCATCATTCATTTCATTTCTCATTAACTCCTCTCATGAGGTTGGCGTCAGGAAGGGCATCCGGCCGTAAAAACCATCGCCACAACTACTTCCATCGCATCTCATCACCGACCCTGTTGGAGAACGGGAATAATAAGGGGTAGACATACAAACATTTGTAATTGAGTGTCGCCTCTCATTCATCATAATATGATTCATTGTATTGATTGAGCACACAACCTACAAGGACGAATGATGAAACTGAAAGAAGACAGTTTGTAGCTGGTGTGACCAAAGACTATATAACAGAAAGATCGGATACACAATACAAAATGGCGGGTCCAACATTCGACTGTAGCGGCATCTTTATGAAATTAGTTGTCTTTCGTATACAGTATTTGTTGATATTCAAAGAGATGTTGACATGACAGTGTCATTAGCAAAATGACTGCTGATTGTGCATGAGCATTTCAGTCACAAAATAATACATTCTTTGAGAAGTTTAATAAAATTATGTGCACAGAATCCCCTTCTACTTATTGTATGGATACATGCGACATTAGCGCCCGAGTGGAACAGGTAGAAGTTAACGATATTATGTATGGATACATGCGACAATAGCGCCCGAGTGGAGCAGGTAGACGTTAACGATATCATGACGTAATTAGGGAACTCTATGTTAATATCAAGTTAGATTTATTATTGGGGCGGCGTTGAATATCATTTATTTATTTATTTATTTATTTATTTATTTATTTATTTATTTATTTATTTATCGCATGGATTTTAGTGCCGGGAGTGTCCGAGGACATGTTCGGCTCGCTTGAGTCTGTAGCTGCTTCCAGCGGACACCCTAAAGGGTGGGCTACAAGTTCCGTTCAATTTCAAGTAGTTCCTACTTTCGCCATCAGATATCAATGATACCTAGTGGTGAACGTTGGAACTTTAATAGAGCGATCTGACGAAATCTATCATGGTACAGTGTTAGTCGTTGTCGCCTAGCGACAATATGTCCGTCAAGTCATTCGATTCTATTTTCGTGAGACCTTGTTATTTTAATACACGAATGATATAATCAAGTAATGTGAGTATCAATCGACGGTGCTTGACGGGCATTACATTTTAAGACAACAAACGTCGTCGTAGAGCAAATACTTCCCGAGATATTTCAGTTTTAGTAAAGGGTGAAACTTTTGAAAACTATTTTAATATATAAGTTTCCACGCAGGAACATTATCGAAAAAACATCAAAATATTAATGGAACATAAAAAATTACTTCCATATTATTCCCGGCACGTGAAAATAAGTAACTGTCTTATGCTCTAAATATCTGCGGTTGTAATAGCTGTGTGGATAGCTCCTTGGTCTGCGAATCATGAGGTCTCGGGTTCAAACTCCAGTCACGGCAAATGTTTTTGCTACCAGACTATCGATTAAAACGATATCTATCATAACATTATGCGTCATTTTAACAGAAGCTACATGAAATTACGATTTATCTAATTTTAATTACAATAGTTTGCACCAAGCAGGAGTTGGGAAATTTGATTGTATTGAACATTATTTATGTTCGACCCTCACTATTATGTGTCAGATAACTGTATCATAATGATGGTCATTATAACACCGTTTTTCATTACGATACAGTTTCTCCAGCCAATCAGAGCTCGTTCATTGACCAATTAAGTAACGATAACTTCGCGCATGCGCTCAAAATCCAACATGTCGGACATAAACACAACATCGAACTATAATAAATTACCGACATGGAATATCCACCGTCCATATGTTCGCGTAAATAAACTGGCGAATATGAGACAAGAAATAGCACTGTACCTTAAAATCACCAACACTAATTTCTACACAGCGCATTGTCTTCAAATGACTGCGGTGACAATATTACTGAGGGACGGCTGATGTAAACATATGGCTGCATATGGCATTGCAAGCCCACAGAGCGCATGCGTCGGCCGTTCAAAGCTCTTGAAAGACAAAGATATAACACCCAACGCTCGCTCTGCGATCACAAAATTCCAGTAGTTGACTCTCAACAGATATTTATGAATATTTATGTTAAAACATATAATAAAGTTATAATTATCGTCGAACATAAACAGTCGTATGCAACTCGCCTATAATGGTAATTAAGACACTCGTATGGAAATTATAAAACTCGCATACGCTCGTTTTATAAAAAATACTCGTGTCTTAATTATAGCCATTATAGGCTCGTTGCATAATGTACTATTCTAGTAGTCTATAGATAGGCTAGAGACTATGGTATCATTCCTCCTCTTAATTTACAATATAATATGTGATGTTTGTTCAAACCAGTGTGACAGTAGCATATCTCCAATTCAATCTATACATTCATCATAGTACCAGTATGAAAACGGAGCGTAAATTAACATTTTAAGAATGTCCAAGCTGTGTAGTATACGAGTAGGAAAACATGTCAGATGACTTCACATACATTTCATCTCAATTTCATAGTAGGATAGCATGTTACATATCATATGCGACTACTGTAAGGCTCGTATCTTGTTTCTTAAGTTTTATACTGGCTTTTCTTCTTTTGGCAGGTGTCAAATTATTCTTTAAGATATAATGGATAACTTTGAAAAGGTGAACAGGAAAAGGACTTCTTGTCTTCAATACTGGACTGGCACAAGTACTATTGAAGAGCTGAAAATAGACGAATACTATCCATATCGATCGCCAGTGTCCGGGAGACTGGGCAGGGCATATAGAAAAAGAAGAAGAAGAAGACGTAGAAAAGTTCAACACGGATTTTTGCTCAATTATAGTACCGGTAGTCGGGAAATATCAGACTCAACATGACGAAAGCATATGGGAATTTAATGCTTTTCAGTCGGTCAACACCGGGTGAGTTAGCTGTGGTCGTTACGGCATGACTGCTGGCAGTCGCTCACATCCGGGAGGCGAGGAGGTTCGAATCCCCCCCGCCGGCAACCTTGAAGATGGTCTTCTGTGTCTTCTCCCATCTTCCTTCCAGGCAAATGCCGGGGTTGGTCCCTAACTATAGGCCACAGCCGCTACCTTCCAACTCCTCGGCCTTCCATCTCAACTTTCCGCCCCAACGGTACTTGTAGCTCACCCATTGGGTGTCCGTCTCGAAGCAGCTACAAAACTGGCGAGCCGAACATGTCCTCGGACACTCCCGGCACTAAAAGCCATACGCTAAAGAAAGAAAGAAAGAAAGAAAGAAAGAAAGAAAGTCGGTCAACGCAATTGTATCCAATTGTACTGGGTGTTTCCTTAATCAAGAAAAAATACATGAGATAAATAAATTCACTCCGATGATCAGTTTATATCTTCAAGCGATCATCATCAAATGGTAGACATAGATTTAATAGTCTATGTGTAAAGGATCTGATGTTGATCGCTTGACGATCGAAACTGGTCATGCAAGTTAATTTATTAATCTCATGTAAATTTCTCTTAAGATTAGGGAAACACCCAGTACAATTGGGCATAATTGTATTGACCGACTGAAAAACATTACATTTCGATTACTAAGGCAAAAGAAAAAGGCATTCAACACGATAATGAAAAACATACATGTGTTTTGTTATTGTTTGCTCATATTGCAACGCAGGGAGGTATCGCATACTTCCCGCCTAATACAATTGGCCACAAATACGTGTTCACCAACTGAAAGTTATCAATTAATTGTTAATTGGGCAACACTGAGGCTAGTTTTGCCAGCTCCGTGATGTTGGGGTTTTGGCGCGCCTGCCTCTCACCCATAAGCTCCGAGTTCGATTCCCGGCTCCGTCATGGACTTTGGAAACCGACGTGTGTGCTAGAACGGGGTGCACTCAACGTCGTGAGGACAATTGAGTAGCTGTCTGACAGTGAGCCTAAACGAGATCAATGGCCGATGGGACCCGACATACTGACTTTGCGTCACCCCACTATCTGCAGGCTAAATGTCAGTGTAGTGGGCGTTTGGTAGGCCTAGGCTGTGGTGCCTCAGGGTCTGGTACTGCTCGGGTCTAATCTGCGTGAACCTGAGAGGAATGTGGATCGCGGACTATGAGAATTGATGGTGACGAGTGATGAGGTTTCCCCGTCAGTGTGTAGTAAAAGAACCAAATACTCTTGTCAACCTGTGTAATTACAACATTCAATACGTCAGTCTTGTCAATCAAGTAGCCTGTTTAATCAAGACTAAAATAAAATCCCAGAGAAGTATGAAGAGAAAGTGCTCATTCATGGGACATCTGAACTGGATCGATATTATAACCCTTTAATCAGTGACGTCGAGCTTCTTGTTGTCCTCCTCTGTGAACCGTATTTATTCAACATGCTTTCATTTTCCCAGCGAGTGGATTTTGTCTCTGCATTGAAAATTCCGGGCGCGGAACTACGTTTCCGGGAGTCAAAAGTGTTGTTTTATTTCAGGGGTTTGTACTTGGATGTGTGAATAAATTTCGTCTGATAACTAACATTATGTTATGAATATCTTTGACAAATGTCATTTTAAATTTAAATTTTAATTTTCCGTATTGAATTTATAATTTATGGTATAATGGAACCAATTAACGAAGAGATGTTTTTAACAATTTTTGTATGAGAATGATCCGCGTTCTTGAAGAACATCAGGATTTAGCAATGAAGTGTGCAAAATACAATGGAATAACAATTCCGAAACATTTACATCAAGTGTATTTTATGAATTTTTAGGACATTTCATCATATTGTTTTTATGTTAGTTTTATGTTTGACTTGCACCACATCGTGTATTAATCGAGATTGCTATGGCTGAGGAAGTTTTACATTAAACCGAAACATGTACCGCAGTTGAATGGGAACATAGATTCTCAATAAAGAAACTTTGTATTGAAAAGTGGAAAATTTGTAAAACAACTTATGTTATTGTGATGGCTATATTAGTGTGTACATTTACAATTTAGGTGAGGATTGGGAAAGTGACAGCCGTGGCCTTAAGTTAGGCATTTTGCCTGGAGTGAAGTCGGAAACCTCGGAATACCACTCCCAGGATCACATTTCATCTCAGTTTTCCCTCATGAGGTTGAGTGCAACCCGTTCCAGCCCTCGGACCAGAATTTAATTTCTTGGCAGATCCTGGAATCTCCAGGGTGACAGCGAAGAATGCTAGCTACCACACCACGAGGTGCTCTGAGACATAAGACAAGTGGAATATAATCCTACCATGGAAATAATTATCAGTGAGCTACAATATGAATTCCAGCAATATTAGAATGGTCCTCTCTTGATACAATGACCACTTCCAATCCCAGTTCTAGCAGCACTGACATTCATAAGTCACGTTACGGGGTATGTGTCTTTTTTTCGCCAAATAGTAGTCGTCTGAAGTTGAAGAAGGATTTAGGCTCTATGTGGATGCAAATTAAGTTAAATATTGTACTCACACGTCACTCATTAGCTTTGGAGAAAATTTTATGAAAATAAGCAAATTATTGTCTTTTATGTTGATTTCAAAGCCTGTTATAGCTCAGCTCCTGTCACACTTTCCTATTCGATTACCATTGTCCTAAAATGTAGGTTGACTCAGGCTAGGAAAGCATTTCTACAGAAAAAATATCTGTTGACATCGAATATAGTTTTAGGTATTAGGAAGTTATTTTTGAAAGCCTTTGTCTGGAGCGTAGCACTCTATGGAAGTGAAACTTGAACTGTTGGCGCTTCACAAATGAGGAGTATAGAAACATTTGAAATGTGATGTTACATGAGATCAGATGGGTAGATAAGAGTAACACATGAAGAGACATTAAGACGAGTGGGGGAGGAGAATTCTTTCTGGCGACTGCTAATGACGAGAAGAGATAGGTTGATACGACGCATACTAAAACACTCAGGAATAGCAAACTTATTTATGGAAGGAAGGTTCGAGGACAAGAACTGTAGGGGTGGTCCAAAAGGGGTTAGAATATGTTAAACAGATTGTCTCGGATGTAAGCTATGTATAGATGAAACGATTAGCTCAGGACAGATAGGCTGGAGGGCTGCATCAGACCAGTCAGAAGACTCAAGACTCAAAAATACGTCCTCTTGTTAACAAAGAATTTCAACAAAGAGTTATTAGTATTATACTTATTTTTATTGATTTCATTATGAGTTTACGTTGGCAACGCATAACGCTGTTCGCTTGATGACAATGAAAAGCAACATAGATCGTCAACCTTATAAGAGATGAAATGAATGAAATTGAGTTAGGACCCAAGGATCTCCGAGTGATCTCATAAGCCTATTTCAGCTTTATAAGAAAATGATTAAAATCTAAGTCAGGTTCCAACCATCCGGTAGGGTTTAATTTAAGATTAGGATGAAATGCAATATTATGTATTATTTTAGGAAACCATGATAGAGTCAGAGCTCGTTCTAATTTTATGGCAGCTTACCGACCCAAGAATAGGATAACTTGGAGAGCAAGGAACCAAGACGTGAGATGTAATATTGGAAGATATTGGTAACTAATGACTTCTTGTCAGTACGCTCGAAACAGGGAGATAGATTTTTTTCTTCTCGCTCAGGGGAGAGACGTGTGAGTAGCTTTACGCACCATTGGGTCCCATTCAAGCTCCCCGACAGCCAGCGAGTGGCAATATCCAGTGGGGCGTGACGAATAATCCAACATCTTCACGTGATGTAATTGATAGCAGCTCTAGAAAAGGATGGTATTAGGTAGCTCAATACGACTGCTACCTTCTGTAGCTGTAGTCTAATAACCAGATGGGACGAGTATACATTACAGAACTATAATTATTGTGCACATAAATAGTGTAATTGAGATAAGTTGCTTCCCGCCAAGTGCTGATAGAACACCTCTCTCCCGGCAATTATGTTATGTGCCTATTTTTATCACATTAAGTAGATTATAAGCTTATTTCTTTATCACAATGTAGGATAATAATCCAAAATCCATTTATTCCATCATATGCAGAAGCTATTAAAACTTTAGTTGGTGTGGGTGGTCTCCCATACCACGTGGTCTCTTCAAATAGGCTGTTGTTGTTCTTTATTTGAGGAACATGGGCATCGCGGTCATTTATCCCCATGTAACTTACTTGGGTGTGTGTAGAATTTGTCTGATACTGTGTTATTGTGGTGTCTGTAGAAGTGTGTGTATTTGTAATTCAGGTGAGCATTGGAAGGGAAGCGGCCGTGGCTTTAAGTTAAGAACCAGTATAGGGTAGGGTAACCTGGAAATACACACTTATAATCCCTGACACCACTGTAAAGTTTCTATTAAGTAACTCCTTGAATCTCTATAGATTTTAGTCTAGTATGGAGTGAGCTCCGATATAAATTGAGAATACGTGCGTGCATCTCATATTGAAATTCAAGCTGAATGTCAGGTATGTTCTTGTGCCATGTATCCCTCTTCATAACTCACATATACAATAATAGAAATGTACTCATATCGCTTACAAGAAGAAGCCATTTTATTCATAACAATAACACATTAAAGTAATACTGTCCCATACGTGCAGTAGCTGTAAATCAAAGCATGTTAATACATGTATGATTGAGTCTTCTATACTTAGACTGGTTTGATACAGCACCCATGCCCCCGCAACTCACCCTGTACTGAGCTAATCGTTTCATCTCAACATAGCTACCACACCCTACATCCGAGGGAAAGTGTTTAACAAAATCTTACCTTGAACTTCTTCTACAGTTCTTTTCCTCCATCCACCCTTCTATAACTAAACTTGCTATTCCTGGGAGCATTAATATGAGCTCTACCAACCAATCTTAGCATCAGTCTTAATACATTTATTAATTTATCTGGCCATCTGAACTTCACAATTCTCCGAAAACACCACATTTCAAATGTTCCTATTCTCTTTTCTGCTGCACAACAGTTTCATTTCCATCGAGTGTGACGCTCCAGAGAAGGGTTTTCAAAAATGAATTTCTGACAATTAATTCTATAGCCTATTTGATGTGACCAGATTTCCTTTCTGTAGAAAAAAATACTTTGCCTGTACTAACTTACATTTTATATCCTCTTTGCTTTGTCTAACGTTGTGTATTTTGCCTCGTAAGTAGCAAAATTATTCTACTTACTTTAATAATGCTCCGAATTCGATGTAATTAAGGGTATCATGTTATTTTCTTCCTATTTCTTTCTTATAATTTTTCATAATGAATTCTTTCCTTAAGACTGTATTCAAACCATTAAGAAACTTATTCAAATCCTTTGGTGACTTGGCTAAAATGACAATGTCGTCAACAAATCTCAGATTTGTATATATTCCTACTTTAAATGTCACTCATTTCCTTCATTGTCTGTTAAAGTTATAGATTGAAAAGTATGGCTCTTGCCTCACATCTTTACGAATACCTGCCCCTCTTTCCAGTTCTTCACATCTAATAACTGCAGTCAATCATGATTATGGTGGGTGACTCAATAAATGATTTTACGTATTATAGACTTGTTTGATTTTCTTTTTGAATGTCCCTCGTATGTACGCAGTGATAGTACACCAGATATAAAGAACGTGGACAACCGGTTTCAAGTACATTTTGGGTTTATACTTTCTGTACTTCAATTTAATATTGATTTTATACTGATTAATTATATCACATAACCGTAAGTTTCTCCTTAAAATCTTGATTGATGTCCTTCAGTAATACCGTATCTCCAATCCCATTTCCCTTTTCGCTCGTTACAGGAAAGGGCTAGAGTCGTGTAGACTGTAGAATGTGCGAACAAAAAAAGCATTCCGTGTTTTAATGCAATAAACATTAAGCCACCGCTCCTCTTGCCCAGTCCCTCCTCGCTTCGTGCGTATAAACACGCAGGTCACATTCTGGACGAGGTTCCAGTTCATTATTCCAGGCGAGCACGTCGCACCATGCAGGTCAGTCCTGTCCGCGTTGCCCTACATCCTCGGACAAGTTACACTGATGACGGCGGACCTTATTCTTCAAATGGGTCACTCGTAATAAGATTTAATGGCTCCAGCAGGGCCTCATTATATTTTACTGCTAAAATAGAGGAATTCCTCAAATATTACTGTGTACCCTTTGAGAATACCTCAAGCATGTACAGCCTGTTTGGATTAAACATGGAACTGTAAAATGGGTTGCCTAACCACCCGCAATCGGCTTGCAATCTGCTCGCAGCGCGCTAGCGACCGACGGGGCTGAGTTCGATTTCACTGATTGCCGCCTTCTTATGCAGCATTGCAAAGTATTTTGCTCTTTCAAAATATATTTACACAGGCTTCACAATAAGTTTGAACGATTTCTGTTTCAGAACTTGTTATTTTACGCTTCTGTTAATGGCTTTTGCAGAGCATTTCTATGAAATAAAATTGTATTTTACAACTTACTGTAGTTATTACAACACAATGTATGTTTGTGTTGTATTTTATTTACAACACAATTTATTGCTTTATAACCCAATACCACAAAACGAGATACAATTTGGAAATGATATGTTACAAAAATATAATCAGTCTTCGATGCGACTAAAAAGTTAATTTATCACAAACTTTACATCTACTGCAAATGGACATTTACATAACGTGTTCGAAGTGGCGTCTATCATTTTCCAAGCAGAGGGACACTCGTCGAATGAAGTTCTCTCTTGCGTTTGACAACATCAGAGGAGTAATTTCCGCAAAGGCTTCGGTAATGACGAGCTCCATTTCTTCGGGTGTTTGTGGTGATCTTAAACATACTCTCGACCTGACTCGACTCAGCCCCGTCGCTAGCGCGTTGCGAGCAGATTTCAAGAAGATTGCGGGTGGGTAGACAACCCATTTTACAGTTCCGAGTTGAATCGGAACAGGCTGTACGTTTCCAGACCACATAAGAACAAGAGCTACAGGGTCAAATATTTTCAGCATGGATGCGTCGGTCTTCGTAGCAGAGCAGCTTTGCTCCTGCCAATGTCCAAAGACAAGCAATGCATCTCCCTGAAATATTAGAGCATTTTGTCGTGGGAACACACTATTTAGTGCACATAAATTCCACAGGACGAATGAGTTATTGTTCTCGTGTCTTTTAGGAGCTTGCGATTCATAGGCCACCATGTCTGTGAACTAGGGTAAGTGTGGAACCTGTACTAGCGTGTGTATTTGTTATTGGGGATGGATCATGGAAGGAGAAAATTAACACCTAAACTTAAATACTATTCCACAGCTTGCGTGGAGTGGAAGTACAGTGGTCTGCTATATTATTTTACTCAGAAAGAAAATAAAGTATTTGGTAACATTTTGTCCAGAAAAAAAATCCGGTAAATATTAGTGCATTTTCTTAGCACGGTATATCTTCATACAAGCCTTAATATATTGACGACTAATTCAATGGAATTTCATGGTAACTTAAAATGGCGGCTGTGCAAATTAAAAAAAAACGTTCTTATTTCTTGTGTCCTAATCAAGCAATATAAATGTACGTTGGTACAAATACCAAATTTTTAAAATATCGTTTTTATTTATTGTGTCCGAATCAAGCAATATAAATGTACCTTGGCAGGAATACCAAATTTTAAAGATTTTGCACAGCCACCATTTTAAGTTCTCATCAAATACCATTGAATTAGTCGTCAATATATTAAGGCTTTTATGAAGATATACCGTGCTAAGAAAATGCAGTAACATTTACTGGATATATATTTTTTCTGGCCAGAATGATACCAAATACTTTATTTTCTTTCTGAGTATAATAATATGGCAGACCACTATACGTGACAGCAACAAACCACTTCTACAATTAATTGTTGAGATGGGAATAGAACCCATAATTTTAGCCTATTTTCATTTATGAAAAAATAGGCTTATCAGATCACCTTTGTCCGTGTGTGTGCATGTATGTGTGTGTATGTGGGTGGGCGTCCATGTGTGTGTGTCCCCTAATAATTTCTAAACGGCTGGAGCGATTTCAATGAAACCCGGTAAGGTCATAGTACTATTTCAGACGACCCGGTCGGTGCCCTTCAAATGTTATTACCAATCCAACATTGCGGCTGTGAAAAATATTTCACCGGCATTCTATATCTCCGAACCTGTTATTCATATCACCCTGAAATGTTGTACGGTGATAAAGGGCACTACCAGACCTATGCAACTTTCAAAAACGTGTTAGCTACAAAACGAAAATGGCGGCCAAACGAAGTTGAAACATTTAAATAGACTTTTCTCGCGAAGTAACCATCGGAAAGCAGTGAAACTTGGTACAGCAAATTATCATACAAATCGAAAAGCACTGACATTTAATTTAGTTCAATTGTTTACATAACCTCAAGATGGAAGCTGTGCGGAATTTTAAAATTAAGTTTTTAGTTCCTGTGTTCTAATCATGCGATCGAAATCAACGTTTAAGTAATGAACGTACACAATAATCTTCATCTAATAGTACTTAACTCTATGGCCTACATATATTAAAATCCAACATGGCGAGCATCCGAAATATTTAGACGGTTCTCAATATCTATTAATCTATGACAGCAATCAAAATGAAATGTTGTATGTGTATAGAAGCTATAAACATAAGTTCACCTTTGGTACGACCAATAACCTGGTGAGCACAAATCCAACATGGCGGCGACGAAAAATTTAAATATTCTAATGGACGTTTCTCGCGATTTAACCATCCGAGCGCAGTGAAACTTGGTACGGTGTATGCTTACATAATTTTAATCCACTGCGCTCTAATTCATTTAAATTATTTTCATAACCACAGGATGGCAGCTGAGCGAAATTTTTATAATCTGGTATTTATTTCTTGTTTCCTAATCATGTGATTGAAGTTTGAATAAATGGCCTACACAATAATCTTAATGTAATAGTACATAACTCTAAGGACTATATATAAAAAATCAACATGGTAAACATACGATATATTTAGACGGTTCTCAATATCTACGAATCTATTACAGCAATCAAACTGAAAATTTGTATGTTGATAGAGGCAATTAATATAAGTAGGATATATGAAAATAGGCTATTTAGTTATTCATGGAACTAATTGTCACAGTTATTTTCAAATTGTTAATAATGCCACGTTCCAGCCATGAGACCAGGATCTAGGAATCGAACTCAGGACCATTGACATCGGGGAACACCTAGACAACAGAAGGCAAATCCGAATAATTGTGAATGTGATTTCAATATCTAACAAGTAGGACAAAAACTATAGGAGTAGACCAAGGTTGGAATGAGTTAAACAGATTGCCTCAGATGAAGATGTGGTAACTATGTACAAATGAAACGATTAGCTCAGGATAGAGGTGCATGAAAAGCTGCCTCAACCCAGTCAAAAGACTGAAGACTAAAACAGCGGCAAAGGGGCTGCTCAGCATGACTTCCTTAAATCGTGCTGTCATTAATTAGTGAACTGCATGTTTTAATTACGAGGATGGCCATGGTGGTACGTGAAAAGGGAAATATAAAACCAAGAGGAGGTCAGTTTCTAAGTCATTGGAATATAAAATGTAGACATAACTCATCATTGGACGATGTCGCTCCTACTCGTGAGACGAATATTCTTTAAGGATGCTTGAATTTAATTTAAATTTCAAATGTATCTTTAAAATGTCTTTGATGCACACAGTTACATTCCTCACAAATAGCGGAAAGTCAACCCTAAAGCTACGATCAAAACGCAAACTACAAAAAAAAAGAGTTATACAGGTGTTAGAGCACCTCGACACATATTCCCACTATCAAGTATACATTAGAATTTGATCCATGTGGACGACAAAACTCCAAGCAGCAGGCATATTTTGAAATGAAGTTTTACAGTGTTTCTTAACCAAATCCTGTGTAAACTCTTCTTTAGTCAATCAACATACTAACGGGAGCTCAAATATATTTGGCGAACAATATCAATACAAATCTCAAACTAACTCACGCATTTTAAAATACCAAATATTGTAGCACTATGCTCAGCAGCCTCCTACTCAGCCACATGGCCTGTAGATTGTGGGGTAACACATGGTCCAGTGACGTGTCTCCTTGCAGGTTGATCTTGGTTTGGTAGTCTGGGGTCGTTGCCTCTTTGAACAGACAGCTACCCAACTGCCCTCACGAGCTGGGTGTAACCTGTTACAGCCTTCATGTGAGTTCTAAAATCCCTGATGAGCTGAGAACCTAACCCGAGGTCTCTTAGTCAAGATACAAGGGTGCTCCCTAACACTACGTGTCCGGCATGTTTACGGTTTAAAATAGAAGTATTTGTGTGGCTAGCATTCGTGGCACTATCGCCATGGAGGATTGGCTCTGCCAAGATATTTAATTTTGGTCCGAGAGCTGGAACGGGGTACACTCTGCCCCGTGAGGCAAAACTGGGAAGAGGCAGTTTGGATTTCTACCTCCACCATCCAGGAAGTGGTTTTCCCAGGTTTCCCACTTCTATTCCAGGCAAATGTCGGGATGCTACCTAAATTAAGGCCACGGCCGCTGCCTACCCAAGCTCTACATCAATTACTCCACAAATACAAACACTAGTACAGACAACACAGTGACACAGGTTGTCAGACAAATGCTACATACACGCAAGTACACATGACCACGATGTCGAAAATCCCTTAAAAGATTCGACAACAACATCAACAACAGTAAACCAATATGGTTTTATGGATTGTTTAAAGCAATGTTATAAAATGTGTCGTCATTTTTGAATGGAATGTTACCCAATACCTCTAAACTAAATCGGCTGATAAACTTACGTGCCGGAATGATAATGGCTGTCTTTGATGCGTAACATAATAAACCCCGCCAGACGAAGAGCACACCCATTCACTGCCATTAGAGGATCATTAACCATTCAGCTATGAAAAGTTAACAAGTATACACCGTGAAGCGAGAGTTAATATTGATACATATCGCGGCAGGTAGAGGCCCCATCTCTTTGTAACCTACGTAAGGACTTCCTTTGTGGAGGACTTAGTAGTCTCATTAACCACAGTATTTAAGTTTACTGTACTTTGTGTGCATTCATAGGTTTTGGAAGTAGTTCTATTTCTCAATCAATAGTTGAATAAGGATTATCTAGATTATCATTTCTCATGTTTCGAAGCACAGAATATACTGTATGTGCTTGCGGGAGGCTTCGAATATACTTCCTTTATATCTCAAAGCAAAACTTTTCGAAGCAAACAAAACAGCACTGACACAGTAGTTTGAGTGTTGCAATTTATGTGAAATGTGAATAAAGGTGAACTTGATTCACTTATGAATAGAGAGAACTTTGGAACTGACTGCTTTGCTATTGATAAGATATACCTATATCGTATATTAAAAAAAACAGCTGTTTTGAGGTTCTCAATAGGCAACAAAGGGCATTTATAGCACCGCAGTTGGAATATTTAGCGTGTTCCATGCATACAAGATGGGTAGTTAATGAAATTAACTTAATTTGCATTTCTATCCAATTATGTTTTATTTATTTATGCGTGGCGAGGGAATGTGTTTAAAAACTAAAATTAATTACTGATGTAATTACATCAAATATATACGAAAAATTAACAATAATGGAAAATAATTATAAATATAGCTATGCAATGGTAATGAACACTTGCTAGAAATATTAGAGAGTCTTATGCTTCCTTGCAAAACTCTTCAGATTATTATTATTATCATCATCGTTATTATTATTATTATTATTATTATTATTATTATTATTATTATTATTATTATTATTATTATTCAATATATTTTTGCCTAATACGGATCGCGGTAATAACTTCTCTTGACTTCATTTTCCTTTGGCGCCAATATTCCTTCAATGTCTTTCTTGCAGCTTGTTTCTGTTCGTCCAATGTCTTGGTCACTATTGTTGACTCCTGAAACCCGTAGATGTGTGTATCTTATGTCTGGGTGTGGCTCTGTCCTGGATGTCTCGTTCTGAGATGTTCAATTCTTGCAGGAGTTTTTTTTGGTGTTAAATAGATTTTTTGAGCAGTCATTTTTGTTGGAATTATTATTATCATAATTATTTCGAAAATTCATAGGTGTGCAAATTATTAGACTCAAATAATGAAAGAATTTAAATCAGTCACAATGTTTTATTCAAAATCATTTTATTTTATTTCTGGTACCCTACTTACTAATGTTTTCTCCTCTGTGGAATTACAACTATTTTCATGAGGAATTGCATCTGGAAATTTGCGAAATTGGAGATTCTGAGGGACACCTGAGCTCGGTCCGTTTTTATTTTTTAGCCTATTTTCATTTCATAAAAAATCCTTATGAGATCACCTTTTGTCCGTGTGTGTGTGTGTGCGTGTGTGTGCGTACGTGTATGTGTCTGTCTGTGTGCGTGTGTCCCTAATAACATTTAAACGGCTGACCGATTTCAATGAAACTCGGTAAGGTCATAGCACCATTTCAGCCGACCCCGACCATTCCCCTCAAATTTTATTACGTTTCACCCAATCCAACATGGCAGCTGTGCGAAATATTTCACTGGCATTCCATATCTCTGAAACTATTACCGATATCACGCTGCAATTTTGTACGATGATAAAGGGCACTACTGGAAGTTCACCTATGAGACTTTCAAAAACCTGTTAACAACAAAACCAACATGACGGTCAAGCGAATTTGAAACTTTTAAATAGACTTTTCTCGCGATTTACCATTCAATCGCAACCAAACTTGGATCAGCAAATGTTTATACACATTGTAATGCACTGGCATCTAATTTAGTTCAATTGTTTACACCACTTCAAGATGGCGGCTGTGTGAAATATTTCACCGGTATTCTCTATCTCCGAAACTATTAGTGATATCACCCTCAAATTTTGTACGGAGATAAGGGGCGCTACTACAAGTTCATCTATGTAACTTTCAAGAACCTGTAATGTATAGAACGAACATGGCGGCCAAGATAAATTGGAACATTTTAATAGACTTTTCTCGCGGTTTAACCATCTGAGCGCAGTGAAATATGGTACAGTAAATGCTTATACACATTGTAATGCACTGGCATCTAATTTAGTTCAATTGTTGACATAACCTCAAGATGGCGGCTGTGCGAAATTTTAATATATCGATTTTATTTCTTGTGTCCTAATCATGCGATTGAAGTTTGAATACTACACCTGCACAATAATTGTCATGTAATAGTATATTACTTTAAGACGTACATTTATAGAAATGCAACATGGCGACCATCCGAAATATTTAGACGGTTCTCAATATCTAGGAATCTATTACAGCAATCAAACTTAAATTTTGTATGTTGATAGAGGCAATTAACATAAGTAGGATATATGAAAATAGGCTTTAGTTCTTCACGGAACTACTTGTTTTTCATTGACTTGGGATGTATCCTCTAAATTAAGTGATTTAAATCCATTGATCACGAATCTTTGAATAGTTTAAGAGTGGACCATCAGTATTGAAAGGCTTCCAAACTCACTGGTCTAAATTCACACAAAAACAAGCATAAAGTAATCAAAACATAACGTGTGGCATTCTGCATTTACAAGGCTCCTCTTTTAGTGGAAACTGTAAAACAATAGTTTACTGTCCGAGTCTTTAAAAATGTAATTATGACTATGATTAGACAATTGAAATAATTTCAGTGCCCTGCAAAACATTCCTACTGTATTACGTCACAAAACGTACAAAGCAAATGTTGGAAAACTCCCATCGAGTCAAATAATTTGCACACTTTTGCATTGGTTAAAAATCAAGAACGATAACTTTTCCGTTATGTATCTTCCCTTACCTAAAATAATATAATCGTCTCTGTTCCTTATTCCTTGTCAACAGATGCAAGATTAACTGCCCAGTTTTAGTTAAGTTTTTTTTCTTGCGTATGGCGTTTAGTGCCGGGAGTATCTGAGGACATAGTTAGGGACCAACCCCGACATTTGCCTGGAAGGAAGATGGTAAACCACAGAAGACCATCTTCAAGGGGTTGCCGGTGGCGGAATTCGAACCTCCTCGCCTCCCGGATGTGAGGGACTGCCCGCAGACACGCCGTAACGATCACGGCTAACTCACCCGGTAAAACTATCCAATGATGAAACAATGGAGCCGTATGGGCCACTTATTGGAGTAGTTATATAACTCAACCCGGAATTACAGACAAGACTGACCTTCCGGCAATTAGCCGCAACACTCACAAGGAAACACCCAGAACGTGATCCTCCCGATCTAGCTAAAACCTGGCACAGGTGTCGGGCAGAGAGCAAGAAAAAGCATTGCGGTTCTATTTCGTCCACAAATTCGCTTGGACAATCATGACTAGGGGGACGGGGGATATCGGGAATTTCAATGCACGTGAGTGATTTAGAGCAGAGCTAAAGGTACACGATGAGGGAAGTGCTTGTAGCAGTGCAGTTGGTCGGAGAGTATAAGAATTCAGCGGGCACTGGTCTCCTCCAAGTCTCATTTGTATATTTAAATGCACACAATTCCACGATTTATCGGAATGTCACAAAGGAATTTGGAGAGAAAATACCACCATCGCAGATATTCTTCTTGTTATTTTACAAATATGTCTGCAGAGCTTCAGCAGGATTGTGAGGTTAATGTTTGCGATGTCCCTTGTCTGTTCCAATGCCTCACACATTCTAACCCTGAACTAGGCCTACCGGTCATAAACGTTAGACTTGCGTTTTATTCCGAGGTGAGTTATACCAGTAGTCCTCTTAATGGCTGTTCATTCATTACATGACATCCATGAAGAATGTTGTACATCCCTTTAATTTGCCAATGGAATAGGAAATGCGGCATACCATGTCCTTACATTGGTAGGACTACAACATTATAGTTTAAGCTTTGATTTTATAACATCCAAGGATTACATAAAAAAGTGCATGGGTAAATATGACTGCCATTGGGACTAGAGTCTGAATCCCATGCATCGCGGTAACCTACATCACCACAATGTGCCACGCTAGAAGAAAGTTCATGTCAGTTCCGTGATAGAATGGTTGAAGATGTGGACAGGCATTGTGGCAAGGGTCAAGGCTATAATACATCTGTCGTTTCAAAGTGTAAAGCCTGATACGTTCTAATTACATTTCGTAAATACTAATTCTCTTGAACCTAATTTTGTATGATCGGGAAATAGGCTTGAGCCGATTATTTTACAATGATTTCTAGCATATATTTTTTCTTCAGGTTTTAAGTTATTCTAAAAATTCACACTTAATTAGCTTTTCTCTAAATCAAGCACACTACACAGAATGAAACCTACAAAATCGTGACCAAATAAAATATATATATATAAGCCAAATCAACCATGCATAAAAATACAACCCATAGTCAAAATGGTAGGTACGTGGACCAAGAGGCGAAATTACATAATTTGTGAGTGGTATCCTGTAAAAACTGGCATTCTCTGCTGACTTCCACTGGGTCTGAGATAAGAGACTCCCTCAATATTCTGTGTCATCATCTATATTTTAACTCATTTATACATATCACAAATTAGAATTATGATCATAAAACATTTCGACATTATTCATCAGATTTTGATTTTTTAATTCAATTCGATTTATGTTGTTCCTATTCATTTTCAAATTTAATGTTTTAATTGTGTAAGGATATCCATTTACTTATTTATTTCTTAACTTATTTACAGTTTTGTTATTTTTGCTCTTATTTTTCAACTACCCGTCATGGGTTGCAATGCCAATCAAAGAAAGTGTTGGCGATGTGACTTTGTTTGTTGAACTGCTTTTGGATTCCCAAATTTTTTCTTTTTACGTTAACCATCTCTAAGCTATTATAAAATTGATTTACTATCTCGGAAACATTCATGGGAGGTGCTCAACAACTCACCAATATTTCATCGCAATGAAATGAATGGTATACTAACGCATACGGGTCTTTGTTGAAACGATTCTAGCGCCGTCACCAATTTGTAGAATATACTCGTACGCTACCCATTGTAAAATGGATTTACTAAGTCGAATACCTTCCCAGGAGTGTACACAACAACTCATCAAAATTCCATCACAATCAGATGAATGGCATATGAACGCATACGGGATTTTGTGTAAAGTCTTCGCGCGCCGTCACTCATTTGTTGAATCTACTTGTGCGCCACCCGGATTTACTAATTCATAAACCTTCGCAGGACTGTACTCAACACACAGAAGTTTTATCACTATCGGATGAATGTGTTTATGAACGCATACGGGACTTTGTTGAAACGATTCACGCGCTGTCGCTCATTAGTTGAATCTACTCCTGCACTACCAATTGTAAAATGGATTTACTAAATCAGAAACAAGAGTTTAGTGCTTTCAGTCGGTCATCACGAGTGTACATGCGATTAATACATAGAAACCTTTCCTAGAGTGTACACAACAATTCACGGCAGTTTCATCGCAATCGGATTCATGGTATATGAACGCATACGGGACTTTGTTGAAACACTTCGCGCGTAGGGGCTCATTTGTTTAATCTACTTGTGCGATACCTATTGAAAAGTGGATTTACTAAGCCAGAAATCTTACCTGAAGTGTACACAACATCTCACCCAAGTATCATCGCTATCCGACGAATAATATATGAACGCATACGGGACTTTGTTGAAACGCTTCGTGCGTAGTCGCTCATTTGTTGAATCTACTCATGCCCTACCTATTGTAACATGGATTTACTAAGCCAGAAACCTTGCCTGGAGTGTACACAACCTCTCACCCAAGTTTCATCGCTATCGGACGAATGGTATATGAACGCATACGGAACTTTGTTGAAACAATTCGCGCGTCGTTGCTCATTTGTAGTATCTACTCGTGTGCTACCTATTGCAAAATGGATTTTCAGAGCCTGAAACCTTCCCTGGAGTGTACACAACATCTCACCAAGTTTCATCGCTATCAGACGAATGGTATATGAACGCATACCCGACTTTGTTGAAACGCTTCGCGCGTCGTTGCTGATTTGTTTAATCTAGTCGTGCGCTACCTATTTTAACATGGATTTACAAAGTCTGAAACCTTCCCAGGAGTGTACAAGACATCTCACCAAAATTTCATCGCAATCGGATGAATGGCATATGAACGCATACGGGATTTTGTTTAAACGATTCGCGTGCCATTACTCATTTGTTGAATCTACTCATGTGCTACCTATTCTAAAATAGATTTATTAAGCCTGAAACCTTCCCTGGAGTGTACTCAACGATTCACCAAAGTTTCATCGCAATCGGATGAATGGTATATGAACGCATACGGGACTTTGAGTATACAAATTTTGGTTCAGATCGGTGAAACGGTGTAGATTTGTGCCAATGGGCCAAAATGCAAGAACTGGAGTGGTGTTTCCGAATTTTAAAGTAGGCAGTGTTACTCGTCGGGTTTCAAAGGGTAAGTATACAAATTTTGTTTCAGATCGGTGAAACGGTGTAGATTTGTATAAATAACAGACAAACAAACCAACATTGAGTTTCATATATATAGATTAGAGTAGATTATAAATTAGATTTAAGCTGAAGAATACTCCATTGAAGGATTGAAACATGCACAACAATTGAATAGATGATTCATAATTTGTAGTCTATTGATAGGTGTAGTATTTTTAAGAATTATGAGAAAATTAAGATATGATTAACCTTGGGAGAGGGCGTCTGTTTTGTGCAACTTGAAAAAGCGATCCCTTACAAAGAGAAATAAGCCGCTGAATTGAAGTACACACAGTGAGATATATCAAGAAAGTAAAAGAAAATTGGAAGGTTTTTGAATATTGGAAGGTAGAGAAACGTAGGTAGTCGTCATCATAAGCGTACAAGGGGGTAGAATAAACTGGCCAGCAGAAGAACAGCACGCAATCCCTTTATAATATTCTATACTGATATATAAAAGTCTTGTGCCGTCCGTATGTCTGTTACTCTTCCATGAAACAACTCAACCGATTTTGCTAAAATTTTGCATTAACATAATTTATATACAAGGGTGAAACATAGGACTTTCTGTTCAGAAATGTGTTATCGTTTCAATATGGTGACAAAATATGTTGGCAAAAGTTACGTTTCACTTGATTATCAGGCGTTGTCACTTCTCGCCCGGTGAACAGGTATCAATGACAGGTTGCATATATTCACCTTTGCCGACGCTCCTTGCTGATTAATTTTCGCTTTCGATTCAGAGTTTCTTCACTCATCTTAAAACAATGAAAGTGTTCGGAGTGTAAGACACACCAATAAGTACATTTATAACTCAGCAAGCTGGCTCGTCAGTGGGCTCTTGGTGTCCACGCCCGGAGGTGAAAGGCTGCTTGAGCTTTTAGCTCTCGCAGTTAAGAGGCGCACGTGCACTTCATAAGGGAGAAGTGCACAGTTCGCTACTCCTTTAGGGGTCCGGGCGTGCACACCAAGAGCCCGCTGATGAGCCAGCTTTGTGTTCGTAGGTGAAACCCATATAAGACACGGCATAAACCTAGAAAAAATCCTGAGTTTTAATTCACGGGTCGTGAAAGCCAATATACCATCTTTTTGTAAGCACATTTATACCAGTACGAAGGACAAGTAGCCAGCTAGTATAAAATAAAAACCTACAATGTTAAAGGAATCAAAATTCAGAGCCGGTCTCTGCCTCCACCCCAGAGCCTGTGCAAACAGTGCCAGATAGAAAGTCGACATCAATAAGAAGCTTTCATAGAAAGAGTATTTCTGTAGCGATAGCAAGAAGCTAGGCGATGAAAGCCTGGGGGCGACACTACGAGGCTCGCCTGGCGCTCCAGTAAATATCAGATATAGGTCACGTGAAAATGAAGACAGATGGACGGGGATCAAGATAAGTCTCTTCGATTCTCCGACCTGAGCAGGCGTATCACAGCCGCAAACAAATCTATACTTCTGACGACCGGAGAGGCAACATAAGAAACACAGTTTGAAGCGCACTGCAATAGGAGTCTGCGCTACATATTCAATCACCATACTCGTCTTGGAATACATACTCCGTCAGTCAGCGATTGATTCTATGACAGCAGAGTGTGCATTTGATTCACTTAGGGGCCTTGCGACATCAAGGTCATCCAACCCTGTGCCTTTGGGTGTCTGTGGAATCTGTCTGATAACCTGTGGCATTGAGATGGCTGCAGTTGTGTATTTGTAATTGAAGCTGGGATTTGGGAGGAGACAGCTGAAGCATAAGTTAGGAATCAGCCCGGTACTGCTCAGAGTAGAAATAAGAAACCACTCTAAGAACAGCTAATGTATGAATCGAGCCCATCTCTTCTCAGTTTTCATTCATGGGGCAGAGAGTACTCCATTACAACTCTCAAACCAGATTTAATTGTTTTAGCACAGCCGGAAATCGAACCCAGGACCTTGGGATCCGGATACACAATACATACTACGAAATCACAGAAGGTGGCCAACACAAAATAAACAGTTCCATCATTTTAGAACGTGTGTAACGTGACAAGGTTCTACAAACTTTTGTAAGCTAAGTTATTGTGTATGTATTTGTGAATATGTGCAATACTGCACATAAACATCGTACATTAAGTAAGCCTATGTGAGCAGGATCTGATGATGATCGCATGACGATCGAAACATGCCATCCAATTAAGTTCCGTCTCCTCCATTGTTGTACATAAAACGTGTTCCTTTCTTGATAAATATCACATGTAATATTTCTTTCAGGATAGGATGTAAAAATACTTGTTTTCCCGCCTAATGCAATTGGGTAAAATTTGTGTTGACCGACTGGAAAGCTTTCTTTAAGAGAATTAGGTAACACTCGAAAATGGCTTCTAATACATTAACAGTTCCATCAAGAACAAACATATCTACTCTTTCTTCAATAAGCCTTACATATTAATCTTACTGAAATGAAATGAAAATCCACAGCCTGCTACCAGTCTCCGACCGGGTCAGGAAGGGAATGAATGAAGCCCCCATCTAGCGCGAGGATATGAACTGTGCCGGCTGCCGAGGCCTGACGCACTCCTCTGGGGCAACGATTTAATGAATGACAGATGAAATGAAATGATAGTGGAGAGTGTTGCTGGAATGAAATTTTGACAGGGAAAACCGGAGTACCCGGAGAAAAACCTGTCTGCCTCCGTTTTGTCCAGCACAGATCTCACATGGAGTGACCGGAATTTGAACCACGGACCCAGCGGTGAGATGCCGGCGTGCTGCCGCCTAAGCCACGGAGGCTTTCATACATATTAATCTTACTAATGTAATAAAAATATTATGTTCGTCGCTGCATTGTATTTTGTCGCAAATTTCAGAGGGTTGATTTTATATACGATGCGGGGTTGATTACTATCATTTAATTTATTCTCTGTCTGTCATTCAATTTGATTGAAATAAACGAAAATACTGTCAGCCCGTTTGTTGTTAAATTTCCTGGTATGTAAATAAAGACGTGGAGACGTTCCCTGAATTTGGTTTAATTTCAATAAAGATAGCTCTCAAGCCATTTCTCAGCGTTGCCTTATTAACAATATTAGTAATTTCAATTGATTAAATACGAGCTCATAAATAACATAACTGGTTAAACCTCAAGCGTGCTACCTAATGGTGTTCGATGCTCTCCCATCATCATCATCACTGAAATTGCTACATTTTAATTTAATAATTTGGAAATATAAAGTAATACATTTTGGTTCATCACAAGACACACTGCACATTCACAGGTCAAGAGATAAAAATTCATAGCATTCCAAGACTGATAGGCTCAAAAGATTCTTTCAAATGAACGGTTAGAAAAACAAACAAAAACCAGAGCTATTCGTTGCTAATATGTAGATAATGTCACTGTTGCAGATAACTGCTCAATGGTTAGTTAGTTAGTTTTTATTGTTTTAAGAGGCGGAATTACGAGGTCATCTGCCCCTAAATGGTTAGTTAGTTAGTTAATTAGTTAAATAGTGAGGTTTCAAGGGGTGGAACTACGAGGTCACATGCCCCTAAATGGTTAGTTACTTAGTTAGTTAGTTAGTTAGTTAGTGAGGGTTTAAGGGGCTGAACTACGATGTCACCTTCCCCTTGCTCAATGATAATATATCCTCATAATTAAAGTACATCGTAACATTTATCAAACTTATTTTATTTTGAATGTTACTCATCGACCTACTTTATATATACTATGATTCCAATGTTTGAAACAAACAATAACATCCAAAAAAGCTTGATTTATTTAAATAATTATCCAATGCAATGCAGTATTTTATCAGCGAGCCATGTCATACAAATTGCGCTGGAAGCCACAAATAGATTTGACTGGTGGGTAGGGCTGTCAGAATCACTGTTGTCCTCGCTTCGGCCGGAAGATAAACCATCGATATGACAAACTTTTCAAACGCTCACACAATAATAATAATAATAATAATAATAATAATAATAGTAGTAAATAAGGCTGATGGCACTACATTCATAATAGACATAGCAGTCCCCAACGACACCAACATCGAACGTAAACACAATGAAAAAATCTCCAAGTATAGACAGCTTGCAGAAGAAATCAAGAGGATATGGAAGATGAACTGCGTCCGGATAGTGCCTGTAATCTTGTCAGTCAACGGCCTCATACCTCACACACTCCACAAGAGTCTGAAAGAATTGGATCTTCCGCCGACCATCTACAAGAGTATGCAGCATTCGGTCCTATTGTCCACATGCAATATTGTGCGATCCTTCCTTGCTAATGAATGAGTGATAATGAACTCTTATATTTTGTATATACATGATATGTATTATAGTTTTTATTATAGTTTGTATGTATTGTTGTAAAGCACTTGGTTTAACCCGTGCTTTAGAGTAACCCATGTTTGTAATGGTGAATTGAATAAATAATAATAATAATAATAATAATAGCTGTTGCGTACAACATCATATCCAAAGGTCCTCAAAATCGTTTGTAAGGGCAAGTAGAGCATCAAATTGGTGACAAATTCTAAATCATTGATCGTCAGAAATTACTGTCTTAGAATCGTACATTTTTTGATAATCTTTGTAGACTTCAAAACCTTGGCAGTGATTAAGAAAACTTAAACTATAACAAATTCAAAATACAATTCCTTTGGGATATCTCAAAACTATTTTAAATTAAAACTGCAGTGATGGAAGGTGATGACATTTCTCCAATGAACTTAAACTTCGCTTTGGATATGGTATAAGTGGTGTAAGGGTCCCCTTTCTCCAATTCCTCTATCACTCCTTTTTTGTTTAAGACTAAGTAAGCATTCCACTGCAAAAAGGCATTCGGGTTTTATGCCAGTGTTTTAATCTTTTTTTTTTTTTACTGAGAGTGAGAATTTGTTTTAAATTTAACTGTCTAGGCATTGCAGACCATTTAGCAATATTTTCAGAAAACATTCATGCGGCAACTGAACAAGTAAACGTTTTGAAAGCCATAGCGCAACAGTCAGGGCTACAAACTTATTTGAGGAAAAAGAAATCATAACTAACATTACAAATTCCCCACGATTCATGAACAAAATCAATAGCTTGAGTACGTTTAAGAACCTAGGGAAAGTAGTGCAGCCAAACGGCCTAGATAAAGAAGCAAATAAAACTAGAGCTAAGAAAATGGAATTGGCCTATCAATTAATGAAATACATTTACAACAAAACAACCCTTCCTGTAAAAACAAAAATTCAATACTGTCATAAAACCGGTATGTCTTTATGAAGCGGAATGTGTAGTCATAAAAAAGGAGAGATATACTTGGAGGCAGAGGAAAGAACTACGGAAAATACTTGCACGAAGGAAGGAAAGTTGAGAAAAATTAGTTGGATACGATAAAGACATTTCCACGCAAACAGAAACGTTTTCAGGTGCTCTCAGAACGAGAAGAATTTCTTTCTATGGTCACTTGTTCCGAATGAACCTGAAAGTTTTTTTTTGTAAAGATAGCTTTGAAGCCATTTTCAGTGTTGCCTTATTAACAATTGATATTCTAACTTTCAGTCGGTCAACTCGAAATAATACCAATTACCGGAATATGTGAAAAATTAACCTGAAATAAATTACATGGGATTAAGATATACAGGGTCTTTCATATAAAGTAAGATCGGCGAGCGGCGGTTTTGTCATTCGCTGCTGAAGCCGGCTTGGCCGAGCTTGTGACGCACCACGGCCCCCTGCTGAAGTATTGAAAGCGCGCGCATAGTACAAACTTGACCTTGCAATAAGCGTGCAGGTGTTCAGTCGCCAGTCTGAACCTCAGCTGCTAACATGTTGAGACAGTTATCATTGCAACATCGTATTTTTGTATGTAAATTTTATTTTAATTACGATTCGGCTCGGCGGGTACGTGATGCATTTGTTCAGCCATTTCCTGATGAAGTGCCACCTTCACTAGCACAGATTCACATAATTGTAAATAACTTTGACACTACTGGTTCAGTGCTCAATAAAAAACACAAAATAAAAAATCAGAAAAAATACAGTGGCATGACTCACTCGCGTCAGCCAAAATGTGGTTACCAGATACAATGCCTGTATAACCCAGGAAGGACGACACTTCCAGCCACTTTTATAAGGTAATATTTCATAGAGGATTGTACACACGCTTAGAGCAGGGGGCCACGGCTCGCTACAAGCTCGGTCAAGGCCACCACACTAGCGGAAAACAAACCCGCCGCTTGGCGTTCTTACTTTATATGAAAGACCCTGTATATACATTTTATAGACTAGTATTCCCTTCAATAGTCCATAACAATTCGTATATCTTAATCCCATGTCATTTAATTCAGGTTATGTTTTTACATATTCCAGTAATTAGAATTATTTTGTGTTGACCGACTGAACACACAAAGTCAGTTGCTAATACCAACTGACATTTTGACAAAAATCCCCAAGAAAAAATTAGTTTGTTAATGGAAGTGATGGTTGGTTGGTTCCTCAGTTTGGACTGGCTGCGTGGCTCAGCGGTAACGTTCTCGCCTTCTGAACTCAAGACTGCGGGATTGAACCCCGGTGCAGTCAGCTGGCATTTGAGTGTGCGCAAATGTGAGGGAGGCATGTCAGTAGATTTACTGTCACGTCAAAGATCCCCTTCGGGGCAAAATTCCGGCACCCCGGCGTCTCTAAAAGCTGCAGTAGTTAAAAGGGACGTAAAAACCAGAACATTATTATGGTTTCTCAGTTTAGGGGCTGCGACAACGCGGTCATGTAGCCCCGTGTAATTTGGGTGTGTGTAAAATCTGTCTGATAACCGGTGTTAATTGTGATGGCTGTATTAGTGTGTGTTATCTGTTTTTAATTCAAGTAAGGACTGTAGACATTCAATTTTTTTCAAGTAGTCCCTACTTTTGCTACCAAACGCCACCGTCAACGACCAACTAGATCTGAACTTGGTTACTAGAAGCCACCGCAGTCAAATTTAACTTATAATTTAGCTGCACACAAATGTAATTAGTGGAAGGTTCTTTATCATGCCAGAAATATATGACATGGGACCGCCGGTTTTACTTCCCTTCCGAAGGAAGGCATACTGGAAGTGAAAAATGATTTATCAATTATGAACTTAACAAAAGAATAATATTTAGACAAGCTTGCATTTCGAAATAAGATGAGAAAATTCGGGGTTTTCAGGAGAATCATAAGCGCTCAGCTTTTTCCACAGATGAAAGAAGGAGAGAACACAGTGAAATGACAAAGAAATACTGGAAAACGCTAAAATTAAGATAGGAGCAAAGTCATGAGTTATTTATTATTATTGAAGTGTAGTAGCTGGCAGTGGTGGGAAACGGAAGTATGCACTGCCCGCTCGATCGATCGATCCAGCGGGCAGTGGTAAGACCCAGCTGGCAGTGGTACGAGAAACAATGAGCGCGAGGTGTCAGAAATTGATACCATGACGTACTCGCGGCCATGTGGAATGTATATGACATACTGAACGGAAAACGCTCATGCGAACTCTGGTGTCAATTGATTGAAACAAATGACATGGTACATGTTCGAGGTCTTCGTATCAGTATTTAAATGGTAAAATGCCTTAATATCAAACATTGTAAGAAGTCGGCATTGCCGGTATTATGTTTCTGCACAATGGCTATTCAAATATTAACCCACATGCAGCCATCAATATAATATAATCGTTGTGGTTATACGAGAATTGAGCAAGCCTTCATGAACTATTACTGAATACATTCTCTTTACTCACAAGAGGGCCTATTCATAAGGCATTTTAAACTCAATTTCACGCAGGAACATTATCGAAACAAGCAAAATATAAATGAAACTTATTTACGTAATGCAGTATTATTGGGACGTGGAAATAAGTCACCATCTTGTGCACAAAATTTGCGTAGTCAAAATAGCCGTGGGCTTAGTGCTTATGACTGTGAATCTAGAGATCTTGGGTTCGAATCCCGGACTGGGTAGATATTTTTGCTACCAGATTAGCATTTTAAACGATATTTATCATATCAATATGACTCATTTTAACAGAATCCATATGAAATTACGTGTTGGTCTGTGAATGACGAGGACCTGTTTATAAGGAATTAAAGGTTATGAGCGGTGTCGCGTCTATTAATCTAGTTGATCCATATCGTATTCTTTATTTAGGCTAGTGCTGGTGGAAGCTACATATCATCTAATAAAATGAGTTCCGTATTATAAACTATAATATCTGTAAAACACTCCCTTTTACAATAGATTAATATCTGTGCCAACAATAGTATAAAATACCGGTGTATCAACAATTTCACGTGGGGTTTCTTCTATGTCAGATGTTACACATCATATGCGACTACTGTAAGGCTCGTAATTTTTTATTATATTTATACAATAACTATTATATAATTATTTATTATTTAATGTGTAAAAGTTGGTGATGAGACCACCATCGGAATTAGAGCAATAACGCCCATGGCAGGTCAAATCGGAACGAATCTAATTGGCGGTTGTAGTTGTTGTTGTTCATTTATTTAAGGGATTGAGATAGCGGTAATATACCCATGAACATGAGTATGTGTAGGATTTGTCTAATAACCTAGGTTACTGGGTTGTCTGTAGTAGTGTATGCATTTATACTTAAGTCTAGGATAGGAAAGTAGACACACGTTGCTTTAAATAAAAAGCTATCCCGGCATTTGTCTGGAGTAGAAGTGAGAAACAACGAAAATCCATTTCTAAGATGGCTGAGGTGAGATTCGAACAGACACATCTCTCCTCAGTTTTGCTTCCCGAAGATGTGCATACCCTATTCCAACCCTCAGATCAGAATTACTTTGTATTTTACAATTCTAGAAATGATTTTGGTTCAAATATAAACCGCGATACGTACGTGTCTAAGGGAATTTCTTAGTGTCGTTGATGACGTTAAGGATGACGTGCGGAAGCTGATGTACGTTTTTTTGGTGTTGTAGCTTAAATTGCCGTCTTATTACTTTTAGTTGATCAATTTAATTGAAAAAGTACACTATAGTGTTCTAAAGCCATGGTAAGACAAGACAAAGACTTGGTTAGACGACAGTCTGGGTAAAATGACTGTTGCTAGAAGATTAGGCAACACTGTATGGACGAAACTATTGGCCGCTACTAGGTTAGACGACTGTCTGAACGAACATTACTGCTTGGGCGTAAGCCCCAGGTTAGATCTGTGTTTGCATGTAAATCCTTATTAACACGTAGTATTTGACATGCATGCATCATTTAAACATTTAGTGTCGTCCATGACGTCAGAGATGCCACCATTTTGTGTCTAGGGAATTTTGAGTTTAAGGTATCATGATCTACACTACTCCCATGATTTTAGAATAGCGCATGACTTCCTTATGTCCAAATCTATATTTGATGTCAACATATTTCTTTTCTTTATAAAAACTTTCTTTAACTGTGCCAACCTTATCTTCATATCCTCTTTGCTTCGTCCACCATTGATCATTTTTTCCCAAGTAGTAGAAGCTAAAGTGTGACAAGGAGCAAAACCTTCCCGTACACGTCCATTCACTCTGTCAGCGTTGTGACGTACATTCCTCCCCCAAATGTGATATTTGTCATAATGGGCACTTACCGTATATTTGGGGAACAGCTGTTGCACGTCCATCTCTACTGCTCGTCTTGCCAACATCTTCAAGGAGAAAGAACATATATTAGTGACTTGATTTAGTGCCTCTCACAGTTTAACAAATATATAAACATTCTTACTAGCAAGCACAAGGACGCGCGCATGCATGTGAGACTTGTTGTAATGCCAAAATAGTCCCTAAAATAATACCACAGCTGCCTCCTTCCCAAACCTCATTTGAATTATAAATACACACATAGAAACTACAATAACACAGGTTATCAGTTTCTTTTTTCTTAAAAATGTACTCGTATATATAGCCTATATACACTTCCAAGTACACGTGACTAAATGACCCCATCAAATTTAACAACAATACCAACAACAAGTAGTTCCGTGAAGAACTATACAGCCTATTTTCATATATCCTACTCATGTCAATTGCCTCTATCAACATACAACATTTCAGTTTGGTTGTGCAATAGATTCGTAGATATTGAGAACCGTATAAATATTTCAGATGGTCGCCATGTTGGATTTTTTTATGTGCTATTACATGAAGATTATTGAGTACGTGTGTCATTCAAACGTCAATCGCATGATTAGGACACATGAAGTAAAAAAGAGATTTTAAAATTTCTCACAGCTGCCATATTGTGGTTATGAAAACAATTGAAATAACTAGATGCCAGTGGATTAATAATTGTATAGGAATTTACTGTACAAAGTTCGACTGCACTCGGATGGTTAAATCGCGAGAAACTTCCACTTAAATATTTATACTTCGCGTCGCCACCATGTTGGATTTGTGCTCACCAGGTTATTGAAAGTCCTATAGATGAACTTATGTTCATAGCCTCTATGAACATTAAAAACAAACAGTTTGATTGCTGTAAATGATTCGTAGATACTGAGAACCGTCGAAATACATTCGGATGGTCGCCATTTTGTATTGTTTTATGTATAGGCCATATAGTTATGTACCATAAAGAAAAATTATTGCGTAGCTTCATTACTCAAACTTTCACTTCGATCGCATGATTACGACACAAGAAACAAAAAATTAATTTTAAAATTTCGCTCAGCCGCCATCTTGAGGTTATGTAAACAATTGAACTATATTAGATGCCAGTGCATTACAATGTGTATAAACATTTTCTGTACCAAGTTTCATTGCATTTGGATGATTAATCGCGAGAAAAGTTGATTTAAAACTTTCAAATTCGCTTGGCCGCCATGTTCGTTTTGTAGTTAACAGGTTTTTGAAAGTCTCACATATGAACGTCTACTAGTGCCTTTTATCTCCGTACAAAATTTCAGGGTGATATCGGTAATAGTTTCGGAGATATAGAATGCCTGTGAAATATTTCGCACAGCCGCCATCTTGAGGTTATGTAAACAATTGAACGAAATTTGATGTCGGTGCATTACGATGTATATAGACATATACTGTACCAAGTTTCATTGCATTTGGTTCGTTAAATCGCGAGAAACGTCTATTTTAAAGTCGCAACTTCGGTTGGCCGTCATGTTGGTTTTGTAGTTAACAGGTTTTCGATAATCACATAGCTGAATTACTAGTAGTTCCATTGATCACCGTACACAATTTCAGGGTGATATCGGTAATAGTTTCGGAGATATTTAATGCTGGTGAAATATTTCGCACAGCTGCCATGTTGGATTGGTGAGACGTAATACAATTTAAAGGGCACGATCGGGGTCGGCCAAAATGGTGCTATGACCTTACCGAGTTTCATTGAAATCGCTCCACATGTTTAGATTTTATTAGGGGGGTCCACACACACGCACCGACAGACACACGGACAAAAGGTGATCTCATACGCCTATTTTTTCATAAAATGAAAATAGGCTAACAACAGACATTATCGTGCTGGAACCCATTTTTCGAAATTTAATGTTTTTCAGTCGGTCAACACGAATATACCGAATTGTAATGGGAACCACCTAATACAATTGTTCACCAACTGAAACATATTAAATTTCAACAACAGACGTGTTGTGATGTGAATTTAGTGTTAGAAGAGTTTGTTATAGTTATTGTTGTTTTAAGGGGTGTACCACAGAGGTCATCTGCCCCTAAGGTGTTCGAATCATGCCAGGAAGGAGTAGAGTCTACCTCGTAGAGTAGCGAACAGCTAGTTGTTTTATTTAAGGGGCTTGGACATCCCGGTAATTTAGCGCCGTTTACTTGGATGCGTGTAGAATTATTTGTCTGGCAACCTGTATTATTCTGGTGTCATTAGCAGTGTGTATACTTTTTAAGTCAGGCGAAGATTGGGAAGGAGGTGGCCTTGGCCTTAAAAGTAAGAAGCCATCCCGGTATTTGCCTAGAGTAAAAGTGGGAAACCACGGAAACCACTTCCAAGATATTTTAGATGGGAATCAAACTCACCCCTTCTTAGTTATGCCTCACGAGGCTGAGTGAACCCCGTTCCAGTCCTCAGACCAGAATTAAATTTCTTGGCAGAGCCAGGGATTGAACCCAGACCTCCGGAATGACAGCCAAGAATACTAGCCGCTACAGCAGGAGGTAGGGTTGGATTTCTGGTTCCGCCGAGTAATTTTAATTCTGTTCTGTTTTCTGGAACAGGCTACACTCAGCCTCGTGAGACAAAATTGAGAAAGATGGTATCAATTTCCAGCTCAACAATCATTAAAAAGTGTTTTCCCTAGTCTCCAACTTAAACTGTCAGGACATTAAGAACACGACCACATCCTATCCAAATCCAAATTGCAATTAGAAATGCACAATCACAATGACACAAATTATCAGACAGATTCAACACACAACTAAGTTTACGGGGCTATATGACCACAATGCCACAAAGCCCCTAAATGAATCAACTACAACAGCAACCTGGGAGGAGAAGGAGGAGAAACATTGAATACTTATAAGGCTTCGGTAGCATAGTTGGTAGCATGCTGAACTGCTATGCCCCAGATCACGGGTTCAAACCCAGCCAAAGTCGTCGGATATTTAAGACAAAATCCTTCAGTATGCCTTCCTTCGTAGGGGAAGTAAAGCTCACGGGCCCATGTCATAGAATTTAAAGCATGTAAAATAACGTCCTACTACAATTGGTAGCGTGTAGCCAAATTTATAAGTTACAAGCTGTACCCGGCATGCGTTGCAATGCCAACCAAAGAAAGTGTTGGCGTTGAAATTCTGTTTCTTGAAGTGCTTTTGGATACACAACATGTTAACTGCCTCTAAGCTATCGTAAAATGGATTTTCTAATTTAGAACCATTCGTGGAATCGTGCACAACAACTTTCAAAAGTTTCATCGCTGTCACTCATTTGTTGAATCTACTCGTACGCTACCTGTTGTGAAATGGATTTACTAAGTCGAAACCCTTCCCTGGCGTGTACACAATAACTCATCAATGATTCATCGCAATCGGATGAATTGTATATGCACGTATACGGTGTTTTGTTTAAACGATTCGTGCGCTGTCACTGATTTGTTGAATCTACTCGTGCGCTACCTATTGAGAAATGTATTACTTAGTCGAAGCCCTTCCCTGGCGTGTACACAATAACTCATCAAGGTTTCATCGCAATCGAAGAATGTTATATGAACGCAATAGGAGATTTTGCTGAAACGCTTCGCGCGTCGTCACCCATTTGTTGCATCTACTCTTGCGCTACTTATTGTGAAATGAATTTACTAAGTCCCCTTCCCTGATGGGTACACAATAACTGATCAATGTTTCATCGCAATCGGATGAATAGTATATGAAAGCATACCTGATTTTGTTTAAACGATTCGCGCTCCGTCACTCATTTGTTGAATCTACTCGTGCGCTACCTACTGTAAAATGTATTTACTAAGTTAGAAACCGTCACGTAAGTGTCCACAACATCTCACCCAAGTTTCATCGCCATCGGACTAATGGGATATGAAGACATAGGGGACTGTATTGAAACGCTCCGCATGTCGTCGTTCATTTGTCGAATCTACTCGTGTGCTACCTACTCTGAAATGTATTTACTAAGCCAGAAACCTTCCTTGGAGTGTCCACCATATTTCACTCAAGTTTCACCGCTAACGGCAGAATGGTATATGACCTTATACGGGACGTTGTTGAAACGCTTCGCGCGTCGTCCCTCATTTGTTGAATCAACTTGTGCGCTGCATATTGTATAGTGGATTTACTAAGCCAGAAATTTGCCATGACGTGTACACAACATCTCACCCAAGTTTCATAGCTACGGACGAATGGTACATGAATGCATACGGGACTTGGTTGAAACGCTTCGCGTGTCGTCGCTCATTTGTTGATTCTACTCTGCGCTACATATTGTAATATGTATGTACTCAGCCAGAAACCTTCCCTGGGGTGTACACAACATCTCACCCAAGTTTCATCGCAATCGGATGAATGGTATGTGAACGTATACGGGACGTTGTCGAAACGCTTCGCGCGTAGTCACTCATTTGTTGAATATAAACGTGCGCTTCGTATTGTAAAATGGATTTACTTAGCCAGAAACCTTTCCTGGAGTGTACACAACAATTCACCAAACATTTATCACTATCAGACGACTGGTATATGACTTTATACGGGACTTTGTTGAAACGCTTCGCGTGTCATCGCTCATTTGTTGAATCTACTGGTGCGATACCTATTGTAAAATGTATGTACTAAGCCAAAAACCTTCCCTGAAGTGTACACAACATCTCACCCAAGTTTCATCGCTATCGGATGAATGGTATATGAAATTATATGGGACTTTGTTGAAACGCTTCGCGCGTCGTTGCTCATTTGTTGATTCTACTCGTGCTCTACCTATTTTTAAAGGGATTAACTAAGCTAGAAACCTTCCCTGGAGTGCACACAAAATCTCAGCCTAGTTTCATCGCTATCGGACGAATGGTATATGAACGCAAACGTGACTTTGTTGAAATGCTTCGCGCGTCGTAGCTCATTTGTTGAATCTACTCGTGCGCTGCCTATTGTAAAGTGGATGTACTAAGCCAGAAAATTTCCCTGCAGTGTACACAACATTTTACGCAAGTTTCATAGCTATTGGACGAATGGTATATGAATGCATACGGGACTTTGATGAAACGCATTGCGTGTCGTCGCTCATTTGTTGAATCAACTTGTGCGCTATCTACTGTGAAATGTATTCACTAATTTTGAAACCTTCACGTAAGTGTACACAACATCTCACCCAAGTTTCATCGCTATCGGACGAATGGTATATGAACACATACGGGACTTTGTTGAAATTCTTCGCGCATCGTCGCTCATTTGTTGAATCTACGCGTGCGCTACCAATTGTAAAATGGATTTACTAAGTCAGAAACCTTCCTTGGAGTGTACTCAACATCTCACCCAAGTTTCATCGCAAACGGACGAATGGTATATGAACGCATAGGAGACATACACACATACCCACAGACAAACTATCACGTTACATTGATTTTTATATATATAGGTATTTGGTTGGTTAGAAACCAAGTTCCAACATTTGCCGCTGGGTGTCACTGACAGTAGCATCTGGTTGGAACTACTTGTAATTTAACTTGCTGGGAGTCTACGGGCGTTTAATTAAAATACCCTGCTATGACCATTGGCTGCAAATTACAGTTGGGTGTATGCAGTGCTTTTTTTTCTAAAAAAATTGAGGTGTACTCTCAGTTGTAGTCGACAAAACATCATGATCTTGCAATTATCGGCAATTTGCAAAGTCCAGTCATTGTTTGTGTTCAAATCAACTTTCAGCTTTTTTGATGTCTGGGTAGATGTTAAATAGTTCGTTATTTACATCATCCCTCAAAACAAACCACACACCCTAAACAACAACCTACCCCGCCTCCAAACGCTAGCCTGTGTCGACCTATGTGCTTATAAGAACGGAGTGCCTAGTTGCCGAACAAAATAAATTGGTTCGATAGATCGACTTAAATCGAGGATAACTCGAACCCTCCTCCAGCTATAGTGAACAGCGCGTTGACGCCTGCTGACCGATGAACATTCAAGTCGGAAGTTATATTTGCCGGACTAGATACAAAATAATGTACAAATATTTTTTCTTAAACAGTTTCCCAATGTTAAAGGGGTACGGTACCCCCGCGTTCTCCCTAAAAAACAAGTAGTTCCGTGAAGAACTATACAGCCTATTTTCATATATCCTACTCATATTAATTGCCTCTATCAACATACAAAATTTCTGTTTGATTGCTATGTTAGATTCGTAGATACTGAGAACCGACTAAATATTGCAGATGGTAGCCAGGTTGGATTTTTTTTATGTACTATTACATGAAGATTATTGTGTACGTGTGGTTTTCAGACTTCAATCGCATGATTAGGACACAAGAAGTAAAAACGAGATCTTAAAATTTCGCACAGCTGCCATCTTGTGGTTATGAAAACAATTGAAATAAATTACATACGAGTGGATTAACATTTGTATAAGCATTAACGTGCAATGTTACACTGCACTCAGATGGTTAAATCGCGAGAAACGTCCATTTAGATATTTATACTTCGCGTCGCCGCCATGTTGAATTAGTGCTCACCAGGTTACTGAAAGTCATATAGAAGAACTTATATTCAGAGCCTCTATGAACATTAAAAAAAAATTTGATTGCTGGAAAAGATTCTTAGATATTGAGAACCGTCAAAATATTTCGGATGCTCGCCATTTTGGATTGTTATATGTTTAGGTCATAGAGTTATGTACCATTAAAGGAAAATTATTGCGTAGCTTCATTATTCAAACTTTCACTTCGATCGCATGATTACGACACAAGAATAAAAACTTAATTTTAAAATTTCGCACAGCCGCCATCTTCATTTTATGTAAACAATTGAACTAAATTAGATGCCAGTGAATGACAATATGTATAATCATTTACTCCACCACATTTCAATGCGCTCATATGATTAAATCACGAGAAAAATGCATTAGAATGTGTCAACTTCGCTTGGCCGCCATGCTCGTTTCGTAGTGTACAGGTTTTTGAAAGTTACATAGATAAACTTGTAGCAGTGCTCTTTATCACCGTACAAAATTTGAGGTTGATATCATAAATAGTTTCGGAGATATTGAATGCCTGTGAAATATTTCGCAGAGCCGCCATTTTGAGGTTATGTAAACAATTGAACTAAGTTAGATGTCGGTACATTACAATGTATATAGACATATACTGTGCCAAGTTTCATTGCGTTTGGTTGCTTAAATCGCGAGAAACGTCCATTTAAAAGTCGCAACTTCGCTTGGCCACCATGTTGGTTTTGTAGTTACCAGGTTTTCAAGGGTCACATAAGTGAATTTCTAGTAGCTCCCTTTATCAGCATACAAAATTCCAGGGCGATATCTGTAATAGTTTCGAAGATATTGAATGCTGGTGAAATATTTCGCACAGCCGCCATGTTGGATTGGTGAGACGTAACAAAATTTGAAGAGCACGGTCGGGGTCGCCCGAAATAGAGCTATGAACTTACCGAGTTTCATTGAAATCTCTCCAGCCGTTTGGATTTTATTAGGGGGGGGGGGACACACACACGAATCACACACACACACGCACACACACAGGGACAAAAGGTGATCTCATAAGCCTATTTTTTCAAAATTGAAAATAGGCTAAAAAAAAGCGCTGGGTGTAAGTTATGTATAAGAATGCATGCTTGGCCAAAGCTCTTGGTTGCTGACTACATCAATCACTGTCTGACATTGTCAGGTGGATCAAAACATTATAAACATTATAACATCACAACTTAGGCCTATCTATTGGAAGTGGGAATGGTGTACTTCACGTACATGAGAACGGTGGCTTCTGGTGGACCCACTGAGAATGTCTATAACTACGTCACTATGGGGCTCTATGTGGCCTACTCTAATCTCATGCCCATTATGTCAGTGAATAAATTCATAAGAAATGAAATGTCGTGTTGCCTCCTTGGATAGCTTGTTGTTGTCCATACGAGACCTGCATATTGAAACTAGGATGGCGTGATGATGATGACGTCACGTCCCCGAACCAGTGGAATCAACTCCAGCAGACGAAAACCCCCATAGCCCGGCCGGCAGTCAAACCTGAACCCTTTGGTCCAAGGTCTAGCCCACTAACTACTTAGACAAGGGAGCCGGACAGAACTACTGATCTGATTGGACCATTGTACTCCTGTCTAATATCCAGGATTAGCGAAGAATGCATGTGATCTATGTTTGGAGTGTGGCCTCATTCGTAGGGGATCTAATTGTGAGTACTGGTACCTGTTAGAAAATACAGAACATTTACACCCTCTGTCTGAAAAGTTCGGTGAATGGGTCTATATTACGAACGGATTGTTGGCTTACCTGAAACAGCCGTTACTATCCTTCGAAGTAATACCCGTGGATGGTTATGCACTTCTTCAGCTGTACACGTCCTGGCATAGTCTACCTGAGGGATAGCCTTCAGTTGGGTCGTCACATTACGTTGGACGTCCGAAATGTCCGAAACCCTCTGGCCCTTCAGGGCTTATCGGCGACCCAGGACCCCGATACTCCATACTTTGACGCTTGCCTTCGAGTTCGTACCTCAGGCACCAGGTCTCGTCACGCATGACGATGGTTTTCAGGACCATTCCATTCCACGGAACATTCACCCTTATCACTGCCACCCGTCGAACAGGTGTGCACGTTAGGTTGCAAGGCAGGTTACATAAATTCACGCTTGTCTCTTTCTTTCAATTTAGAGTTTTGACTACCCAAACTGAAGACTATTCCTAAGGAAGACTATGCCAGGAGTTTCCAGGACTTGTTCAGTCGTTCACCGAACTTTTCAGACATAGGGTGTAGATTGTTCCGTTGTTGTTGTTGTTTCATTTAAAGGTTTTGGATATCAAGGACATTCATCTCCGTGTACTTTGGTGTGTATGCAATTTTTGTCACATAACTTGAGTTATTGCGATGGCTGTGGGGGTGGGACCCGGTTTAATGGCTGCCAAGTAGTGAGTGAACAATTGGGAAAGTTTGAAATTTGTTCTAGTATTGAAAAGGTGGAGCCTCCGTGGCTTAGGCGGCAGCCCGCTGGTCTCTCACCGCTGGGTCCGTGGTCAAATCCCGGTCACTCCATGTGAGGTTTGTGCCGGACAAAGCGGAGAAAAACAGGTTTCTCTCCGGGTACTCCGGTTTTCTCTGCCACAATTTCATTCCAGCAACACTCTCCACTATCATTTCACTTCATCTGCCATTCATTTAATCAATGCCCCAGAGGAGTGCAACAGGCTTCGGCAGCCGGCAAAGTTCATATCCTCCTCGCTAGATGGGGGCTTCATTCATTCCGTTGCCTGACCCGGTCAGTTGACTGGAAGCAGGCTGTGGCTTTTCATTGAAATGGGAGTTGCTCTTAATAATTATTTTATGAGCTTGGAAGAACTTGGTCATCATCCCCGTAGAGTTGGGTGTGTGTTGAATTAGTTATGCAGTTATGTGATGATGAAAAGGGCGTGACCGTATCCTTACGTTAAGGTATCATACGAAGGAGGGAAACTTTTAGTTTAACGTGACCGCTAATTTTGCCATCACGAGCCACGAAACCTCCTTTTTACGTGGAATCCGAACCACAAGGCATTTCATTTCGAAAATCTCACCTGCATTGACCAGAAATCGAACCCGATCCACTATGGTGAGAGGCAAATAGATTGACCTCTGCGCCACCACACTCCCAAGACACCATTCCAGCATTAGCTTGACGATGTGTGGAAACAATAGCAAATCAGTTCTAGATGGCTGAGAGTGGGAATCTAACGCTTCTATTTACTCATGATTATCTCAAGAGTATAAATACCACCACATCAATCCCTCGTAATAGGCAGAGTCGAACATTGAACACAGGATCATTTATGTAGGTCACGATCACCTGCAACACAGTGCAGTACAGCAAGAGTGTATTTATAGTGAGCGCATACATGCTGAATCCTGCCATCAATGACACAACATGCACCAAATTAATATTACCTAACTCGAAAGAGTAACTATAAAACTATAATAATTACTTCATTAACAATAAGTGTTATTTTCCATTTCTAATTAAATAACTTTTCAAACTAATTACTTCCAAACAATTTGACTAACATTTAACTTGGTACATTTTTACAAGCAGAGGGTTATCGTTAGAATCATTATTATCTTCTTTATTCACGGAAAAATATGTAATTGCTTGCACTGATGGCGCATGAATCGCGTACAGAAAAAGGAAATATCATCCAATTATAGCAAGTTTCTGCGTCTGACACTTCACTTAAAGATATGACTTAAGAACACGAGAAAAAGTTCTATTCTTGATAGCCAGCGGCGCTCGTTTCCTGGACGTAGCAGAGTTTTCTATCACAGCCAGAGAAGAAAGTCAAGAGCGCTTACAGTTGAAAGGAAAGCAAACTACATTAACCGCTTCTCGACTGACATCATTATTCTCGCAAGAGAGTCAAAGTAAATGGCAAACGGAGTCATGGTCAGGATAACATTAGGAAAATAGAAGACAAGCCGGAAAAAATTAATGGATGTAATAAGTAGATAATTGAATATCCCAATGTTTTCTTAAATAAATAGTACATGCGTATTGGAATGTATACTAAAGTATTAACGAGGAGACGGCACAAGCATTATGTTTCACTTTATAGTATTTATGTATGTATGTATGTATGTATGTATACCATGTGAATCAGCTGCTTTTAAAAATATTGCTTTATGCAGCTAAGTTAACATTATCAGGAAGAACGATATTTCACTGCTTGCATCCCGTATGGTACTAATGCACTGCAAGCATATTTAACACTAATATTTTTATCTTGATATGACTACAAACAAATAACTTATAAAGGGAAATATAGCAGTGTTCAATATCGTTCGCGGGATATGCTTGCTGTGAATTAGTAACATTCGTGATGCAAACAGAGAAATATTGATCTTCCTGTCAACACGCGTTAGTGCATAAAACAATATTATTAGGGGCAGCTGATTCACCTGGTATATGTATTTCTTATTGCCAGACAGACGGACTCCAGGTGTGATAATATAATAATAAACAATAACATTTACAAGTAGGTCTATAAAAAAAACGAAAAATCCACGACCATACAGACATGCGCTCAAATATCCTGGAAGAAAAATCCTCGTAGCTTTCATTCATTAATACAATCCCAAATGTACAAGAAACATTAACATAAAGATTTACAGAAAACACACATGAGTATAAAGAATGTCAAAAATAAGGAGATGTGGTGACCAAGCTTTCATCCAAATAGTCCACAGATCTAAGTAATTTGGAGGATAGGTGCTCAAAACTGAATTATTCCCAGTAAATTAGGTTGCCAATGGTAACACCTTACTTTACGATTCTAGAAATTCTACTGCCAACCAGGGCTGTGGACAGCGAACACGGGCCCTTGGACTTGGACTACTCGACCTCCATATTTATTAGTCCCGTGACATCGTGGAAATATCAAATTTGCATTTTTATTAAGAAGTAAAGTATTTTGTGCATTTTTAATGTACTTTTTTGGAGAGTATTATTTTGTTCAATGTAAAATTGTAACGTCGTTTCCGTTGTATCTGATCAATACGTTTACTCTCTCTCATCACAAGAACAAGTTCAACAACTTTCACAACCTTATGTACTAAAAGTGGAACTTTGCAAAGGTTCATAATTTAGATTATGGGTTATTAGGTCGCTTTGGAAGGTAATTTAGAAACTTTCCTCCCTATAAATAGTAGAAATTTACTATTAGTAGCTAGCATTCTTGGCTGTCACCGCGGAGGCCCTGATTTGATTCCTGGCTCTGCCAAGAAATTAAATTCTAGTCTGAGAGCTGGAACGGGGCACACTCTGCCTCGTAAGGTAAAACTGAGATGAGGTGGGTTTGATTCCTACCTCAGCCATCCTGGAAGTGGATTACCACTTCTACTCCAGAGAACTGCCGGCATGGTTCCTAACTCCTTCCCAATCCTCATCTGAGTTACAACAACACACTCTGATACCACCGTCACAATAACACAGGTTATGAGACAGATTCCACAGACACACAAACCCAAGTACACGAGGATACATGACCACGAAGTCACAAAGCCCCTAAATGAATTAACAGCAATAACTTGACAATACTCTGCTCTTACCTCTGGTGAGATGGTTCCGAATTTGAGGAAAAGACGCATCTATCACAGCAGACCGAGATGAATGAAGTAAGCTGTGACATTTGGTTCTGAGTAATGGCAAGACGCACGGGATGGGTAATGCGGTGTGAAGTCGTGCAATCTAAGGGGGTTGGATTATAATACATTGTGGAAGCGTCGGGGAACCTGGACATAATATCTCTACACAGAAGAGAGAAGAGTGAAACAAGACATCCCAAACATGTAAATAATCCTCAGGTTGCACCAGACATAGGTAACTCTACTCGTAGGTGTAATAGGAGAAGCTAGAGAAAGTAAATGATTGAAATTTTCTTCTCATAGTCTTGTCTTGGTCATTATTTTAAATCATTATATGGTAGAGTTTTACATGTCCGCAAGAAATACCTATTTCTATAATCAACTGGAAATATCCAAATATGCCAACCAGTTCAGAGCACTGGAGTCACTTGGTGTAGAGACCTTAGATTACAGTCAAATGCTCGAAGTGGGCATTCCTGAACAATGCGGACTATTGTCGGTTTCTGCTCTCCACAGTCGCAGTCAACAGATGAACGGAAACCCTACATCTTCAAGGTGTAACCACACCGCCCTTGACCCTTCCTAAGGTGGTTCAGCGCGAGACCTGAAGTCTCTCAATCTCCTTTGTTGGGCCTACCCATAAGAGCTAGGGATCAGAATTTTGAAATGCTCTATAATATTAATTTATTTAGCGTGCGGCTTTTAGTGCCGGGAGTGTTCGAGGACATCTTCGGCTTGCCAAAGGGTGTAGCTGCTTCAAGCGGACTCCCATGGGATGAGCTACAACTACCGTTCAATTTCAAGTAGTTCCATTTTTCGCTACCAGATCTCACTGACACCTAGTGGTGAACATTGGAATTTTGATAGAGCATTTCAACGAAATCTAACCTAGAAATTTAGCTTCACACAAGTTTAGTTAGTGGAAGGATCTTTTACATGCCATAAATCTATGACAAGGGAGCGCCGGCTCTACTTCCTCTCCGAAAGAAGCCATACTGAAGGATTTTAACGCTCTTGAAAAGTCCGACAACTTTGGCCAGGTTTGAACCCGCGATCTTGGGCACAGCAGTTCAGCATGCTACCAACTATGCCACCGAAGCCGCTCTATAATAATAATAATAATAATAATAATAATAATAATAATAATAATAATAATAATAATAGCAATAATAATAATTATAATACTCGTATGAACTCGCTGTTTGGTGTAACTTTTTTGAGTTAGAGCTATTTACTTCTTCTATTCTTCAATTGTGTCTTTTCGTTTTGTACTATCATTAGGCATAGAAAGAGGATGCTTTAGGGAGATTGATTTGATTGTTATTCCTAATTATTTTTAGGGGTTTGGGACATCTTGGTCGTTATCCCCGTGTACTTGGGCGTGTGTTCAATAATAATAATTAGTGTGATCAGTGTTTCCGACTGTGACTGTAGCAATATGTGTAACTGTAAAATTGCGTAGGTGCCCCGTCGATTGAAATAAGGCACTAATCTGGCCTGGATTTGAACCTCTAGTGTACAGAATAGCTGCAGCTCCCTTTGTGATCGTGGTGAGAAATTTAACGTGCACAGCTACACAGCGGAGTTAAGGTTTGATTAATTCTGTATTTCGCTAACCAATTGTAATAAAAGAGGTATATTACGAGTCAAATGACTGAGCATAATGTGTATTTTCCCTCCTTCAAAATCAGACTTCCTCGATCCACGATCTTGCAATCTGGAGAGACCCATCTATCAGTGAGAAAGTTAACATACTGTAGAACGTAGGTCACATATTGACATAAGCAGATTGGCCAGTATGTTACCCTGGTGAGCAGATTTACCCAGAAATCCAATTTTCGATATGTAGTGCTAAGAATGGCAAATCTATGTCTGATCTGTGTCCCGATTTCTATCATACACTTTCCTCACAAATATAGGGGTATCTGACCAATACCAGCTTCATATAAATACACGTATGCAAGCAGTAATACTGGCACCACAAAAACAGAGACACACACAGACACACACGCGTGCACATTGGCAACGGCCACAATATACCTAGCCTCTAAAACAGTATCATTTTAAAGAAGTTGTGAAGATGCATTAATTTATTATGAGCAAACACCCATCAGCGTAGCTGGAGTATGTCAAGCTGCACGAATGAATTGGGAAACTGTAAGTTTTAAGACACAAGGCACAATGTTCAAATCCCGGCGTTGACAATGACCTTCCTTTTAAGAGTGATTTTCCACCCCAAGTACTATTCCGTACAGATATGTGACAGTTATAGCGTTATAAATCAAATATTTCTAATTAGAACTCAGCAATCTTTCTAGGTTCATGCCGTGTCTCGTGTGGAGTTTCGCCTAGGAACCCCAAGCTGGCTCATCAGCGGGCTCTTGGTGTCCGATGGGAGGGGTAAAAAGTATAATATGTCTAAAAACACTCCTGGAAAGAATTACATTTATTATTTATTAGTTTTTTATTTTTGTCATGTGGTCTCTTGAGAGGCCTAACGCAGGTATTTCCAGTCGACGCCCGTGGGTGACCTGCGCGTCGGTATGAGAGATGGAATGGATGAAGATGAATGAAACTGGGCAAGGGTGTGGAAGGAAGCGGCCGTGGCCTGTCAGAAGGTTCCGTCCCAGCATTTGCCCGGTGTTGAAAATGGAAAACCACGGAAAACCATTTCAAGAACGGTTGACGGTGGGGCTCGAACCCACGCCTCTACCGAGTCAGCGAAGAGCTTGGTTCCATGTGTTAACGATGCGCTTTAGCGAGCGTAGCCACTGCTGTCGGTATTTATTAGATACTTATCAGTTATCACTATTAATGGGGCAATACATTTATTTTTTCCAGGAGTTTATTTACGTATTTATACTTAGTACCCCAAGCATTCATTGGGCATATTCGTGTTGCCTGAATAAAGAGCTTCAAATGACAGTTTGCTTAGGCAGCACTAAACGAATTGCTTCAAATCTTTACATGTTATCATCATAGGATACCACTCCAACCAATATATTGTCTTCCATGGTTATCACTGCTTACGATGGTGGGTCCGTAGTTGGTTGTGAAGGCCGATCCTGGATTGACAGATCCCTCCACAGTGATGGTACGAATTGATGTTACCCACAGATTGTTGATTCGTTTATGGTTTTCCCGCTCCCTTCTAGCATATTACTTCTTGGTTTCAACTCTTTTCCATTGGTGTTCAAAGTTCATTTGGTCTTAGAAAACAAGGTGTGTCATACTGGTCAATAAGAGGACGTAGCCTCCCAGTTCTTAATGTTGATATGGTAATTGTTCATGCTAGACCTAAGAACATCTTTTATTTTGTGCTTCATTCTATCTTTTCGATGGCCATTCTTAAGATTATGGATAATAGAACGCGTTTTGGGAGACGAGTAATTACCATGTGAACAATGTGGCCTATCCAAAGGAGTTGACACGTAGTTTCGACGCTGGTACTATTGATGTCCTCAAAAATGATGATATTAGGGCGATGGTCTTGTTTTCTTATTTCAAGTATTCCCCGATGACTATGCTTATGGTAATTGTCTACGTTTTTGTGATGCCTTCCAGAGGCAATGTGGTTCTACATTCTCACTCGTACTGTAAGTAGGAGTTACTATGACAAAATATTTAAATAAGTAATTACAGTAACAAATCCGCGTTTACCCATATTTATTTCCAATATCCTTTAGAATACTTCGGAAATGAATATCGTTCATAGATTTATATTGATAATTATATTTAAAGATTCATCATTATGGTCTAATAATGATTACATTGTGTTCAGTTTTAATTTACCGACGGCAGTGGCTACACTGGCTAAAGCACAGCGTTAGGTCATGGGGCCAAGCTCTCTACTGACTCGGTAGATGCGTGGGTTCGAGCCCCACCGTCAGCCGTCCTTGAAATGGTTTTCCGTGGTTTCCCCATTTTCAACACCAGGCAAATGCTGGGACGATACCTTCTGACAGGCCACGGTCGCTTCCTTCCACATCCTTGCCCAGTTTCATTCATCTTCATCCATTTCATCTCTCATTCCGACGCGCAGGTTACTCACGGGCGTCGACTAAAGACCTGCACTCGGCCTCTCAGGCGGCCACACGACAAATAAATAACGTTTTAATTTTATACCGATAAAACTTTAAATCATTCCATAATCATCATTATCATAGGCTATCACTCGGTTACGAGTATACAGTATATTCATCCGTGGATATCACTGCTTACGATGGTGAATTCGTATGTGGTTGTGAAGGCTGAAAATTTCAATAAACACTTAGAGGGATTTATATTCACAGCTACTGTATGTAATTTATACGTGTTTGACAGAGTGACACAATTGATTTAGCGTAGGTTACGTGTTTGAATTCGGCTCAGTTTGAAAGCATTAAATGATGGTTAATGCGATAGTCTTGCGTAAGTATACTTACAGGACAAATGTACGTTAAATCCTTATTATTATTATTATTATTATTATTATTATTATTATTATTATTATTATTATTTTATTATGAATGTCATGTCATATGAAAATTAACTCTGTTTATTGTGTATTAATATTTACCACCCAAGATAATTGATTCCCGTTAACGTTTTGACGGACTGATGATGATGATGAGGATGATAACTGTTTCTTTAAGCGACTCATCATCTAGGGTGGGTGATAGCAAAAATATGACGACGAAATATACCTACTAATAAAGCGTAACTTCTTCTAACTATAGACTTATAATTAACTTGCACACCAGAAGAAAAACTGGAGGATTGAGGGACTTAGAAGGAAGATGTGCCATGAAAGGTAGATAGGAAAGGGAAACAAGAGGGAGTCTGCCCTTAAGTTAGTGGAAAAAGGGGGAAAATTGGACCCAGCTCACAAACCCCTCGGGGCCACAAACTCCTGAGTCCACCAGCCCATGAGGATGTAGCGCTATCTTCAGTGTACCATAAGTGGTTGGGATAAGTACACCCTGCCTCCCTTAGGGCCTTGAACAGAACGCAGGATATACAATGAAAAGAAAAACAAGAGATCTGACCTCTCGAGGAATGAGGGTACTAGGAAAGATGAGACAAGGGCTAATTAAGGCGGTAAAGTGGAAGACTCCCTGGGCCTCGGATACCCTAATAGTGTCGGGGTCGGAAGAGAGCAAGAGTTGACTAAGGGAAGTCAACAGAAAGAATGTCAAGAAGGAGCCCGATACAAGTAATTGGGAGCAATGCCAGATTCAGCTGGGTTCCCGTGGTTGCTAACCAACGTACCATGAGACCTTGGGGGGTGTTAATGGACTGAAAAGCAACCTGCACTATAGGCGTACATACAATATTTGATATATCATCAGCTGGTGGATCGTGTTCTATAATATCTGCTCCCCAAGAACGTACTGTGGTTGTTTGTAGACATGGCATTGTGCACCCACCCTTTGTAAGTATGACTTTCACTCTCACGCCAGCAGTCCGCAGTTACAACGGTATAACAATCCTGTGTATGTGTAGTTTGGCTGAGTTTTACACCCGCCAGGTAGGCAGCCCGTCTTCCTTGATGCTCTACTGAGCGCTTCACAGAACGCCAACATCGATTTTCATCTATTCCCATCCTTGTCACACCAGACTTCCCTCGCAGTCCCGCGGCAACATGGCTCTATATTCGTTCTGACATGGGCATGCGGTGCTCTATGGAGCAAGATCCAGCAACTAGACTCAAAAGGATATACACAAAAGGAAAAGAATAAGCCACCCAGAAACGTGGAGAGTTGACACTGAAAAGGTTGAACTAAATAGCTCTTCCTACAGTTTAAAATATAGAGAATGATGCCAGAGTGACACAATTGAGGCTTTTGTTTCCTGTACTGAAATACATCGAGAGAGGTGACAGCTAGTATGTCAGACAGATTTAAGTAATGGAATTGGTGGACAAAAGGGAAATGTCAAGTAGGGGCTTGGGTCGTAGGCATTAGCCACATCAACTTTAATGAGTATGACATCTGTTTGTGTTTTTATTGAACCGGTAATACAGTTAGGATTCGGAATAGAGTGTCATTATAAGCAAGAGATAGGTAACACCGAATAAATTGGTATGCGAAAATATCTACACACACAAATATAATAATAATAATACTAATAATAATAATAATAAACGCAGACGTTTAGCGACGATATAGCGATGGAATTCGGACTTGAAAAATGCAAAGCGATTGTACTTGCAAGAGGGAAACTTGATACAGCAGAGGGCTTTGATGTTGGTCTAGATGAGCTAATTGCGTGTTTGCGTGAGGGTTAGACCTACAAATACTTGGGCTTTCTTCAGCTTCGAGCGATCCGACACACACACACACACATTAAAGCCAATTTTCAGAAGAAATTCTTTAATCGAGTGGATATGATTTTGAAATCATACTTGGATGCAGGCAAGAACGTCAAAGCCCTTAACACCTGGGCAGTACCTGTTCTAACGTACTCGTTCGGGATCGTTAGCTGGTCAAAGACAGATTTAGAGCAGATAGAACGACGAGTACGAGTGTCAATGACAAAATATCGGCTACATCATCCAAAGGCAGCGATCGAGTGCATCACACTACCACCGAGTGAAGACGGTCGAGGGGTCATTGATCTCACAATCGCCCAAAGTAGGCAACTGGAACGTCTGCGACACTACTTCTTTGGCGCAAGATATACTCCTCTGTATGAAGTCATTGTTGAAAGTGATAGGAGATTCACACCACTACAACTTGCAGACATGCAATATGACGCAAAAGAGCACGTTACTTCGTTTGAACAGCGCCAGATGGCATGGTTACGAAAAGAACTGCATGGCGTACACCCTCACATGCTCAGCCAACATCATGTCGACCGATCATTGTCGAACTTATGGTTGAAGCATGGTTCGCTCCTCAGTTAAACTGAGGGCTTTGTAATTGCGATACAGGACCGTGTAGTTGCAGAAAAAAATATAGAAAGCACATCTTTAAAGAGAATGTAGCAGATGATCGATGTCGTAGATGCACCTCAGCGCTGGAAACCATCCATCACATCTTCGGTGGCTGCTCTACGCTGGCTGGTATAGAGTGTATCAAGAGGCACAATGATGTTGCTATGATCTTATATCAATAGCTAGCTATGAAATGTGGACTTCTGGATACGAGCGAGGTGTACTACAATTACCAGCCTTCCAACGTGCTTGAAAATGTGCATCATAAAATGTATTGGGATATACCTATTTTAACCGACCAGAAAATCTTGGCCAATCGACCTAATATTGTCTATCTCAATAAAAAGAATCCAAAAGGACTACTTAATAGACGTTGCTATCCCACTTAGCCAAAATATGCTAACTATCCAGGTGAACAAAAAATTACGTACCGTTGGCGGAAGAAATACGGAAATAAAATGCGTGAGAATTTTGCCAGTGGAGATCTCCTCCACAGGAGTTGTTCCAAAGACGTTGGTAATGGCTTTGGAGGAACTGCAAATGAAACAACTGATTGATAGAATACAGAAGACAGTGCTGCTGGATATGGTATATTGTTAGGCTATTTTTATCTCAGTAAGGTTTACAGGATAGCCTACTTGTTTGTCAAATCCGTATCTTGTAGACTGAATTGTACCATATTTTGAGAAATTAAAGATAATAATAATAAAATATACGACAGACAAATTAGGCTTCCAAAGCCCAAAATGTCAGGTTCGATAGCTGAAAAGTTAGATGATCTTTATTGGTGATGAAATGCGACAAATCTTTAGATTTATTAAGATTATCGACACATGAAAGATCCCGTTCGGGGCAAAATTCAAGTAACCGAGTGTCACTAAAACTACATCTGTTAAATCCATAACGTTATCATTATTATTATTTATTTATTTATTTATTTATTTAAGCGAAAACTCCCCTATAGGAGAGCTAGATAACATAATGTCATTTGGAGGTGTGTCTCCTCCGCCCTTCTCAAAATCTCTTCATTCTATCGGAATGCTCCCTCTTCCTCTCATCCGTCTATTATTATTATTATTATTATTATTATTATTATTGCTAACAAAAGAGGCTCGAGGGCAAACCACCCTGCAAGAAGACATGTTCCCTATGGATGAAAAGGAGCAAATAACAGCGTTGTCAGACAAAGCGATTACTTGGCAAACATTAAGGCCCACTCTATACGAAAAAGTTCATTGTCATGATGTTCCTTAGCTGGCCTATTCGAAATAACATGATGATTATTATTAATTATTATCATTATTATTATTATTATTATTATTATTATTATTAAATCTGGATACTGGAAAATGTTAAGATTGTAATCGTTTTGTTCTGAAACCAAGCCCTCCAAATGGGAATAATTTGAAAAGAAGGGTAAAAAAGAAAAATAATATAGAAGCAGTGGTGTAATCCCGTGCTACATTGATACATACACATTTATATTTGAGGTAGCTTTAATACCTCGAAAGCGTGGAAGGAATGCCAAACGGGTGCACACAATGATGATGCAATCAGTTCCATGGAGACTGGGGAGGCTTGTAGTCCGCTGAGTCATATAAAAACGTCGAAGCATATGCAATAAACACGTATCTGAAAATAAAGCGGACGTGAGCAGCATAAAGCAGCTATATAGCGCTGTACGACGCGCCGGCTACATCAAAACACATACTGTACACCTACAGAAGCACGTGCTAAGAATTGCTTCCATAATACAATTATACTGCTTTTGTCATACAAGCACGTCCGATACGAACAGAAGTGTCTGAGTGATCAAAGAGTTTCAAACGCTCGCATTTAACTAAGATTATTTCCAGAACCGTATGTTCGCGAACACCAAATAATATTCAAAAGCTACTTCGTCGACATTATTGTGCTAGCACGAAGCAAAGAATTTAAAAAGCTCTTCTATTGTTATGACTTTGTTGAAGTCATGTCGAATGAAATATTTATCATGCAAGAGATGTCGTATCAAGTGTAAAGGTTTGTAATTCCAAGTTTGAAGAGTATTCACGAGTATAGTCATAAAACCGAAGACGATATTCCTGCACTCTGGAGTCTCTAAAGCCATAGTTGTTAAATTGGAACGTTACACCCATAATATTATTGTTATTAATAATAATATTGTTATCATCAGGTAAAATTCTTGCGTCTATTATTTCGTTTCGTATGGTGTGAGAAACGTTCTTACGTAAGGAATAACAATTCCAATAAGTGAAATATTTGTTAACTTTTATATAGATAAATGTCCAAAAGAAAAACTAAGAAAAAATACAAAAAAAAAAAAAACAGGACATTGTTCTTTCATCATAGTATGTAAAAGTACAATGAAGCTCCTTGCAGGCGGTTCTTCTTGCCTTGAGATGCAGAGTGCAGACACGCTCGTACCGCAGAGGTTGCTTGCTAGCCTCCACAACAGTAAAAAAAGTACTCAATCTTGGCATAAGAATTAATTCAATCATTCATTCATTCATTTACTCATTCATTCACTCATCCTTTCTTTCTTTCTTTCTTTCTTTCTTTCTTTCTTTGTATCAGCCTATTTAATAATATCCTGGTGTCTCTCTGTATTTCTTTACTCTTGCCTTTGGATCTGATGTGGAATGAAGACCAGACGCCCTCCTGCCATAACGTTGGTTTTACCCCATGCTTTCTACCGGGTAAATTAGGGGTTTGATAAGGAAGTGAACGTGGCCTATATGGTGTGAAACATCATATCTAGAATGGCTCAGATTACGGTAGCCTCAGCTGTCCTAACGATGCTGCGTCTGGGCTATGGCCAAGTTGTGTCTTCGGGATGGACGCGTTATTTGGTTGGAAAGGCAATCACGTTGGACCAAGACCAATACCCATACCATGTACTCAGCGGATTATTATTCTTATTCTCATTTTCATTAATTATTATTATTATTATTATTGTTATTGTTCGTTATGTACAGCATATTTCGTTGTATAACTTATATCGTAACTAATTATTATCGTTATTATTATAATAATAATTGTTATTAAATATCTTTATTTATTATTATTATTACCTTTATTATTATTATTATTATTATTATTATTATTATTATTATTATTATTATCATTGTTATTATTGACTGTTCGAAAAGTTTATGAAATACCTATAAAAGTGATGTATCTCACCCTACACACACTAATTCACCATTACATTTTCATCCTAGTGTAATGCACCTAAAACTGCACTGTGTTCAAAGGGTGTTATCTCTTTAAAATACAAGAAGCACTAGGTCAGCTGTTCTTTGATGTAATGTGGAAATTCCTGTGGAAGAATGATTGACGTGAACGTTCATACAGTTGTTGAAGTAATGAATTAACAAACTCTTAGTAACTAGATTCACCACGTCCCAAAAGCGTGTTTACGCGTGGATAATAAGTATTATTATTTATAGGCTGTATTGCGAGGCTTACTCTACTCATTCATTTGAATTATGGCTCGGAGCTCAATGAAATGGACGAAACGAAACACAAAACACAGAAATCAAAATACAAAACAAAATAAGTAAATAAATAAATAAATAAATAAATAAATAAATAAATAAATAAATGACTAAGTAATCAATTCACTAATTAATAAATTAACTAATTACAAAATGAATACATGATTTAATAATTAAATCAATTTTTAGCCTACTTTCGATTTTTGCAAAAAATGAAAGTAGACTTATGAGATCAACACAGGGCGAAAAATTGTGTGTCTGTCTGTGTGTATGTGTGTGTGTGAGTCTGTGTGTGTGTGTGTGTGTGTGAGTGAGTGAGTGTACTCTGAATGTCTGTCCCCCCCTATCAATTCGAACACGGTGAAACCGAATTGAACGAAATTTGGTACAGAGGTAGCTCTAGTATAGGGCACCTCAGTGCCATACTTTATATCGCCGCCATCTTTACCAAAACTGAATGGCGGCCACTCAAACGTTCAAAACGTAAACTCAAATTACGGCTAAACTAATCATCCGATCTCTACCAAATTTGGTGACAACATACCTTTATATAGGATGCGTCTTTCACCCAAACTTCAAGGTCATCGGCCTTGCCATTTCAGGATGGTGGCCGTGTGAATTATGCAACCATTATAATCAATAGCTTAAGACCCACCAATTCAGATTATCAAGCCTAGGGTGGTTTAAGCTATCCTGAAGGTCGTGATCCGTTATTTATTATAATTTAATATTATAATATTATTCTGTATGACTGGCTTAAAAGAGCTGAGCTGTATCTGCCACACGACAAGATGGCAGCTGTCCTCATGAGCCTGTCTTATATTTCAGTAATTTTAGTATGTTGTATGCGATATACCCTACTGATACAATAATATAAACTTTGTATGAAATGATCTATAATGAAGATGTACTGCAGTGAAGAAATAGTTTATTTCAAGTCATTATTTGCCAACAGGTTGAATCTAATATATCAGTTAAGATCGCCATGATGTTACGGATATGTTTAGCTCTGGGCTAGCGTGTTAGCCTGTCACGCAGTTGACTGGGGATCGAATACTGCTACAGTTGACTTCTTTTTTTCTTGAATTCATTTACAAATGATGTGCACAAGCTCTTTTCACAGATACTGAATAAAATGTCATTTAGCTCAAAGGGGAGGCTAATGTATACACTCGTTTATTAATAAAATCACAGTTCCAGCATTGCACATAAACAGAAGACATTACGAAAAGGAGAATAGAAGAATTAGATACACGTTGTTATCAACCACAGCCTTCTTAATGTCTCTGTACGGTGCTGTCCTCTTGTGGGTTATGTGGGTAGTATTGTTCCAAATATACCGCTGTGTCAATACCTGGCCTCCTAAAGTATGGCAATTTTGTAATACTGCTAGTTCGACTATTAGCCACGATCGCGCTCCGATTACCTTTAATGATAGAACGTACAAGGCACTGCCGGCAGGAAGTTAGGTCCTCATTTGAGTACGTAATTCAATTGCTTATATGAGGACGAAGCGTCCTGCTGGCAGGACCGTTCTTTTTTCCATTATATAGAGGGAAATGTAACGAATCAGCGCATGCAAGTCTGAAGTTGGTAGCTCTGACCGTTCAGTAATGGCGGCGATTATACGTAATGGTGACTGTGTTTATGTTTTTGCTACCTATTTCGATGCTCCAAACAGCGGAGATGCATGGAGTCGCTCGTTATTTGCTAGTAATTATGATATCAGTAAATGTCATGGTACTGTAGTTTAAATTACGTGTAGTTGTGCAACTGTGCAGTGGGATATTGACAAAGCACAACTAGGCTTTTTTAAATTTATTTATTCTCGAGTGATGGACGTGCCGTCGCTCATACATTTATTTAGTCTCTGTACTATAAGAAAACACGTTTATACTTTATACGTTTATATATTTTAGAGTCAATATGTTGTTAAGAGACAGTTATTGTATTAGTCAATATGAGTCATATTGAATATTTTAGAATATTTACAGACTTTTATTGTTTGCCCAGTACCAGAACTGCAATATTATTACGCTCTGATAACCCAAAGTACTGCCGGAAGGACGCGTCCTGCTGGAAGGCCAGTTCAAACATTTGCCATAAGGGTCCAAAGTCCTGCTGGAAGGACGCACCGCTGTGTACAAAAGTACTTCCGGAAGGTCCTTCTAGCAGGACGAGTGACTGTACGCTCTATCATTAAACACTGCCAGTTGGATCGCCTCCCTCCTGGCTACTTTAAACTGCCTACTCGTTGAACACCCAGAGGCGTACTAGATAAATATGAATTCACTGCTAGGTCGCAGCACCAACCTACTGTGAATGGCGCGGATTTTTTAAGGGGAAGGTACCCAAAACGATAGATCCTTAAGTTTGCAGGCTGGCTTAATATAGAGATTAACGGACGTGAATGCATTACAATAAGTTAGTAGTTTTGTTATTCAATCACCATAAAGTATATAATATTGATTTTGACACTTACTGGATAATTATCAATATAAAAGAAAACAAACACTACAGGGTGGTAGAGGTGGTTTTAGGGATGAGGACAAAGAGTTATAAATATACCCATACATTTAGGAGAAAGTAGGCTATATGTTCTTTGCTGAACATCTTGTTTAATTATTAATTAATCAAGTAATTAACCAATTAATGCATGAATGTATATGTGATCAAATAGAAATTACGAAATTAAAGAAAATGAAATGAATAAATAAAGAATACTGTGCAGTTACAATGAGTGTGCCCAATTTATTTGCGATCGACTGTACTTATCACACGTATTGGCATCTAATTTATTGTTATATCAGAGGGATAGAATGTTTAATATTTTTGGAACGAAACTGTGGTTCATTTTTATGAGTTCTGTAAAGTTGGAATTCCAATGCTAGGTCGGAAGATAAACGTTCTAATATGAGCGCTGCACATCTTCCAGTCTCTTCTCCCACCTTCTGAAGCCTAAACTCGTGGGCTGAATGCACTCTATCACAATCCGGGACGCCTAGTTAGGTATTATGTATATCTAACTTCACCAAAATATTCTCAGAATGTACCATCAGATTACATAGAATTTCACGAAAGATAAGGATTCTACTTACCCTCCACGTGTACATGTAGTGACGCTTGAGGTAGCAATACGTGGGAAAGGACAATTCTTGAGGTAATGAAAGCCTTCTTCTAATTTTCTGTCACTCGCGACCGTCCTTTTAATTAGAGCAGTAACAATGTGACCACTGCTCTATACATGCCAAGCTCCAATTAAATCCCAGTCCAGGCAAAGCCATTCATACTCCCTTCATTCGAACCGTAGTCTACCTGCAAGCATGCCCGCCTCTCAAGCGGAAAATGGATTCTGCTCCTCTGTTTTTGTGAATGCATGCTGCGATGGACGAGGGAGTAGTGCTTACCAGGCCGTTCTATAGAGCAGCTTGGCTTAACTAGAAATGTACACCGTAAATCAAATGCGTGTTAGTCGCAAGACTATCTTTCATAGTGAACAACTGAAAATTTCAGTTAGAAAATGCAAGCACAACGTTGTAAATACTTTTATTATTCAATGTCGTTTCATTAGCTTTATGCACTTACAGAGCGTCCTCATAGAAAGTGAATCAGTAAATTAGTTGATACGTGGATTGTAAATTGTGATTTAAAAGCTATTTAATCAAACGAATAGGAGGCGTGGTGGCGCAGCGGTCAAGCTGTTGGCCTCTCACCAAGGACTGGATTCGATTCCCGATCAATGCATGTGAGATTTTCAAAGTGAAGTGCCATATCCTGTGGTTCAGATTCCACGTAAACAGGAGGTACCGTGGCTCATAATCATAAGATTCACAGTCACGTAAAACTACAATCTTCCTTTCCTTTTTAATCAAACGAATATATTTTAAATACTCGTTTTTTCCTGGGTTATATTTTTATAGTGTCATAATCATAAGGATATTCACTCTCATATTAACAGATGATCATATTAACCTCAACATTTCTATGCATGACTTTATAATATCCACATTTTAAACTTCAACCTGATTTCTTCAACTTTCTTCCAACTTTATTATATACAGTACTTGTATTTTTAGCCTATTTCCAATTTTGAAAAAATAGGCTTATGAGATCACCTTTTGTCCGTGTGTGTGTGCGCGCGTGTGTGTGTGTGTGTGTGTGTGTGTGAGGTGTGTGTGTGTGTGTCCCCCTAATAAATTCTAAACGGCAGGAGCGATTTCAATGAACCTCGGTAATTTCATAGCACTATTCCGGACGACCCCGACCGTGCCCTTCAAATTTTGTTACGTCTCACCAATCCAACATGGCGGCTGTGCGAAATATTTCATCAGCATTCAACATCTCCGAAACTATTCCCGATATCACCCTGAATTTTTTTTACGGTGATAAAGGGAACTACTAGAAGTTCACCTATGTGACTGTTGAAGAACTGGTAATTACAAAATCAACATGGCGGCCACGCGAATTTGCGACTTTTAAATAGACGTTTCTCGCGATTTAACCAACCAAACGCAATAAAACTTGGTACAGTATATGTTTATACACATTGTAATGCACTGACATCTAACTTGGTTCAATTGTTTACATAACCACAACATGGCGGATGTGCGAAATATTTCACCGGCATTCTCTATCTCTGAAACTATTAGCGGTATCACCCTGAAATTTTGTACGGAGATAAAGGACACTACTGGAAGTTAATCTATAAGACTTTCAAAAACCGGTTAACTACAAAACGAACATGGCGGCCAAGCGAATTTGAAAAATTTAAATAGACCTTTCTCGCGATTTAATGTTCCAAACGCAATGAAATTTGGTAAAGGAATGGTTTATACACATTGTAATGCACTGGTATCTAATTTAGTACAATTGTTTACATAACCTCAAGATGGCGGCTTAGCGAATTTTAAAATTAAGTTTTTATTTCTTGTGTCGTAATTATGCGATCGAAGTGAAAGTTTGAATAATAAACATACGCAATAATTTTTCCTTAATGGTACATGACTCTATGGCATATACATTTACAATCCAACATGGCGACCATCCGAAATATTTAGTCGGTTCTCAATATCTACGAATCTATTACAGCAATCAAACTCAAATATTGTATGTAGATAGAGGCAATTAACATAAGCAGGATATATGAAAATAGACTGTATAGTTCTTCACGGAACTACTTGTTAGCTTTTAGACTGTTACTTTTTAGATATATTTTTGATATTAACCCTTGTTAAGAAAACATGTAAGTGTAAGACTTGCTACTGAGCATGATTTATCTGAGAACTAATCTGCTGTGGAAGGTCACAATGCGGCCGAAACTGGTACTACTCTAATTAAAAGTAAATTTATTGATTTAAGGTTTTAACTCTCACTATATTTTAATAATAAGAAGAAAATAGAATAAAGGCCTAACCAGCAAATCAATTGTTTCCCGTGGTCCAAAGTAGGCCAAAATCGAAGAAAGCAGACGAAGAATGATAATAACCGTAATAATGCAAAAATCAAACTCTACTGTACCGTCATCAGGCCAGAAGCTTTGAATGCATTAGTTGGTTGGTTCCTTAGTTTAGGGTTTACGATAACAAGGTCATGTAGCCCCGTGTACTTTGGGTGTGTGTAGAATCTGTCTGATAACCGGTGTTAATTGTGATGACTGTATTAGTGTGTGTATCTGTAATTTAATTCAAGTAAGGACTGCAACTTTGAATTTTTCAAATAGGTCTTACTTTTGCCACCAAACGCCACCGTCAACGACTACTAGGCCTAGTTCAGAACTTAGCTACTAGACGCCACCGCAGTCGGCTCTTGCCAACGAACGTAGAAACCTGAGAGCGTTGTTTACATTCTTAACCTATACAATTTAGCTTCACACAGGTGTAATTAGTGGAAGGTTCTTTAACATGCCATAAATATATGACATGGGACCGCCGGCTTTACTTCCCCTCCGAAGGAAGGCACACTGAGGGATTTTTAACGCTCTTAAAAATCCGACGGCTTTGGCCGGTTTTGAACCCGCTATCTTGGGCATGTATGCATTAGAATGTCTCACCATGAACAAGAACGGGATGATGGAAAAATTGGAAACCATGGAAAGGAAGATTTTGAGGGAAATCTTCGGTCCAGTAAAAGAGAATGGTGAGTTGAGAAGACGGCAAAACCAGAATTTGTTATAATCACGTGGATAAAATTACTGACGCGATGCTGAAAAGACGGATTTCGTTTTATGGGCACGTGGCCCGAATTACGTCAATACGATTAACTTATCGCATTTTCACTTTTCTTCAAGAGCCTGGTTCAGTGAGATACAAAAAGTTCTGCACGAGATTGGGATCGCATGTGAAGATATCCAGGAGCGTGACCAGTTTAAGAGAAAACTCTTCGAACATCGGAGTTTCCAACCTAAGCCGACGCTGAAAACTGGAAAGGCGTGGTCAAACGAGTGAAAAAAAAATCAACACCGTCTATGAATGAAGGAGTACTGGGCAAATGTTAAAGCTAAAACGAAACAGTTGAAATTACGTGGTCCTTAGTTTGCCGTAACGAAACAATAAGAACAATAATAATGTAGTACTACAGTCATCCGATCTAATGCTCAGTATGAGGTCAGAGGGAGAAGAATTCCCAGAAAGATCTTAAGAAGATGGGAATTACCAGAGACGACACAATAATTCTGAGCTCTACGTACAAAGAGTGAGACTTACTGACTGTGCCAAGAAGAGGAGGGTAACATCATGTGGTAAGATTGACTACCAACAGACTAACCAACCGCCTGCTCACCTTCTGGTGAAACAGGAACATCCGTACCACTTGGCTGACTGAAGCTGAGAAAGACATCAAGAACTGGGACTAACAGACCTACAAGACTGGTCTGGTTTCTCCCCTTTTTCCAGTAACTTTGGGATGGACCCTACAGTATCTTCGAACCTTTGCTATCTGCCTTTCATGGCTCTACTTCCTCTCAAGTCACTCAACCGTTATTCTTCGAGAGATGAAGGAATTGTTTTTCTATCTTTTGTTTCACTTATTCCCGTTCTTGAAACTTTTTCTTGAGTATTTAGGAGCTGCCCGTCAGTAACTAGTAGTATTGTTATAGTATGTATGTCTACCCCTTATTATTCCCGTTTTCCAACGGGGTCGGGGATGAGATGCGATGGAAGCCTTTTCGGCGGATGGCTTGTACTGCCGAATGCCCTTCCTGCCGCCAACCTCATGAGAGGAGTTAATGAGAGCTGAAATAAATGATGGTGAATGAAACTGGGCAAGGATGTGGAAGGAAGCGGCCGTGGCCTGTCAGAAGGTACCGTCCCAACATTTCCCTTAAGTTGAAAATGGGAAACCACGGAAAACCATTTCAAGGACGGCCGACGGTGGAGCTCGAACCCACGCGTCTACCGAGTCAGCTTTAGCTAGCGTAGCCACCACTGTCGGTAGTAGTATTGTTATAGTAGTAGCATTAATTCATTTTTATTATAATGCATACCATTAGAAGCAGATGATCTAGAGGTTTTGCCTCTTAAAACAACATCACCACCAGTAGACTCTGCAGAACTAACTAGCCTTGAGCTGGTAAAAGGAATGTGTTCTCTACCTGCACGGATGATGAGTAATGGAAGAGGACCGCAGCTAAGGAAAGCGATGTGTGTATTAACGTGCTAGTTGTATGAACATTCTACTGGGTTTATTTGCTCGATGGACTTCCTCAACTCATCTCTCCAACCTCGCTATGAGAATTTACTTAGCGAGCCTATCAAGGGAAGTGCAGCCATCACAGAGTTATATGGGACTTGAATATTACACACATACAAGCGGTGGTGAAAATCAAACATATCCACCTCAATCTTAACCAGACGTTCATGAAGAATAAACAGTTTGCATGCAGGATGAACCACCATTGTCATTTAAGGAGTCTCTTCGAATTGCCTACGTTACTTGCTTTATATGTCACTCAAATTTTTGTATGGCATAAAATTAGTGGTGTAGGTCTATAGTAGGCGATTGATTATTTATTTAATGCCTTAGTTAGCGGAAAGGTAAGAGCTCATGGCCCTGTCTTACATTTAACCACGTGATATTGCTCAGAAAACAACACATTTCATGACAATAATAATAATAATAATAATAATAATAATAATAATAAAAATAATAATAATAATAATAATAAATATACTCCTCTAGCTATGAAGGTGGCTAGAATCAGGAGACAAAATATATGACGATCCTCCGTTTCCTCCTTTCTCCTACGGGCCTGACACCTACATCCTTTTCAGTAAATCTAGCCACACTAAATCTTCCCATATACACCCACACTATTGCACAAAAAGCTGCAATTCTGAAAACCTGCAGCATCGTTAGAGGATTTTTGAATACACACTAGGATTTTCTTGGACCCTCTTGTGAAAAGGAGACGTGGAAGATAAGATAAGAAAAGAAAATTAACTGTCAAACGTCAATGTTATACCGTATAGTTTGAAAATGTATGCTATAGGCTTAAGTTTTACTCTACTTATTTTCTTGTACGCAATGTACCGATATGAGTCATGTTACCAACTGTAAGTTGAGTAAATAAAGAAAATAATAATAATAATAATAATAATAATAATAATAGCAAACTATTAACACATGGTTAACTAAGGATGTCCTACATCCCGAAACAGAAGGATTTATGATGGCCATTCTGGACAGTGTCAAAGAAACCCGTAGCTTCTGTAGGTACATCATCAAAGACAAAATAACAATTGGCGAGAGAAAACTGAAACCATTGATTATATACTAACAGCATGCCCAGCACTTGCGCAAAGGGACTACGTACGCCGATATGACAATGTAGCAAAGATCATCTACCAAGAACTATCCAAGCAGTGTCAACTACTAATAGATACAGAGTCAAACTTCAGACTTCAACCACAACCCATAATTGAAGATCACACATTTAAAATACATTGAATTTCCTCTGTCATCACTAGGGCCCGGATGTTGATGCCATAAAAAAGTTTAAAAAATGCACTTGAAATTTTCAAAAATGACTGTAATATATGACATTCGAAAAATGCACTATAAAATGGAGAAAATGATTTTGTAATAATAAACTCGCCAATATTTAAAAATTCGAAAAATTCACTATAAAATGGAGAACATCTAATATATAAAAGTGAAAGTCTGTCTGTCTGTATGTATGTATGTATGTATGTATATATGTTGGTTCCGTATACAAATCTACACCGTTCCACCCATCTCAACCATATTTTGCATACACATAGTTTAGGACCCAGAAGGAACCGCTGGCTACATGAATTTTCGATAGTCTTTCTCATTCTTCTGATTTCGGCCCTTTATCACTCAAAAACAGGCTAATCAAATCATAAAATATACTCATGAAGGAATGGCAAGGCAGATAGTTTCCATGGCAACATAGCTCAAGTCGAGACACGGCCGACTGGATGCCAATTGCGCTCTGCACTACCGGTATAGAAAATGAGGATCTTTACTTGAAATCCCGTTAGTTACTCAACTGCTCACACAGCACTGTCAACCGAGTATAGCATAACAAAGACTTGACACTATCTACTAGATATTTGTCAAATACCACTCACTCACTCACTCACTCACACATTCATCACGAAATCTCAGAACCCACCCAACGGATTGGAATGAAATTTGGTATGCAGCTTACTCAAGGGCCGCAAACGCCCACTAAGAAAGAATTTTTGGATATTCAGGTTCTAAAGAAGTGTTAAGGGGGTAGACCTGCATTTCATCGAATAGCAATATCTCCCGATTGGTTTCACTGGGGGATGTGATACTCGGCATATAAACTCATCATTAAAAATAAGAAGACATGTGTCTGAGGGTTTTTCGATGTGGTGTATATTATGAGGTGAAAGGGGTGAAAAGTGGGGGTTGAAAGATTCCTAACGGAGCCTGCATCTCATAAACGACATAGGCGAGGAGTTTGAAACTCAGGGGAAAAAATCAGCATAAAAAATAAGTAAATAGGTGTTTGACCGTTTTTTCTTCTTCATAAATCCAATTTAAGGGGCCTATGGCGAGGGGTGAAATTCTGTGTAAAAAAAAACAGGAAAGAAAGTGTCCTAACCGATTGACTCACTCGCTCTTCAAACTCAGGGGGAAAAACTGCTTAAAAATAAGTATAACTTATATGAGTTCGACAGTTTTTTGATAAACCAAATTAAGGGGTTCATCGGGAGGGGTGAAATTCTGAAGAAAAAAATTGAAAGAAAATGTCCTGACTCACTCACCCACTCATCATCGCCCAGCCAAAAATATTGAAGTTGGAAACATGTCATTTTCGGGATATGTTCGTTGTATGTCAAAACCATACACTAAGGGAGGATTTTTGAATATTCAGGCTCTAAAGGGGTCTTAAGGGGGTTAAACCTGCATTTTATTGAATAACAATATCTCACGAGTGGTTTCATTTGTGGATGTGATACTCGGCATATAAACTAATCATTAAAAATAAGCAGACATGTGTCTAAGGGTTTTTCGATGTGGTGTATTATTATGAGGTGAAAGGGGTGAAAATTGGGGGTTGAAGGATTCCTAACGAAGCGTGTAAGCCTATCTCCTAAACGACATAGGCGAGAAATTTGAAACTCGGCGAAAAGAAATCAGCTTAAAAAATAAGTAAGTCGGTGTTCCACCGTTTTTCATAAATTAATTTAAGGGGCCAATGGGGTGGGGTGAAATTCTGGGGGGAAAAAGGAGAGAAAGTGTCCTAACTGACTGACTAACTCACTCAATCATCAAACTCAGGGGAAAAAGACAGCTTAAAAAATAAGTTAATAGGTGTTCAAGCGTTTTTTCATCAATCCAATTTAAGGGGCCAATGGGGAGGGGTGATATTCTGGTAAAAATAATTGAAAGAAAATGTCCTGTCTGACTCACTCACTCGTCACGCCCAGCCAAAACTATTAAAGTTCGAAACATGAAATTTTGGGAATATGTTCGCTGTATATCGAAAACGTCAACTAATGAATGATTTTTGTTATTCGGGTTTTAAAGAGGTGTTAAGGGGGTAAACGTGCATTTCATTGAATAACGATATCTCATGAGTTGTTTCTTTGGGGATGTGATATTCGGTATATAAGCTAATCATTAAAAGAATCAGACATATGTCTAAGGGTTTATCGATGAGGTGTATATTACGAGGTGAAAGGGGTGAAAATTGGGGGTTGAGGGATTCTTAACGGAGCGTGTATCTCTTAAACGACATAGGCGAGAAGTTTGAAATTCGGCGGAAAAAAAGCTTAAAATATAAGTAAATAGGTGTTCGACCGTTTTTTCATAAATCCAATTTAAGGGGCCCTTGGAGAGAGGTGAAATTCTGGGGGGAAAACAGGAAAGAAAGTGTCCTAACTCACTCACTTATCAAACTCAGGGGGGAAGAACAGCTCAAAAATAAGTAAATAGGTGTTCGACCGTTTTTTTTTCATAAATCCAATTTAAGGGGTTCATGAGAGGGGTGAAATTCTGAAAAATAATTGAAAGAAAATGTCCTGACTTACTCACTCATCATCCCCCAGCCAAAATTATTGAAGTTAGAAACATGACATTAAGGGGCTATGTTCGTTGTATGTTGAAAACGTCCACTAAGGAAGGAATTTTGGATATTCAGGTTCTAAAGGGGTGTTAAGGGGGTAGACTTGCATTTAATTGAATAACAATATCTCCCGAATGATTTCCTTTGGGATGGGATACTAGGCATATAAACTCATCATTAAGAATAAGAAGACACATGTCTGAGGTTTTTTCGATGTGGTGTATATTATGAGGTGTATGTGTGAAAAGTGAGTGTTGAAGGATTCTTAACGGAGCAAGTATCTCTTAAAAGACAGAGGCAAAAAGTAAGAATCTCAGGGAGAAAAATCAGATTGAAAAAGTAGTAGATAGGTGTTCGATCGTTTTTTCATAATCCAATTTAAGGGGCTCATGGAGAGGGATGAAATTCTGGGGAAAGAAGTCCACAAAGGAAGGATTTTTGGATATTCACTCATCATCCCCCAGCAAACCTATTGCAGTTAGAAACTTGAAATTTTGGGGATATGTTCGTTGTTTGTCGAAAAAGTCCACTAAGGATGGATTTTTGGATATTCATGTTCTGAAGGGGTGTTAAGGGGGTTAAACTTGCATTTCATTGAATAACAATATCTCACGATTTGTTTCATTTGGGGATGTGATATTCGGCATACAAAATAATCATTTAAAATAAGCAGACATATGTCTAAGGGTTTATCGATAAGGTGTATATTATGAGGTGAAAGGGGAGAAAATTGGGGGTTGAAGGATTCTTAACGGAGCGTGTACTGTATCTCTTATTCAACATAGGCGATAAGTTTGAAATTCAGCGGAACAAGCAGCTTAAAAATAAGTAAATAGGTGTTCGACCATTTCTTCATAAATCCAATTTAAGGGGCCCATGGGGAGGAGTGAAATTCGGGGCGGGGGGGGGGGGGAAGCAGGAAAGAAGGTGTCCTAACTGATTGACTTACTTACTCACTTATCAAACTCAGGGGGAAAACAGCTTTAAATAAGTAAATAGGTGTTCGACCGTTTTTTTTTCATAAATCAATTTAAGGGGTTCTTGGGGAGGGGTGAAATTCTCAAATATTAATGAAAGAAAATGTCCTGACTGACTCACTCACTCATCATCGCCCAGCAAAAATTATTGAAGTTAGAAACATGAAATTCTGGGGATAAGTTCGTGGTATGTCGAAAACGTCCACTAAGGAAAGAGTTTTGGATATTCAGGTTCTAATGAGGTGTTAAGGGGGTAAACGTGCATTTCATTGAATAACAATATCTCATGAGTGGTTTCATTTGGGGATGTGATACTTGGCATATATACTAATCATTTAAAATAAGCTGACACATGTCTAATGGTTTTTCGATGTGGTGTATATTATGAGGTGAAAGGCATGAAAAGTGGGGGTTGAAAAATTCCGAACGGAGCGTGTATCTCTTAAACGACATAGACGAGGAGTTTGATTTTCTCCGAGTTCCAATCACCTTAAAAATTAATAAATGAATAAATAATTAAAATAAGTAGATGTTCGACCGTTTTTTTTTCATAAATCCAATTTAAGGGGCATATGGGGAGGGGTGAAATTCTGGAATAAAAACGACCACTAAGGAAGGATTTTTGGATGTTCACTATCATCGACCAATCAAACTATTGAAGTTAGAAGAAGGGGATATGTTTGTTGTGTGTCGAAAATGTCTACTAAGGAGGGATTTTTGGATATTCAGGTTCTAAAGGGGTGTTAACGGGGTTACACCTGCATGTCATTGAATAACAATATGACAGGACTATGACGCGAGCGAAGCGAGGCTAAAAATGAGATGGTGTGTGTCTGTGTATTACTCAATCACGCAAGAACCACTGGTCCGACTTACATGAATTTTACATGAAAGTAGCTGATTTAACTGGTTAACATATAGGCTACTTTTGATTTCAATACTTTGCACTATGGCGACCATTTTAGTGACGTCACTACACCCTTTGGTTTCAAACTTTCATATTTCCATTTCAAATAAAAAGTGAACGCTAAGAAATAGCAAACTTTTGATGGCATATACGAGGTTTAAAATTACATTTTCTATCCAAAAGGTATCTCCAACGGTTAGCGATTAAAACCTAAATTTGTGCTATAAAACACGGTCAACGCCGAACGGTGTAGTTGGACAAAATGTTCCATCCTTAATCTCCCTCTGCGCAGCACCTCGCTTATCCCCTGTTTTAACTGTCACTTTCACATTTTAATTTATTTATGACGCGTAGCGAAGCACGGGTACTTCAGCTAGTTATCTATAATAATAAACTCACCAATAATTATAAAATGACCTCTTAAGCTCAAACTGAAAAGTCAATCAAAATAGATTTTGGCACATAACGAAAGGTTTATGTTCACTTTAGTCTCAGTTGCACTGCACTACGAATATCATTCTGATGTTGTCAAATGTATATGATCTGCGATTATCAGCCAACAAGTTTTTATATCTCGAAAAGCTGCGTTCAACATCAACTGATGTGGTCGGAGCGTACTTGAAGTCAGCAAGGTCGTTTGCTGCTAACTCTGAGAGACGTAACTCCCTCAAATAAAGCTGTGACATGACTAAATTGAAAAAAAAAACAAAACCTTAAAAGGTCTATTTCTCTAAAATATGACCAAAAACAATCTACCAAGCTTAAAAATATGCTCTTAAAATGGAAAAATAGCAAAAGATTGCAAAATGATGCAAAATAAAAATGACATATTTGAAGACGGGGTGGCCCGTCCGGAGTTTCTATTATTATTATTATTATTATTGCCTTTATTGGTGGCGCAGTTAGGGCTCTTGGCCCTCTCTTACACTTAACCACATTAATACAATACAATAAACATATTATGGCGACAAAATTAAACAATAATAATTGACATTGATCATGACTTGCACACTCTCATTCACTCATCCAGTCATACTTGCTGTCGGTCAGCAATGTTCAGCAGACTGCCCCAGCAGGTGGTCTTGAATTTAGATAGTGAGGTGGTACCCCTGACACTGGCTGGAAGGGTATTCCACAGCCTAGACCCCACCACATGAAAAGAGTTATTGTATATAGAGGAGCGATGAATAGGAATGGAGAGGGAAGAACCAGAGCGTGTATTATTACCATGGAAAGAAGACAAGTACTTGAATTTATTAGATAAGTATAGTGGTCTATCGTCAGACAATAATCGGAAAATCTGGACAAGAATGTGATATGATCGACGTAGTTCAGGTTTCAGCCAGGAAAGAGCGCAATAATAGGGAGTGATATGTTTATCATAGCTCAGATCGTAGATAAATCGTATGCAAGAGTTCAGAGCTCGTTGAAGTTTCAAAGTTAATGTTTTGGTTGCGTCTACAAGAATAACTTCAGCATTATTTTAGACAGCTCAGTAAAAAGAAGACATGTCATCAACATCCGGGCTCTAGTCATCACCAACAAAAGCAAGTAGTTCCGTGATGAACTATTGTATATAGACAATTTTGATATAACCTACCTATATTAATATCCTTTATCACCATACAAAACTTTATTTTGATTGCTGTAATAAATTATATTCGTAGATATTGAGAACCGTTGGACAAAACAGTAGTATGTCCTTACCGAGTATAATTGAAATCGCTCTAGCCGTTTAGATTTTATTAGGCGTACACACACATACACACTCACACATGGACATAAATAAAAATAGGCTAAAAATAGCTCCCAATAAACCGGACCTCATTGTCACAGATAAAATGTACAAGAGCACATGGCTCATAAACACCGTAGTACCAAACTCTCGCAACATCAGAACTAAGACCCACGAAAAATGCAGGAAATATTTAGACTGGCGACATAAGACAAACGCCTTTCGAAACAACAACCATCACTACCATTCCAATTGTAATTTCAGACTCAGGAGTAATACCCAACAGCTCTACACCAACTGAATCTACCATAGAACATTCATCAGAAAATATAGACGGCAGTGATACTGGAAAGCTGTCATATAGTCATCACATTCTTGAATAGTGATTAAACACCACCAAAACGTATTGTGTAAGCCCACTGTTGCATTTCCGAACACCAGAAGAACTGTGCTTAGTGTACATATTTTGGCAATAATAATAATCATAATAATAACAATAATGTATTGCTGCGAAAACCATTCAGATAGAGTAAAATTTAGAAGCCAAGTAAACAAACATAAATTTGCAGAGAAAACTAAAAGGAACAAGTAGTTCCGTGAAGGACTATACAGCCTATGTTTTATTTTGTAGACAGCTGTGAAATATTTTGATAATGGTTTATTTGATCTGACTCTATTCGGTTTAGCTCTGCTAAATTTGTGACACAAGACAGTTATTGCAAAACTTTACATACATTGTTATTTCTTTCACTGCCATCACGATGGCAGTGTTTCTTCTCTCCAAGGAACTCTCTGAAACCAAAGAATAAATTGACGTTCCCGACCAGACCACCAGAGGCGCAATCAAGCGCCCAAAAGATTCGCTCGTAAACGGAACGGAATATACCGCCCACCTAATTGGTACAATTATAAAACAAATTAAATGATCAGTACATTGAATCAATTTGTGCAAACAAGAGTTCAAATATCAATAGTTTTCTCATCATTTGAAAATGGAAGGAGACAGAGCTTCCTCACTGGCCTCTCTATTGTTCCCTTGCTAGTTCGCAAACTGACGACCCGAACCAATCCATCGGCACCGGGATGAACCTTGTCTACGACTGCTGTCTTCCATACAAGTGGTGGGAGGTTGTCGTCCTTTATTAACACCACAGCACCGGGCTGAATGTTGGACTGAACTGAAACCCACTTTAGTCTTTGCTGCAACTGTCCCAGGTATTCTACAGACCACCGCCTCCTTAGCTGCTGCTGGAATCGTTGAACCATTTGCCATCTGGACAACCGGGTAATCTTGAGATTAGTTAGATCTGGCTCCGGAATAGCAGTAAGGCTTTCCCCAACAAGAAAATGTGCTGGAGTCAAAACAGGAGGATCGTTGAAGTCATTGGAGATAGCTTGGATAGGTCTGGAGTTTAGACATGCTTCAAATTGAGTAAGGAGTGTATTGAATTCTTCGAAGTTCAGACAGGCTGTTCCTACTGCACGCTTCAAATGATGTTTCATTGCTTTGATTCCAGCCTCCCACAAACCACCAAAGTGAGGAGCACTGGGTGGAATAAGATGCCATGTGAAACCAGTTGTGCTGGCACACTGCTGAACAACGTCATTGTGTTGCTCTGATTGAAATAGTTCATGTAACTCTTTCAGCTCGTTCCTTGCACCCACCAAATTCGTACCATTGTCAGAGTACAAATTTGCGCAAATTCTCTTCTCGCGATGAATCTGCGTAGAGCAGCGATGAAGGCGTCTGTCGAAAGACTGCTGACCAACTCTAAATGAATAGCCTTGGTGGCTACACATATAAACAAAGCCACGTAGCACTTAGTTCTGACCTTGGATCTGGTTGATACTAGCTGAATAAGAAACGGACCACCATAATCCACTCCCGAATTCAAAAATGGACGAGATGGTTCCACACGTGGTGCAGGTAATTGTCCCATCAATTGCTGTGATGTGTGTGCCCTTAACTTGAAGCATCTGACACACTTGTGAATGACTTGCCGGACAGTACTTCTTCCCTTAGGAATCCAAAACTGCAATCTGAGTGACGACAATGTTAATTGAACACCTGCATGATGCAGTCGTACGTGTTCATTCTCAATGATGAGTTGAGTCAATTTATGTTTAACCGGCAGAATCAGTGGGTGTCTTCGATCAAAAGGTAATGAAGAAGCCTGCAATCGACCACCCACCCAGATGTATTGTGATTCATCCACAAACGGATGAAGATCCTTGATTTTGCTCTTATGTTGTACAGAGTGGTGGACTTGCAAGTCATGCAATTCTCGAGTAAATTCTTGTTGCTGAACAAGTCTAATGCAAACACGTAATGAGTGTCGCAATTCTTTGTGAGAGAAGATGCCAGTTTCTCTGCAGTGCTTGGAACGTTTGAGGTTAGCTGCAAATCGAAAACAAAAGGCGATTACGCGTTAAATCTTCTGAAGTGAAGAAAATCTTTCCAAAATAGTGTCAATTGTAGATGGTGTGATCGCTAGCAAGCTGACTGCAATTTGACGCTGTTCTGACAATGCAGTGGATGTATCCTGGAATGACTATTGCGGAGGCCATGCTTCTGTGGACTCTGATATCCACGCTGGACCTTTCCACCAAGAAGTTAATTGTTTGAGTATTTGTGGGTTTGTTCCCCTTGAAAGGATATCTGCTGGATTACCCTTCCCTGAAACATGTCGCCAGTCTAGAATACTCGCTGCATCATGTATTTCTGCAACACGATTGGCCACAAATGTCTTCCGACGGTTCGACGGTGAGTTAATCCAAGCCAATATAACCGTGGAATCTGTCCACAGATGTATGCTGTGTATGCTAAGTTGAATGAATGATAGACTTGATTTTCTTCATTAGATGTTCCAGGAGCATTGCTGCACATAACTCTAGGCGAGGAATAGACACTTGCTTCAATGGTGCTACCTTCGATCTGGAGGAGATTAATTTCATCGAAACATCATTTGCCATGTTTACACATCGTAGATATACACAAGCACCATATGCTGATCGTGAAGCATCCGAAAATCCATGCAATTGTATGTTCACTGGTGTACCTGTTCCTATTAGTGGACGAGGTACTGAAATGTTACTTAAATCTGACAAATAATCATACGTTTGACGCCATTCATCTTGGAGACCAGAAGGTAGAATTTCATCCCAACCAATTTTAACTTGCCACAACCTCTGAAGGAAGATCTTGCAGGACACCCCGACTGGACCTACCAAACCCAATGGATCAAACATGGAGGCTGTCACTGCTAGTATTTTCCGTTTTGTCACTGGCGGCTGCTTATCGATGTTGAACGAAAACATGAATTGGTCTGTAGATGGTTGCCACAGAAGCCCTAATGCTCTAATTACATGATCATTGTCCATGGGAATAGATGAAATGGTTTCTCGCATGTCTTCAGGGACTGCTAATACCACCTCACGACCGTTTGAGGCCCATTTCCGCAAATGGAATCCACCTCTCTTCATCAAAAGAAGTAATTCTGATTGTAATTCTAGTGCTTCTTGTATTGTCTGCCCTCCACTCATCAGGTCATCCTCATACATGTCTTGTTGAACAACCTTAGAGGCTCTTGGCAGTTGAGCTTCTTCTTCCACCGCTAAAAGCTTGATACACCTGGTTGCCAAGAAGGGTGCTGAAGCTGTACCATAAGTCACGGTAGTCAGTCGATACGATTGAAGTACATCTTGAGGAGACTGTCGCCACAGAATTCTCTGAAAATCAGTGTCCCTTGAATCCACTTGTATCTGGCGGTACATCTTTGCAATATCTGCAGTAAAAGCAATTGGATGCGTGCGGAACCTTGTGATAATTGAATATAGATCTGGTTGTATGGTTGGTCCCACCAATAACATGTCATTCAGTGATATGTTAGTGCTGGACTTAGCTGAAGCATCGAAGACTACGCGTGTTTTAGTTGTTGAACTTGATTCCTTTACCACTGCATGATGTGGCATGTAGTATAAATGTTCGTCGTCCTGGCTAATTGATGGGTGAGGTACTACTTCCATGTGTCCAAGCTCTTCATATTCCTTCATGAATTTCTTGTAGTCTTCTCGAAGCGTGGGATTCACTGTTAGTTTTCTTTCAATTTGTTCAAACCTACGTTTGGCAACTTGGTAGGAGTCACCTAGCTTCATTGTTGAACTGCGGAATGGAAGTCGCACAGTGAAACGGCCGGTATCATCCCGTCTTGTGCACTGTTGAAAATGTGCTTCACACTCCTTTTTTTTTCAAGAGAGAATGACTCACAGTTCAGTTCTTCCAATTGCCAGAATTTATGTAATTGAAGTTCTAGATTGTCCTGGCTGGACACGAACATAGTCACGCTTGATGGTCCATTGCTGATCTACTGTAGTTAATGTTTCCAGATAATATCCACCCCAGCGAGGTTTCTTGGATCACTGGTAGGCCTGATGCTTTGATTCTTCTTTCTAGCAAAATATTGAAGAATAACCCTGTTCCAATCAATATATCTATGGAGCCTGGCACATTGAAAGTAGGATCTGCTAGTTCCAAATGGCCTGGAATATCCCATTTCTCGGTGTTCCTTGGTAGAATGAAACATGTGAATTGTGAAGTGAAATTACTGACTCTGGATTGTATATGAACTGACAAACCGTGGGAAGCTTTGGAGATTTAATTGTTAATTCCACTGATTGGAATAACATTGTTCAGGCGTTTCAATCTTTTCCGTTGAACACACGACTCAGATATGAAATTTGATTGTGACCCGGAGTCTAGAAGTGCCCTGCACTGCTGTAAATTACCACTGTGGTCACGTACATAAACAATGGCTGTGGATAATAGTACCTGCCCTTGAATACCCTGCTTGTAAGCACAGAAACTATTGGTGAGCGGTATATGATTGCTGTTTCTCGAAGTTGCATTGACATCACACTCAAAGCTACCTTCACCACAATTGTTGCTGTCGCGATTAGGTGTTGGGTTGATTTTGTCCTTGTGAAGAAGTGTATTGTGTTTCTGCTCACATTGACGACAATGACTAAGCCTACATTGTTGGTAGTTGTGGCCTGTGGCCATGCAGTTGAAACATAGTTTATATTTACGAACTAATTCTTGCTTTTTGGCAACATCGTCACTCTTAAATAGCTTGCAATTGAACAATGCATGCTCTTGCCCACACCTAGGACAAGATCGAGCCGTAGTAACAAAGGAGTTATACACTTTCTCTGATTTCCCGTTGCCTGAAGCAGGTTTTGGGGGATGGGTAAGTTTGTTGGCCTGACTTAACATTGCCTCTAAAGCATGACATCGTTTATCTAAAAATGCAAACAGTTCTTCAGAGGTCGGCAACTGCTTAGCCGGAGTGTGAAGTTCCCACTCTCGCCTGGATGTTGAATCTAATCTATCTACGATTAACTGAACAATAATGGCTTCTTTGAATGCATTTTCAACTATATCCTGAGCTTCTAATGAGTTCGAATGTCCCTTAAATGTGTCTACCAACGTACGCAACTCGCGTGCTGATTCTTTGTGAATTGCATCAACTTACTAGTAGCCTCTTATTGTAGTATCGTGCAATTAATGCTGCCCATGCTGCTTGATAATTTTCAGAAGATGTTGCAAATTTTTGTACAATTTGGAGTGCCTCTCCCTTAAGTGATGAATTTAGATAGTAAAATTTTTGAATGTTGGTTAGATCTTCATTGTTGTGGATCATAGCCACAAATGTATCGTGATATTGTACCCATGCTGTGTACACACCGTCAAAATTAGGGATGTTTATTGGAGGTAATTTCATACATGATTTTAATTTACCTGCTTGTGAACCTGCAGAATGCAATGATATACCATCATCAAATGGCTCTACCCATGCTTTAATTCTGGCTCCCAGTACGTGGATTATAAACTATCTCTGTAGTCTATGTGCTCCTCAGTTTCGTCATCGTACACTTCCAAGTCTGACTGAATGACTTTGAAGTCGTCGAAAATTTCCTCCATGGTTTTTAACCTGCCTTTTATTAGCTCTATACTCTGAGAGCTATCAAACTGCTCGACATATGACTGAATGCGCGTCAGCCTGCCCTTCGAAATGCCTCGCTTCTTTATTAATACGGTACGTTTATATCGGTAGTTTCCATAATTGGACTGTATATGAGTAAAGGAATAGAAAAGATCGCTGGACCTAACACATGCCTTGACTTGGACTTGAACTTTATTTCACTGCTTAATGCATTATGATACTGTAGTATCCACGTCGCCGTCAATATTCGCGAGCGGAGGACCAATGTTTTATTTTGTAGACAGCTATGAAATATTTTGATAATGGTTTATTTGATCTGAACACTATTCGGTTTAGCTATGCTAAATTTGTGATACAAGACAGTTATTGCAAAACTTTACATACATTGTTATTTCTTTCACTGCCATCACGATGGCTGTGTTTCTTCTCTCCAAGGAACTCTCTAAAACCAAATAATAAATGGACGTTCCTGACCAGGCCACCAGAGGCGCAGTCAAGCGCCCAACAGATTCGCTCGTAAACAGAACGGAACAGCCTATTTTCATATATCCTACTCATGTTAATTGCCTCTATCAACATACAAAATTTAAGTTTGAAGGTTGTGATAGATTCGTAGATATTGCGAACCGTCTTAATATTTCAGATGGTCGCCAGGTTGGATTTTTTATTTATGTACTGTTACATGAAGATTATTGTGTACATGTGGTATTCAAACTTCAATCGCATGATTAGAACACAAGAAGTGAAAACGAGATTTAAAGCACAGCTGCCATCTTGTGGTTATGGAAACAATTGAAATAAAATAGATGCCAGTGGATTAACATTTTGTATAAGCATTTAACGTGCAAAGTTTCACTGCACTCGGATGGTTAAATCGCGAGAAACGTCCATTTAAATATTTATACATCGCGGCGCCGCCATGTTGGATTTGTGCTCACCAGGTTACTGAAAGCTTCTATGAACATAACAAATTTCAGCTTGATTGCTGTAAAAGATTCATAGATATTGAGAACCGTCTAAATATTTCCGATGCTCGCCATTTTAGATTGTTATATGTATAGGCCATAGAGTTATGTACCATTAAAGGAAAATTATTGCGTAGGTTCATTACCCAAACTTTCACTTCGATCGCATGATTATGACTCAAGAAATAAAAACTTAATTTTAAAATTTCGCACAGCCGCCATCTTGAGGTTATGTAAACAATTGAACTAAATTAGATGCCAGTGCATTACAACATGTATAATTATTTACTGTACCACATTTCACTGCGCTCAGAGAGTTAAATCACGAGAAAAGTCTATTAAAATGTTTCAAATTCGCTTGGCCGCCATGTTCGATTTTTAAATTCCAGGTTTATGAAGGTTGCATAGATAAACTTGTACCAGTATCCTTTATTAACGTACAAACTTTCAGGGTAATATCTGTAACAGTTTCGGAGATATGGAATGCCAGTGAAATATTTCGCACAGCCGCCATTTTGAGGTTATGTAAACAATTGAACTAAATTAGACGCCATTGCATTACAATGTGTATAAACATTTGCTGTACCATGTTTCATTACGTTTGGATGGTTAAATCACGAGAAAAGTCTATTTAAAAGTCTCAAATTCGCTTGGCCGCCATGTTGGTTTTTTAGTTACCAGGTTTTTGAAAGTCTCATAGGCAAACTTCTAGTAGTGCCCTTTATCACCGTACACAATTTCAGGGTGATATCGGTAATAGTTTCGGAGATACTGAATGCTGGCGAGAAATTTCGCACAGCCGCCATGTTGGATTAGTGAGACACAATAAAATATTAAGGGCACGGTCGAGGTCGCCCAGAATGTTGCTTTGATCTTACCGAGTTTCATTGAAATCGCTCCAGCCGTTTATAAGTTATTAGGGGACACACACACACACACAATCACACACACACAGGCACACACAGACACACGGACAATAGGTGATCTCACAAGCCTTTTTTTTTTTTTCAAAAATGAAAATAGGCTAAAAATATAGGCTGGACAGAAGCAAGCAAAAAGGAACACAGTGAACGAATGAAGAGATATTGGGAAGAAAAGAAGGAACATTGTGCAAAATAAGTTCAAGTGCGCTCCGTAGTTGTTGTTGTTTGAGTCTTCAGTCTTTTGACTGGTTTGATGCAGCTCTCCATGCCTCCCTGTCCTGAGCTAATCGTTTCATCTCTTCATAGCTACCACACCCTACGTCCGAGGCAATCTGTTTAACATATTCTAACCTTGGTCTACCTCTACAGTTCTTGTCCTCAACCCTTCCTTCTATAACTAAGCTTGCTACTCCTGGGTGTCTTAGTATGTGTCCTACTAACCTACCTCTTCTCTTCATTAGGAGTCGCCAGATACATCTCTCCTCTCCCACTCGTCTTAATACCTCTTCGTTTGTAACCCTATCTATCCATCTGATCTTCATAATTCTCCTGTAACACCACATCTCAAATGCGTCAATTCTCCTCTTTTCTGCTGCACCAAAAGTCCAAGTTTCACTTCCAAAGAGCGCCACGCTCCAGACAAAGGCTTCCAAAAATGAATTCCTAATACCTAAATCTATATTCGATGTCAACAGATTCCTTTTTTGTATAAATGCTTTCCTTGCCAGAGCCAACCTACTTTTTGTATCCTCTTTGCTTCGTCCATCACTGGTTATTTTTCTTCCTAAGTAACAGAACTCTCCTACTTCCTTCAGCTTTTCACCTGCCAATTTGATGTCCATAGAGGTTTCTGATTTATTTCGGCTGCATTCCAATATTTTTGTTTCACATTTATTAATTTCCATCATGTATTCTTTCCTCAAGACGGAGTCCATACTATTCATTGGGCATAACGATTTTAAAAAAAATAGATTGCGAGCTGAAGGAATTTCTAAATGTACGTTTTTCTACTTTAGAAGTTTCAAAACCACTACTCCTTGGCTGTTGGAGATCGATAAGGACCTTTTAAAGTATGGAATTTAGGAAACAGACATTCGATTCCGATCACCACTCCAACATAAACTTAAACAGGCCCATCAAAAAGAAGTCTCAATTCAACCGAAGCATGTTGATTCTGATGCATGAAATAAAGCACACTCCGAAAAAATGAAAATCTGGTGGGCCTGCAAGAAGGCAAACTGTTGAGTTCTCGTGATGCTTAGTGGCCATAACTAAGAGAGAATAAAAATAAAATAATAATAATAATAATAATAATAATAATAATAATGATACTACTACTGCTACTACTACTACTACTACTACTACTACTACTAATAATAATAATAATAATAATAATAATAATAATAATAATAATAATAATAATAATATTCATAATGTTGAATTTTGGGCTTATGCCGTGTTTTATTATATTGCAATTCGACGCGTTTCGAAAGAAACCATGTCTTTCATCGTCAGGAATAATCTGGAATACGACAATGTTGCTAAGAGAAAGCAACGAAGAACATATAGAAGGTGCCCAAAGATGGACGCCATTATAGCCCCATGTTAGGGACAACGGAAAGCAGCAGAAAATTACTTTCTCAGGGTTCTGATAATAGGTAGCCAGGATTCACTGAGATTGTAGCCGGTGTCGCGGTTGAAATTATCTGGGTGTTTACGTATTTCAACCGCCTCCCTGATGATTCTGGGACGATATTGCTTTATACGGGCAAGAACATCCACCCCTTGGAACATGACATCATGGCCAGGTGTTAAAGCATGATCGGCAACAGCTGATTTATCGAAACGCGTCGAATTGCAATATAATAAAACACGGCATAAGCCCAAAATTCAACATTATGAATAATAACACGGGCCGTGAAAGTCTAAATGACAATAATAATAATGTTTAGGAACAACCTGTGATAACGCTTTTCACTCACACAACATCAAACGATCTTCGGGCCAATTAATTTCTTGTTAATGATATGTCTATGGCTTCAGTGACCTTAGTGAAGGTTTTCTTAGTAATTCTGAGGGGTAGAACAGCATGGTCACCTGTGTTCCACATTATGAGTCAATCAATAAGTTCTATTTTTCAAACTGGTTGCTTTGCTGGTTAATACTGCTTTCTTACCGATGAGCCAGACGTTAGGCCCCTTAAAACAACAATTATCATCATCAACTATTATTACTATGTATATTCTACTATCTATGTGAAATTGTATGTAGTGTTTAGTATCATGTTTAGCCTACTTTCGATTTTTGCAAAAAATGAAAGTAGACTTATGAGATCTACACAGGGCCAAACATTGTGTGTGTGTGTGTGTGTGTGTGTGTGTGTGTGTGTGAGTGGCTGTACTCTGAATGCCTGTCCCCCATATCAATTCGAACACGGTGAAACCAAATTGAACGAAATTTGGTACAGAGGTAGAAATTGCAAAGGACACCTCAGTGTCATGTTTTATATTGCTTCCATCTTGACGGAAACGTAATGGCGGCCACCCATATGTCCAAAGCTTAAATCAAATTACGACTAACCTAATCATCTGATCTCTACCAAATTTTGCAACAATATATATTTATATGGCGAGCGTCATTTGACTTAACTACATGGTCATCAGCCCAATAGTTTGCAGATGACGGTCATGTAATTGTGCAAATCGAATCCCCATATCAATTCAAACACGGTGAAACCGAATTGAATGACATTAGGTACAGAGGTAGCACTAGCAAAGGAAACCTCAGTGTCATGTTTTATATCGCCGCCATCTTGACGAAAAAGTAATGGCGGCCACCCAAATGTTAAAAGTTTAAATCAAATTATGACCAACCTAATCATTTGATCACTACCAAATTTTGCAACGTTATACCTTTATGTATGAAGAATCTTGTGACCAAACTACAAGATCATCAGCCCAATAATTTGCAGATGTCGACCAAGTATGTGTCCAAATCGATTCCCCCTATCTTTTCAAACACGGTAAACCGAATTGAACGAAATTTGGTACAGAGGTAGCACTAGTAAAGGGCACCTCATTGTCATGTTTTATATCGCCACCATCTTGACAGAAACGTAATGGTGGCCACCCAAATGTAAAAGGTTAAATCAAATTACGACCAACCTAATCATCTGATCTCTACCAAATTGTGCAACAACATACCGTTATGTGAGAAGCATTCTTTGACCAAGCTACAAGGTCATCAGTCTAAGAGTTTATATATGACAGCCATGCATGTGTGCAAATCGATTCCCCATATCAATTCAAACACGGTGAAACCGAATTGAATGAAATTTTTTACAGAGGTAGCACTAGCAAAGGGCACCTAATATTCATGTTTAATATCCGTATAGCACGTTGTATTTCAACAAGCTACTACAACCAGTATTCAATTATACTCCTTGAAAAGGACAAAGAGTTATAACAATACCCATGCATTTAGGAGAAAGTAGGCTATATGTTCTTTACTGAACAGCTTGTTGAATTTATACTTTTAGTACCTGACGTGAAATATCTATACGAAGGTCATGACGTAATTGATGGCATGTAAACAGTGAGGACCCTCCCTATAGATAAAGCCCTGCGCGGATAGCGGGTAGCGGATTATCCGCAGCTTATCCGCTATCCGCACAGCCATGCAAACAATAGCCGCATGGTGAAAAATTGTGCGGTTATGCGCATCCACGCAGGGCTTTAGCTATAAGGAAGGCTCTCACTGTATTACGCCTTCTAAATCAGCAGAAATGTAGTTAGTTCAGTATTTTAGGATGTCTCATAAGTAATTTCGTTTTTTTATGTTTGGTGTTTTATAAGGTAGAATTGGTTTTCTTTGGTTCACCAATGCTATTTACAGGAGGCCATGACTAGAATTGCGTATTTTGTGAGAATGTATCAGTCGTCAGTTGTTGATACGCAATCACAAATGGAACTTACAAAGTTGGAGGTTAGGGTCCTTCTAAACACTACTGGAAACAAGATTACAAAGCTGCTGCCGCGGATCGAAGAATATGTGACGTGGAAGGAGAAGGTGTCGTTAGTGAGCGTGTGGCACAACGATGGTTCAAAAGTTTCAACACTGGAGAAGAAAACAGTACAGATTTACCGCGTTCTGTAAGACCTAAACTATGAGATATTGAGAATACACGGATGAAAATTCGCAAACAAATACTCGCAGGCTGTCAGAAGTGCTTGGTGCATCAAAAGATACCACATATCGCCAGATTAAGATACTGCACGAACAACCATGGCAACATTTCAGGAATATCAAGCATATTACCAGCATACAGCCCTGATCTTCTGCCTTCAGATTACCATCTTCTTCGATCCATGGCCCATTTCTTGTGTGGAAGAAGTTTCAATGCATTGAAGCTGTGGAAGCGGGTCTTGCCGAATTCTTCGCATCAAAACCCAGATACTGGTACCGCCGTGAGATAAGAAACCTCACTGAAAGATGGCTCAAGACCATATAATCTGATGGTGTCTATTTTGAAGAATAGTTTTATTTCTTGTCTGAGAGCTTTCCAAATAAGATTTTCAAAAAAGAAAACGACATTACTGTATGTGTACCCATTTAGATTGAGTGGAAATTACATATTACTGCCGCGTATTTAGCGGAATGTTGATGGAGGATAGGAACTATTCATGGGAGGCACTGTGAGTCTGGTCTAGTATATTCGGATCTGATGATGCTAGCTTGACGAGCGAAACATGACATACCCCCCGCCCGGTATTGTTACAGAAGTGTGCTAATAAGTGTATAATTTCTGGTTGAAGCTGAAATATTTGTTACTCCCCACCCAATCTAGTTGGCCAACTGAAAATCAATTTCGTTGATTGATATCTCAGAATGACAACAAGACAGCAAAGAAAGGAAGCATGTAGTTTTACGTGGCCGTTAAACTCACGATCAAGAGCCACAGGATATGCATTTTTACGAGGACCACAGGACGTGATATTTCACTTCGAAAATCTCACATGCATTGACCAGGAATCGAACCTTGGTGAGAGGTAAGCAGCTTGACCATTGCACCATCGCGCCCCCAACATCACAGCTCTCATTACACACACATTATAAAATATTATCAGCAACCTGTCTAACATGTTGTTCCTTCATTTAGGGGCTTAGCGGCATCGTGGTCATGTAGCGCCATGTAATTAGGGTTATCTGATAACCTGTGTTATTGTGATAGCTGTATTAGTGTTCCTATTTGTTATGGAGACTAGAATTTTAAAGGAGGTGTTAATGATTTAAAGTAAGGAACGTTCCTGGTATTTGCCTGGAGAAGAAGTGGAAACCCACGGAAAACCACGTCTAGGACAGCTTAGTTAAGAATCTAACACATCTGTTCTGAGTTTTACCTCACAAGGATGAGTGAGGCAAGAAATTAATTTCTTGGCAGAGCCGGAAATCTAACCCAGAACCTCTAGATTCTGATTCTCAATACGTACCCCGAGACCAAATAAGGTACTTGTTTAACCAAATCAAACTTAAAGTGGGCATCACAAATAGAATTGAAGGTGAAACACTGAACAACACGTTGTGATAGCCAATTGCTGATAATCGTACTTACGATTAAATGTGCTCCAACTCAGAGGTTTTATTTATTTATCGTATGGTATGGTACACACTTACATCATGAAAATGAAAATCCACAGCCTGTTTCCAGTCTCCGACCGGGTCAGGAATGGAATGAATGAAGCCCCCATCTAGCGGCGAGGATATGAACTGTGCCGGCTGCCGAGGCCTGACGCACTCCTCTGGGGCAATGATTAAATGAATGACAGATGAAATGAAATGATAGTGGAGAGTGTTGCTGGAATGAAATTTGTGACAGGGAAAACCGGAGTACCCGGAGAAAAACCTGTCTGCCTCCGTTTTGTCCAGCACAGATCTCACATGGAGTGACCGGGATTTGAACCACGGACCCAGCGGTGAGAGGCCGGCGTGCTGCCGCCTAAGCCACGGAGGCACTTACATCATAATACATCTTATTGAAATATTGAAAAAAAAAGAAAGAAAAAAGAGAATGTATAGTCTCATAATTTAATGTCTAAATTCAAAATATAGTCCACTGATGCAGGAGTCACTGATAGAAAATCCAATATGTTACCAAACTCAGAGGTAATATTTTACTAAAATGACCAAATTGTGGTCATAAGTTTATAAATAAATATGTCAGTGCGTTGTCAGAACCTCGTATGTCACAACGCTGTTTTCTTCCATCCGTTACCTTCTGGTTGGTAACTAACCTCTGTCTACCGAACATTGTATACTCTACAAGTTCCGTTTCCGACAACAATGTGTTGTGGGAATTGAGTTTCATTTCAATATATGGTAGGAATATATATCTTCCTATGGGCAGGAGTTGGCAACCAGTCACAAAGTAATGAATGCAAATAAACAGCGTTGTGACTTGCCAGGTTTTGATCGCCATTGGACGATGAGTCTCAGTGACTTATAGTTGCAATGCGGAAAATCTTACACGTATTACGTAGCTCAACTTTCAGGGATGACCAACGAAGTCGACTGAAGTACACGTATTACGTAGCTCAACTTTCAGGGATGACCAACGAAGTCGACTGAAGTTAAAGAAGCATGCATGCTGAAAACAAAAACGAATACATTTTTTTGGAGTACAGCCGACGACTGTATATCATAGATCTGTGGTGATGTATGGTTCGGGGATTTGGACTATGACACAAGGTGATGAGGAATTGTTAATATGGAAAAGGAAGATACTCAGGGAGGGTTAATTCTGGTGAATCAGAAATAATATGGAGATAAGAGAGTCGTATGGTAAGCCAGATATAGTAGTGGAAATAAGGGTAGTAGATTGCGTTGGTTGGGACATGTAGAAAGAATGACAGAAAACAGGCTGTGGAAGGTCTTCAATGTGAAGCCAGGAGGACGTCGTATGAGGCAAAGACCCCGGATAAGACGGCTGGATAACGTGGAGGAGGATCTGAGAATGATAAGTCAGAAGTTTGGAGAACCAAAGCAGTCAACAGGGAAGAATGGATGGAGATTGTCCGGGAGGCCAAGGCCCTACAAGGGCCGTTGGATTTTTTTAAGAGCGTTAAAATCCCTCAGTATGCCTTCCTTCGGAGGGGAAGTAAAGCCGGCGGTCCCATGTCATAAATGTATGGCATGTTAAAGAACTTTCCACTAATTACACCTGTGTGGAACTAAATTGTATAGGTTAAGAATGTAAACAACGCTCTTAGGTTGCTATGTTCGTTGCCAAGAGCCAACTGTGGTGGCGTCTAGTAGCTAAGTTCTGAACTAGGCTTTCGTTGACGGTGGCGTTTGGCGGCAAAAGTAGGAACTATTTGAAAAATTCAAAGTTGCAGTCCTTACTTGAATTAAAACAAGATGTTCAGTAAAGAACATATAGCCTACTTTCTCCTAAATGCATGGGTATTGTTATAACTCTTTGTCCTTTTCAAGGAGTATGATTGAATGTTGGTTGTAGGAGCTTGTTGAAATACAACGTGCTATAGGGATATTAAACATGAATATGAGGTGCCCTTTGCTAGTGCTACCTCTGTACCAAATTTCGTTCAATTCGGTTTCACCGTGTTTGAATTGATAGGGGGAATCGATTTGCACACATACTTGGCCACTATCTGCAAACTATTGGGCTGATGTTCTTGCAGTTTGGTCTGAATATGTTTCCCACGTAAAGATATGGTGTTGCAAAATTTGGTAGAGACTAGATTATTAGGTTGGTCGTAATTACATTTTAGCTTTAAACATTTTGGTGGCCGCGATTACGTTTCCGTCAAGATAGCGGTGATATAAAACATGACACTGAAGTGCCCTTTGCTAGTGCTACCTCTGTACCAAATTTCGTTCCGTTCGGTTTCACCGTGTTCGAATTGATAAGGGGAATCGATTTTCACACAAAGATGGCCGCCATCCGCAAAATATTAGGCTGATGACCTATTAGTTTGGTCAAAGGATGCTCCCTCCATAAAGGTGTGTAGTTGCAAAATTTGGTAGAGATCGGATGATTAAGTTAATCATAATTTGATTTAAGCTTTGAACATTCGTGTGGCCGCCATTACGTTTCTGTCAATATGGCGTCGATATAAATCAAGACACTGAGATGCCCTTTGCTAGTGCTATCTCTGTACCAAACTTCGTTCCATTCGGTTTCACCGTGTTTGAATTAATAGGGGGGATCGATTTTGACACAAAGATGGCCGCCATCCGCAAACTATTAGGCGAATGACCTATTAGATTGGTCAAAGGATGCTCCCTCCATAAAGGTATGTAGTTGCAAAATTTGGTAGAGATCGGATGATTAAGTTAATCGTAATTTGATTTAAGCTTTGAACATTCGTGTGGCCGCCATTACGTTTCAGTCAAGATGGCGGCGATATAAAACATGACACTGAGGTGCCCTTTGCTAGTGCTACCTCTGTACCAAATTTCGTTCCATTCGGTTCCACCGGGTTCGAATTAATATGGGGAATCAATTCTGACATAAAGATGGCCGCCACCCGCAAACTATTAAGCTAATAACCTATTAGATTGGTCAAAGGATGCTCCCTCCATAAAGGAATGTTGTTGCAAGGTTTGGTAGAGATCGGATGGTTATGTTAGTCATAATTTAACGTAAGCTTTGAACATTTGTGTGGCCGCCATTACGTTTTTGTCAAGATGGCGGCGATATAAAACATGGCACTGAGGTGCCCTTTGCTAGTGGTACCTCTGTACCAAATTTCGTTAATTCGGTTCCACCGTGTTCGAATTAATAGGGGGAATCAATTTTGACATAAAGATGGCCGCCATCCGCAAACTATTAGGCTAATAACCTATTAGATAGGTCAAAGGATACTCCCTCCATAAAGGAATGTTGTTGCAAAGTTTGGTAGAGATCGGAAGGTTATGTTAGTCGTAATTTAGCTTAAGCTTTGAACATTTGTGTGGCCGCCATTACGTTTCTGTCAATATGGCAGCGATATAAAACATGACACTGAGATGCCCTTTGCTAGTGCTACCTCTGTACCAAATTTCGTTCCATTTGGTTTCACCGTGTTTGAATTAATAGGGGGAATTGATTTTCACACAAAGATGGCCGCCATCCGCAAACTATTTGGCTAATGACCTAGTCATTTGGTCAAAGGATGCTTCCTCTATAAAGGTATGCTGTTGCAACATTTGGTAGAGATCGGATGATTAGGTTAATCGTAATTTGATTTAAGCTTTGAACATTTGGGTGGCCGCCATTACGTTTCCGTCAAGATGGCGGCGATATAAAACATGACACTGAGGTGCCTTTTGTTAGTACTACCTTTGTACTAAATTTCGTTCCATTCGGTTGTACCGTGTTCGAATTAATAGGGGGAATCGATTTTCACACAAAGATGGCCGCCATCCGCAAACTATTACGCTGATGACCTATTAGTTAGGTCAAAGGATGCTCCCCCCATAAAGGTATGTTGTTGCAAAATTTGGTAGAGATCGGATGATTAGGTTAGTCGTAATTTGATTTAAGCTTTGAACATTTGTGTGGCCGCCATTACGTTTCCGTCAAGATGGCGGCAATATAAAACATGACACTGAGGTGTCCTTTGCTAGTGCTACCTTTGTACCAAATTTCGTTCAATTCGCATTCACCGTGTTCGAATTGATAGGGGGGGACAGACATTCAGAGTACACACACTCACACACACAGACACACACACACACACACACACAGACTCACACACACATACACACACACACAGACTCACACACACACATACATACACACACACAGACAGACACACTTTTTTCGCCCTGTGTTGATCTCATAAGTCTACTTTCATTTTTTGCAAAAATCGAAAGTAGGCTAAAAACAGATACACATACTAATACAGTCATCACAATTAACACAGGTTATCAGACAGATTCTACACACACCCAAAGTACACGGGGCTACATGACCGCGTTGTCGCAGCCCCTATACTAAGGAACCAACCAACCAACCCTACAAGGGCTGTAGCGGTAAGGAGTAATTAAGTAAGCTGTCGACCAATTCTGAAGCAAGGTCAATAATAATGTTCCTAAAGTACAGTGAGCAACAGGATATATGCGGAAAGTGACTGAAAGTATGGATAATTAAAGAAACAAGAAAACTTGCAAATGAGAGTGCATCCAATGTTTGATAGGAATTTTACTTTCATTATGACTTTCACCAAAATCTGTCAAATATCCGTTCATCAATACTAAGACAACGAAAAATATTATCCAATCTGTTTAGCGGGAATATCATGTTCGGAGCGAGCTCAATATATTTGCAAAATAGAAAGCTCAAGTTCACGAGGGAATGGATTGCAATTTTTCATTTAGCTGAGACAGCAGACAGACAACTCAGTCACGAACATGGTGGCACGCAACAAGCCATGCTAGTAAGTTAGAAAGTGCCTGGGACGAGCGATCACCATATACTCAACACCCTCAACCAACTACTCATATCAAAGATTTGCCGTCATTTAACAGTTTACACATCCAGCAGCAAAGCAGAAGACGTAAATCACGATTCACAACTGGAATGCGGAGCTCGGAGTCGGGGAATAATAACTTAGAATTTCAGCGGCATTCTGAATTTAGGGTATCCCCCGGGATTTTCCACACTTTCTCCAAGTAAATGGCGGTATAGTATCTATTTTATTTAGCGGGTTCAACTCAGGCACCTCAACAGTCACCACATAAATACAAGTTTCTTTCTTTGGCTTATCCCAGGCTCATTTTTTGTTTTAGAAGGGGATTTAAGGCCGGATTCCCTTCCTGACGCCACATGATTTTTCAGGTGAAAATTTCAGCCCTCTGTCACCGGGATTCGAACTCCGGCCGTCCGGGTGAAAGGCAGCGAAGCCACTGCGCCATCACGCTCCCCACCACAAAAATACAAGTAATCAAGCTAATTCAATACCAACCCCATTGCAGGGGCAAATAATCATAGTGCCCCAAGCAACTGCAAGAACTCGTGTATTTGTACAGCCCAGCAACCTCATTCCTCTTTTATTATTATTATTATTATCATTATTAATATGCTTGCCACGGTGGGTGAGTGGTTAACGTGTCGGTCTACTAACCCCAAGCTTGCAGGTTCGCTCCTGGCCGTGGTAAGTGATTTTTGAAAGGCGGCAAAAATTTTCGTCACGCATGTCATACGATGTTGGCATGACAGAGAACCCATTTGAATTCAGTAGGCCGTGTTCATAATGGCAAAATTAATCTCGGGAATTTCCGCCAACACAAAATTCCTCATTTCTGTACTAGAGAGCGCTATATTGTTCAAGGAGCTTAGATTTCTAACCTCCTTGACTTTCATAGTGCTTCAAGGAACAACGAAATTCGACATGCAAGCTACCCTCTGGGTGTCAAATAGCAAAGCTTGCACCCGGTACCGAGGCCATACGATATTATTATTATTATATTAATAATTATTATTATTATTATTATTATTATTATTCATTTAATAGTAGCAGAGATGTTGTTCTGGAAGTCTACGCTGCATGGGCTGGGGCATGAGTACACCACAACATGGATATAGTATTTTCCAGGCTGTACACGTCAGCTGTATACATGAATATTCTATAGACAATAATAATGAGTATGGTTAAGTTTAAACATCAAGGTTGTCAGATACGTCCCTACCTCATATGATAGTTCCAATCCTTTGGTTCTGCTATTATCACACGCACGCACCTCTATCAAATATTTCGTCACGAACAACTTAAAGAATGTACGGTACGTAGCATTTGTATTAATTTCACCACTAAATGCTAATTCACTTGTTAAAATAGCACAGTGTATTGTGTGCACAAAACCTTCAGATAAATGTGGTTGAAAGCTTATGTGAAAACTTGCATCCTTCTCCCCTCCCTTTATACATTTCGATTGGGTAAAGTGATCAAAATGATATATGGTTTAGGATTTAGTCTTACTTGGTCCGACTCCGAAATTGCCTTTCTTATTTCCGCAACCCATACCGATTCAAATGGCGACCGAGCAATCTTGCACCAGCATTTAGTACCTATAGGATATAGGCTACAATACCACTAAAGATAGATAAGAAAAACATTAATATAATTTTACAGAGTAGTTCTCCTTAAAGGAAAAGTTACTCTAAGACATGAAAAGAAGTTGTAAACGGGCTTAGACGGGGTACATGAAAGATGTGCTTGGCCGAAATGCAGGAAATTCGGGTTCGAGTCCCGAAAACAGTCTCACTGTCGAGACTTACTCAACGAAATTCACTTATGGTTCGCTTCATTATGAATAACTGAAGAGTAAATAGATATCAAGTAAATTGTGATCTGCCGTTGGGTTGTCCAATTGTCCAGTCCGTATAATTAAACTGGGGAGTCCTGGTTGAGTCCAGGGTATCATCAGCTTTCTAGGAAGCTCTATTGAGGCAATTAGATGGAGCTCAATGTATTAATTAATAGCTTCTTGTGGGTAACTCATATCAGCACTAAATTAATGTGTAAACTACACGTGATGCTCTTCGCAGAGTTGGTAGCTTAAAATAACCGTGAGTTAATGATGAATGAAACTGTTTAGAATGTCTGTGTGCACTAATTTATGAAGCAACAGTATCTATCTCTCCATATATAATGACAGTTTGTCGGTTTTATTTTCTGAATTCCTCCAGAATTTCACCGTATTTACGCGTTTAATACTGTTTTATGACGAATGCGCGCAAAAATAAATGTTTGTCAGTTTTCATACCCTTCCATAACTAACATGCTATTCTTGGGTGTCTCAATATGTGTCCTACCAGCCTATCCTATCTCTTTATTAGCAGTCGCCATAAACATCTCTCCTCTCCCAATCACCTTAATGCCTCTTCATTTCTAATCCTATCTACTCATCTGATCTTCATCATTCTCCTGTAGTACCACACTGTAAACATTACAATGCTAGAGAAATAAAATAAAAGTTAGGTCAAACATAACCAAAAATAGTTAACTTCATCAACACTTAGGTTTCGGCAAGAACATGTTTCTGCAAAACTTATTGCACAATCATTAACAATTATATTCAGCCCTATAAAATTCACTTGCAAACGTTTATTCTTTAATAACCATCAAAATCATGTAACATGCACTGGTATCTAAACCTTACTCTTTCACTGATGAGGACGAAACCCAGACAAGTTGAAAAAGCTACCTCTAACTTACAAAGTCATGACTGAAAACCAGTTTAAGCGTTGATCAATAAAATATGGTCTAAAGATTGAAGGATTTGTGCATTTTTAAGTGGAGTAATCTCTATTTAGAACTTGAACACGTATGGCTGAGAATACCGAACTGAACTAATTGCATGAATGTAAATAAAACAAGTAGTTCCGTGAAGAACTATACAGCCTATTTTCATATATCCTACTCATATTAATTGCCACTATCAACATACAACATTTCAGTTTGATTGCTATGTTAGATTCGTAGATACTGAGAACCGACTAAATATTGCAGATGGTAGCCAGGTTGGATTTTTATTTATGTACTATTACATGAAGATTATTGTGTACGTGTGGTTTTCGGATTTCAATCGCATGATTAGGACACAAGAAGTAAAAACGAGATTTTAAAATTTCGCACAGCTGCCATCTTGTGGTTATGAAAACAATTGAAATAAATTAGATACCAGTGGATTAACATTTGTATAAGCATTAACGTGCAAAGTTTCACTGCACTTAGATGGTTAAATCGCGAGAAACGTCCATTTAAATATTTATACTTCGCGTCGCCGCCATGTTGGATTTGTGCTCACCAGGTTACTGAAAGTCCTATAGGTGAAATTATGTTCATAGCATCTATGAACATAAAAAGATTCAGTTTGATTGCTGTAAAAGATTCGTAGATATTGAGAACCGTCTAAATATTTCGGATGCTCGCCATTTTGGATTGTTATATGCATATGCCATAGAGTTATTTACCATTAAAGGAAAATTATTGCCTAGGTTCATAATTCAAACTTTCACTTCGATCGCATGATTACGACACAAGAAATAAAAACTTAATTTTAAGATTTCGCACAGCCGCCATCTTGAGGTTATCTAAACAATTGAACTAAATTAGATGCCAGTGCATTACAATATGTATAATCATTTACTGTACCACATTTCACTGCGCTCAGATGGTTAAATCACAAAAAAAAGTGTATTAAAACGTTTCAACTTCGCTTGGCCGCCATGTTCGTCTTGTACTTTACAGGTTTATGAAAGTTACATAGATAAACTTGTAGCTGTGCTCTTTATCACCGTACAAAATTTTAGGTTGATATCATAAATAGTTTCGGAGATATTGAATGGCTGTGAAATATTTCGCACAGCCGCCATTTTGAGGTTATGTAAACAATTGAACGAAGTTAGATGTCGGTGCATTACAATGTATATAAATATATCCTGTGCCAAGTTTCATTGCGTTTGGTTAGTTAAATCGCGAGAAACGTCCATTTAAAAGTCGCAACTTCGCTTGGTCGCCATGTTGGTTTTGTAGAAACCAGGTTTTCAACGGTCACATAAGTGAATTTCTAGTATTTCCCTTTATCTCCATACAAAATTCCAGGGTGATATCGGTAATAGTTTCGGAGATATTGATTGCTGGTGAAATATTTCGCACAGCCGCCATGTTGGATTGGTGAGACGTAACAAAATTTGAAGGGCACGGTCGAGGTCGCCGGGAATAGTGCTATGAACTTACCGAGTTTCATTGAAATCTCTCGAACCGTTTAGATTTTATTAGGGGGGGGGGGACACACACACGAATCACACACACACACACACACACGCACGCACACACACACACGCACGCACACACACACGGACAAAAGGTGATCTCATAAGCCTATTTTTTCAAAATTGAAAATAGGCTAAAAACGGTTAAAATAGAGAAAATTAGTAATAATTTGCATAATTCCCCCTTTCGCCTGATACGAAGAAATTGCTGCCTTAAACTCGGGGCAAAGTACGCCATATCGTTGTCTCTAATATCCGCAGTATTTCAAAGGGTCGTAAAATCAATAACATTATTACTGCACATCCTTGAAGGCTTTTCTGTAGATAATTCAAATACCAAGATTATACCAAACGTAAGTTTAAGGCTGATCAATTCCTACTACCAATCCCTATCACTTGTCACATCGATACGGGCACCAAACTAACGCAAGTTGTCAGACTTATTTCACACAAACTCAAGTATACGGAGCTAATGACCAACATATCGCAAGCTCCTAAAGTTAAACAACAACATTCAACGAAGGCAGTGTTATGAATGAATCCATCGACGACAAGTTTGACTGATAGCAAATGAGTAAATACACAAATAGGTAATTTAACCTTGCTTTGACAAACTCATGGTGTAGAGGCTATCATTCTTGGCTGTCGCCCCAGAGGTTCGCGTTCGGTTCCCGCTCTGCCAAGAAATTTAATTCTGGTCTGTGGGTCGAAACGGGCTACACGCAGCCTCGTGAGGCAAAACTTAATAGGGGTGGGTTCGTTTTCTAACTCAGCCATCCTGGAAGTTTACGCAGGTTCCCACATCTACTCCAGTCAAATCCCGGGTTGGTCCATTACTTAAGGCCATGCCACCTCATTCTCAATCCTCACCTGAATTACAAACACACTCACTAATATATCCATCGCAATAACACAGGTTATCAGAACACCTAATCGCACAGATCCGAATAACAACAATGTTCAAGCCCCCAAAATGAAACAACAACAGAAACATTATTTCTAGTGATCTAAGTTTCTCTGATCCTTGTGCGAGTCCATAGCCTCTGAGGGCTTTCCGTGCAACTTATCCCTGGAGCGCGTATATCGCTGAGAGTAATGATAATTCACATTCCAGAAATACGTGCACTCTAAGGGGGTTTAGTCACGCAGCTTGCTTGCAGCGAGCGCTTCCACAACGAACGCTTTCTTTGAAGGCTGACATATCTCAAGTTCCGAAATAAATATAGTAATTAAGTTGTTTTTTGAACCGTAAGGAATGTGATGGATGATCCGCGAGTGGCCAATGCCCGATAAAGAGTGACAGCAACAGATCGAGCACATAAACGAACAGAGGTACAATATCCCTCACCTATTGATTACCTAATTTGTTCCACCTGGATTGAGGTAACCACACTGGTGTTGCCGGAAATGAGCCGAGAGACTGGAGCCGTCAGTCCTCACACATCACTCCACAAAAAACAAACAAGAGAACGCAGAAATATACTGGATTTCCCATACTCACACCAATAGTCAGGAAGCAAAGGCCTTTTCATTCTTTGGTTCAGCCAGCGTCAGCGTACCCTAGTGCATTAAGTCACGCTCAATGACTGTAATGGAGAACTGCATGTTCGAAAATCCGCTGTTGGAATTCCGATTAGCGACTTCCGTAGCATAGTTGGTAGCATGCTGAGTTTCTATGCCCAAAATCGCGGGTTCAAACCCTGCCAAAGTCATCGGATTTTTTAAGAGGAACTACTTGAAATTGATCGTCTGCTGTCCTTACCTGAATTACAGATAACACACACTAATACAGCCATCACAATTAACACCGGTTATCAGATTGACACACCCAAAGTACACGGGGCTACATGACCGCGTTGTCGCAGCCCCTGAATTAATGCATCAACCAACCAAGCAGAATTCCGACGTTGACACTTGTCATCTGGAATGTATTAATTCCGGGAGTTTTTCCACACTTCCTTCAGTCAAATGACGAGAAGACACATTAACTTATATTTTTAGGAAACCAATTGTTCATTTTAATCCACCATAAATTCCTTGCGATTCATCTTCTTGTACTGTTTATAAATAGTAGGGGAGTATGGATAATTCCGCAGAACTTGAAATTATATATTTTCTGCAGATACCAGGGGACTCAGTGCCCCGTACAATCTACTATTAGGTGTCCCGCATGGTGAACGGGAGGTCTGCTGATTTCTTAAGGGGTATCCTATAATACAAGCAGGTTACGTCAGAATGCCAAGAAATACCAACCAGACGGCTATTTGCTACATGTTCCTCAGTGCTCTCATCTAATGCGCCCCAGAGCATTATGAAACCTCGAGCTTCGACGGCACTACGACCTGCTTTTAGTATAATGTCTGTATACTCGTTGTTGCTGAATACACCAGCCATTCTTAATATGCTTCCAGAAACTGTTGTGTTGTTGTACCACATATGAGACTATTACACTCTCAACTGAGACGTTTCATAATGCAATGAGGTGCATTAGACGGGTAGCGCTGAGGTACATGTAGCGACTGGCCGTCCGGTTATTATCCCTCCGTATTCTGACGTGATCTGCCAGCATGCAGTGTGACCCCTGTGAAAATCAGTTATTAGGTATCCCATACAGCAGTAGTGTGTGCGGAACACTTATAGGTAGATTGTACGGGGCAAATGAGCGCAAAAGTCGAGTTCATCTCACCAGTTGTGTTGAGACCACTATTTAATTTGATTTTACTATGAATTTCGAAAAGACCAATGCTGCCACCTGGTGGTAGAATTGTGAAAACCTGTATTCCATTTTGTTTGTGAAGTAAAGGGCGTCAGGAAATGTTCTCCGCAGAAGCTACGTACAGCTGCGAGTAGTTGCGTCATCAGTTTAGTTGGCAGCACAGTGTCCTAGATAGCTTGAAGGCCACATGTAAGGGCTGTGGGCTGTCGAAATCGTCAGTGTGTTAAGTTAGACTAATGGAAGAGTGCAACAGTACGTTAAGAATGGCTGTGGTGAGTATAAAGTGCACTGTTTGTTTGTTATGATACAAGCGACAGCCGGTGCTGCCAACGTAACTGGTGACGTAATCTCTCGCAGCAGCTTGTAGGCACTGCGGAGAACATTCCCTGGTGCTCTGTATTTATAAAATCACATATGTTTAGGTGATTTATGTTTGAGGTAGTGTTAGTCATCAAGCACAAAAAATGCGTATAAAAACATATTAAATTGGCACTGTAATTAAAGGGGGGAGGGGCGTGACTACTCAGCAACTTCAAATTTTACTTTCTTACGTTCCCCGGACCCACTGTGGTGACAGATGGTTACCCAACGTAATACACGATTGTCCATTGTGGCTCAACTTGGAGGAGTTTGAGACCGTAGACTGTGCCAGCTCATAACTTGTGCTATTGTGCTTGTAAATATGTAAAAAATAAATAAGTTACCTATAAATAAATAAAAATATATAAATAATTGAGGAAAGAAAGAGAAGAGGAAAAACTCTTCTTTGTGCGAAATGTCCACCCTCATGTTTGTTTATCAAGTATTGATGGACGTCATATTCGGCATGGATATCGTATGCCCTTTCCTTGTTACAAACTTCCTCAAATATAATAACTGAAAAAGGGAGCCGGGCCGGGCAGGAAGGGCGAGGGTCGAGACGAGAAACTTTACCTATTTTCCCTGCCGTCCTCCATATATACAATACTTTCTCCGCAGAAAATCGAATATATTCCCTGGCACCATCAAGGTGTCAATGCGTACCAGACATGTGTCTGTAAATGACTGTTAACATCTAGGGTCTTATGTGTAATTACTAGCATTTCGGAGTCTTATTATTGATTTCTAACATCTTTCCACTCGGTAGCTGGATATTTTAGTAGGAGTGATTTTGAAAAATGGATCGGACGGAAGTGTGTAAGACACACTGTCAGCTGGATCGCATACCTCCTGGCTGCTTTAGCAGTGATAAGAAGAAACAAGGAGCGTGCGGTGTCGGAGATTGGTACTATGACGCACTGTCGGCCATGTGGAAGGTACGAGTATATCACATACCGATTACTTCAAGGTTTGGAGGCGCCATTACAGATATTCCTGCAATAAATCATCTTCAAGTTGTCGTTCTTTGGTGTAAAAATATTCATTAGATCATATTTGATGAAATCAAATATGATTTATTAAAAGTCTGTTTTTCAATCTCTGGATAAAAGTGATGGGCACCCACTCCCCGAGTAACTTTGCTCAACACTTTCATACTGAATGGTACACGCTCATGTGAACTCTGGTGTCAACTGATTTAAACACAAACAACATGTTCAAAGTCTTCGTATCAGTATTTAAAAGATGATATGCTTTAATATGAAACATTGTAACTAGTCGGCAAAGGCGGTATTATGTTTCTGCACAATGGCTATTCAGATATTAACCCACATTGCGGTAATGCAGTGATCAATATAATATTTATCGATGTTTTATACGGGAACTGGGCTAGCCTTTCATGGACCATTATAGGAATTCCCTTTACTGTCAAGTAGGCGTATTCATAACTAATTTAAAGCTCAATTCCACGCAGGAACATTATCGAAAAAAGCAAAATATTAATGGAGCATAAAAATTACTTCTATATTGTTATCGGCACGTGAAAATAAGTAACTGCCTTCTACTATAAATTTCTGTGGTTGTAATGGCTGCGCTGATAGCGTCATGGTCTACGAATCATGAGGTCTCAGGTTCGGACCCCCAGTCCCGGCAATTATTTTTGCTACCAAATTATCGAGTTAAACGATATCTATCACAACATGCGTAATGTTAACAAAATCTACATGAAATTAAGATTTATCTAATTTTAATTACAATAGTTTGCTCCAAGCAGGATTTGGGAAATTTGATTGTATTGAACATTATTTCTAGTAGTCTATAGATAGGCTAGAGACTATGGTATCATTCCTCCTCTTAATTTACAATATAATATGTGATGTTTGTTCAAACAAGTGTGACAGTAGCATATCTCCAATTCAATCTATACATTCATCATAGTACCACTATGAAACCGGAGCGTAAATTAAAATATTAAGAATGTCCAAGCTGTGTAGTATACGAGTAGGATAACATGTCAGATGACTTCACATACATTTCATCTCAATTCCATAGTAGGATAACATGTCAGATGTTACACATCATATGCGACTACTATAAGGCTCGTATGTCTTTTTTGTGCCAATTTTCATTTATGAAAAAGATAGGCTTGTAAGTTCATCTTTTAACCGCGCGTGTGTGTGTGAGTCCCCTAATAAAATCTAAACGGCTGGAGCGATTTCAATGAAACTCGGTGAAGTCATAGCACCATTTTGGCCAATCCCGACCGAGCCCATCAAATATTATAACGTCTCACAAATCCAACATGGCGGCTGTGCGAAATATTTCACCGGCATTCTATATCTCCGAAACTATTACTGATATCACCTTGAAATTTTGTACGGTGATGTTGCGAATGCTGGACCATGGATCCTTCTATTGAAAAACGAATCGATGCCTTTGAAATGTATCTATATCGCCGTCTCCTGCGCATACCGTGGTTATTGAAAATTTCAAATGTAGAGGTCTTCATTGGATGAAAAAGCAAATAGATTTGCTACATGTTATAAAGCAAAGAAAGACACAATACCTAGATCACATCATGCGAAACGAGAGGTACCAATTATTACAGCTAAATATTGAATGAAAGATACAAGGGAAAAGATCCGTTGGGAGACGCAGAAATTCATGGTTGAAGGACATAAGAAGATGGTAAATCAGAGGAAGTATTTCATACTGCAATGGCTACGTGAATCGCCAATCTTAGTTTTGAAACGACATCTTAAGAAGAAGAAGAAGAAGAAGATAAAGGACACTACTAGAAGATCACCTGTTCCGTTCCCAGTCACGGCATCATAGATACGCTTGGTGTCTTTGTGTCGTGAGGCAAGTCACCTTAGATACGTTTGGTGCCTTTTTAGCCTATTTTCAATTTTGAAAAAAATAGGCTTATGAGATCACCTTTTGTCCGTGTGTGTGTGCGTGTGTGTGTGTGTGTGTGTGTGTGTGTGAGGGGTGTGTGTGTGTGTCCCCCTAATAAAATCTAAACGGCTGGAGCGATTTCAATGAAACTCGGTAAGTTCATAGCACTATTCCCGGCGACCTCGACCGTGCCCTTCAAATTTTATTACGTCACACCAATCCAACATGGCGGCTGTGCGAATTATTTCACTAGCATTCAATATCTCCGAAACTATTACCGATATCGCCCTGAAATTGTGTACGGTGGTAAAGGACACTACTACATGTTCACCTATGACACCTTCAAAAACCTGGTGACTACAAAACCAACATGGCGGTCAAGCGAAGTTGAGACTTTTAAATAGACTTTTCTCGCGATTTAACTATCCAAACGTAATGAAACTTAGTACAGCAAATGTTTATACACATTGTAATGCACTGGAGTCTAATTTAGTTCAATTGTTTACATAACGTCAAAATGGCGGCTGTGCGAAATATTTCACTGACATTCTATATCTCCGAAACTATTACAGATATCACCGTGCAATTTTGTATGGTGATAAAGGGTACTGATACAAGTTTACCTATGTATATTTCATAAACCTGTAAAGTACAAAACGAACATGGCGACCAAGCGAATTTGAGATATTTTAATAGACTTTTGTCGTGATTTAACTCTCTGAGCGCAGTGAAATGTGGTACAGTAAATAATTTTGCAGATTGTAATGCACTGCCATCTAATTTAATTCAATTGTTTACATAACCTCAAGATGGCGGCTGTGCGAAACTTTAAAATTAAGTTTTTATTTCTTGTGTCGTAATCATGCGATCGAAGTGAAAGTTTGAATAATGAACCTAGGCAATAATTGTCCTTGAATGGTACATAACTCTATGGCCTATACATATAACAATCCTAAATGGCGAGCTTCCGAAATATTTAGGCGGTTCTCAATATCTATGAATCTTTTACAGCAACCAAACTGATTTTTTTAATGTTCATAGAGACTATGAACATATGTTCCCCTATAGGACTTTCAGTAACATGTTGAGCACAAATCCAACATGGCGGCGCCGCGATGTATAAATATTTAAATGGACGTTTCTCGCGAATTAACTATCCGAGTGCCGTGAAACGTTGCACGTTAAATGCTTATACAAATGTTGATCCACTGGCTTGTAATTTATTTCAATTGTTTGCATAATCACAAGATGGCTGGTGTGCGTACTTTTAAAATCTCGTTTTTACTTCTTGTGTTCTAATCATGCGATTGAAGTTTGAATACCACACGTACACAATAATCTTAATGTAATAGTACAAAAATAACAAGATGTTCAGTAAAGAACATATAGCCTACTTTCTCTTAAATGTATGAGTATAGTTATAACTCGTTGTTATTATCAAAGAGTATAATAGAACTATTCTTTGTTGAAGGCCATAGAAACGATTTACCTCTACCAAATGCCACAATCAAGATAAAAACTGCTACCATCATTGAAGAAAGAAAGATAAGAAGTATCTCAAGAATGTTATGGATCTGGAGACATAATCGACCGGACTGGCTGCGTGGCTCGGCGGTAACGTTCTCGCTTGCTGGGCCCTAGGTTGCAGGTTCGTATCCTGGCGCAGTCAGCTGGCATTTGAGGGTGCACAAATGCGAGGGAGCCGTGTCAGTACATTTACTGGCACGTTAAAGATCCCCTTCGGGCCAAAATTCCGGCACCCCGGTGTCTCTAAAAGCAGCAGTAATTAAAAGGGATGTAAAACCAATAACATTATTATTATTATTATTGTTTTAATGTGCTAAACGGTTCCAGGCTAGTGTTCAGAAGTAAAGGGGGAGTTTTAGTCGGTAGTCTGCTACTCAGCAGCAGGAGCCCGACACTCTGTGCGTAAATGCATTTTTTCCCTAAAAATAATAATAATAATAATAATAATAATATTATTATTATTATTATTATTATTATTATTATTATTATTACATATACGACCTGCCGTGGGCAACATCCAACTTTGAGTTGAGGCATGTCTTTACATGTCTGGTTGTGCAGGGCTTTCACAACCCTAATTGAAAAAAAAAGGAAGGAAGATTGTAGTTTTACGTGGCCGTGAATCTTGTGATTATGGGCCACGGGACCTCCTTTTTACGTGGAATCCGAACCACAGGACATGGCATTTCACTTCAAGAATCTCACATGCATTGACCGGGAATCGAAAACCCTAATTGAATTAACAAATCTTTCCATGACCCTACAGAGACGTGTGTATACAAACTATGTGGATATTTTCGATTGCTATTTGCCTGAAATAAAAGTAGTAATTAATACCTGAACTAACACCAACGGCTTGAACTCAGTTACTATGTGAAATCGTTTTGTTCTTTACTTCAAATAACATTTTCAAGTAACGCAAAATAGGCTGTTACAAACCCTTTAAAATAAAAAGTAAAAATGTATCGTAGTATCATCTTGTCATTCTTCAAATTCGATGCGCATAGAATGCCAGTGGTATATTAATCAATGGAGCCCCACGTAGACTAGTCGTGACTTCTAATGGTGAAATATCGAACAATATAATCCTAACAGAGCGAGTGCATTCTAGCGGCCAGAAGAAGAAACTTTTCAATAAAATCTGGAAGTTAATAAGTATGTCGGCGTGCAGTTACCTTTTTGGCAGCTAGATGTCTCGAGTAAATCTGCTGGCGAATTATGTTTTAATTAAATATATATTTTACACCATAATATGCACAATATAACGCTTAATTTTAAAACATCTGAGTCATTACAAAACAATAAACATATAACATTTCAAGCAAAAAATCTAGCTCTGATCGGGTTTGAACCATAGGCATTTGAGCGATAGGCTAACGCTCTACCACTGAGCTAATTGTGTCAACGAATATCGTTCTATATAAAATGACTTACATAGAACTTGTTAGCAAATAATGATTTATACTAAACGATTTCATCACTGGAGTATATTATTTATATATAAAGCATTTCATACAAAGTTTATTTATTTTGTATCAGTACGCTATATTGCATTCAATACTCAAATTAGTGAAATATAAGTCAGGCACAAGATATCCGCTGCCATCTTGTCTTATTACTGAATCAGCTCAGCTTTTTAAAATCACGTCTGCACTATAGTATTACAAAATAAACTTTTAATTTCGAACGTGCCTCTTCCTTTAGAACAGTTAAAACGATTCTCGGCTCGATAATCGGAACTGGTGGGTCCCATGATATGGATTATAAAGTTTGCATAATTCGCACGGCCGCCATCCTGAAATGGTATGGCGGACGACCTTGTAATTTGGTCACAAGACGCATCCTATACGAATGTATGTTGTTACCAAATTTGGTAGAGATCGGATGATTTGGTTAGTCGTTATTTGATTTTACGTTTTGAACGTTTGAGTGGCCGCCATTCAGTTTTAGTAAAGATGGCGGCGATATAAAACATGACACTGAGGTGTCCTTTGCTAGTGCTACCTTTGTACCAAATTTTGAATTCGCATTCACCGTGTTCGAATTGATAGGGGGGGACAGACATTCAGAGTACACACACTCACACACACACAGACACACACACACACAGACTCACACACACACATACACACACACACACACAGACTCACACACACACATACACACACACAGACAGACACACTTTTTTCGCCCTGTGTTGATCTCATAAGTCTACTTTCATTTTTTGCAAAAATCGAAAGTAGGCTAAAAATCCAACCTGGCGACAATCTGAAATATTTAGACGGTTCTCAATATCTACGAATCTGTTATAGCAATTATACTGAAATTTTGTATGTTGTAGGCAATTAACATGAGCAGGATATATGAAAATAGGCTGTATAGTTCTTCACGGAACTACTTGTTGTATCGTGAAGTAGCAGGCCTGTGGGCTTGTGATGCAAACACTCGACAATGGAATAATAGTTCTGGTTATAATACTATGAGTACTACTGAATGTGTGTTTCATTTGACGGGAATGATAAGGTTAATTATATGATTGAATGTTAGATGTATGATACGCATCACCATATGGCCTATACCGGACCGGATGCGAAAACCAAACTGTCCATGGAAATACTGTACCGTACTTAGAAGTCCACATTGATGACATCATCTGCCAGTTCCAGTATCGATGTTCCATCACCAGAGGTTAAGTAAATAAGTAATTCGGTGAGTAAATACAAGTTGCTCAGGCCTCCTTTTCTTTAAAATAATCCTATTAATAATGGATACTGCCACGAAACAGAAACTGATCAAGCAGAGGGCACGGCTAAGGGCTCAGCTTACGCGCATGCAGACTTTCGTAGAAAATCTAGGCGACCAGCAGCGATCTAATTTGCTATAATGTCCAAGTTTGACGATGTTCAGTCTGAACTAGAACTAGGAGATACCGAAAATGAGCAAGTACATGAACAAGCTAGATTGGAATTTGAAACTAAATACTATAAGACTAAGGGTGACATGGGTAACATAATCACTAATATTGAAGAGGCATCACATCATTTAGAAAGCTCAGGCAGAACCCAAGCAGGCACTATGTCAGGGTTGAAACTTCCGTCAATCACTATTCCTAATTTTGATGGGAAGTATTAAAACTGGCTCTCATTTGCAGACAGTTTCAAGGTTATGGTGCATAACAATAACCAGGTACCGGTTGTTCAAAAGTTTCATTATCTCGTGTCAGTTCTCAAGGGGCCAGCTAGCCAATTAATCCAAAACCTTCCTATAACTGAAGTGAACTATATACACTGGTCAAAACAATTAGGGGATCAGTTGAGATATCTAGGTTCTGACGTATTGTCATCGGCCGAATGACCTAATATGGTTCCATGTCTTTCTGTCGGTTCTACCGAGTGGAGACAACAATATTACGGCAACCGAGATAGTGGTAATAACAGAAAGTTGCTGCAGAGAGGGTTGGTGTGGACGTGTGTTTACTCTACCACACGAATGACACAAGCATTTGGGTTCAGATGGTGTAGTGAGCAGGTAGTGCAATGCAACAACAACGTGATTTACCCGAAGGTATGGCATGGAGAGCCATAGGATGGTTGGAAGCGGGACAGACACAGAGTGAGGTGGTTGCAGCTATTGGAGTATCCCAAAGTGTATTTTCCAGGACCTGGACGCGATTTCAACCAACAGGAACCGTTAAAGAAGGCCAGGCCAAGGTCGTCCATGGGCAACATCAGCAAGAGATGACCGTTATCTCCAGTTAACAGCCCGTCGAGACAGGAGGCTGAATGCAACCCAGCTGCAACGCACCCTCCAGGCGGCAACAGGACGCGCAATATCAGCACAAACAGTCCGAAATCGCCTTCGGGAAAGTGGCCTCTAAGCACAGAGGCCTATGGTGTGTGTCCGATTAAAACCACGCCACCGTTTAGCCCGCAGAGACTGGGCGGAGGAACATCAGGATTGGCGTCGTAACGAATGGCGCCGGGTTCTGTTCACAGATGAGTCAAGATTTTGTGTTCAGCTGGACAACCGTCGTTCCCTCATCTGGAGAGAACGTGGAACTCCGAACAATCCCGCGTATGTGCAGGAAACAGCACCATATCATGGGGGTGGACGAATGGTGTGGGCAGGAGTCAGTATTGGTGGGCGTACGGACCTCTAAGTCGTTCAGAATGGCGCTTTGACTGCTCAGAGGTATCGAGACGAGATCTTTCGACCGTTTGTTGTGCCCTACGCTGGTGCCATAGGCGATGGCTTCATTCTGGTGGACGATAACGCACGTCCCCACAGAGCTGCACTGGTGGACAACATGCTTGACGACGAGGGCATTGAACAAATGGAGTGGCCAGCTTGTTCATCGGACTTAAGCCCGATTGAGCATGTCTGGGATGCAATTGGCAGACGCACTGCATCCAGACCAGCACCTCCCACAACGGCGCCGAGCTGGATATTGCACTTATGGAAGAATGGCCAAATATCCCTCAAGAGCTGATTGATAACCTCATACTGTCAATGCCACGGAGGTGTGCAACTGTCCTGGCCGTCCGAGGTGATCACACACCTTATTAGAGGACAACGATAATGACATTTCACTATTATGGTAGCCCCATGGTGCCTCGCTCTAAGTAAACGCCATGTAAACCTCCAGTAAAGAGTTGAGACAGTGCAATATCGTACTGTAGCACATACAAATTACAATTCTAACCGAACTCGGAATAAAATACGTTACCATATGTATCATGTGTATGATATCTCACCTGATCCCCTAATTGTTTTGACCGGTGTAGCTTGGAAAATGCTGCAAGACAGATTTGAGAATAAGAGGCTTATAGCAGCCACGCATGTTAAGGAGCTCTTAAGCCTAAAACTAGTTGCTAGTGAAACTGCTAAAGAACTCGTAAGGTATTCAAATACATTCAACAGTCATTTAAACGCACTTATAGCCTTGGAACTTACCATTCCACTGCACGAATAATACTGACTCAAGTGTATGCTCGATGACTTGATATCAGTACTAGGCGAGACTGGGAATTATCGCATGTAGAGACTAACTCTCTCTCCCTCAATGACTTATTATCATTTGTGGAACATAAACGACAAGCACTAGAGAACTTACCAAGCACACAACACACCACTCTAGTGCCCAGACAGCAATTTGAGCGGAGTGTCAAATCACAGGAAGACACTCAAGCACGTTATTCTTATGCCACAACCAGCCACATCAAATGTACCTACTGTCAGGACAATCATAGTATTCACAAGTGTGAAACATTTTCAGCTCTCAGCCTAGGGGAAAAGTTTCAAATCGTTAAGGAAAGAGGTCTATGATATAATTGCTTGCGCACTGAGCATTCATCCAGATATTGCAAATCACGTGGTTGTAAGTTGTGCAACAAAAATCACCACACATCATTACACAAACAAAATGAAGGTACTCTGTCAGGTAGAGATGGTGGCTCAAGTCAACACCCAGTGGCTTCTAACCCAACACACACATACTGCAACGTAGGAGATCGATACTCGGCTAGGGTGATGTTGTCTACGGCCTTAGTAAGAGTCATGGATTCTGACGGGAAAGTGCATGTATGTAGAGCATTGTAGAGCCAGACAAGTCTCTGTACAGAAGGTCTTGTTCAGAGATTACGCCTAAGAAAATACAAAAACCCTATACCAATTAGTGGAATAAATAACTCTCTTTCACAAACCAAGCACAGTGTTCAGTTGCTGCTGCAATCCACTGTGAGTGAATTCACAATTAATATGCCATGCTATATCCTTCCAAGTATTACAGGGAGCATGCCTAGCAGCTTTATTCAACACGATCATTGGGACTTGCCCACTAATGTAACACTTACTGACCTTAAGTTTTTTCAGCCAGGAGACATAGAATTATTAATCGGCGCACAGCATTTCCTTTCATTACTGAAGCCTGGTCATCGTACACGATAACCAAATTATCCAGTCTTCCAAGAGACTAAATTTGGATGGATTCTTTCAGGACGATTTCGACCACAGGGAGAAGAATGCTCAGGAGTAGCCTCATGCTTTTTGCGGATAGAAGACAACTTAGATGCCCAGTTACAACGGTTCTGGGAAATAGAGGATCTCTCTTCCCCAATCAAAACTCAGGAAGAAAAAGACTGCGAAAAACATTTCACAGATAACACTACGAGGGATGAATCTGGTAGATTTTTAGTTCGCTTGCCTCTTAAGCAAGAGCATGAACTATTAGGAGACTCATTTAGTCAGGCTATGTCAAGGTTAATTCAGCTAGAGCGGCACTTTAGCAAACCGCCCGCACTAAAGCAAGACTACTATAATTTTCTGCATGAATATGAAATGTTAGGGCACATGGTGAAAATAAATAACTCCTTGACGTTAGGTGATGACAGTGGATGCTATTACTTGCCACATCATCCTGTTTTTAAGCCGTGTAGCACTACAACCAAAACTAGGGTTGTTTTTGTCGCATCTGAAAAATCATCAAATGGTTTATCTCTCAATGACATACTAATGGTTGGACCCACAGTTCAAGATGATCTGTACTCCATTATTCTCAGATTCAGAACACATACTTTCGCCTTCATTGCCGATATTGCCAAGATGTATCGACAAGTCAAGGTGCATGTTGGTGACAGAAAGTTACAACGGATTATGTGTAGAGAATGTCCAGAGGAGCCACCTAGTTGCTATGAACTAATTACCGTAACATATGGCACAGCTGCTGCACCTTTTCTCACCACGAGATGCCTGCAAACACTCGCTGAAGTAGAAGAATCAAGGTTTCCTAGAGCAGCCCAAGTTCTCCGCAGGGATTTTTATGTTGATGACCAAGTTAGTGGTTGTAACGACCTTCAGGATGCTCTACAGCTTCAGTCTGAAATCATAACATTGTTGGAGAGTGGAGGCTTCCCTCTAAGAAAATGGTGTTCCAATCACCCAGCACTACTGACAGCAGTTTCAGAAGAGAATAGAGAATCTCAGCTGCCTCTTAATCTAGACCAAGGTAGCAGTGTGAAATCTCTAGGCTTATTATGGCAACCATTATCAGATCAATTCCTGATTTCTGGTAACCTGTGTTGCAGTTCGGATCGTGCTGATCCCACTGTCACAAAGCGCAACATTTTGTCAGTCATTGCTTCTATTTTTGATCCCCTTGGTTTGGTCAGCCCAGTGGTGATATCCTATAATATCTTCATACAAAAACTATGGTTGGTCACACTAAATTGGGATGATGAACTCCCGTCTGAACAAGTTGTAGATTGGAAACGGCTTCATTCTCAACTCCCTGCAGTCAAGGAATTTAAGGTGAAACGATTAGTCACTTGTAAAGGACCCCCTTCAGATGTTCAGATTCATGGATTTGCCGATGCCTCGGAACGAGCGTATGGGGCTTGTATTTATGTACGGTCTGTCGACAAGGAAGGGAGTACGTTTGTCAATTTGTTATGCTCCAAGTCCAGAGTAGCCCCTATAAAGAGACAGACGCTGCCTAGACTTGAACTGTGCGGAGCATTATTGCTCGCACAACTGGTACATAAAACACTGCCAGTGTCAGCTAAGTGTTCCTGTGGAGAGACTCTACCATTGTTCTGTCCTGGATCGCATCCCCTGCTACGCGGTGGAAGACATTTGTGGCCAACAGGGTTTCTTCAATTCAAGAATATACTTACAAAGCTGAAAGGAGACACATTCCCACCCATGGCAACCCAGCAGACTTAATATCGAGAGGCGTTGCTCCAGGACGACTACAAGACACGAAGCTCTGGTGGCATCGTCCACTTGGGCTACCTGAATCCATTGAATTTTGGCCTGGGAAACGTATCTCCCATGTACCGAAGGATGAATTACCTGAATCTCGAGATACCCATTCTGCGGTCATCCTAGTAAGTACCGAGGCAGTTGCATTTATGCACAAATACTCATCGTTGTCTCGACTGACTCGAGTGACTGCTTATTGCCTACGATTCATGCACAACGCTGCCAACCCACAGGAGAAAAATACAGGAATACTTACTGTGCAAGAACTTCAGTCGGCGTTATACACCTGTATTAAAATCTCTCAACAAGAGTGTTACAATAAAGAGATAGCTGACCTTCAAGCTATTCGCTGTGTCTCAAAGAAGAGCAAGATTGCAGATCTGCACCCTTTCTTAGACAACCAGGGAATGCTGAGAGTAGGTGGACGGCTTGAAAACTCACACCTGCCATATAAGCATCAGCTTATTCTTCCACCACAGCATACTCTGACGAAACTTGTGGTTATGGGGGAACACATTCGGCTTCTACATGCAGCTACACAACTCACTATTTCGTCCCTACGTGAAAGATATTGGATCCCTACCGCCAAGGCAGTTGTGGGGAAAGTCATTCACACATGTTTGAAGTGTTTTAGATTCAAAGCAACTACGTGTGAACAGCTGAGGGGACAACTTCCTGTGACCAGAGTGCAAGAAAGACATTCAATGGTTTCGTGGGATATACAGTACAGCGGTTCCTTCCTTTGTCATTTATTCATTCTTGTAATGTATTTAACTTTATTTATGTTATTGCTATTGTGTCTTGTTTTTATTTGTGATAGTGAACTTTCAACCTATGTAATTTCTATTGAATCAACTGATTCAACGGCGGGGAGCATGTTCCGTTCCCAGTCACGGCATCATTGATACGCTTGGTGTCTTTGTGTCGTGAGGCAAGAGTCACGGCACCTTAGATACGTTTGGTGCCTTTTTGTATCGTGGAGTAGCAGGCCTGTGGGCTTGTGATGCAAACACTCGACAATGGAATAATAGCTCTGGTAATAATAGTATGAGTACTACTGAATGTGTGTTTCGTTTGACGGGAATGATAAGGTTAATTATATGAATAAATGTTAGATGTATGATACGCATCAACATCATCTATGTGCCTTTGAAAAACCTGTTAACTACAAAACGAACATGGCAGCCAAACGAAGTTGAAACTTTAAATTAGAATTATCTCGCGACTGAACCATTAATACGCAATGAAACTTGATACAGCAAATGCTCATACACATTGTAATGCAATGGCATCTAATTCAGTTCAATTGTTTACATAACCTTAAGACAGCAGCTGTGCGAAATTTTAAAATTCAATTTTTAATTCTTGTGTATTAATCATGCGAATGAAGTAAAAGTTTGAATACTGGACCTTCGCAATAATCGTCATCTAATAGTACATAAGCCTATGGCCTACATGCATAAAAATCCAGCATGGTGACCATGCGAAATATTCAGACGGACCTCAATATCTATCTATGACAGCAATAAAACTGCAATTTTGTATGTTGATAGAGTCTATGAAGTTCACCCATGGGACTTTCAATAACCTGGTGAGTACAAATCCAACATGGCGAAGTGAAATATAAACATTTAAATGGACGTTTCTCGCGATTTAACCATCCCAGCGCACTGAAACGTGGTACGGTAAATGCTTACACAAATTTAAATCCACTGGAATCAAATTTATTTCATTTGTTTTCATAACAACAAGATGGCAGCTGTGCGAAATTCTAAAATCTCGTTTTTTTTCTTGTGTCCTAATCATGCGATTGAAGTTTGAATACTACACCTACACAATAATCTTCATGCAATAGTACATACTACTAAGACCTACATATATAAAAATCCAACATGGCGACCATCCGAAATATTTAGACGGTTCTCAATATCTACGAATCTATTATAGCAATCAAACTGAAATTTTGTATGTTGATAGAGGCAATTAACATAAGTAGGATATATGAGAATAGGCTGTATAGTTCTTCACGGACCCACTTGTCTGTACCGTATATATAACAAGTAGTTCCGTGAAGAACTATACAGCCTATTTTCATATATCCTACTCATGTTAATTGCCTCTATCAACATAAAAAGAACAGTTTGATTGCTGTAATTGATTTGTAGATATTGAGAACAATCTAAATATTTCAGACGGTCACCATGTTGGATTTTTATTTATGTAGCCTACTATTACATGAAGATTATTGTGTACGTGTGGTATTCAAACTTCAATCACATGATTAGGACACATGAAGTAAAAACGAGATTTTAAAATTTCGTACAGCTGCCATCTTGTGGTTATGAAAACAATTGAATTAAATTATACTGTAGTGGATTGACATTTGTATAAGCATTTACCACACAAAGTTTCACTGCACTCGGATGGTTAAATGGCGAGGAACGTCCATTTAAATATGTATACTTCGCATCGCCGCCATGTTCGATTTATGCTCACTAGGTTATTGAAAGTCCAATAGGTGAACTTTGAGAAACGTCTATTTAAATATGTTTACTCCGCTTCACCGCCATGTTCGATTTATGCTCACTAGGTTATTGAAAGTCCTATAGGTGAACTTATGTCCATACCCTCTATGAACTTCAAAAGTACAGTTTGATTGCTGTAAAATATTCGTAGATACTGAGAACCGTCTAAATATTTTGAATGGTCGCCATTTTGGATTGTTATATGTATAGGCCATAGAGTTATGTACCATTAAAGGAAAATTATTGCGTAGCTTCATTATTCAAATTTTCACTTCGATCGCATGATTACGACACAAAAAATAGAAACTTAATTATAAAATTTCGCACAGCCACCATCTTGAGGTTATGTAAACATTTGAACGAAATTAGATGCCAGTGCATTACAACATGTATAATAATTTACCGTACCACATTTCACTGCACCCAGATGGTTAAATCGCGAGAAAAGTCTATTAATATGTTTCAAATTTGCTTGGCCGCCATGTTTGTTTTGTACTATACAGTTTTTTGAAAGTTTCATATATAAGATAAACTTGTAGTAGTGCCTGTTATCACCGTACACAATTTCAGGGTGATGTCAGTAATAGTTTCGGAGATATACAGTAGAATGCCTGTGAAATATTTCGCACAGCCACCATCTTATGGTTATATAACCAATTGAACTTAATTATATGCCATTGCATTACATTGTGCATAAACATTTGCTATACCAAGTTTCATTAAGTTTGGATTGTTAAATCGCAAGAAAAGTCTATTTTAAAGTCTCAATTTTACTTGGCCGCCATATTGGCTTTGTAGTAACCAGGTATTTGAAAGTCTCATAGGAGTACTTGCAGTAGTGCCCTTTTTTACCGTACAACATTTTAGGGTCATATCGGTAATAGTTTTGGAGATTTTGAATGCTTGTGAAATATTTCGCAAAGCCGCCATGTTAGATTGGTGAGACGTAATGAAATTTGAAGGTTACGGTCGGGTTATGCCTAAATGGTGCTATGACCTTACCGAGTTTCGTTGAAATCGCTCCAGCAGTTTAGAGGTTATTAGGGGACACACACACACCACACACACACACACACACATACATACGCACTCATATACACACACACACGGACAAAAGGTGATCTCATAAGCCTATTTTTTTTTCATAAAATGAAAATAGACTAAAAATGAATGTTACGTGATAATTTGTCTGTGTGTGTATGTATCCTATGCGTTCATATTCCATTCATTCATTCAATTGCGATGAAGCTTGGGGGTAGAAGTTGAGTACACTTCAAGGAAGGTTTCTCTCTCAGTAAATCCGTTTTCCAATAGGTAGTGCATGGGTAGATTCAACAAATGAGCGATGACGCGCGAAGCGTTTAAACTAAGTTCCGTATGCGTTCATATGCCATTCATGCGATTGCAATGAAATTTGGGTGAGATGTTGAGTACACTCCAAGGAAGGTTTCTGGCTTAGTAAATCAATTTTACAATAGGTAGCGCACGATTATATTAAAAAAATGGGCAACGACGCGCGAAGTGTCTCAACAAAGTCCCGTATGTGTTAATATACCATTCGTCCGATAGCGATGAAAGTTGGGTGAGATGTTGTGTACACGCCAGGGAAGGATTCTGGCTTAGTAAATCCATTCTACAATAGGTAGCGCACGAGTAGATTTAACAAATGAGCGATGGAGCGCGAATCGTTTAAACAAAATCCCGTATGCGTTTATATGCCATTCATCCGATTGCGATGAAACTTTGATGAGTTGTTGTGCACACGCAAGGAAAGTGTTTCGTCTTAGTAAATCCATTTTACAATAGGTAGCGCTCGAGTAGATGCAACAAATGAGTGCCGACGCGCGAAGCGTTTCAACAAAATTCCGTACGTTATGCGTTCATATACTATTCATCGATTGCGATGAAACTTTGATGAGTTGTTGTGTACACTTACGTGAAGGTTTCTTACTTAGTAAATCCATTTCACAGTAGGTAGCGCACGAATAGATTCAACAAATGAGTGACAGCACACGAATCGTTTAAACAAAATCTCGTATGCGGTTATATGCCATTCATCTGATTGCGATGAAACTTTGGTGAGTTGTTGTGCACGCTCCCACGATTGTTTGTAAATTAGTAAATCCATTTTATGATAGTTTAGAGGCAGTTAGTGGAAATTGAAAACAATATATATATTGAACCCTTGCAAAGAAGCTTATGAGACTCAGTTTCGGGGGGTGTAACAGTCCATATCATAAGTTGTTGTTAAAGCGCTTCATTAACATGCAGGGTAACATATAACAAAATAACATGCAGGAAAAAGTGAAGTCAGGGTTATAACAAATGAATTTAATAACAGATCAGCTATTTACAAAAAATGAATTAACAAACAAAATTCCCATAATGACTCCCACTGAATAAATTAAATTTGCCAAAACTAGGCCAAATCTCAGGAGAGATTATTAGACGGACCAAGTGTCCCAAAAAGAAAATCAACAATAATGACAATGTATGCGCGAGTGCTGTTCTACATGCTTCACGATGAGTACAATTGAATGCATGATTCGTCATCATCCGGAATAAACTTTCAGAAGACGAATCCGCATTACTTAGAGCTAGACAGACGCGGGGAACAACTATACAACACTTAAAACTAAACCGACACTTCCTACACTTAATATAAACAACACAATAATTTCCGCATGAAATTGGAATCAAGACTGCCGTAGCAAAACATTACTGCCTAAAAATTAGGACTTCTCACACAAATCAACACAAGTAAGTTAACACGTGACCAATAAAGGAAATACACATATGACCGCCGTCATTTTTACAAATATTATACCACTACACCACACGAGCGTCACATACTAAATTACATGAACTGAGTCATAAACAATCACTAGGCTCAAAGCCAACATTTACATTATTAACACAACATTCCATCCATACGACGTGCAATAATCCGTCACAAACATGGCGAACTCCCCAATTAATTATGGTTCAAAATAACCATCACAAAGAACAGGTTTGCTAAATGAAAGCTTAAAAGGGCCAGTCGGAAAATAGGACTGCCTAACAAAAATAAGTCACCAGGCTAGACGGGCGATTCGTGGAACTCTGCATATCTGTCAACCCACGTGTCAAAATAACCTCGACCTCCCAAGGCATGGGATCCAGTCTCGAAGAAGCGTGCCCCAAAGCACAATAATACGTGTGTGTGTGTCAGAACAAAAATATATCTCAGCATTTCCCCTAGGAAATCCAAGAATCAGCATATGGACAAGGAACAGCGGTCTCCTCAGAGCACCCTGCCTTTCCATCAAAATACAACAACAACAAAATAGGAGGGCGGTAGGACCTCTACCCCTCTTCACGTAGAATCAAAACACACACCTGACACAATAACACACACAGAATCACACGTATGGGTTTGACAGACCCTGAAATAAAATGACATAAATATATTCCACCAGCTGGCGCCTCCGTTCAATGCCAGTGACTATCGAACCTGAAAAGACTCAAAAAAATCTAAAAAAATTAGAACTAAGGTGTTCTACAATTACATCTTAATTTGTTGCGCTCGGCAACCCTAATATGAATAATAACCTGTTCAGCAAACATCTTACGGTAATTTCCTCCCTTTCCTATCAACAAAATATGAACTTTAATAAAGCACCACTTATCGAATGTAACGGGTTTCCCATTCGCATGGATAAAAATCACGTACACGCGCCGAGTACCTTAAATATGACTCCAAAGAAAAATAATACACAACAAACAACTTTGGCCACACGCCAACGTACATTTAAAACATTTAGTGTCGGTACAAGATAAACAATCTAAAACAAGAAAAAGACTAAAATGAACTATTTACAAAGTTCCCCCGCCAATCTAACTACATATTGAATAATCAATTTTTGTACATCACCGTATCAGCTTGTAGAGCATGACTTGCATCTCGGCTCATTTCCCTACGGGAAAATTAGCCTTCCATCGTTGTCTTCGTAGAAGCGTTGGACATCACTCCGGCTCCTGACCACACGTCAGACATCTTGGTGTAGTCTCTTTGGAAGAAAAGTTCAATGTTATTGTAAAATGACCTGGCTATAATCGCTTGTGAGTTACTAATTTCGCCCACGAATTGTCCTATGCGATTAATCAACAAAGACTTTCCCTAGCTCTCGCTTACACACGCACAATACAACACTTGAAAAAATACAGTAAAAATTTACATGAAATGTACACTTCAAACCCATCGTCACTGGCTTGACAATACAAGTTTTAAATCTGCCTGTCTCGCAGTCGTTATCTCGCTCGGTAATCTCTACTGCTCTGCGTGGACCTTCGGTCGGGTTGAGCGCTAATTGGAATGTTACTCAAGTCTTGCCCCTAAGAGCTGAAAATAGTCGTCTTCAAATGATATTTAAGTACTTTATAATCACCACGCAAACTGGCGTGAAGTTAGCTCACCAGAGCTCAAAACGCTAGACTTCAAATAATATTAGAGCTTTAAAAATCACTACGCAAACTGGCGTGAAGTTAGCTCACCAGAGCTCACAAAGTATTACTTCGAAACAATATTAAAGCGTTAAAATCACTACGCAAACTGACGTGAAGTTAGCTCACCAGAGCTCCAAACAGATAGACATCGAAACAGCGTCTCGTCGATCAATTTATTGGAAACTGACAGAGTGAGGTGGAGTGGGGTGAATTAAGAAAAAATTTCTAGAGTTTTCATCTCACACACATGGGCCTAGTGTCAATCTTCATCATTTAATTCAAACGTCTCAGCGCACTCATGCGGAGATAATTCGGATCGGCGGTCTTTTAGATAATCAATTCCGCGCGCTTTTTACCAGTGACGCCACCCATCGCGAGGTATAGGCTTGGTCTCTCCTGATTGGGTGATTCAATCGTAGGTCGGTTGCAAGAAACTAGTGACCATCCCTTTATGACTCCAATTCTGGTGCATGTTGTTACACAATTTGGCCTTGAACTCAGCTTACCCGGCCGTTTTCAAGAATAGCTACCAAGCTCTGTTTCTGTGGCAATCATTGCAACACGCTAACTTGCCTTCCTCTTTGTCACCATCCATAAGTACTGCCTGGGCCGCAGTAATAATAATAATAAATCATGAATACTTATTTATCGCAGATCAATAAGGGTTCAATATATATATATATATATATTGTGTATCCAAAAGCACTTCTAAAACAAGATGTTCAGTAAAGAACATATAGCCTACTTTCTCCTAAATGTATGAGTATAGTTATAACTCGTTGTTATTATCAAAGAGTATAATAGAATCATTTCTTGGTTGAAGACCTTAGAAACTATTTACCTCTACCAAACGCCACAACCTAGAAAAAAAAACTACTACCATCATTGAAGAAAGATAGATAAGAAGTATCTCAAGAATTATATGGATCTGGAGACATAATCGACCGGACTGGCTGCGTGGCTCAGCGGTAACGTTCTCGCTTGCTGGGCCCTAGGTTGCAGGTTCGTATCCTGGCGCAGTCAGCTGGCATTTGAGGGTGCACAAATGCGAGGGAGCCGTGTCAGTAGATTTACTGGCACGTTAAAGGTCCCCTTCGGGCCAAAATTCCGGCACCCCGGCGTATCTAAAAGCAACAGTAGTTAAAAGGGTCGTAAAACAAATAACATTATTTTTATTGTTATTATTACATAATCGACCTGCCGTGGGCAACATCCAACTTTGAGTTGAGGCATGTCTTTACACGTCTGGTTGTGCATGGCTTTCACAACCCTAATTGAATTAACAAATCTTTCCATGTCCCTACAGAGACGTGTGTATACAAACTATGTGGATAATTTCGATTGCTATTTGCCTGAAATAAAAGTATTAATAACCTGAACTAGCACCAGCGGCTAGAATTCAGTTACTATGTGGAATCGTTTTGTTCTTTACTTCAAATAACATTTTCAAATAACGCACAATAGGCTGTTACAAACCCTTTAAAATAAGAAGTAAAAATGTATCATAGTAACATCTTGTCATTCTTCAAATTCGATGCGCATAGAATGCCAATGGTATAGTATCAATGTAGACCAGTCGTGAAATCTAGTGGAGAAATATCGAACAATATAATCCTAACAGGGCGAGTGCATTCTAGCGACCATAAGAAGAATCTTTTCAATAAAATCTGGAAGTTAATAAGTAGGCCGGCGTGCAGTTACCTTTTTGGCTGCAAGATGTCTCGAGCAAATCTGCTGGCGAATTATGTTTTAATTAAATATATGCTTTGCACCGTAATATGTACAATATAACGCTTAATTTTAAAACGTCTGAGTCATTACAAAGCAACAAATATGTAAAATGTCAAGCAAAAAACCTAACTCTGATGGGGTTTGAACATTGGGCATATGAATGACAGAGTAACGCTTTACCACGGAGCCATTTGTGCCAACGAACATTGATCTATATAAAATGACTTACATAGAACTTGTTAGCAAATAATGATTTAGACCTAACGATTTCATCAGTGGAGTATATTATTTATATATAAAGCATTTCATACAAAGTTTATTTATTTTGTGTCAGTACGCTATATTGCATGCAATACTCAAATTAGTGAAATATAAGTCAGGCACAAGATATCCGCTGCCATCTTGTCTTCTTACCGAGACGGCTCAGCTTTTTAAAATCACTTCTGCACTATAGTATTACAAAATAAACTTTTAATTTCGAACGTGCCTCTTCCTTTAGAACAGTTAAATCGATTCTCGGCTCGATAATCGGAACTGGTGGGTCCCATGATATGGATTATAAAGATTGCATAATTCGCACGGCCGCCATCCTGAAATGGTACGGCGGATGACCTTGTAGTTTGGTCACAAGACGCGTTCTATATGAAGGTATGTTGTTACCAAATTTGGTAGAGATCGGATAATTTGGTTAGTCGCTATTTGATTTTACGTTTTGAACGTTTGAGTGGCCGCCATTCAGTTTTGGTAAAGATGGCGGCGATATAAAACATGACACTGAGGTGCCCTTTGCTTGTTCTACATCTGTACCAAATTTCGTTCAATTCGGTTTCACCGTGTTCGAATTGATAGGGGGGCACCGACATTCAGAGTACACACACTCACTCACTCACACACACACACACACACACACACACACAGACTCAAACACACACATACACACACACAGACAGACACACAATTTTTGGCCCGGTAGTGATCTCATAAGTCAACTTTCATTTTTTGCAAAAATCGAAAGTAGGCTAACAACATTACAACATCACTTTTTAGCCTACATTCGATTTTTGCAAAAAATGAAAGTAGACTTATGAGATCACTACAGGGCGAAAAAAAGTGTGTCTGTCTGTGTGTGTATGTGTGTGAGTCTGTGTGTGTGTGTGTGTGTGAGTGTTTGGACTCTGAATGTTTGTCCCCCCCTATCAATTCGAACACGGTGAGCGCAAATTGAACGAAATTTGATACAAAGGTAGCACTAGCAAAGGACACCTCAGTGTCATGTTTTATATCGCCGCCATCTTGACGGAAACGTAATGGCGGCCACACAAATGTTCAAAGCTTAAATCAAATTACGACTAACCTAATCATCCGATCTCTACCAAATTTTGCAACAACATACCTTTATGGGGGAAGCATCCTTTGACCAAACTAATAGGTCATCAGCCTAATAGTTTGCGGATGGCGGCCATCTTTGTGTGAAAATCGATTGCCCCTGTTAATTCGAACACGGTGAAACCGAATGGAACGAAATTTGGTACAGAGGTAGTACTAGCAAAGGAAACCCCAGTGTCATGTTTTATATCACCGCCATCTTGACGGAAACGTAATGGCGGCCACACAAATGTTCAAAGCGTAAATCAAATTACGACTAACCTAATCATCCGATCTCTACCAAATTTTGCGACAACATACCTTTATGGAGGGAGCATCCTTTGACAAATCTAATAGGTCATTAGCCTAATAGTTTGTGGATGGCGGCCATCTTTGTGTCAAAATCGATTACCCCTATTAATTCGAACACGGTGAAACCGAATGGAATGAAGTTTGGTACAGAGGTAGCACTAGCAAAGGGCACCTAAGTGTCATGTTTTATATCACCGCCATCTTGACGGAAACGTAATGGCGGCCACACAAATGTTCAAAGCTTAAATCAAATTACGACTAACCTAATCATCCGATCTCTACCAAATTTTGCAACAACATACCTTTATGGAGGAAGCATCCTTTGACAAATCTAATAGGTCATTAGCCTAATAGTTTGCAGATGGCGGCCATCTTTGTGTCAAAATCGATTACCCCTATTAATTAGAACACGGTGAAACCGAATGGAATGAAATTTGGTACGGAGGTAGCACTAGCAAAGGACGCCTCAGTTTCATGTTTTATATCGCCGCCATCTTGACGGAAACGTAATGGCGGCCACACAAATGTTCAAAGCTTAAATCAAATTACGACTAACATAATCATCCGATCTCTACCAAATTTTGCAACAACATACCTTTATGGAGGAAGCATCCTTTGACAAATCTAATAGGTCATTACCTAATAGTTTGCGGATGGCGGCCATCTTTGTGTCAAAATCGATTACCCCTATTAATTAGAACACGGTGAAACCGAATGGAATGAAATTTGGTACAGAGGTAGCACTAGCAAAGGGCACCTCAGTTTCATGTTTTATATCGCCGCCATCTTGACGGAAACGTAATGGCGGCCACACAAATATTCAAAGCTTAAATCAAATTACGATTAACCTAATCATCCGATCTCTACCAAATTTTGCATCAACATACCATTATGGAGGGAGCATCCTTTGACCAAACTAATAGGTCATTAGCCTAATATTTTGCGGATGGCGGCCATCTTTGTGTGAAAATCGATTCCCCCTATTAATTCGAACACGGTGAAACCGAATGGAACGAAATTTGGTACAGAGGTAGTACTAGCAAAGGGAACCCCAGTGTCATGTTTTATATCGCCGCCATCTTGACGGAAACGGAATGACGGCCACCCAAATGTTAAAAGCTTAAATCAAATTTCGACCATCCTAATAATTTTATCTCTACCGGATTTTGCAACAACATACCTTTTTGTGGAAAGCATCTTATGACTGACTACAAGGTCATCAGCCCAATAGTTTGCAAACAGCGGCCATGTATGTGTGCAAATCCATTCCCCATATCAATTCAAACACGGTGAAACCGAATTGAATGAATTTTTTTACAGAGGTAGCACTAGCAAAGGGCACCTCATATTCATGTTTAATATCCCTATAGCAAGTTGTATTTCAACAAGCTACTACAAGCAACATTCAATTATACTCCTTGAAAAGGACAAAGAGTTATAACAATACCCATGCATTTAGGAGAAAGTAGGCTATATGTTCTTTACTGATCATCTTGTTTTTTCATAAAATGAAAATAGACTAAAAATGAATGTTACGTGATAATTTGTCTGTGTGTGTATGTATCCTATGCGTTTATATTCCATTCATTCATTCGATTGCGATGAAGCTTGGGGGAAGAAGTTGAGTACACTTCAAGGAAGGTTTCTCTCTCAGTAAATCCGTTTTACAATAGGTAGTGCATGGGTAGATTCAACAAATGAGCGATGACGCGCGAAGCGTTTAAACTAAGTTTCGTATGCGTTCATATGCCATTCATGCGATTGCAATGAAACTTGGGTGAGATGTTGAGTACACTCCAAGGAAGGTTTCTGGATTAGTAAATCAATTTTACAATACGTAGCGCACGATTAGATTAAAAAAATGTGCAACGACGCGCGAAGTGTCTCAACAAAGTCCCGTATGTGTTAATATACCATTCGTCCGATAGCGATGAAAGTTGGGTGAGATGTTGTGTACACGCCAGGGAAGGTTTCTGGCTTAGTAAATCCATTCTACAATAGGTAGCGCATGAGTAGATTTAACAAATGAGCGATGGAGCGCGAATCGTTTAAACAAAATCCCGTATGCGTTTATATGCCATTCATCCGATTGCGATGAAACTTTGGTGAGTTGTTGTGCACGCTCCCACGAATGTTTGTAAATTAGTAAATCCATTTTTTGATAGTTTAGAGACAGTTAGTGGAAATTGAAAATATATATATATATATATATTTTG